>CM062807.1:1169648220-1170848220 GCA_031772625.1 Pinus tabuliformis
TCTGTTGGTTTCCTGATTTGCAACGCAGCCTTCTGAGATTCTTCTATTTGGAGAATGCATGCTCCAAAATCAGTGTCCACTGCATAAATGGGATGGTTTGTAGGATTCTTCTCATCACTAATGATATATGCCAGCTGTGCTTCTCTATATAATCTCCTGCTTTCTCCTCCAAACACCGGGACAGTTGCATAAGATAGATCATTTTGTAATGTCCCACCTAGTCTCTTGATCCATCCTCTAGACAACAACATACCAAATTTCGGAGGGAGATCGGCCACCACTATATCCATCATCATACTCTTCATAGGCAGCTGGGTTAAGGCAATGGCTAGATCCTTAATTAAGCCAAGGCATTTCACCTTCCTTGAATCAAAAGAAAACAAATCATGATAGGTTCTAGTGATATCAAGGCCTAACTCTTCCATGACTATTTTAGGCATTAGATTGTGGCTGGCACCAGTGTCTAGCAGGAAATTGTGGAGGATTTTATCACGGATAGTTAATGAAACATAGAAATATGGGGAACTATTATCAGCAGGTTCAACCACGGGACTGAGCACAATAGCAGGCTTATCATCTTGCAAATTGACAGAGTCAATGGAGGTTTGTTTAGACTGTAGCTGAAGGGCTTCAAGGATGGGTTTTCTAAACAACTCACTCTTGACCAACTCAGCCAGAGGCACATCAAATTTCAATTTCTGAACTTCTGACTCAAAACTGAAAGAAGAGAATGATTTATCAGCAGATTTTACCTCTTGAACTGGAGCTTTGAGGGTGACCAGATCAGCTGTTGGTCTTCTTAGCCTGGTATTCTGTGGAGCTGTTTGGGCAACATCTTCTTGTGCAACACTCTCTTTGGCATTCTTTGCATTGGATCTTAGATTATATTTTCGCTGCTGCTCACCTGATTGCAGAACAACACCACTGTCCCACCCTTGCTTGTTTTGCTCTTGTAGCAATGACTCTTCATATTCAGCCAATGTTAAAAATACAGCGCTGCCTTTGTCTTCCATGCAGTGAATTTCATCCTCCTCTTCTTCAAATTGTTCCCCTTCCATGACTGCATTTTGAAAAGGAGCTCTAACCTTATGATCTTCTTTGGCTTGTTCACCTCTTTGCATGATTTGTAGCTGATCATTTGCTTTTCTGAATGGGTTTGGATTTCTTGGAGCAAATGTGTTTTGCTACCTTGTTTTGCCTGAAGCCTGCTCTACTTTTAGTTTTGAAACTTCAGTAGCCAATGACTCTATCATCTTCGTCATTTTGTCTAATTTAGGCCCTGAAGTTGAAACATGGGAAGAAGAAGCCTCCCCTCTAAGATTTCTTCTATCAATTTGACTTTTCAACTTCTCTGCTGCCATAGTATTGGATTCCACCTCCAGGGCTGCTTCTTGCATATCATTCAAAGTAGCACATCTTCTTTCTCTCAACAGTAAGCAGAAATCAGGGTTAAAAGCATTAGCGTATGCGAGCTTGGCGGTGGTAGGGGTAGGATTTACCTCAGCTGGTATCTTACTATACATCTTATTAAATCTCTTATTGAAGTCATGCAAAGACTCACCTTTTTCTCTTTTCAAGTTTCCAAACTCAGTATGATAATATAATAAGTCCTTCTTATCTCCCCATTCTTCAAAAATGCCTCATCTAATGCTTCAATATCTGTTATAGATCTTTGGGGTAATTCTATAAATCACTTCCTAGCCTCTCCATCAAGGCTTTTGACAAAATCTCTCATCCATACATCATTCTCACTTATATCTAAATTATCAGCATAACTGTAAAAAGCTTCAAGATGTTCTTCTGCTATCACTCCCTCTGTTCCAGTAAATTTGGGCATATATTTTTGATATTCTCCTGTAGGAATGGAATTTAAAGGTGTGGGCAAGACCAAAGGTCCATATCTAGCAACAACAATCCTTTCAATCCTAGTAGGTGCTTGCTGTCCTGCCATGTTTGGAATATGTGGAAAAACACTAGTAGATGGAGCAGTAGGAAATAATGTAAAGGATGGTAGATATATTGGGATGTTTTGGACAGTATGGGAAGCTCTCTTTGGACTGAGATTCAAAGGGGAACTAACTGCACAAGGGGCTGAACTAGTCTCTGAAGGAATTTCTATATTAACAGTGCTAGGCTCTAAGCTTTCAAGCTGTGATTCTTTAGCTATGAACTCATTTTTGAGAGATAAATCAGAGTTTTTAGGCTTACCTGATCATGATGCCCCTTTCTGTGATGATTTCTTCGATTTAACAATTTTCTCAGGGTCATGCAATGGTTCAGCTGGAGACTTCTGCGGATTTCTTCTAGTATGCCTCACAAACTGAGCCAAAACTTCAACATGGAGTCACCAAAGGATGGTCTTCCACCAATGGAGTCGCCAGACAGAAGATTACAACCAATACTGTGTTCAAACTTTGTCTGTCATCAAAGCTTGAAACTATGTCGTTCTTCCCAGGGAAACTTGAGCTCTGATTCTCTTCTCTCCCCGGCAACGGCACCAATTAATGTTATCACCCCAAGAAACTCACCTAGGTTGTATATCAGTGATGCTCAGGAACATTAAAAATTCAACAGTTTTGTTGGATAAAATGATGGATAAATGGAAGATATGAAACACCTTTAAGCCAGATAACCACTCCTACTGTGATTTACCCCAGACATGGGTGAAGACCCCCAAACTACAAGGCTTTCAACCACCAACTACTCACAGCTTAAAGTAAAAGTGATGATGGAGAAGACTGATTGCACTAGCAGATGCACAAGGCTCTGTGATGGCCAGCTGCAACCAGTTAGAAGGTCTGCAAGACTACTATTCCATATACAAAGAGGATGACAACTCTCTGGTATTGGAACAACAACAACCTGCAAGCAATTTTCAATGAACCACTAAATTTTAACATAGAGGTGGGATGACAGCTCCTCAAATGCCAAATATTCACAGCACATCAACTAAACGCAAAGCTGGCAGAGCCTAGAACATAGAAGAAGTGAAAAGTGAGCAGGTGATGGCAAAAGAAGCTTGTATTAGTGGAAATCAAGACCAGAAGCTGCAGGTCTCATAGTATTAACAGTCTCCAGAAGTTAAAAGGCTACAATAAGCTCTCATTCATCAAACACTCATCAAATCTGATTACATCTGAGTTCTGAGTATATATAGTGTTACATTGCAATCTCTCTGTTAGCTATGCGTGGAGGAGCCCATAAATGGCCACCAACCACATTTACATTCAGAAATGGGGCTGCTGATACAACTCTGGCTGTGCT
Source organism: Pinus tabuliformis (assembly GCA_031772625.1). Taxonomy (NCBI): domain Eukaryota; kingdom Viridiplantae; phylum Streptophyta; class Pinopsida; order Pinales; family Pinaceae; genus Pinus; species Pinus tabuliformis. The sequence continues at coordinate 1,169,651,485 of CM062807.1, forward strand.
GTAAATGGATTTGACCCGTCTGTTGCTTTGTAGTCCTCCATTGAGCAGGTGGCATGAAAGACCAATGGAACCATAACCATTGAATGATCTGAACTCCCGAGTGGTGTCCTATTTCCTCCTCAGCCATACTGCTGATTAAATGCAACTGCTGAATCATTAAACGACTCTATCATGACTATTTTGGCTTTAAAATAGTGAAACGCTGCCCAAACTATTCATTCCCACCCATCACTACTTCCATGTTTACTTTTAAAAGGTTCAGGCATGGTTTATTCACTATCGGGTCGCCTTTCGGGTCGCAATTCATGTTTGAATAGGCCCTCCTTTGGTAAGTCCTCCATTGCGATACGCCGATAGCGATATCGGTGATCGCCCATCGGCGATATATCATATCGCTGCCACTGCCATCCCCCGACCTGCGATATGCAGACGCGATCTGGACCGTTGATCGGCCAGATCCAACGGCTGAGATTAATGCAGATCCTTAAACCTGCGCTTTTGATTTTTATATGGTTTTTTGGGTATTTTCACCTCCCGATAGTGTAATTTTTCCCTCCAAAGGGCTTTTCTCTTGCAACTTTTTTGATTGGTGGGCAACTTTTAGCCATAATTTGAGGATTTGAACAACAACCATGGATCCTTTGGCATAATTATAAGTGCAATTGCAGCCTTTGAGAGTGTTTGAGTCCATTCTTGATTCTTTTGCACAACAAAGCTAATAGTATCATGTGGTTTTTCTCCATGTCGTGCGATATGCCCACAGGGCTTCTGGCAATTGGGTAGCCCAGTCACGTCTATGTGATGCGGCTGTCTTTATTAATATAGCCTCGATTACTTTATTGGTACTTTCTACCTGGCCATTTTCCTATGGGTGGTATGGAGATGTGATTTTGTGCATGATATGATGATTTTTTAATGTTGCAGCCATCTTATGGCCTACAAATTTTGGCCCTCCATCTGTGATTATTTCTCTAGGCAAGCCATATCACACGAAAATCTGGAAAAGAAAGTGGATTACTGAGTCCTCCGTTGCCCGTGGTAATGCTTCTGCCTCCACCCATTTCGTCACATATTCTATTGCAACCAATATATATGTCTTTTGATTAGATGATGGGTTTATTGGGCCGATAAAATCTAATGCCCATCGTTCAAAAGGTTCAATGACTAACTGTGGATGCAGGGGCATCTCATCAGACTGTCCAGGGCAGCCCATTCTTTGGCAGCTATCGCATGCCTGGACAAACTTCTTGGCATCCTTAAAAATGGTGGGCCAATAATAACCCATCTGTAAGACTTTGTGACCAGTCCTGCAGTCTGCAAAATGCCCACCACAAGGCCCATCGTGGCAAGCTTTTAGGATGTCAAAGATTTCGTCTTCCCTGACACACCTTCGGATATGCATATCGGCTCCCGTGTGAAAGAGGTAGCCTCCGATCCATGAGAACCGAGTGCTGCGTTGTACTATTTGTTTTCTTTCACTGGGCGTTAGGTGCTTGGGTAATTTTCCCACTGCAAGGTAGTTTGCAACATCCGTGTACCACGGTGTTTTCACGGTTACAGCAAATAAGTTCTCATCAGGGAACTGGTCTTCTACTGCTACCGAGTCGTCTGTCTTTGGTATATGTGAGAGGAAGTCTACCACCGAATTTTCTTTTCCTGGTCAATCCTTGATTGTTATGTCGAATTCCTGCAAAAGGATCAACCATCGTGTCACTCTCCCATTTGTAACAGGTTTATTAGCTAGATATTTAATAGCAGAGTGATCAGTATACAAAACCACAGGGTATCCTATTATATAATGTCTGAATTTGTTAATAGCATAGATTACAACCAGAAATTATTTTTCAGTCACAGTGTAATTCAATTCAGCAGGAGATAGATTTTTTCTGATGTAGTATATCGCATATGGTTTCTTATCTTCCTCCTAGCCAAGAACTGCTCCAATGGCCGTATCTGATGCATCGGATGAGATCTGAAATGGAAAATCCTAGTTTGGGCCCCGTAATACTAGGGTTGTTGATACTAGCCATTTTAAATCTTCAAAAGCAATGTCACATTTGTCAGTCCATATGAAATCAATATTTCCTGTTAATGCATATAATGGTGCAACAATTTGGGAGAAATTCTTTATAAATCTTCTATAATATCCAGAAAATCCCAAAAAACTACGTACCTTAGTTTGTGTGGAGGGGGTAGGTATTAAGAGAATTATCTGAATTTTTGCTGGATCTACCTGAATTCCAACTGCTGAGATGTAGTGACCTAGGATGAGGCCCTCGGTCATCATCATGTGGCATTTCTCATGGCTTAAGCAGAGCCTGGTAGCAATGCATCTTTGCAGAACTTTCTCTAGCGTTTGTAATGCCGACTCGAAGTCATCTCCATAGGGTGTAAAGTCATCCATGTACACCTCGAGTCCTTCATTTATCAAGTCTGAAAAAATGCTGAGTATGGCCCTCTGGAATGTGGCAGGTGCATTGCACAGTCCAAAAGGTAAGACCCTGTAAGCAAATGTCCCCCAGGGGCAGGTGAAGGTAGTCTTATCCTGGTCTTCAGGGGCGATTTGGATTTGATTGTAGCTGCTGAAGCTGTCTAAGAAAGAGAATAATTTTTTACCTGCCAATGTGTCCAAGACATGGTCGATGAACGAGAGTGGAAAATGGTCTTTTTGGGTTGCTTTATTAAGCTCTCTATAATCAACACATATACGCCACTTTCCATTCTTTTTAGGCACCACAACTAATGGAGAAACCCATTTGCTATCAGATATAGGATAGATGAAATTTACATCTAACAGTTTTTGTAGTTCATCTTTAACAACATCTTTAAGGTGAGGATTTAACCTCCGTTGGGGTTGTTTAATGGGCCTCACATATTTCTCTATATAGATGTGGTGCATGCATAACTGGGGATCAATACCTTTCATGTCCATGTAATCCCAAGCGAAAGCCTCTGTATATCTTCTAAGGAGTTGAACAAGCCTCTGCTTCTGGTCATCAGTCAGGTTTTTGTTGATGTTTAGGACTTTCCCTGGTTCAATTTCAATGGTTTTGCTATTATAAACAGTGATTATTGGTGTTGTCTGGTCATTAATATATTTTAAGGGATCTTCTTCCATTTCATTATCCAAGGCTGCTTCGATCATGTGACATTTTAGATTGGATAGGGCATCTGGTTGGTTAATGTAAGAGTTAATGATGTCATCTTTGGTTTGATCCTTAAATTTGAGAGAATCTTCTATGGTTAGAGGTTATGGAATGTTTTCAGTTAAATATGATACAGGTTGTTTTCTAGTTTTTATTATTGTTAGGCTTTGTTGAGTTGGAGGATATACAACTAGATTATTCACATTACTTCCTCTTGCTATAGTCATGCTGCCTATTTGACAGCTTATGTAAGCATCTGCGGTTGCTAGCCAAGGTCTTCCTAGAATTAGGGGATGTCCATCTAGCCGGTTTCTAGGATTGATAATCAGGAAATCTGCTGGGTATTCCCAAGAATCTACAGACACCATTACATCCTGTAGTGTCCCTTCTGGTTTGACAACTGATCGGTCAGCAAGTTCCAGTAGGGTTGTAGTTGGATCCAAGGCAGTAATGCCAAGTTTTTGATAGGTTGTTGTTGTGAGTATATTGATGGCTGCTCCTAAATCAACTAATGCATTGGGGAAGAAGCATCCATTTATTTGTATCGTGACTATACGGTTTCCTTGGTCTTCATATTTCACCGGTGTTTCTCTGCATGATAATAAATTAGATAAAGAACTGACTATGTGGATAGTTGGGGTTGTTTTTATTTTCCTCTTAGGCTTTTTAGTACATAATTCCTTAATAGTTTTTGCATAAATGGGAATGTCCTGAATAGCCTGGAGGAGGGGTATTTTTACACAAAGATTTTTTAATTCTCCTAGAAGATCAAAATTAGGATATTCTATTGGGTGGGGTATAATCAATCTCTCTGGGAATGGTGGAGAAGAGGTAATAGTTTGATCGTGGCTTTTCTATTTAACTGTATTCTCCATTTGAGGTGTTTGTTCTAGAGGTAACAAATCTTCTATTTGTATGTTTTTATCCCCTCTGATTCAATTATCCATCCAGACCTTAATTTGAGTTCATTACACTCCCTCAACTCAGTTTCTGGCTCTGGTCCTTCAATAATTTGTACAGATTGGACGGGTCTATTGTTGGGATTTGGGTTGGGCTAGGCTGGGAGCTGTGGTCGTAGATTGGGTTGAGGGTTCTACTGCAGTGTGTAAGGTGCTGGTAGTGTAGGTTGGGACAGGGGGATTTTTCCTGTTGGCTGATTTGTAGGTCTTTTCCAGCTTGACTGCCAATTCTGGTTCTGTGAAGTGGAGGGTGGCCATTGGCATGGATATGTATTGTTCTACCAAAATGGTGGGAAGTAAGGGAAATTTGGCCAACTATTATTTTGATTTGATTGGTTGGACCAAGGTGGCATAGAGAATGGTTGCTGTGACCAATTAGGAAAAGGTGGCTGGTTATGCCACGTAGCTCATGTGTATTGTTGAGAATTATATTGCGAGGGCTGAAAGGAAGAAGCTGGGTCAGTAGGTGTACCTTTTTGTCATGCTTTCCATTGGCGACGCTGATTTAGCAGGTAGACTGGTTCTGTTTCTTCCTCTGCCTCCTTGAAGTCTGCTTTTAATCCTAGGAGAGATTGGCAACTTTCTGTGGCATGATCTTTAGTACATATGGCACAGGTCTGTACCATATCCAGCAGGAACTCTTTATGACTATGCTTCTTCCTGCATCTCAGGCATAATATTACCAGGTTCTGTTCTACTTCAACTTGCTTCTACTTGGCTTGCATGATGTCTAATTGCATCGATAAAGTCCCAAGATATATATTTTGAAATCTTCCAGCAGGTTGCCGATTCCTGCACGATTGATGCTTCCGCTAGAGATTTTGCTGTCCCTGGTGGTCACATTGCGTTCTGCAGGTTTCAATCTCGCATTGCCTCTTGAGCACCTGATACACAGTTTAATAATATCAGCATAGTCTTCTTGATATATATCACCTTTACCCATAATATTTACTGTCTCTATCCATTGTTCTTTCATCCCTTTAATCAGTGTAGGTTTTAGCACAGTATCAGGCAAAGGCAAATTTTCATACAGAGACCTTTGGAGGTTATATTGGAAGCGCTCCACATACTCTTCCAATGTTTCACTGGGTCTTGCTACCATTTGGAATATTTCATCTTTCAGTTCCCTAGATCTGCAATAGTCCTGATATTTTTTAAGGAAAGCGGTTTTCATTTGATCCAAATCATTTATGGTTCCCCCACCTAGCCCCATAAACCAACATAGGGCTACTCATTTTAACGTAGAGGGAAAAAGCATTAGTTTCTCGGGTCGCTGGTGTAACCATAACCCCAACATAATACATCAAATTCAAACTGAAATGCATCTAGATCCTCTGATGTGAGTCCATGAAAGGTAGGAATATTTTGCAGAGGGATAGCTTTCATGGGTGTGTTGACAACTGTGTCAACGATGGGATACTGTAATGTAGAGGTCTGGGGTGCTTGCGGATTGTTGGCCATTTGATCAAATATATGCCAGTACCCTTCTGGGATCTTTGGAGCTGGAGAGTTATCCCTAGGATGTCTAGAAGGTGTGGATATGATCTTAACAACACTCCCTTGGTCTGGGATACTGGGTGTCCTTTGCTCAATTACTATTTGAGGGGACCTTGGTTCCTCTATTTCCTCTATTTCTCCTCCTCCTTCATGAATATTAAAAGAATTCCCTTTTTGTGAGGGAATTGGGTGCGGATTTTAAATTTCTTGAAAACTCTGCTCAGTTCCTTCCATTTTACTGTGGACCTCAGTGTAGGCTACAAATGGTGAGCCTGTGGCTCGAAGGGAGACAGTAGGTTATCTGGAAGCAACAGTTTGAGGACCTACTGAAGGCTGAGATTCAGCTTTCTTTAAGATGTCATCTATGAAAGTTGATTTTCCAAGGGTCACCGGTCCCTTAGATTTTTTAGGTTTGGGTAGTGGAATTGGATTGTTTTTGGGTATTTTCTTCTTAGTCATTCATGCAAACAATTCAAATGTTTATCTCTACCCTAAGTTCCTAACAACTCTACTGGAAAGTAGGTGGGGGAGCAGGCATTTTACTTGCTCCGTACGCAGGTTCTTACCTTCCGTTTTTAATACCCAGTTCTCTCTCAACAGACAAGCATCAAATACCTACTTCAGTTTTTTGTAATTGTGCTGAAAAGCGGGTGGAGGAGCAAGCACTTTACTTGCTCGTTACGTAGGTTCTTACCTTCCATTTTCAATACCCAATTCTTCCTCAACAACAATTATCAGATGTACATCACTCTTTGTAAATGGCTACACTCTCCCCGGCAATGGCACCAAAATGTTGGCTGATAAAAGGTGCCTTTTAAAACTCCTATTTATCCCACATTAATTATCAACCCGGGCAAGTCCTCTTATTTCAAGAGTGTACACAGTATGTGGCTGCTATTAATTCAGAGAGTAATGTTTCCTAAATTGCAGTATAGATCTTTAAATACAAGAGTAAATGGATGCATCTAATAAATTCCAATTGAAATTATTAAAGAAAACTCAATCCTCTAATGAAATCAAATCTTTTGACAATTCAAGTAGTAACAACATCAGTTGAGAGTACAATAACAATAACTCATCTCTTCTAAACTGATTTTAATCTAAATCAAACTCAATCTTCATTAAATAATCCTGATAGCTATGATATCAACCTGAGAGTCAAATAGTGATAATAAAACTATTTACAGTTGATTAAATAAATCTGAATACTTATCTAAGTAACTTAATCTGTAATGAAGAAAAACTGAACCAAATGACAATGCTGTAAATCATATAAAACAAAGATATACTGTCAATACAAGAAATAAATAGCGAAGGAAATAAAATCACAGAAAGCAGGAAAATTATCAAACCAATCACACTTGCAAGAATTGGAAATGTATGACACAAAGAAAGCAGTTAAATCCACCAGAGGCCGGGCCCTTAGCTGCCAGCGAACACTACTAAGTTACTTCAGATAACGCGAGGGAACAACAACTTCAATTATGTATTAATCATCGAACTTAAAGAGCATTAAAATATATTCGTGTTCTTCTCAACAACGAGAGTCTGTAATTAAAATTACAATTTCAATAATAACAGAGATTCCCCTCCCCTTTCTTCTTACAATCATCTCCTTTTATAATCAGAAAGGGTAAAAGATAAATGGTAAATGCGATCCCTCAGGATCTCCCGATCCTGAGGGATTCACAACCGATTTCTAACTTCTGACATCTTTCCTATTTCACGCTGATCCCTCTGATTTGCTCTCAGCCATATCCGCAACTGACTCATTCCTTCCTTTGCTTGTCTGATTTTTGTTGTTCCTTCGTTAGGGAACAACAATTGTCCCTTTTGTCATTTTCCTGCATAAGAAGGGTAAAAGTTAGCTAAATCATAACTGCAAATAATTCCTTCATTTCTTACCATAATTCCTCAATATATTAACGCATTACAATATAGAAAATATAAGAATAAAGGAAAAGGATGATGAGATTAATGGTAACTACATACCCATTCCGTGACTCAATAATAACAATCACATATGTACGATCAATCTAGATTAATACGACACCATATCAAAAATATGTCGGCTCATACTTGAATATCACAACCATAACCATTTGCATAGGTCAAAACAGGTTAACACAATACATATAACATCAATATCTTCAATGTAATGAACATAACCATCACACATATGAGCAATCCAAATTACAACATCAAGATCTCAATGAAATAACCCTAATCATCAAGGTAATAGCATATAACAACAATAAGCTATATATCATGCTCATCAACAACATATAACCTAATCATCAAGTTATATAACATAAAATAACAATAACAATGCATACAACCACATGTTACCATCATTCTTGACTATCCGACTCATGTGCATATGACTATGCTAATCAACTATCATCTATCATGTACGTAACCATAACATCAAAATAAATGTACATAAACCTAATGTATATAACCCTAATGCATATAACAATCCTTAACCTACATACTTGCATGCCCAACATACAAACCTGTATGACGACATGCTCTTGCCTCGAGGTCCAATGTTGCAACTTCACTTTGATGATCTGCATCTCCTGCTTTACCTCATTCAAAACATTAGCATCATAACATACCAATAACACCATGATGACCTAAATTGCATACCATGACTTCACAAGGCATGTTTGACCTACTATTCATGCATAACTATAACCAAGACCATACATGCATAACGAATACATATAGACATATAAAACATGAGTACAAAACCATATACACATCCTTCTAGCTAGAGTCCAATCATCAATGCATGACCATATCAACTTCACAAACCATGACCTCATGCCTGAGAACATCCATAACTCCATTGTACACAGTGCCACATGCAACCATCAACATGCATAAGCAATGCATATTCAACTACACATACAAATGAATGCATGTAGTCGAGCATAAGCGATCAATACTTGTAACCAACCTACAAGGATGATACATGTAATCAAACATACAAGAATACAACCTAACATACAAGGATGTAATCAAGCGACACACAATAACATGTAAGTGACATATAAAAATATGTAACCAATCATATACTTATGACGATACATTCCAAAAAATCAACATCAATTTCCTCATGACAACCTTACTACAACCATGATCAACATTATGTAATGCAACAAGCACATGGAATGCAAGTGTAAGAGACACACATGCAACTGACATGCATGCATGACCAACACACACCACCCATCCAACCTGAGGGGTGAACCATGATCTGATACCACTATGTAACAACCTCCTCCCACATCTACCCAAGCAACCGATCAACTAGGGTAAACATGCGACGAGAGGCTACTATGATTGGATTCAACCTCCTATGTGACCTTAAGGAAGTGGAATTAATGGAACACATCAAAAAACCTATCCACATTAGCAACAAAACCCTTAGGAGAAATGTTAGCTACTCAAACATCCTGTCCCTGGTTCCCATTGATGTTTTGGACATCTTAAGCCTCAGTCGCTCTCATGCTATAGGCATGACAATGTACCAAAACCCAAAGTTTCTCTCACTGCCTAGAATGGAATGATATCTTAAGATTAGTCAAAGAATAGGGAAACAATGATGCAAAAGCAATAAGTTAAACACAACCTTAATAAGACCCCTACTGGCCATGCTAGGCATTTCAACTAACATATCATCAACATGTAACCTACAAGTGTAAACAACATAATTAAGCGTAGGGATCTCATACTTATCTAAGAATCGATATGAACCATTGTTCCCTCATGTCATTTGCTGCATTACCATCTATTAGACCATATATACATTATCCATTCATTTACAAGTAAAAGATGTTGGGAGCCATACATAATTTTTGTCATGAAACACACATATAACCAACATAATAACAACAAAAATACACATGAAAGTACAACCATATAGACCACATATAATCCATCAAAATTCTCATAGAAATACAAGGAGAAAAGTATTTCATTAATGATGAAAAAACCAAACCTGGGATGGGACTTCCACGTTCCACTCGACCATATAATGACTAAGAAAAATCTCTCTTCATCCATTCACCCTCGTGCCATATTCCAAGCATGAATGTGGGAATCAAACCAAAAGAACCAACCAGGGCATAGAAAGGCTAAACCACCTCACCCTCATCAATAGAAACCGAGATTTACAGTAACCCATCTCGGATCACTAGGCCAACACAATGAACACATCATAACATGATTTACCGTGATCTCCACTCGATCATTAGGCCAAACAAGCATGGATGCCACCAAATTTCTCCACCTACAACATGAGAAATTTTCCTATCTCCTAGTCGCTCAGGCTTTACCACAATCCAAGCCTGGATCACTAGGACCTAAACCAAGACCCACTCTCCAAGATTTTCTACATATCCCAAACCTGATATTACTAGGTCCAACGGAGAGAAAACCACCCATTAGATTTACCATATATCTTGCAATTCACCAGCAAGGATTCCTAGGCCCACCGAGGCAACACAATCCTAGCTTTATCACAACCCACAATTTGGCTTAGGGTCACTAGGCTAGTGGCTTTATCGTGATCCACAGTGTGGTTCAGGGACCACTAGGCCATGTGCTCTATCATTTGGAGATCCACCCCACTCAACTTCGAATCCATCCGACAATCCAGATCAACTAAAACATGAGAAGCCCATCACACCATGGATATCCTGAAATGGAAAGGCTAGGATGAAAACACTATTACACCTGGAAAAACGCATGCCACAATAGAGAAATAACCACATGAAATACCATGCATGCAAAATCTAGCAAGGAAAATACACATGTAAATCGATACCGCAAAGAATCCTATTGTAGCTGATTGAACTTGCCTTTCCCTGCTTTATCTTTTCTTCCTCTTGCCTTCTTTTCCTTTCATGCTCCAATGCCAAAGTGCTCCAAGAAAACTCTGTCTCCAAGAGTGAGTTAGAGAGAGAGAATAGAAGAGAGCTCCAAAACTGAATTGATCAAGCTTGAGCCAAGAGCTTACACGGACTAAGAGCTTGCGAACTATTTCTAATACACCTTTTTATGAATGAGGCCTCTATTTTCTTCATTTTACATTGTTTTCCTTCAATTTCCTCCTCACATGCAACCTATGACCTTTCACCTCATTTTTCTCCTAATTTTCATTATATTCATAAATAAATGTGCCAAAAATGCCATTTTTCCTTTCCAAAGCCTTTTCCATTGCCTTTGCCAATTTACTTAGCTATAAAAAACCAAATGAACACCCACACTAAGATCTTTTGCCCACCATTCAACTTGGAATCCCTGTCCCATCAACTATGGTCTTATACAATTTTACATGGAATTTTTACCAAGGCTATTACAAAACCCCAGATCCAGATTCCCGAGACAACCAACACTTAAAATGATGCCATGTTTAATCTCTTCGGAAAATTAATGGCTAAGGAAGGGTGACACATTCAACCTGCCAACTACAATTGTCACTTACGTTGATCTAGATGGGATGTATAAAAAGATCTGTGTCAACATTCAATTTTATCTTGGGAGGTGAATCAAAGGTTAATTTAGCTAGAGCTCATTCCTTTGGGCATTTGTAGAGCTGAGATAATTGAGAGGCTAAGTAGTAGCCATGTTGGAAATTCTCATTTTATTGCAATGGTTCGAGAGAGGGGACCACCTCGACGAGGAGGTAGAGGAAGAGGTTGTCCACCTCAAACCTCCCAGCATGGCCTTGATGTGGACAGATATGACGAGGATCTCCCTTTACATGTTAGACATATGGTTACATATATGGAGACATAAGAAATGAGAAACATAGGTGAAAGGTAGTGGGATCTGTGTTAAATGCTTGGAAGGCATCTCAAAGATCAGGAGGACATTATGAAGGTGACAGAGCATTGCATTACCAACCTGGAATTCCACTTGGTCTAGGCAATATATGCTTTGAGAGTCATGGCTGGGGCCCTTGGTATTCAATTCCCTCCTCCCCCTTTGCCTCAAGTGGATTCCAACTCCTTAGACAACCCCGACTCTCCGAGGTCCCCCAACTTGGCTCTCCACGATGAACAATATCCCAAGCATGGAATATAAAAGCCAAGAACTCAAATGGGGAAGGATTTTGATGAATCGGGTCCTTTACACAATGATTGGAAAGAGCACCTTTCCTGCAGTTGGGCTACAACTGCCGAGAAGTCGAGTGAAGATACTCCTCCTCAAGTCGTGGACACTAGTTAGGGCAGAGCGTATATTAAGAGAACATCCTAAGTAGATGTTGAAGGGCTATGATGACACAACTTACCATTAGCCTTCAACATGTAAAGGAATGCATCCAAGTTCTAGGAAAGCAACCCCCAGTCTACTCTGATACTTTTGCTAGTTTACTCTGTTTCAAACATTATAATTTTTCTACAAGATAAGCAGGGAGATCATCTGGTTTCCCACATGTATGTATATGGGTCTCCCATAACTTGGCATGGTGTTAATTTTGGTTCAAACATGTTTTATTTTTAGACATGACCATTCTGAACAAGGTTTGTAGCTATAACCTCTTGCTTATACACTTTGTAAATTCCGAGTAATATAACACGTTTTAGCTTACAAAAATAAAAATAAAAAGTTTATAGAGCATCATATTACATTACAACATATCTACCATATTGGGTTGGAGAGTGCCTCTCGACACAATTAACCTTTAATTTAAAATATTTTTATATAATGTCATTTTATATTCTTAGGTAAATTACACTCTAAGTTTTTTTACTTAGTTTAGTCTCATCACATCAAATACTGTGTATTACATGATACTATGGGCATTTTCTTTTTTATGTTTCATAGTGATCGCTTTTGTAACAAGTAGATCTACCCAAAAGGAGCACTCCTTCTGGCTCAACCACATAGCTTGATCCTAAGAGTGTAAGTAAGATTGAACCTATGACCTCTCAATAACATATGCGCTTTAATGACAGGGACTTGACTAACGGAGCTAACCCTCGAGGATTTGATATTATGGGCATATAAACCTTAAACTAACAACTCTAAACCATTAATGATGGAAGAAATATTATCTTAATTACTTTATCACCCACTCAATATTAAAACAACACTGCTCCCTTAAACTTGACTTGGAATAAATACCTATTTCCCTTTAGACATTAAAAAAAGTCAATATGTTGATAACTCAATTAAACTAGAAAGCCGACATTGAAAAAATAGGCGAGTTTACTTAGTCATAGAACTTATAATAAATTATATTAAATGCAAATAAAATGATTTTTCAAACTTCAGTGCAAAGTCTTGTTTCGAACTTCAAACATAGCGAGTGTTGTTTATTATTTAGTTATAGTGATTTGTATATTTTATTTTTCAAAGAGTGATTTGTATATGGATCTATCATGTTAGGGAAAACTTGACTAGGTGAAAGAGAAAAAGTTGTTAGCTCTATAGTGTTGATTTCAAGCACATGGTTTTTGTGGCCCCTGCTATTAGATCCAATCGATTACATTTGAAAATATTAGATATTATCCACTTTAATGTGCTTGAGTTGAGTAGAGGGCTCACTTGGAAGGCCCAAGATGTTGGGATGTTGGTTGGATTTGTTGCTTTAAGTCAAGGCTTAAGTTCTTTTAAGTTGTGGAATAATAGAAATATTATTAGGAGATGTTTTTCCTCAAGGGTTTCTAGTTTTCAATATAGTGTTAAGGTGTTATTAATTTCTATGTGTTTATCATGTACTTATTTCTCTCATTTTTACTAACAAGTGGCATCAGAGTAGAGCCCTAAGGGTTAGCTCAATTGGTTAAGTCCTTGTGGTTAAAGCACCTTTTCTATTGAGAGGTCACGTGTTCAATTCTCTCTACACCCTCGTGGTTAGGCTCTGTGCTTGAGTTGACAAGAAGTGATCCCTTTGGGTGGATCTGCATGGTACAAATACATTGTGGATGTAGCAATCATCGATCTTTGGGATCCATGAACCAAATACAAAAAAAGAAGGAATAAGTAGTATCAATTCAAGGGGCCATGACTTGGAAAAATAAGTGGTGGTTGCAAATGATGACACCTTGTACATAGAAGTCCAACAAAGAGATGAAACTGCAAAAGAGAGATCTAGTGAGGAAAGAACTTGGCGTGCAAACGAGAGAGAATGGTGGCACAAGTGTTGGACAACAATTAAACAAAGAAAAAATTTTAAAGATGAAATTTGTAAATTGCATGTATATGGGCATACAACTCTAAGACATGGTTAGGCATGTGTCCCTATCAATAAAGTCTTGGAGTAGACCTATGCGATGAGGGAGAAAATCATGTTGATTTCTCTAGTGAAATTTAAAGGGAGGAATATTAGGGTAAACTTAACTCAATAAAAGAGTCAAAGTTTTTAGGTTTGTAGTGGTATTAGATCCCCTAAATTACATATGATGAAACCCTTAAAAGGCTTGGGGATTGTCCATTGTAATATGCCTAAGTTGAGTGGAGTGCTCATTGGCCAAGCCGAAATGTTGGCCGAATTAGTTGTTTTTATCATGGAATAATAGATCTATTATTCAAAGTTAGTTTTCTCATAAGGGTTTCAATTTAAATTATGGTGTTCATGTGCTCTTAATTGTTATGTGTTTATAATTTGTTTATTTCTATTTATATTTTACTATCATATCAATCATATAGAGGGATACAATTTCTTAATGTGTAATTTTTTTTAATCATTTAATTCTATGTCATTCACACATTAAAATTTGTAAATCTACCAATGTGTATTTTTTTTTTTTTTTAATTTATTTATTTCAATCAAGGAAACTTCTTTATATTATCCAAAGGTGGTTGATTACATTGTGGTGGCCTACGGCTCTCCTCATTTCACTCCTACACGATTTGTTAGAGAGGAGAGTCAAACAAAACAAAGAATATATACCAATTTATTACATATGTCCCATGGAAAAAATGGCCATATATACCAAACAAAAGAAAAATGGATACAAAACCTGCAGATTTCATATTATTGAGGGGACATATTTCAGATTTCTGAGCTTGGTTACCTGTTTTAGCTGGTTTCCCATGATCTTCATGTATATGGAAGTCAATATGGGCTAGGCGTGCTTCAATTTTGTCCATTTTTTCATTGTTGCGACATGACTGCGTCTCATGGTAGTGAGCTATTATAGGATCTCATTCCGACTAAATTGCACATCATTTATATAATCCACCAACTTGTTTCGGTCTTTGTATCGATGCTCCCTAAGAATGTCCATGTTGGCTTGGATGTCTTGGAGTTTTTCTACAATTGTCTCCAAATACAGTTGTTGGACCATATGGCTCAGAGATCGGTCTGGAGTGTGGGCAACCTCTCCTTCCGTTGAAATACCTTCCACCCATATGTGTCTACCCAAGCATCTTGATGCCCACGACGACCATGTCCACAATGAGGATGACCCTGTTGCCAAATCATCACTACTTCCCGACCCCGATGACCTATTTGTCAGTACCACACCTTGCTGGTAGAGCCTTGGTTGTTAACCCCCTTCAAAGATGACCACTAAGAGCACCCTTCCTTTTGGATCAACGAAATAGCTAGACTAAAGAAGCTAACCGGTCAGCCGCTGGTTGAGGTGGTAGAAGTAATTATTGAGCATACCCTTCCTACCTCAATAGGTTGTGAGGAGGAAGGAAAATACGATGATGAAGGAAAGTAGAATCCTGGGCCCACACACATAAACCTCTCAAGAAATTTAATGACCACACATAGGACCCCCACTACCAAGAAGGGGTCATGAGAGGAGAGATAAAGCCACCAAGAAAGATGTTACTTCTAATTTCTAAACCCATGAGCAACCAACTAGACACCCTCACAAGACTACATGGAAGAACATGAAGGTAGCTCCAGGGTCTTACCATCACAAAAAACACAAAACCAAAAGAAAATAGCCTATCAACCCACAACAAAAGAAACCAAACTCCCATGGTGAAGTTCTGAGCAACAATGGACGACCAACCACCTCTCAAAAGAATGCTGAGGTGACAGATAAAAAACCACCCCCACCACAGATGTGTCTTCCCCCGGATTAGAAGCCAAATGAACACATCCAGGATTGATGGAGAAAACAAGAGTCCCAGAAGAGTCCCCTCCCCCAATGAAATTCCTACAAACCAAAGTCCTATCAAAATGAAAAACAAAATGACAAATTTTACCTACTAGTATATCATGCTACAGATGCATGCATGGTGAGAACGAGTGCCTAGATCCCATCTTATAGGTTTGATTTCATAATCTAGCTTGATAGCTGCAAGACCCTAACCCAATATATCCCAATTCACACGACCAACAATTTGAGGTTTGTAGGGCGCTCCAGAGCAACACATTGCAACATTATCATTGACATACTCTCCTCTAAGCCTGTCACACATTTCACGTTTGAAAATGATACCCATCACTATTCCATCCTAGAGCTAAATATTCCAATCTACCTCGAAAGTGATCTAATGCTGATCCCAATTGATCCTAGATGTACCACGTCACATCCAATTACCTCCGCATTTTGTGAGCTTTAACACTCACTGAATGCCCCCTACCACTATCTGTCACCCCCATCGGGGATAATGTGTAAATTTTTTGAATTATTGCCTATGTCTATTTTGGAATAGGGCTTCCAAAATTTTAATTTAATCATCAATAATTATTAGGTGATTGATAGGGATTTAACCTCCAACAAATATTCATTGGATATTTTAGTAGTGGTTATGATAAAGGGTTGAGATTTATCTTAGAAATAGTTACGCCCTTTTCTATTTTCAATTTAATTAAAAAATTTTGTGTCCAAAAGTGTCATTGAACTAAGAAGTACTATATGCATGTATTTTTTTTGATAGGTTTTTGGTGAAAACTTCACCTTTCTTTAAGGGGAAAAAGAGCAATTAGAAGGTAAAGAAGGATTTTTAAGTCTTTATAAATAAGAAATATAATTATACTAACCCAACTATATAAATTAAATGGATGGTAAATGTTTATAGACATTAATCCATAATAAGCATAAAAACATTTAATTTATAATATATTCCACGTTATTAAAATTTAAAAAAATCATAAAACTAACTAAAATTTTACTTCATTATTATTATTATTATTAATTATAAAAATATTAATATATAAACATAAATATATTTTGAAAAAACATGGAACACAATTCTAATTCTTTGAGATTTACACCTGCTTTACCTGGAGATTCGTAATTTATGAATTTACTCTGTTATAATACAATGGGCCAATACCATGGTTTATCAATACCAAATTCTAAAAAAATTGTTAGTCATTTCATATGCCACTTGTTCATATGACTCTTTTTTTAATTAATCAATTTAGTTAAAAGAGCAAAAAAAGTATAACTACTTTGGAGATAAATCTCAACCTTTGATATGTGTATACTATTACCCACCACCAGTGGGTGAAACCGACAGGTGAAATTTTCTCCTAAGTTTTCCTTTAGCTGATAGCCAAAATCCCCTTGCAACCACCATATAGCTCAATGTGCCACCATTCTTCAACACCTGAGCCAACTATTATGTGCTCTCACCCATCTGTTATGATCATATGTTTGAAGGTGGGCCTTCCAAGCCCAAATGTATGGGGTTTCCATTATGTGACTGGGTGTTTAGGTTTGCTTTCCTTGGACACATTCAGACATGAATTAGTGGGGGGAATTCAACAAAAATAAGGGGCTTGGATTGTACTATTTTTCCCTTATCCCAACTTGGTGGTTAATCTTGTATCCTAGTCCTATGGGATTTCCTCATTAGAGAATAGCTTTAGAAGTGGCACTACATTGGAAACCCTAATTTTGGTTGCATGGTCTCACTCCTCAATATCATATATATCACTCCCCTTGGCTCATTATAACCCCTTTTCATACTTTTCCCATCTAGGTCCACATTTGTCCATTGGGTCCATAAAGAGTTAGCCTTCCCCTCCCCTTGTCCACACTTTGAGTTGGGCCTAGAATGATGCCCAAGAGGGTGATGCAGCTAAAAATAAAGTTAAAGTATAATTTTCCCCTCACAACAAGAAATTCATCATAAAATGAAAAAGATGGTTGAGACAAAAAAATAGTGCATGGGAAAAATCCAAACATGACCTCCACCCCAAATTACTATGGCCATCACCCTGGTTCCTATGGTCCTATGTGTGCCCCCTGCATCATTTAGGAACCCATGGTTGTCCCAACCCCTAATGGGTAATAAACTTCCCAACCTTAAGGGATAATACACATCATGCTCTCATTCCCTGGAGCCCCGAGCAGTTAAAGAAATAAAAATCAATAAAAGACAAAACACATATGAAGAAGGGTGGAATCAAAGGGCGGGGTAACTCATGTACCATAATTTCTACTCCCTACATCTATATACCCAATGTGTGGGCTTCACCCACTATATATACACTTGTAACATAGCATGTGGCTTGGAGCCTTTCTTGTTGCCCTACTCCTTTCCACCATCCTTTCACTTGACACCTGCCATTTGAAGGATGTACCATGTACCTGTTACTCCCTTAGAGGTTGAAACCACTAATAGGGTCCTTTATTAACCTCTCTTGTTAAAAAAGGAAACACCTATACCTTCTAAATCCCATTTGGAAGGGCATGCAACTACGAAGTTTCCACTTTTCCCTTGGTTTGCAAGGTTAATTACTCAATTGCGCTCATGTATTATTGTTATTGAAGGTGAGGAGACACATTGGATCTTATACATGATTGCAGGTGGGTCTCCATTTGGGCTTGGTCTCCCTATACGTGGTCCAAGCCTTCCAGAGGGTCAAAATGGAACTTGTAGGGTGTGAGCATTGAGAGCTATGGGCCTCCTCCATAATAGGGCATTGGATCCCACACCATGGGATTCTTCAACACCACATATTGCTTGTTCATGCCCTATTTGTATAGAGATGATGATGAACTTGGACCATGTTTCCCAACTGGACACATACTTGCATGACACTTGGCAGCTAATCCAGGGCCCAGATGGGGTTTTGTCTCATTCAGAGAGACATGGGAGGGCATGTTCCATCACTCTAGCCCTTATTTATGGAGACTCAACACGATTGATACAATTGGAGACCCATGAGACCATTGATTGTGTCACACAGCCACTTGGGAGCACCATATATGTTTCTCTTACAAACCAAGGATCCACCCCCTTGGTCATCAGTTTGAGAGCCCTCCTCTTCATCTTGGCACATGGAGGACTTATCTTGGCCTTCCAATGACCCTTTTATGCCATTATTTTATCATTTTGGCCTGATTAGGAACACTTATTTCACACTTTTGATCTATTTGTGGGTTTATCACCAATAAGGTTTTTATTTTGCACATTAAAGTATTTTTTAGGGGCTTATTAGGCTAATTAGACCAAATTGAACTTCTAAAGGCTCATATAATGAAGAAGAGCCTCATTTGTAACTCATCATCATTTGGATTGGGATTTTCCATTGTAAAATAATTCAGACCTGCAATTGATGGACGAAATTGGATGTAATTGATGCATTTTGATGTTTGGTATTTTCACTATCTTGTCTTGGAGCTTCTAATTGCAATTGTCATGGATGGATATACTCGCATTACCTTGTAAGTGTGTTTTTGATGCTATATATTCATGTTACTTCATGTCTAATGTATGGAATGTCTTGTCATAATCTTATTTATGCCCTAATTTGATGCATATTATTGAAAGCACTTGGTTATTGAAGCATTTCATGCATTCATCATTAGGGATTGTGAATGAATGTTCTTAGAGGCTTGTCTTATCTTGCATACTTGAAACTACATAGCCTATTTCAAACTGAAGTAACTACTTGATAGAGGGAAGTCCTTTCATCAAAGGAAATCTAGACTTCATTTCTCCCAATTGTCAAGACACTAGGTCTCATTCCTAGGTGATTAAACCTAAAACCTTTTTCTTCACCTTTTTCCAAATTTCATCCCTAACCCTATACAACTAGCTAGGGCCTTGTGTGAAATTCATTAGAGGTATTACTTTGAGAAACTAAGTGGATAGGCTACTACCTTGTTGTATTCTCTAGTGTTCCTTAAAATGTGAGGCAATTTCCATGGCTATTTTGAGTGAAAACTCAAACCCTAGCTCGAGTTTCAAAGTTAATCTTTCACGTTTATGGTTAGTGGCCTTTGAAGGTCATTTTCCCATTGAATTTGATTTTTTTTTGCCTTATTATTTGCCCTACCTTGACCTAATGTCCTCCTATGGGGTATCTTGCTTGTGATCAAACCTAAAACCCTAGGTCTTGTGTGGACCCAACCTTGTCCTCTCAACTTTAGCATCATCCACCTTAAAAGAAATTGCATATTTTAAAGAGTTCGTTGAGGGGTCCTTCACCATCTTGGAAATATTTATTTTAGGACACCTAATATCATTATATCATCTCAAAATACTAGATCCTCATTTCCATCTTTAGGCCTTTCTTGGAGAGTCATTAAGCTTCATTGAAGCAAGTGAGCCTCACATTGAGCCTATCCTTTGAATGAGCCTTGGAAATCATTATAAACCTAATAATTAAGCCTTTTATCCTAAGTGTTTTCCATCATTTTAGGACTCCTCCCATTACTAAAATTCTGTAAAGAGAAAGGGACACTGATTGAGGTGAGAATGGGTCTTTGTCCCATTGTTGTCATTTGGTCTAGTAGTTTTCCCTTAGGTACCCCTCCTAGGAGACCCTGCTAGATTGTGTGGAAACATTCTTGGCATCGATTTAGGGGAAGAAGTAGGTCTACTTCCCCTAAGAATCATTAAGTAATTGATTTATTGACGACATTATAAATATTCCTCTGGCGACTCCATTCATTTTCAAATCCCCTAGTTTTCTTGAAGAAGACATCATTCCTCCTTTAACTAGGTCTGTTGCAAAAAGGGGGGAGAGAAATCCATTGCTTATTAGAATTAACCTTCTCCCTGAATTTGAAGACGTTGTAAACACAACTGTTAAAATGGATTCCAATGCCAACCACAATCAAAACCAACCCAAGATCCCAAGAATTAGAAATCTCCTTTCCAGTGTTTTTAGACCTTTGAATTTGAGTGGCAACACCGATCCTTTGCCTGAAAAATATCATGAATGGTTACCCAAGTTCAAAGGGAATGTTGATAAAAGTGCCCATGACCATGTAGATGATTTCTTCTAGGTGCTTATCCCAAGGGGTATTAAGGATGATGATGTGATAATGATTCCATTTTCTTTATCCTTTGAGGGAAACGTAATGGAATGGTATCTTAGTCTCTCTCCTGGTAGCATAAATGAATTTGACAAATTTGAAGATGCCATTATGAAAATATGGTCATCTGACGCTGAAGGGGATTTTAACCTTGAGAAGTTTTAGCACATAAAGAAAGGTAATGAATATATAAGGGAGTTTATCCAAAAGTTTGATAAGATTATTGGGGATATTCTTGATCACCTTAAGCCTCACAATGCTCTTATACTTGAAAAATTCACTAAGGCTATTGGAGGACACCTAACATATCAACTAAAGGATAAAAATCCCAAGAATCTTGCTAAGGCCAAAGAAATTGTCATTGAGGTTGAGAAAAATATAAATGCTTATAAATTGATATGTTTGAACATCCTAGGGCTGAGGTAGAAACCAAGAAGAGAAAGTCCAAGGATCAAGTTGAGGAATCCCTAGTCATGTCCCTTAAAAATCTTGACAAATGTTATGAGGACATGAGCTCTAGGGATAGGTTATATATGAACAAGTTCACCATTCTTGAAAAGGATCAAAAATCAAGTTTTGTTCCCAAGAATAAACCTTTTGTCAAGAAATCTAATGATGAAGTAAAGAAGGGTCCACCCGAGGTTCCTAACACTTTGGCCCCATCCAGGGATGTGGAACAAGAAGAGTCATATTCCAAAGATGAGAAAAGTGACAATGAAGAAAGTGAAGATGATGAGGGTGGCGAACAAATGAATATAGTTTAAACCCAAGCCTTCAACATTATTTTAGGTGACACATACACTCATCCTATGATTAGTGAAGTGACACTCAAGGATGAAAAGGATAGTGGTGGAAGATTCAAAGGGGTCCAACACTCAAGAAAGAATGATAATAACCCTTCCACAAGCTCCAAGGAATTGAAAGAGAAGGAACTTAATCCCAAGCAATATATTCCTAATCAAACTCCTTCAAAAGAGCCCCTGAATAAAGATTCCATCAAAAGATATCCTCATAAGAGGAGACCAAAGTGTTAGGAAGACAAATCTTATCTTGCGTACAAGACAAGATCTCCATAGAATCAATGACTGAATCTAGTAACAAGCAAGCAAACTAGTAAATCTTTCCTTAGGTCCATTCTATTGAATCATAAGCAAGAGTAATGGAGTATGAAATCCATACCTTTCAAATGAAATTCCTAATGAAGATCCTTGCTATGGTTTGATGCAACTTCCCAATGTTCAGAATCCAGACCTGCAAATACACTAACAAACACAAGATCAAAGACATATGATATATAAATGATTCAATATAACCTCTTCTAGTGATCAAGGAGACTAGTACCTAATATCATAACCAATGGAAAATGAAGGTAAACATCCAATATATCAGATCCAATGGACAATATAGTGAGAAATAAATACTCTTTTTTATTATAATTGAATGAAAAGGAGAGATACAACATAGCCTTGATGTTGACAAATATCCTTCCAATAGTCTCCAATCCTTCCTTAAGTGACAAGTGTTGGACAATTAGCAATGTCTAGATGGTTGGTGGCACTCACTATGTTGGCATTCATCTAAAATGGACTAGCACTAAGGATAGAGGTAACACTAGTCGACATTGATGAGCATGCTATTCATAGGGAGTCCCATGGTTGCTGCAGTATTCTGTAGAGAATCATCACAGTAGCAAGACTACTGGAGGAGCCATAAAGATATGACTATGATGGCCAAGGAGTCCCAAAATTTGGAGGTATTTTTACCCCATGTGTTTAGTTCATATGCTCTTGGTTATGGAATAGTTGGATAATGCTCTGGAAGAGCTTTCCAATGGTGCATTGGGCTTTAGAAAAGGACTTCAAGATCAGAAGTTATAGTAAGTTAAAGTTGGTAGAAATAAAATCTCATTCACTCAGGACTTAGGTAGTTTTTGAACTAAGGTCGGGACTTAGGTGAGTTGGGCCTAGTTGTTGTAGGGAAAATTATCTGACTCGGATGACCCTATCCCACTCTAAGGGTGACAGTTCCTTAGCAAAAACTGTAAAACAAACTACTTAAGGTTTACTTCTTTATGAAAGCAAAAGAGAATGGATAAATGCACTAACCGTTGCCTTGTGCTTAATGTCGAATCCAAACTCTTCTCTTTGGCCGCTTGCTCCTAGCTCTTTGTTCTTCTGCTCGCCCAGCTACAATGAGATCCTGCAAAATAACAAAGAAGGAAACTACAAGAGGCATGCAATCATAACTGGTTCATGGATTAGTGTAAACCAAACATGCAATCATCACAATATATTATTGAAACAAGAGCACATAGAAGAACCTCAATAACTTTTATTAATGAAGAAGTAAAGGTTCTGAGAGTATTACAACCATTGAAGGCTCCAACCCAGCAACACCTCCCAGCAGAAAGAATTGCTCTTCTTCACCTCTCTCAAACAATCACCCAATAACTCAATAGTGAAACCAACAGCATATCATTACTTTGCACAAAATTCCAGCCTCCTGAGCTCATAGGGGAGAGCTCAATATATAGATGAATTGAGAAAGGATGAGTCAGCTTGCAACTGATGTGTAGCTGCCTTGTGTCCTCTCTCTCTTCAGTTAATCTTTAGTTGATCTTCAGTTCTTGAGTCCACTTGGAGAACTTTGCTTCCACTTGGAGAAACAGAGCATCTGACTCATCACAAGGCGAAATACCTGATCCAAGTGTCATTTTTGGAAGATTCCAAAGCAATGACTCACTGTGCCACTTGTCCCTTCTCGCTCAGCGCAGGTGGCCTTTGTCCCACTTGCTTTGCAACGCAGGTACACCATGGAGCAACTGAGTTTCAGCACAGAAACCTAGTGGAGCACCTGCTTTGATTTCAGGATTGCTTGTTTTTGAGTGTTTTCAGGTGGAGAACTGATCTGAGAGCTGTTGGTTTGCTGACCTTGTTCCTCTAGGGGTAGGAACATCATGTTTAGGGAACTTTGGATCCCTTGGATTATTGACAATTCATGCTTGTTTCTGTAAGGCACAAAATTGTCTATAACAAATGCCCCCTAAAGTATGAGGTCATTTATCGGGTGAAATGCTTTATTGAGAGGATCCGAAGTTCATTCAATCTGCTGAGAGGTGTCCTGTAATAAGATACAATATAATACATTATTTTTCATACATTTTTCATGATCTAGCTGAGGCGGGCATTCCCATGCTCAGCTTTATAAATACATTTTGGTACATAGGACAGACGATTGTCTGATTGTAGACTGATAATTCTCTGCTGAAATTATCATCCTTTGAGAAGGATGATCATCTGCTGTAATGATGTACATATCAAATGTCTTTATGTCCTGAATATATATCGCAGCCCGGATGGATGAAACTAGATCCGGGGTCTTCAATCTCTTCCGATCTTCACTCGATGTACAAGTCGATCCATGTGAGAATTTCTTGAAGTCGAACATGGAAAGACATCGCTTGATTACCGGTCAATGATGTAAACCGTTAACAAGCGTGAGAGGAGTCACCGATAAGGATGATGACCCTCAAGGTACAGCAGTACAATCCACATGGTGGGAATAAAGGACTTGGCGTCGACCACCATGCAAAATCTTCTGGTCGAAGGTCATTGATGTATACCTGTTGCCGGAAGTGAGAAACTTGCCATTGAGGCATGCAAGCTTCAAAGTACTGAGGGGGGCGTTCCTAGATCAACTCCTTGGATAATGAGCTGATGTCGACAAGGAGCGATCCGTCAAAGGAGGGCCTTAATGAATCCCACATCAGTGACACGGAACGGAGCTAGTGATTGTGATGAGGTGAAAACAAACTGTGATGTATGATTCAGGGTGGCGGTCATGAAGTGGATGAAGGATAATGTATGGCAGTGGGTGGAACACGGTTGACTCTTTACAGAACCACATCTCTTGAACATATAACGACACTGATGTGATGGATTGGTAGCATTACCCCAATTGTGGATGGTGTGGCGAGGACCATGGTTATGAGACCGGTGAATGAAACAACCCAACCCGATGTGATACGGAGGACAAAGTGTCATGTTCAAGAGCGACTTGCTACCATTAATGCTGTGAGGTTCTCCCAATTTTTCCCCAGTCATTGCTGACCAGTACCTCTTTATTTTTGTCAAGCTTGAGGAGGATAACATATGCTTGTTCTATAACCTGCCCTTCGGGAAAGCCCATCGCTATGTTTTAACGAGCATAGCGATAGGGAAACTCGTTCTCGTCTAAAGACAAGTTTGTCGCTATTTAATCATTTTAACGAGTCTAACGACAAAGAAAACTCGGTCCTTTTCATTTTTAGAGAGTCTGAAAAGGTACGAAAAGTTAACTCCAAAATTCCTTTTTCGTCTTCTAATCCCTTAAGTCCGAAAAAGTATAAAACAATACAAAAGGGATGAATTTTCGATTTCTTTAACGAGCCAAACAAAACAAGCGCTCGATCTTTTTGTGTAATAATCCCTCAGGTCCAAAAAGATTAAAATCTAGAGGAGGGATAGCTCTTCTCGTCCTTTAACGAGCTGGAAGGCCAAAACTCAGCAAACTTTTCATATTTTACGAGTCAGTGAAAAGAGCTCAAAGAAGACTCGTCTTTTGAGGAACGAGTGATGAACAGGGATAGTAGCAGATTCTAGGTACAGGTTGGAATTTTCCAATCACGGCAGTGTCACAAGGATGGCTAAGTGAAATCACTCTTCGCAGCTGTTCCTCAAAATGGGTAAACAACATATGGAGGTGAACGATTGGCCAAATGAACGGATGGAGGTGATGGCATATAAACACGACCAAGGGCTTTTAATATGGCTTTCAAAGGTTACATTTCTCCAGGTTATTTACCGGTTCATTTTTTCTGGATGAGCTTGAACTGTAGGGAAAGATTGCTCACAACTTGTGTTTATTTTTTAACGAGCATGAACTCTGTACAAAACTGCTCGATTCTTGCGTTTATTTTTTAACGAGCCTGAACATTGCTAAAACTGCTCGATTTATACCAGTCTTAATACAAGGAATGCTTTAGGTGAGGTAATCTTATTTAAGGAGCGATACCTCACTAATTACTCCAATTTGGCAGGTTTTAACTTTTGCCCTTAATCCTTTCTTTATGCAAGCTGGAAACGGCTAATCCTACGAGTTTAACGGGTTAGACCTACAGGTTTAAAGGGAGGACCTAAAAATTTAAAAAAATAAATAGTCGTCCCGTGCTTGCACTCCAAAAGGTTTGCATGCCCCCAGGTATAAAGTATAATTTCGAGATTCTGTCCTCTTACTTATTATCCGAAAAATGGTTTTGTTTGTTGCCGCAAACTAAAATCTCTTTTCGGCGATGTCTATCACTAGGTTGCTAAGGATGGTGACTACTTGTTGCAGCAATTTCCTCTCTTTCTTTGAAGACTGCCCCTACTTCTCTTTTAAAACATATTGTTTTAATGGGTGAGGCTTGACATTCAAAGATGGTGCCTTCTTGCTGCCACAAATAGACCCCCTCCTTAGGAGAGCCCACTTCTTTAGACAAAGGGAGCGATTCTTCCGCTTCAACATAACTTTGACAAAAGAATTTTATTCTAGAACAACCCTCTCTTCCTTTTTCGGACGGGGTACGGACTAGTCCATTCTTCTGCGGAAATTAACTTTATACCTAAGGTTTTCTCTGCCCGAGGCAGGCCAGGGTGCATGCCCCCTGGGTCCCCATTCTTTTCTTCTCGAATTACTCGCATTCATCGGGAAGTAGAACCGGGGGCGGTGGCATTCCTTGAGTGAATAAACCGTTAAGGGATGGTATTTGACTATTTGCAATGCGTGATCCTGGAAATGAAAGTTGGTCTACGAGCTTGACCATTCTTCCTTCGTGCGGAAAACACATGACTCTAAAGAGCGAGGACACTATTGCCTCCATGCAATATATATAGTCTCGTCCAAGGAGTAAGTTATATGCCAAGGGCCCCTGGACGACCATGATGTTCATATGAACTGTCTTCCCTTTCAATGTAACTGGAACATTGGGGAGAATCCCTAACGGGTGACTGGTTCCTTTATCAAAACCTGATAGATTTCTCATCTCAGGTAAAAGCGCCGGGAAACCCAGTGCTTTCCAAGCAACAGAGGAAAGGATACTCACAGATGCCCCTTCATCAATGATAGTTCCAGCCATCACCATTCTGTAGATTTGGACTATGATTCTGAATGGGATACTGGCTGGTAACCGGGGTCTGCCTAGTTGATTCCAATCAAAGGATACAACTAGGTTGCTTGGTGGTGGGACCGAATATACGGTCGGATACGACCCTGACGATGTTCCTTCCTGCGATAAAGGAATGGGCGCATTGCCCTGATGCTCATTAGAGTCTGTGTTGATGAAAAGAATATGGACGGTGTCATCCTTATCCTCTTCAGTGAGGGTGTCATTTGAAGATGGGTCTTCAATGACGGAGTCATTGGATGATGAAACCTCTGAAGGAAGAACCGGGTCAACTGCCATTTCGACCTTTAGACTTTCGTCTGGTCTGGATTCAGTAGGTTCATTCTCAATGACCGACACTTCAGCTGACCACTTAAGCGGGTCAGCTGGATTTTCAACTATCGAGGGATTAGGCGCGAGTTTTTGGTATCCAGGAGGAAGTCATAACGGTGAAACCGGACGATCTTCTAAAACTCTCTTTGCCTCATCTAAGAATGGACATTTGTGGATGGCGTGATCGCCTTCACACAATATACAGGGTGATCTTGGTCTCCCTCTTCGTTCTTCACTCTCGCTAGTTGACGGACTGCAATCAACATGACTACCAGAGGTTGATGCTACCGGATTGTGCAACCTTGGGGACCAGTCCCTTAGTATCCGGGGAATACAAGGACAATCACGATGGAAGTGGGCCCCTTTGAAAATGACACATGGCGATTTAGGCCCGGTCGGTGCAGTGTGTGGGTTTTTGTCAGCTGTCTTTTGCTTGCCCCCAGTCGCCTTCGCCATAGGCCCCTTCTGCTTCTTTTCTCTCTTCTTCTTTTCCTTCTTCTCCATGGGAGGCTGACTTTTGCCGGCTCTACCTTGTGAAGATGAAGGATCAGAGGAAGAATTGTAAGAAGTGGAAGGCTGGTGGGTAGCTTTAGACTGTTCTGACTGTTGATTCGACTGCTCAGGATTAGTGGCGATCTGGACTACATTAGTTGAAAAGAGCCATACAGGTAGGCCAATTGTCAATCCTGGAAGTGACAATGTTGCCATATGAGGTGCACCAACATCTCCCCAAGAGGAGAAGGGATTTGGACTTCCTCCAAGGTTATTTCCTTGATTGGTGGGCTCCATACTTTTCAACTGAAAGATCAACGTGGGAATAACAGGTGATTATGTTTCGCTTAAAATAAATTTTATTAACGACGCTTTTAGACACAAACTTGCTTTTTCATGTTTTAAGAGTCGAGAAAAAGCTAAAGATGACTCTAGTCGCCTTCGATGTTTTAACGAGCCCGAAGTGACAAATGCTCGGATGGACTTTTTCAGTTATAGAGTTTGAAAAAGGCCAAAAGAAACTTCTCTGGAGATCTAGGCAGAGGGTGTGCCAAACTTTTCGCGAAACCACAGAATACGTTTTACGATACGGGTGGTCGATCTTCGTGAATGCTGTGTTCACTGCATTGCGATCAGTAGGGCGGCCGACACGGCTTCCTATGGATAAAGGATAATTGCCTATAGGGGTCTCCCAATATATACGCGACGGTACGTGGGAGCACAAGTCCGTATTAGTGCCACCGACTCTCAGGAGGAATCACCCACCTTCGTAGAGATCGACAGTCACTATGTTTAACGACGCCGGAACACGTCTCTACCTATACCTCTATGTGTTTGCATTATGTTACAAAGCGTTGTTATGTAAATTGGATTTATTTTAATGTTGATCTTGCTTATCAGTTTGCCTTTAAGGATCACCACGAGATGTATATAACAAATTCCTGAATGCAGTCTAAGATGAGAAGCAAACTTTTCAATCTTTCAACTTTGAAAACCTTAACTACTGAGGGAAAAGAAAGGAAAATCTTTTCACACAGATCATAGAGCACACACTAAAATGCAAATTTTTCCTAAATCGTCAAGCACACAGTCAAATGCAAAATGCACAATGCATGTATTTTCTTTTCCCTTTCTTAATGTGGATGGATTACAAAAAGAAAGTGGTTATATAACTTTGATTTCGATTTAAAGCGAAAGTAAACAAGTTTGTCCAAAATCAAAAGACACCTTAAGATTCACTTGCTTAATCACTGGAAATACATGAAATCAAACCATACTAACGAAAGTAAAATGACTAATCAGCTATGGACAGCAAACAAGCTAACTCTTTAGACCAGCAAAATGCCTAACACAGGTTCAGATCTAAGAGGTCAAAAGCAAGATTAGTTTACTCTTCGTTATGGGAAATTGTAAATGAGTAAGAAATACAAAGAACAAGTACAATTTCGTTATATAACAGAGGCAGAATGATGGCAAGTAATATTGGTTTCAGAACAGGCACAAGACTGACACCTAGCAGCAAAACTAAGTGAAAACAGGCAAGAGAAAGGAGGAAACCCCAAATGCACTAGGCAAATTTGGGCCAACGCAGGCTCTGCACAACCAAACTGGCTCTCAGCGTAGGTAGCCCCTTCGGGACCTGCGTTGCAAAGCAGGTAGCCTGTGTACTACCTGCTTTGGAAAACGAGAATTGCATTTTCACAGTTTCCGGGTCAAAATTTTCTAAAAAATGCACGGTTTTTGCTCAAATCAGAAGCAATCAGTCAAGCACACTCAAAGGGATGATTAAGAAGGTGCAAAGCTATCACTAAGAGCTTACAAGGATCCTTGTAGATCAGCTCTTCAAATCATGAATTTGCTCAGAAAATGAGCAAGAGTAGCTGCCCTCTACTTCGCTTTTGATATAGACAAAAGCTTTTCGATTTGGTACTCTTTTGTTCAGGAAATGAATAGCAAAATACTACAAACACAATCAAACGGATACGATCCCCAGTGGAGTCGCCAGTTTTGTTGTAGGGAAAAGTATCCGACTCGGATGACCCTATCCCACTCTAAGGGTGACAGTTCCTTAGCAACAACTGTAAAACAAACTACTTAAGGTTTACTTCTTTATGAAAGCAAAAGAGAATGGAGAAAGCACTAACCGTTGCCTTGCGCTTAATGTCGAATCCAAACTCTTCTCTTTGGCCGCTTGCTCCTAGCTCTTTGTTCTTCTGCTCGCCCAGCTACAATGAGATCCTGCAAAATAACAAAGAAGGAAACTACAAGAGGCATGCAATCATAACTGGTTTATGGATTAGTGTAAACCAAACATGCAATCATCACAATATATAATTGAAACAAGAGCACATAGAAGAACCTCAATAGCTTTTATTAATGAAGAAATAAAGGTTCTGAGAGTATTACAACCATTGAAGGCTCCAACCCAACAACACCTCCCAGCAGAAAGAATTGCTCTTCTTCACCTCTCTCAAACAATCACCCAATAACTCAATAATGAAACCAACAGCATATCATTACTTTGCACAAAATTCCAGCCTGTTGAGCTCATAGGGGAGAGCTCAATATATAGATGAATTGAGAAAGGATGAGTCAGCTTGCAACTGATGTGTAGCTGCCTTGTGTCCTCTCTCTCTTCAGTTAATCTTTAGTTAATCTTCAGTTCTTGAGTCCACTTGGAGAACTTTGCTTCCACTTGGAGAAACAGAGCCTCTGACTCATCACAAGGCGAAATACCTGATCCAAGTGTCATTTTTGGAAGATTCCAAAGCAATGACTCACTGTGCCACTTGTCCCTTCTCGCTCAGCGCAGGTGGCCTTTGTCCCACTTGCTTTGCAACGCAGGTACACCATGGAGCAACTGAGTTTCAATGCAGAAACCTAGTGGAGCACCTGCTTTGATTTCAGGATTGCTTGTTTTTGAGTGTTTTTAGGTGGAGAACTGATCTGAGAGCTGTTGGTTTGCTGACCTTGTTCCTCTAGGGGTAGGAACATCATGTTTAGGGAACTTTGGATCCCTTGGATTATTGACAATTCATGCTTGTTGCTGTAAGGCACAAAATTGTCTATAACACTAGTCAAAGGTCGGGCCACATAACATTGTTAGTAGGAGAACAAAGCTTGATCCCCCCAATCCCCGACCTATGTGGGACTAGCTCCAAGTCGGTAGTCGGTCAAGTTGGGAGTTGGGTCTAGTTGGACCAGTTAGAGGTTGGGCTATGCAACAAAGTTTAGATGGAAGAATGAAGCCCCGACTCCTGATCCCCGACATGTGTGGGACCCGGTACAAGAAAAAAAATGGTAGAATGTGATTGTCTCGTGGTGGTGTGTTGACAGTAACGCAGTAGATGATGTTAGCATGATGCGAGAATACAAAGTACACGTGGCAAACAATTTCAACATTTTTGGATGGCCTAGTGGACCAAATTTAGGTGACATGTTTCACCATATAGAAGGAGACACGTGGCACAAATGATGTCAACATGACATAAACTAATGATGTGGCAAACTATTGAATTTTGTGCTAAGGGTTTGTTTTGTGAAGTAATTCCTGTGTATTTAGTGGTCGTAATTGAATGGATAGGACAAGCCAAAAATAGTGGAAAAGGTCCCTAGTTGGACATACGAGCAAGTTGGGGGTTGAGGCTAATAAATGCACTCAAGCAGGCAAATCGGGCTCACTAAAGTTCTCCCAACCAACATTGAAAGGCGTGCTCAGGAATTAGTTTCACATGATCTTCCTATGTTATTGGTGACTTCAATAACTGTAGTGGAGGATTAGAGCTGGTGCCAGTATTAATGGTGACTGCAGAGAACATAAACAAGGCAATAAGGACCTTGGATTACATAGAAAATTTAATGGGCATGGCTCAAATGAAAACTAGATTTCCTCGATATTTTTTGCACGCCATGAAGAATTAAATGAAAAATATGAATTGGTGCAGAAGATATTGACTTGAAAAAAGAAAGCCATGCTTGAGGTATAGGTTGTTCATTGGGATCAATTTGTAAGCATTGAATCAATTTGTAAGAATTAATTCTCAGTATATGGAATCACTCAGAAGGTCATCCTCTACATTAAATCAACTATCGTGACTGAGAATACAAGTTACAATATAGTGGGGAGCTTTGTTGAAGTGTGCAAGCAACTTGATTGAGCAACAAAAAACCATACCATGTTGTAGCACAGTATCGGGTACATAGATAACAAAGACAACATTGGTCACATTGTAGCCGAGGAACAAAAATAAGGAGAAAAGTTATGTACTGTGGGGAATGCAAAATTGCTGAGAGTTACAAAATGCAATATGGTGGGTGTCTGACTGAGCTAAGCGTCACTGAGTGACGATGTATCACAGGGTCAAGACCCGAGTTGGTTGAGAAACAGAGAGAATAATTCGAAGGAGAACTAGGGAGCTGAAATAAAGAAACTAGAATTGGAGTAGACCGCATTTGTATTTATATTTATATACATTTGCCTTTGTTTTCAGTTTGAAAATTGTATGAAAAGTAGAACAATGGCTAGAGCAAGTAGTTTTCTACATTCATAAGAGGTTGGTGCCTCTTGGAAAGTAGTGGATTTCTATCTTAACGGGGCTGAGGCCTCTTGTGAGTGGGTTCTCACAAGCAAATTGATGTAATTAAGTAGGTGCTTAATTTACATTATAACAACAAACAAATTGGTGGTTTTCTTCCTTTGGGTTTCCATGTAAAAAAACTTGTGTCAATATGTGTGTGCTGCTCATGTGATGGATTGTATGTACATGTGGATGCCTTATCTTGTTGTTCATTTGTATTGTGTATGAATTCCCTCACAAGTATTTGACAATAGTGAAAAGAATTAAAGACTTATACTTAAATTTTTAAGAATGTCACTATTACTAAGTCACACCACCCCCCACCCACCCTCAGTAATTTTTTATTCCAACAATTGGTATCAGAGCCAAGTTCCTCTAGGAAAAACTTAACCATTGGAAGGTAGATCCATAAGGAATTATGTCTAGACAAGAGAGTCAGGATGCATACTCAAGCAAGATACCAATCTTTGATGGGACAAATTATGCCTTTTGGAAAGTTAGGATGGAATTCTATCTTATGTCCCTAGAAGTATATGTTTGGAGCTCAGTTTCGGTAGACTATGTTTTCTTTGATGTCCCTCCCGTAGATGTAGATGGTAAGAATGTGTATGGAAACAATGCTAAAGCCAATAATTCCATTCTCTTTGGCCTTATTCAATATGAACTTGTTAAAGTTATGCATTGTAAGTTTGTTAAGGAAGTATGGGTCAAGCTCAATCAAAGTCATGAAGGAGATGAGAAAGTCAAATAGGCCAAACTTCAAACCTTCAGAATGAGGTTTGAAAGCTTAAGAATGAGTGAAGAAGAAATCATAGCAGAGTACTTACTCATAGTTGTTGAAGTAACCAATATGATTAGAGAGCTTGGTGAAGCTATAAAAAGAAGATATTATTGTACAAAATGTCTTAAGACCTATGATATTTAATTCCAAAATCTCTGCCATCGAAGAGATGTCTGATCTAAAGAGTATCACAATGGACCAACTATTAGGTACTCTCACAACCTATGAGATGAGGGTAGAAAAAGAAAAGTCTAAACCAAAGGAGGAAACATTCAATTTTTCCAAGAAGGCTAAGGAGAACCAATATCATTAAGATTTCTCTAGCCGAGAGTCTGATTAGGAGCTGGCTCACTTTTCCCAAAAACTAAAGCGTGGCTCAAGAAAGTATAAAGGAAAGTTTTCCTTCAAATGCTGCGACTGTGGAATAGTTAGACATTTCTCGTCCAAATACCATTACAAATAAAAGATAGAAAAAGAATATGGTTAGAAGTTTAGAGGTAGGGCTCAAAAGCACCAAAAGAAGAGGGTCTCTAAGAAAAAGGGTCTCTAATCTAAAGAGGATAACTAAGATCCATTATAAAATAGCAAAAATTCCTCAGAGGATGAGTCAAATGAATGTTCATTGATGGCATTTGGAGTAGACTCCAAGAAACAAGACATTATAGACTTTGAAGAAGGAGTTGTTGAATTTCAAGGAGAACTCATCAATGTTGTTAATGAGTTAAGGAAGTCCAGAAGAAACAATAGGAAGCTAAAAGAATAGTTACAACGTGTTGAAGAAGGTATGTATAACTTTGAAAATGTGGAGTTCGTCTATAAAAAATAAAAACTTGAAGAAGCCATTAAAAGATAAGACAACTCAACTCTTCAACTAGAAGAAAAACAAAAAACATGTGAGAAACTAGAAGAAGAGAACAAGCATCTAAAGGAGTGTTGGGAATGGGATCCCCCAAGGACAGTTTTGGGCTAAAAGCCCATATTTTGTGTCGAATTTTGGATAAAGTTGTAAAGTCTCCGCATTTTGTGGTCACAGAGTGCGAAGGTGTCATAAGTCATAAAGGGTTGTTCACCCTTATTTTGTAAAGTGAAAAGTCAGGTATAAAGACCTACCCATGGTCCGCAGACCATGGGATTGTATAAAAAGAGCTAAGTAAGTAAGCTCTAAGTAGTATTAGGTTTTGGAGAGAAGTAAGAAGTCTTGAGCGATAAGGAGAGAAGTCTAAGTTGTGGGTCTTAGTGTAGGTAGAGGCTCTGCATCTGAGTGCGCAGAGGCTTAGGGTAGAAGTCCGTAGCTGAGTGCGCGGACCCCTACAGCTCTGTGCGCAGGGCGGATATAGTTTGTAATCATCTGAAGATATAATAAAGAGAAGCATTCTGCAAAGTTTGTGTCTTTGTTTCCTGTTAATGCATCTTGTCATATTGTGTATAAGTTTTATTTATAATGCTTATGTAATGCGCCAATTTATGTAATTACTTTCGATAATTGAACGCAAATAAGGATATCTGTTTACGTGACGCTAACTGTGATTGTTTAATAAGATAAGTAATACACTTAAGATAATTTGAGAATCTGCATGGTACACTACCCTAGCAGTGCGAAGGTACTTGAGCCACAGGTTAGGGTTGCGCAAAGGTCAGTCGCAACCCTTCGCGGAGGTACCGAAGGGCGGAATAAAGGGCTAGACAGACAGAGCCCTAGAACTCAACAACTTGTGCGAAAGCAGGAATAGAAGGAATAAACCGACATCACGACCATCTCAGGGTGTGGAAACTTGGTTCCAGCATCCCCCCATACTGCTTTGGGTGAGACTTCGGTCCGCGCTCCGTGGGTTGATGCCAAAAGGGCCAGTAGTGTAGGGATTTTTTTAGCTAACTAACGTTGAACCTGAGTCAGGCCCCATGCAACCAAAAAATGGTTCCGTTGTCGAGACCGGAATTTGCATAGGAGATGTGTGATTTCGTATCACTGGAATCCAACTAAGAAAGAGATCAGAGACTAGTTGGATAGGAATATCCACGAATTCGTGGTGCACGAGAACATAAATTTGTGACTGACAAAGGAACAATGGCTGGACATGTACCTATATACAAAAATACATGAGACCTTGTTCTGTTCCTTTCTGGTTGAGCTATACGAGTGGATCGCGAAACTAGCAGATAGCCAAGGAAGGTGGAGACTTGATGGTCCTATTGTCTAGACCCCTGAGTTAGTATAGAGATTGGAAACATCTGAGGATAAGATTGCCTGCGCTGTCGATCATTGGCTCGATCACATCATAGGAAGATTTGTGACTGAATTCACGGTCGATACCTTAGTCAGCTACATTGAAGAGGAGCGACGCTTTTTCAAAGGTCTGCGAGGTAAGTACTTGAAGTCTTTGATCGGAGCTATGCGAAGCAGAAAAACTTACAAGAACGAAGGAAGAAAGGGTCCTGAATATAGTCCATTGATTTAACCTCCATTGGGTGACGAAGAGGGAGTAGCGCAGGCTTCTCCATGAAGTGCTATTCAATTAATAAGACAAGGATGCCTGCAACTACCACCTCCACCCACACCACCACCAACTTCACCAACATCACCTGTGACTTCACTCGTACCGCCTCCACATCCACCACAGTTCAGTATGGCAAATTCAGTGAAGCTACCTTTGTTCAAAGGCTTGGGAAATGAGGACCCAGACCAGTTCTGGTTCGTCGTAAAAGCTGTACGGGAAGCTCAGGGCATCACGGATGATCACATGAAGAAGGAAACACTGGTTAGTGCTCTACAGGATCGTGCACTAACCTGGTACATTAAATAATCTAATGATAACCCAAATGAAGGGATGGCGGACATCCAGACTGCACTAAATAAAGAATTTAGTAGGCCTAAATCCAAGGCGCAGTCGATTATGGGGTTCAAGGAAATTGCGATGAAACTAAGCGAGACCCCTTGGGAATTATATAAGAGGTTGAAGTGTGAAATCCAAGAAGCTATTATGAACTTAACAGATGGACAACACTGCGAATGGTTCATGGCTTCACTCCTGCCACACCTAAGGGTTGCATTGTCACAATAGAAGATAATGACTAAAGTAGAAGCCTTGGATATTACGATGAGACTGCATGAAACATTGATGCAGGATCCAAATCTGGGGGTTCAATAGATCCATGTGCAGTTGCAAAATCTTTTCCTTGAGATGCAAAGTTTGAAGCAGGACATAACAGTTCACCCAAAGGTGCGCGAAGAGGTACGGTGTCTTAAATGCAAGGGTTAGGGGCATGACAAAGACCATTGCACAGTCTTTGCGAACTAAATTTCAGGATGGGGATCGATGCCTTTGAGGCCGAAAGCTCAAGCAGGACCAAGTGCAGGGCCTGTGTTGTGGTGCGCTATATGTTAGGTAGCAGGGAAACATACGACAGATAACTGTCATTTGTTGCAGAAGTTTGTACAAACACCACAACAACTATTCTACAACTTCTGTAGGTTGGTAGGGCATGATGAGCGCAACTACAGAAGTTATGAATTAATGATGGATAGAACACCCACCTATAGGGTTCAGGCAGAAACGTGTCCCCCTGACCAGAGTGCAGGGATGGTGTGAACAGGCTTTCAGGGGTGTGGACGAGGCCAAGGCGGAGGAGGACCTGGCAGAAGCCGGGGATAACTAATCTACTACAATTGCAGAGGACCAAGACAATACGTTCATGATTGCACTAACACAACACGTCCGTGGTGCAAATATTTCACTCTTTTTGATCATGAAACGGAGGACTGTCCTACGCTGATAGCGAGGATACGCGACAAAGGGGCGCTACCACCTCTACTGACTCAGAACCTGTAGATGATGAGGTCTAAGCCTTGTGAAGAGGATATGAATGTGAATATAATGCTTTGAAGTGGAATTTCTATAGGAGGTGATAAGGGGAATAACCTGAAGACAATGCATGGGTTTGCAAAGCTCTGACGAAGGAGACTGAATTTGATTTGGAGCGCACACACGAAACGTTCATGGAAGCAAAGAAGAGCTTCACTGAGGCCTCCACCTCCGGGAGCAAGGATAAGCCAGATTAGGAGATGAACCCTTCTATGCTTACGACCTTTTTAGAGATCTGCATGAAGTTGCTACGCGATAGCAAGGCTGTGAAGGGGCTACATGAGCTTATAAATAGATGCGCCAGAAACACTCCGGGTGAACCGTGCATGGTACGAAATATTGGTAAGCATAAAACAAGGACAGGACGAGAGATGAGGCTGACCGCGCAGATAGGATAATACGAAATGGATCAGGTTCTTTTGGATTTGGGGTCAGACATGAATTTCCTACCGAAGCAGACTTGGGAACGGATGGGAAGGCCTGCACTGTAGTGGTCTTCGATTTAGTTAAGGATGGAAAATCAACAGAAGATCATCCCCATGGGTTGGCTGCAAGGGGTGACTATAGATATTGAAGGCGCAAGCGCGTTGGCTGACTTTGAGGTAATAGAAATTGTGGATGACAGCAACCCCTATCCTGTGCTCCTTGGAATTGATTGGGCTACTGATATGAATAGGGTAATCAACATAAAGAAGCGAAAGATGATATTTGAGAAGAAATCGCTCCATGTAATACTACCCCTAGATCCTGTTGAAGGATTGCACTATACTGCACCAGTCCGCGATTATGAGAGTGATGACGATCTGGACTATATATATAAGATAATAGCGTGAGACTAAGATTGAGTAAATCCAACAACAGATGGACAAATTACATGGGATCACGAGAGTTCCTGCACCTCAGACTCTGATGAAGAGTTAGAGCACTAGTAGAATCGGTTACATGAAGTAACCACACTAAGCTATAACATGATGACACAGTTGCTATGCTGTGTTTCGTCAGAGGTAAGAAATCTGCCCACTTATGATGTAGATGTATTTTTGGACACATTTGAGAGGGAGGTACTTGAAAAGTAATGCTTCCAGGCTTTGGATTGGCCATTGCGCGCTATGCCCACAAGGTGGTGGGTTGCGCACAAGGGTAGCTTTGATGATTTGCGCGTGTGTAGGAGGATGATGAGAACATGCTTTCGAAAGTCGAAGGTATGTATCACAGAAAAGTATGACGGGAAGGATGATTCATGCGTGCACTTGGCCAAATGGGCCAAGGCTTATGCAGTGAGGCCCCAACCTGAATGGGTGCACTTGTTCTGTCACACCGTGGATGTCATCTCGACGAATTAGTACTTAGAAATAGAGCTCCTCCATGGTACAGGTGAATGGTATATTATGCGCAAAGGATTCATAATGACATTCAACTTTGAAGACGGGTTTGACTATATTGATGAGGCACTACAAGAAGTGAAAGCAACAATATTTAGGATATCGCAAGATCCTTTGGACCTGATTCAACCCGATTGGACTACTCAGCTGAGTCACACGCTGGAATGCTATAACGTAATTGTTGAAGAAGAAGATGAGGATCCGCGAAAGATTAACATCCCTGAAACAGAAGGTAAGCATGAGGTTGAAGGACTGCAGATTGAGAATCTTGATATAATCGCGCCACTAAAAATGAAACAGGTGAATATTGGTATGGAGGTAGAATCCAAATTCGCAAAGATTGGAGATTACTGGGATGACGCGACGGTGGATAAGGTCGCTGAATTGATCCGCGAATACCAGGATTTGTTCCCTACCAAGTTTATGAATCTAAAAGGGATAATTGGGGACCTGGGTGTTACGAAGATCATGTTGAAGCCTGATGCGAAGCCAGTTAAGCAAAGGCCTTACCGTCTCAATCTGAAGTATAAGGAGAAGGTCCACTTAGAGCTAGACAAGATGCTCGCGGTAGGAACCATTGAACCCATGGAAGAATCTGATTGGGTAAGCCCAATGATGGTACAAGAGAAGAAGTAGAAGGATGAAATAAGGATATGCATGAATCTCAGGAAGTTGAATGATGCTTGTGTACATGATCCTTTCCCGACTCCGTTCGCTGATGAAGTGTTGGACAATGTAGGTGGCTAGGAAGCATATTCCTTCACTGATGGGTTCTCTAGGTACCATCAGATCAAAATTGTGCCGGAGGATAGGAGAAAGACGAACTTCGTGACTAAGTGGGGTTGCTTTTAGTACACTATAATGAATTTCAGATTGAAGAATGCGCCTGCTATTTTAACGCGCGTAATCATTGCGGAGTTCAAGGAATTTATTCATAAGTTTCTGGAAGTGTACTTTGATGATTGGTCTGTGTTTGGGCTAGTGAAATGCCATGTTGTAAGTTTACGCCTGATGCTAGATACCTGTCGAAGATACCAGATTGCGCTCAATCTAAAGAAGTGCCTGTTTTGTGTTCCTTTTGGGACCCTACTGGGTCATGTGGTTTGTAGACAGGGGCTGATGGTAGATCCTGTGAAGATCGCGGTAATACTTAACTTAGCAGCATCGAGGAGTGTGAAACAGCTGTGCGCTACCCTAGGACATACAAGATATTACAGAAATTTTATCAAAGGCTATGCCCAAATCAACGTGCCTATGGAGAAGTTGTTGAAAAAGGATGTCACATTCTAATGGAATGAGGATTGTAAGAAAAGCTTGGATGTATTGAAAGAAAAGATGGTCATCGCGCCGATTCTAGTCTTCCCAGATTGGAAGAAGGAGTTTCATGTACACGTCGACGCATCATGTATAACGCTGGGAGTACTAACACAGGCTGGCAGAGGAGACTTGGACCATCCGATAGCGTTCGCAAGTAGAAGGTTATCCAAGGCTGAGAAGAACTATTCCACCACCGAGCGCGAAGGGTTAGCCATGGTATACGTGCTCCAAAAGTTTAAACACTATTCGCTGGGTGGAAATACCAGGTCAATAAGCTCGTGTTGAGGGGGAGAATCTGTAGATGGTTGTTATTGTTCCAGGAGTATGATTTTGAGGTTATTTTGAAGCTTGGACGACTGAACACGGGACTAGACCATTTGTTGCGCATCAAAACAGGGGAAGAGCCCACTAATTTAGAGGAGTTATTGCCTGATGCGCAACTATTTTCAGTGCGTGTCGCGGACGGTCATTTTGAACATATCATACACTTCTTAACGACAAGAACTACCCCGGAAGCTTACATCATCCAGCAGAAGAAGGAGTTAGTGGTGCGCGCGGCAAAAATTTCTGTCATTGCTGGGCATTTGTATAAAATGGGGTTTGATGAAATATTTTGATGATATGTACCCGAATTTGAAAGGAGAAATATCCTTGTGCATGATCATGGGGGCGCTGCGGGAGGAAATTATGCAAGAAGAGATATTGCGCAGAAGATCCTATGCACTGGGTTGTGGTGGCCAACCCTCCATCAGGATTCAAAAGCTTACTGCAAAGCGTGTGATGTGTTTCAAAGGACGGACAGGCCATCGTGGAGGGATGAGCTACCTCTAAATCCACAGATGATGTTACAACCCTTTGAAAAATGGGCGATAGATTTTGTGGGACCCATTCAGCCCCAAGGGAAGAAGGCATGAGTGAGGTACATTATCACTGCAATAGTGTATTTGACTCGATGGGTGGAGGCACATTGTGTAAATGACTACTGCAAAGTTCCTCTTTGAGTATGTACTGACGTGATTTGGGTGTCCAAATATTTTGATGAGTGATTGCGGTACGCACTTTTTGGATGAGACGATCAGTGTGCTGATGGAGGAATTTCAGGTATGTCACCAGAAAGGAACGCCTTATCACCCGCAGGCTAACGGGATGGTGGAAGAGTTCAATAAAGTGCTGGAAAATGCACTGACCAAGGTTTGCAATGCTCAACGAAGTGATTGTGACCTGCACATACCGACAGTACTATGGTCCTATCAGATGACATGTAAGAAGTTGACTGGAAAAACACCCTTTAGGCTTGTCTATGGTGTTGAAGCAGTGATGCCCACGGAATACATTGTGCCTAGTCCGCGCATAGCAACACTCACAGGTATGACAGATCGTGGAGCCTTGGAAGAAAGGCTAGCACAACTGGCTGAGCTTGAGGAAGAGAGATTTCTAGATGGATTTCACCAACAGGTCCAGAAGCAACACGAAAAAGCATGGCATGATCGACACATTAGGCTGTGCACCTTTAAGGTAAATGATCTGGTTTTATTATATGACAACAAGTTTGATAAATTTCCAGGGAAATTTAGAATGCACTGGTTAGGGCCCTATGTAATTAAGGAGATTACCGACGGAGGAGCAGTTCAGTTGGTCAAATTCAATGGAGATCCCTTTTGAGGAAAGGTGAATTGCAGTCGATTGAAGCCATACACCGGTGGTCCAGCCATGTGACTATATGAAGGTAGCACAGTCTTAGCACTCTAGGCAGTTGAAAGGAGGCGCAAGACTATAAACTACACTGCCTGGTTTGGGGAGCTGTGTAATTGGAGGATTACGCAAAGTACGGAAGTGTCACAGGGTTTGCGACAGTGTGAAGGGAGCTACGCTGCCTAAGGAGAAATAATGCAGGTTGGCCGGGAAGTGACCGTTAAAGTCACTGTTCATGATTTGACGGTAGAAATGCGGCCAAATGGAGCGGGCGAACGACATTTAAGATGAAATTTATGGGTCAGATCCTTGATAATCTGTTGCCAATCTAGCATTAATGAACTGAAGTTGGGGGGAACGGTCGGATTGAATTCAAAATGCCCTATAAATTACAGGTGGCTACCCAGCGAAAAACACTTGGAATTTTGAGAATTGATTTGTTGAGCTCTCAAGCACACATGAACCGAGAATTCTTTGAGGCTCTGATAGCGAGTTCAACGTTTGAGAACTTATCAGAGACGTCATGAGCACTGTTGGAAAGCGTTATGTCAGCACCCACAGAAGTTATAGATACCGAAGCGGAGGATTTGGTGCCAGAAATTGTTATGGAGGTCGAAGAAGCTGCTTCAGAGGTTGTCGAAGTATTAGCCGAAGTCCCCAAATCACCAAGGACATCGAGACCAAAGTTGACCCCAACCAAGGAGAGCACGAAGGATAAAAGCACAAGCAACTTGCAATACCAGTGCGCGCATTGCCAAGAAGAAACCCACCGCATAGGAGAAGGGAAAAGCCATCAATCTGGAGCTGGAGGAGGAAGAAATCAAAGACATCCCAATGGATGAGGAGGATGTGGGGATAGACATGGAGGAAGTTGAAGCCGAGGGTGCTAACCATATCACTCGGTTGCCTGATTACGTCCCTCCATGCAAAGGCAAGACTAAGGTCCTGAAAGATATCAACGAGAGCAAGGCTCCCTTGAGGACCACACTTGGGGCAGGTTCCTCTGTTAAAACTCGAAGACTGGGACTTGGCTGATCATGAAAAGTTCCCACACTTGGAAACCGAGCAACTGATGCACCTCATTATCGATACAACCACCGGAATGACCGCATTGGAGTCGCATAGGTGACTCAAAAGAGTTGACAAGGCAAATCTTCTCAACTTGCTATGGGTGCCGCACTACAACTGCACCCCGGTTACAGTATTGGTCATTAAGTAGCTGCTATGCTTGGTGCATGATGGGTGTCTGTGGTTGGAGGAGCCAATACCCATCACTGATAGGTTGATCCACAGGATCACGTGGTTGCCTTACACAGGAGAAAATCTGGCCATGATATTTGGCTGAAAAGGT
This sequence comes from Pinus tabuliformis, assembly GCA_031772625.1. NCBI lineage: Eukaryota > Viridiplantae > Streptophyta > Pinopsida > Pinales > Pinaceae > Pinus > Pinus tabuliformis. Next base: position 1,169,694,259 of record CM062807.1, read on the forward strand.
GGTGAGTAGGCCTCGCGGAGGCCATGAAAGAGAAGTTAAACCTGGTAAATAAGCTACGTGGATATGCCATATCCAGCATCTGTGACCTTGCTGTAAAGGTGGCTACGCAGATTTTAGCATGGAAGGTGATGAGGAAGTGTCACGCCGATGAGGTGCTGGCGCCTGTCATCGCGCTTGCAGCCCAGTGCACCAAAGGAGCTCAGTTCAATTGGGCAAACTATCTCTGCGGTGAGTTCCTTACGAACTGATGCAAGGCACAAGAGCTCAGAAAGACATTCCACTACACGTGGCTCTTGCTGTCAATTGTGCTGATAGCATGGGAGCTGCCAAAGTATAGTTAATTCCCTTCGGTCGCGCCAGACCTACCAGAAGTAGCGGAGTACACTTCGAAGTGGGCGACCAAGGATGCACAGTGCATCAAGGATAGAAAGATATTCTGGATCTTGATGGAGATGAACATCCTTATGGCCATCAATCACAAACCGCGGTTGTCACCTATGGTGTTTGCCAACCTGCAGGGTTACACGAAATTTAAGGCAGATTTTCACCATGTGTCCATCAGAGCGTGGAAGGACCCTGCGCAGACATGGTATGACTTGCCTTACCTGATAATGGATGATGCCATTGATGGAGTACTTGATAAATGGATGGTAGAATGGCGCACTACAACAGACTTGGCGGTGGGAGGGAGCAAGTCCACCACGCAACGCAAGAAGGAGGAGGCCAAGCTCAAGATGACGTAGCTGGTTGAAAAGAGAAAGAAGGAGGCTGCTGAAAAGGTCGAGGCGGAGCGCGATGCCGCTCAACAAATAGAGAAGCAAATAGGTGGATCAGAGCGGGGCTCTGACAAAGGCGCGAGGTTGCCTTCACTCGAGACAGAGGAAGAGACAGACGAGCAGACAGAGTAGCACGAGACAGACCCACATGCAACGTCTGCTTGCATCAAGTGTCCAAGGGAACAAGAGAAAGGAGGGTCGAGGAAGAAGTTCAAGGCTGCTAAGATGTCGTTGGACCCCATCACCCTCACCGATGGCGATTTGAAGGACATCGGTGACACAGTGCGGGATGTCACTGCGGAGGCCCTAACACAATTTGAGCAGCAACAACAACTAATATTGGGGGCTATCTAGGCAGGTCTATAGGATCTGTAGACCCGCACGTCATAGGCTGGTACGGTGTCCACCAGCCTTGCTATGGGCACTTCAGAAGCTGCAGAGATGCTGCGTGCGAAGGCCTACAGCACGATAGTGCTTCCTGATGGAGCACTGACCATGGAGAATGAAGCTGACAAGCCCACTGTCAGTGCCCTCAAGGGAGTAGGGTTGAATCTGGCAGTGCTCCCTGGTGAAGCACTCCACCTCTTGCAGGATGGAGTGATTGCAGAGCTGAGGGCCCGTGAGCACGCACCCTCCAGGTGATTAGTGAGCAGCGGATTAACAATGAGTAGATGGAACTACAACGAGACTCTTCCATCGCCGCTGTGACTGCGGCGACCAACCAAACCAAGCGTATAATGCAGGTCATCGAGGAGGCATGCTGAATGGTCCAAGAGTTGGCCATTCCTAAGGACGAACTAGTCGAGGTGCACGTCCATAAGTTGGCTATAGGGGTGCACGATGCTCGTACATAAATGGCGAGGGTTCAGTTGGAGTTGAACCTGTAGATCACCGAGTTACAGTTGAAGGCCCAGCCTTCAACCCCATCAGAAGGAAAGGAGAAGCATGCAACCGCTGTCATAGAGGCAATAATGACGGTTGATAGTGCAATAGCAGACTACACACAACTTTTTGAGTAGTCGTTCAAGGTCCTGATGAGCTTGCAGGAGGACCCTAATGTACAACACTTGGAGACAGAAGCATGCAAACTGCAGGAGCACTATGATGAGGTTAATGGCACAATGTGAACCGTTTTCTCACACAGAGACTGGTAAAGCTGTACGAGGCCAAGCAACTGAAAGAACAGGTGGATGTAGTGCTGCACAAGGAAGTAGTGCTAAAGGCACGACTGAAGCCCTGGCTAGATGAGGCTTACACATCACAACCTCTATTGAAGGAAATCTTATGACTTTGCAAGCAACTCAACAAAAGCTTCAGGCCGACAGTTCAGGAGCAGTGACCAAGCAGATGGTTGAAGACGCAAAGCAGGCAGCCGCACAGTGCATTACCGAGGTTGGGGTCATATGGGTCGAGCTGGGATGTCTTCGCGCTAAGATCTTCGTGCCTGCCAAGTGACTCGAGGGTGAGTCACGATGTTTGCGTTGGGGGCATGTTGGGAACGGGATCCCCCAAGGACAGTTTTGGGGCTAAAACCCCATGTTTTGGGTCGAATTTTGTAATAAAGTTGTAAAGTCTCCGCATTTTATGGTCATGGAGCACGAAGGTGTCATAAGTCATAAAGGGTTGTTCGCCCTTATTTTGTAAAGTGAAAAGTCGGCTGTAAATACCTACCCATGGTCCGCGAACCATGGGATTGTATAAAAAGAGCTAAGTAAGTAAGCTCTAAGTAGTAGTAAGTTTTGGGGAGAAGTAAGAAGTTTTGAGTGATAAGGAGAGAAGTATAAGTTGTGGGTCTTAGTGTAGGTAAAGGCTCTACAACTTAGTGCACAGAGGCCTAGGGTAGAAGTCCACAGCTGAGTGTGCGGACCCCTGCAACTGTGTGCGTAGGGCGGATATAGTTTGTAATCATTTGAAGATATCAATAAAGAGAACCATTCTGCAAAGTCTGTGTCTTTGTTTCCTGTTAATGCATCTTGTCATATTGTGTATAAATTTCATTTATAATTCTTATGTAATGTGCGAATGTATGTAATTACGTTGGATAATTGAACACAAATAAGGATATCTGTTTACACGGTGCTAACTATGATTGTTTAATAAGATAAGTAAGACATTTAAGATAATTTGAGAATCTGCACGATGGTGGGCTCCAGTATTGTAGCAATAATGCTACAACTCCTGGAGCTTCCTGTCTCTTAATTTTATCAACCCGGTAGTTCGTACAAACTTGGAAGCGACGGTGCTGTATGCACAAGTACTAGCTCTTGTCGCAGCTGTCACTTGGTCAGCTGGCACAAGTCCGCTAGGGCTCAAGCCAACTTCTATAGGCTCACAGAAGAAGCTTTATAAATGATGGACGAAAGCTAACTCAAAGGAGACTAGTCTAATTGCAGAAGGAAACTGAAAACCAATAAAGCATGGAAACCCTAGGAAACCCTAATTTGCCTAGCTAGACCCTAACTCTGCAAAACAGTGAATGAAACAACTACCAATAATGCCATTACTTGCAGTGAACTGAAATACATGCATCTAAGCTACTTGCATCTGAAAAATCATGTTTTTGTACTTTTTCATTAAGTGGTTGGATTTATTGTGATGATGCTTTTGATTAGGGTTTGGTTGTGCAGGAGCGGTTGGAATGGAAGGAAAGCATGGGCAAGGTCAAGATGGTTAAGGGAGGTCCTAGAGGGTCTCCAGCATCAGTCCACAGAAGCCTACCACATTCGGATGCTCAGCAACCGAGTTTGCAGGTTTCTACAGGAAGTCTGCAGGGGATCCTACAGGAAACTCAGGGGTTTCTACAGGAAGTCTGTGCAATTCTACAGGATGATTGGCCGTGGAGGTTTTGGGAGATAGTGGAGGTGTTGGAGTGGTGTGGAAGGATAGGTGAGATGGAGATGGAGCCGGTGATGGCTCAGGAGCAGAGGAATCAGATGGAGGAAGAGTGTATGCAGTGGTTTGATGGTTGGAAGGATGGGATCAACGAAAGTTGAAGTGAATGGAGCTATGTGAGAAATGGATGAGTTGGAGGGTAAATGAGTTGGACAGAGGCTGAATAGGATTTGAGGATAGATCAAGAAGAAGAAGAAGGAAGTGGATTGATAAGGAGCAGCGTAAATGAAACAAATGACTTATGCATCAAAACGAGAAATTCATTAACCTATGATAACTGTGCCATGAAACCTATGAACAGAAATGGAAAACAAGAAATGAAACTTATGCGTGGAAGTGAAATGTAGAAGTATGGTTCGATGTCAAAAGTGCATGGATGGATCTTCAATGAAAATGTTTATGTTGTAGCTTGCATGGAAATGAGAAGAACTGCGTTTCTTTTTGGTGGTTGGTTATGGACTGCACCCCAATCCCTAAGAGAGATGGCAGTGAGCCTTTACAACCTTTTTGCTGGAGCTCCAATGATTTATAACTATCCTCCTATCGAACTTAAGCAACTGAAAGCAAATCACCATAAACTAATCCTATCTAAACTCATGAAAAAGACTAAATTAACAAACTGTAAATTCGAATTGCATGTGAAAGTAAACAAACTCAAAGTGCTGGAACGAAATGCAAACACATTACAACACCGAGGAGATCTATTGCTCTCAGGTTGGGCCCTAACCTGAGAGCTATAGCTCCCTTAGAAACTCAGAATGAGACCAAAATCTGACTGCCTTTATTCATAAACGAAAGTCTGATGACATGCCAAAATGGCTTACAAAACCGAGCTGTAGCTCGTACTTCCCAAATTACAAGAATAATACCAAGGTTCAAAAAGCTTCTATCCAAGGCTACGGCCTTAGTATTTATCCAAAAAAGATCATCCAACAGGTGTCCTTGATTTTAGGAGCTCGGCTGTCCAACTGAAGTTTAAACTGCTGATCCTGTAGGACAGTCATAACTGCTGTTCCTGTAGAACAGTTATAACTGCTGTTCCTGTAGAACAGCTGGCTGCTTCTAAGCTCGGTGGGGAGGTGGATTGGAGCTCGGAGCTATGGTGGGAATCACGAGGAAGGTCCCCAAGACCGTGGACATCCTCTCCTAAAAACCAGCAGTGCCACCTCAGTGTCTCCTTGTCTCCTTTCTCGTTGTCTTTTCTCCCTTTTAATGCCAAAAACCTGAAAGCATCATGCATTAGTCACGTAGATAGAATGTCTACCCTTCTTCCTACAAACAACATGAATAAACCAAGAAATGAATGCATAAGAAATAAAAAATGAATGGTTTGAGCAGAGCAAGTAGGCCAAATGAGCCCAAATTGTACCAAAAATTGGGGCTCATCATCACCCCCCAGCTAAACTATTTGCTCATCCTTGAGCAACTTTGCCCTGGCTCCTCGTCTTTGGCCGAGAACTAGAGCCCGAAGCATGCTTTTCCTTCCCTGTTTTTGGTGGTCCTTCTTTTTCTACCGAGGGTGGCGCTTCTTCCTTTCCCGTTTTTGGCGGCCCTGCCTTTGCTGCCCCTGGTGGTGACGAAGGTGATGCTTCCTCCCCCTTTCCTATTTCCTTGAGCCGGGCTTCGGAAGGTGACTGGCCTATTTTTCGTGTCCAGGAAGTTATTTTTGGGCTCCCCTTTTCGGGGGTGGCTGATGTTTTAGAGGGGGTTCTTGCACTGGGTGAAGTAGGGACATCCCCTGAAATGGTTTGGCTGCTAGGTGGAGGCTGTGGCTTGCCCGTGGTCATCCTCTTTCTTCTCCTGGCTTCAGATGGTAGAGCGGTCTCCCTCTCCGTTTTCTCCTTCGGTTTTGGAGGTGTACTGAGGGCAGCCAGCACCGCTGCTGCCTCCTTTTCGAGAATGCCAGCCTTCTCTTTCTTGCGTTTTGCTCTCTCAAAGCTCCTTGTAGAGGGCCCCTCCTTTTCAGATTTCGGGCTTCCTGTGGAAGACCCTGCTTTGCCCACTTCCGGGCCTCCTGTAGAAGATTCTTTCTTTCCCGCTTTTGGGCTTCCTGTAGAAGGCCCTCTCTCTGTCTTCAGACTTTCTGTAGGAGGTTGTTTCTCAATGACTTTCGGGCTTCTTGTAGAAGCCCCTTTTTCCAATTTCAGGCTTCCTGTAGAAGCCCTTGTCTCTGTCTTCAGGCTTCCTGTAGAAGCCTGTTTTTGCACTTTCGGGCTTCCTGTAGAAGCCTTTGTCTCCGTTTTTGGGCTTCCTGTAGAAGCCTGTTCTCCAACGATTTTCGGGCTTCCTGTAGAAGCCTTGGTATTTGCTTTTGGGCTTCCTGTAGAAGCCTGCTTCTCACTGATCTTCGGGCTTCCTGTAGAAGCCTTTGTTTTTGTTTTTGGGCTTCCTGTAGAAGCCTGTTTTTCAATGATTTTCGGGCTTCCTGTAGAAGCCTGAGTTTGTGTTTTCGGGCTTCCTGTAGAAGCCTGTTTTTGCTTTCCTGTAGACACAGGTGTCTCCACTTCCGCTTGCTTGCCTGCCTGAGTTTTGCTTTTTACTTTGGTTGCAGGTGCTGTTGAGGTGCTTGGGCTGACGTGGACCACCTCTGCTTTGTCCATTCTGCTCTTCATCCTCTTTTCCCTTGCTGACAGGATATGTGTGCCACCCTTTTCTTTGTCCTCCTTTTCCTCATGCTTCTTCCTCTGTTCTTTCTTCTGTATGGTTGTTGGGGTCTCTTGGCCTTCTTCTCTCTGTTCCTCGGCCACTTCTTCGTGTTCCTCACTGCTGGAGGAACCCGTTTCTTCGATCAAAATTTTAATGTCCCCATATTTTGTCAAATTCCGGAAGGATTCCCATGAGAGGGGGACCTTATATGAATTCAATGCATCTTCCACAAGCAGCTTGATCAACCCATGGTGGGCTATCTGATCTGGTATACCCTCTTTTAGCTTTGTAGCACACTCCATTAGAGACTGCAGGAGGTAATAAGGGATGCTCAGTTTTTGTTCTACAGGAAGGTCAATTCGGTGCCTCAACTCAGTGAGCAGCCAAAAGTGATATGCATACACGATGCTGAAACGACCTTCACAAGTAATATATTTCATGATTTGCAAACTGACTTCGTTCCACGGTGGTGACAGGCTCGTTCTTCGCACCCCGTTTTTGTCCTCCGAGAATTCTTCCTCAGGTGGAAAGAATTCCTTCTTTGCCTGCTGACTCAGCTTTCTCTCCTCTTTATCCCACGGCAGACCCATAGGAAGTTCTGTGATCCGACTGATATGTTCTGGGGTGAGCTTGAGGCTTAGACCTCTGAAGTTTACCGTGGCCAGTGTCTGAGATTTAGGCTTCAGAGCCTGCAAGAATTCTTCGGCCACTTCATCATCGTAACCCTGCAGCTTATCACAAAAAGGCATCCATTGTGCTCTGGTGAAGAGCTCTACCACTGCCGGGTTTCTCCTTAGTTTAGTTGAATCAGTGGGTTCCCGTCTTATAAACCCACCCGGCATGATGAACACGGTCGTTTTAATTAAAGGTGGCAAATGCAAAAGAGATTTGGTCTATGAAGACAGGGCATGCACATACAAAATTCAACACAGTCTACTTATACCGACATCCTGTAGAACGGTAGCATAGGCACAGCAAACAACAATTCCACCAATATCTTTATGACCCGACTGTGGACGATGGTCTTGCCACTTCTACTAACCAGTTACATTAAGAGTTCAGGGTTACCTCTTTAATTGGCCACCTTTTTTCGTGAGGCACCCGCTTTCCTGTAGATGACTGTGTTCCTGTAGACTGCGTTCCTGTAGACCGCGTTCCTGTAGAACTGCGCTCTTGTAGAACTGCGTTCCTGTAGAAGCAGTGCGTAATTCTCGGGGAGGACTGTAGTTGGCCCGAGCTCGAAGTGTGCTTTACCGGCATTCTGGTAGCCAACAACTCGGCATATCAAAGTGCAGAGGGGATCATAATAGACACCCGAGTTTGAAGTGTTGGATTATAAATTTATGCGCATGATCTAGCCGATTAGATTTTGAATCGGCGCAATCCGTGGCGCGAGGGATGAGCTGTCCCCGCCAGACCGTTGGGCGACGTCATCCATCATTCGCCTGCGTATTCACTTGCTGCCGCATTCATTCCCACATATTTGCCGCCGTCTTTTCCTGTTAAACTCATGCTTCTGACGAGAGTGTTCTCACGTGCGTGCAGTTCATTCTCTCTGTCGTGGCTGCCACCCAAACATCCAATTACACTTTAACTAGCCGACGTGGCCAGTCGACTGGCCATACGGCCGCTCAACCATTCAATTTTACGCCATGCAAACAATTTCAAAGTAAGATTCATGCGATTTGATGGAAGGAAGGGTTGAGACACTTACCTGTGTGGCTGCACACGATTTTTCAGTTCCTGGACGATGGTGAGTGGATCTACCTGCTGCATGCGACTTACACAGACCTGGAGGCTCGTGGTTACAGGCTGCCGACGATGGAGTGGATGTTTTGCTTGCATGCGCCCGCGTTTCATTTCAGATGGCGGTGCTGTGAATGGTATCCACTCGAGCAGGTTGAACTGTTACAGGATTCCCGCGAGGTGTCTCGTAACAGTCCTTTCTCCTTGGGTGCATTCTGCACGACGGAGGTTCTGGCGTTTCAAACACATTCCCAGAGCTCTTCGATGCCTGCGGTATGAGATCCAGCCTTTGTTTGACTTTGAAAATTGCTTTCCCGCGAGAACTCATCGATCTTCTTCGTTTGTGCAGGGAACTTGGTCGCATGTCGACGAGGATGGTGGAGCAAGGTGACAACAATGTGCAGGGGTGCCAACAGAGGCTTGCATGCATCCAAACCAATCCATAGTCGCGAAATCTCTTTTTAAGATGAATTCTGGCCGTCCAAAACTCCTACAGGAAGTTTCCTGTAGAACACAGAGCTTCCTGTAGAAAGTTCGGCCTTCCTGTAGAAAGTCTGCACTTTCCTGTAGAAAATCCGCGCCTTCCTGTAGAAAGACTGCATCTTCCTGTAGAAAGACAGCATCTTCCTGTAGAAGATTCAAACCATGATAAAATTGCACATACCTTGAAAAAACATGGGTACTCTTGGAGGAGGTGCTGGTGAGGTTCCTTGACAGTATGATAAGGACCCTTGGCTGTGAGTTGAAGGGCTTCCTCTTCTCCATAGAGCATCTGTAACCTGCATGCAATTTTTACCATATTTTGCTTATTGTGTTTTCTTCTTTTTTCTCTTTTTTTCTCTTTTTTTTTGAAAGATAACAGGGGCGCCTCAAAGAGGTTTTCACCCGTGCCATCTGCCCTGAGCGCCTCAGAGAGGTTTTCACTCAAGGATCTTTTTCAACCTTTTCTCTTTTTTTTTTGAAAGACAATAGGGGCGCCTCAATGAGGTTTTCACCCCTACTACCTGCCTTGGGCGCCTCAGAGAGGTTTTCACCCAAAGATCTTTTTTTTTTTTAGATATTTTTTTCTTCAGGGTATGCCAGAGGCAGAGGCAGAACCCTTCTCTATGACCAATACAGATTTCTCCATAGTTTTGATAAACTCTTGTCTTGAGAGAGGTCTCCTGTAGATCTTCAAATGATGCCCATTGACAAGCATGGGAATGGCTTCCTCATCAATAGTTCGAATGAGGACAGATCCATTGTCATGGCATTTCTCCACTGTATATGGTCCTAGCCATCTGGTTCTCAGCTTCCCCTTGAAATCTTTGTATCTGGAGTCATACAACAAAGCCCAATCTCCCGGCTGAAATTGCTTGTCATGGAGATGTTGGTCATGCCACACTTTTCTCTGAAGTTGAACCACTTCTAAGTGAAGGAGGGCCTGCATTCGGTGCTCATCCAGACCATTCAGTTGCAACAACCTTTCTTGTTGTGCATGGCTGAGATCTAGATGCAGCTGAGCTACCATCCTCAAGGTGTTTTATTCAAACTCAATGGACAGCAAAGCTCTCTTCCCATAGACCAGCTCATACGGTGTGAAGCCAGTGGTGGTCTTCCAAGTGGTGTTGTAAGCCCATGTGGCTTCAACCAGGCGATCTGCCCAGTCCTTTCTGCTGCTGCTCACCACTTTAGTCAAGATCCCTTCTAATGCTCTATTGGTGACTTCCACCTGCCCATTTGCTTGAGGGTGATAAGGGGTGGAAGTCCTATGCTTGATCTTGTGACGAGCTAGGAGATCTTCAACCAGGTTGGAGGTGAACTGGCTCCCTTGATCGGTGACCAGCTCTCTTAGATAACCAAACTTATAGAAGATGTTCTCTCTTAGGAACTCAGCCACCTTTTCTTCTGTTGCTGCTTTGATTGCTTTGGTCTCTGCCCACTTTGTCAAATAGTCAGTACACACAATGATGTAAGTCCTTTGCCTCGAAGAGGGGTTGATTGGGCCCACAAAGTCCATGCCCCACTTCTCAAATGGCTCAAGAGTCACTTGAGGTTGGAGAGGCATCTCATCCCTTTGGGTCGGTTTCCCCATTCTTTGGCATTGGTCACATTGACTGACATATCTTCTGACATCTTGATGAAGTGTGGGCCAATAGTAGCCTGCCTGCAGGATCTTGAAGGCAGTTCTCTTTGCTGCAAAATGCCCTCCACAAGGCCCATCATGACAAGTGAGGAGGATATCAAAGACTTCCTCCTCCCTTACACAACGCCTTAAGATCTGATCGGGGCCAAGCTTGAACAGATTGCCCCCGATCCAAGTGAATGAGGCACTTTTTCTGATGATTCTACTCTTCTCCCTGGAAGATAGGTGTGGAGGGAACTGTGCTGAAACAAGATAGTTTGCTATATCAGCAAACCATGGAGAGAGTACTGAAATAGTAAACAGATGTTCATCAGGCATCTGATCGTCCACTGTTCCATCCTCATCTGCAGACAAATCCAATCTAGATAAAAAGTCAGCAACAACATTTTCTCTACCTGGTTTATCAACAATGGTTAGATCAAACTGCTGCAATAAAAGTAACCATCTAATAATACGAGCATTCACATCTGGTTTATTCATTAAATATCTAATAGTAGCATGGTCAGTATGTACAAAGGTCTGGTAACCAGTAATATAATGTCGGAACTTGTTCAATGCATGGACCACAGCCAAGAATTCTTTCTCGGTTACAGTGTAATTCAGCTCAGCTTTGGACAAGTTTTTGCTAACAAAGTAAATGGCATATGGAAGTTTCTGCTCAACTTGTCCTAAAGCTGCACCTATGGCTTTGTTCGAGGCATCAGTGTGGATGTGAAAAGGTAGGGCCCAGTTTGGACCTCTCAGGATTGGGGCTGACACCAACTTGTCCTTTAACTCATTTAAAGCCCTATGACAATCGTCAGTCCAATTAAACTCCACATCTTTTGCCAACAGGCCAAACAATGGCGAGGCTAGCTTGCTGAAATCTTTAATGAATCTCCGGTAGTATCTTGCTAATCCCAAGAAACTCCAGACATCCCTAACCTTTTGAGGAGGTGGAACCCTTTTGATGAGAGCAATTTTGTTAGGATCCACCTGCAATCCTTGGCAAGAAATGGTATGGCCTAGCACGGTCCCTTCAGTCATTAGGAATTCACATTTCTCAGGACTAAGGGGCAATTTCATCTCAGTGCATTTGGTTAGGACTTTTCCCAGGTTGGACAATGCTTCCTGGAAGTTGGCCCCATAAGGAGTAAAGTCATCCATATAGATTTCTACTGCATCATGGACCAGCTCCGAGAAGATGCTCAAGAGAGCTCTCTGAAAGGTAGCAGGAGCATTGCATAGCCCAAAGGGAAGGACTCGATAGGCAAAGGTACCCCACGGACAAGTGAAGGTGGTCTTATCTTGGTCTTCCGGGCTGATTTGGATTTGGTTGTACCCGCTAAACCCATCCAGGAAAGAGAAGAACTTCTTTCCTGCCAGTCCATCCAACACTTGATCTATGAAAGGTAGAGGGAAATGGTCCTTCTTGGTAGCTTTGTTCAGTTCTCGGTAGTCCACACAGATTCTCCATTTCCCATTTTTCTTGGGAACCAACACTAGAGGGGACACCCATTCACTATCTGAGATGGGGTAAATGAATCCGGCATCCAACAGTTTTTGCAATTCTTCCTTAACAATGTCCTTAAGGGCTGGATTCATTCTCCTCTGAGGTTGCCTAACCGGTTTACAATCCTCTTTGATGTATATATGATGGGTACAGACCGAAGGATGGACTCCTTTCATTTCCTTATAGCTCCAAGCGAAAGCATCAAGGTGGTTGGCCAACAGACTGCACAGCTCCTTTTCCTGGGAAGGAGATAGGGAGGAGTTGATCTTCAATGCTTTCTCAGGGCCGAACTCCACATTCTTGACTCTGGGAGCAACAGGGTTGGTTGTACAAAGATCCACTAAGGTGCTAGCTTGGGCATCCTCCATCAATTCCTCTAAGGGTAGTGCACTGGAAGGTGGATTCTGGATCAAGGTCTCGATCAAGTCATCCTCGGTTGGGGGGTCTTTTCTAGTGGTATCTAAGGTGCACAGAGGTGCTGAGTACACCTCATCTTCCTCTCCTTCTTCCAACCAGAGTGGTAAGTCATGCTCCAAGGAGGGTTAGGCAGGAGGGTATAGGACTAGCTGCTTGGACATGGGACCATTTTTGATGGTCATGTTTCCTGCACGACAACTTATGTAAGCATCTGCAGTAGCTAACCAAGGCCTTACCAAAATGAGAGGATATCCAGTAAGCTTGGCCTTTGGTTGCAGAACTAGGAAGTCTGCAGGGTATTCCCAAGAGTCAATAGAGACCAAGACATCCTCCACAATCCGTTCGGGAGTCACGGTGGAGCGATCTGCTAATTGCAGTACTGTCGAGGTCTTCCTCAAGGAACTCTGAAGATTAAGCTTAAGCATGGTATCCCTGGTCATCACATTAATGGCAGCCCCCAGATCAATCAAGGTGTGAGGTATAATAGTGCCATTGATGTGAACACCTACTACAGGACTTCCAGGATCTAGGTACTTTGGGCAGATGACTTGTCCTAGCATAAGGTCAGACAGTTGTCCTATGACATTGATAGTTGAGGCATCTTTCTTCCGTCTGCCTGGGTGTTTGAAACACTTCTCCTTAACCAGCTTGTTGTATATTGGCACATCCTTGATGGCTTGGAGAAGTGGTATTTTTACACACAGCTGCTTGAGCTCACCCAAAAGCTCATCCTCCTCTGGGTTGGGTTGTGTGGTGGCTGTTAGTCTCTCAGGAAAGGGTGGAATAACCTTTGGTTCACTTTCCTGTTTATCTTCCTCATCCTCTGGGGGAGGAGGTTGGCGATCTGGTAGAGTCTTCCCAGATCGAAGATTGATCTCCTGGATCTCCACAGCATAGGTAGGGCATGAGGTTTTCCCATTGTATACCTACTGGGCCTGTCTATTGTTGGGGTTCAGGTTCGGTTGAGTAGGCATTTGAGGTTGCCTTGGAGGAGCAGGAGGTAATGGCTGAGGTTGAACTGGTGGTGGAGGCAAGATGGCAGGAGGAGTGTTGTATTGGGGCCTCCACCCCGACTGAGGTGCATTCCATTGAGGCTGTGGCTGGGCATGTGAGTGATATGAATGAGAAGTAGGTTGAGTGGGGTAATGAGGTGGATAAGACCATGGAGGAGGCATGTACCATGAAGGATGAGCAGGGGGACCCCAGGAAGGCATAGGAGCCGATTGGTTGGGGCTATAATAAGCTTGAGATGCCCCTTGCATCCCCTGCTGATAAGGTCTGGATCCCTGTGGCCTCCTTTGGTTGAGGTAATAGAGAGGCTCTGGGGGAGCTTCTGTCCCTTGGTACATGGCTTTAAACCCAGGTAAGGTTGGACACTGATTTGTGGGATGGTCCTCCTCACAAACGAAACACACTTCAACCAAATGCAATGGACATTCGTTCTTAGGGTGCCTCCTTGTGCACCTAGGGCAGAAGACAGCCAAGGCTCTCTCAGCCTCTTCTTTCTTTTGCTGAATCCTGAATGTGTCAAGCTGCATGGCAATGGTTTGTCTCACCTCACTCTTAAGATCTTCTAATTGATTTTCAAGCTCATGTTTGGAGAAAGGGACACTAGTTGAGAGGTGGCTTCCTCTACCTCGTTTCCGAGCTGCCTTGGAGTGGTTTCTAAACACAGTCTTGATGTCCTCATAAGGCAGTTGGTAAATGTCCCCCCCAGCTAACATGTGAAGGGTATCTAAGAGGTCTTCAGGGACTCCTCGGAGTAGGACCAACTTGAGGGATTTAGGGTCAAGTGTGCACCTGGCCCGCTTATAGCTTAGTTGGAACCTCTCCTCATAATCCTCTAAGGACTCTTCACTTCCCATGAACATCCGAAAGATTTCCCCCTTTGTTTCCTTGGACCTACAGTAATCCCGGTACTTGGTGTTGAAAGCTTGCTGCATCTGAGCCCAAGTGGTGATACTATTCCCAGGTAAGCCCATGAACCAGTGTAGTGCTGCATCCTTGAGAGTGGAAGGGAAAAGTTTCAACTTTTGCTCATCTTCAGTATAGTCATAGGTTCTACAAAGGACAACAAACTCAAACAAGAAGGTGTCTGGATCTTCAGTGGTCAGCCCATGGAAGTGAGGTAAGGCAGAGGGGCTAATGTTCTTCATTTTCATCTCTCCATTGGTCTCTCGGATGGGGAAGGCACCTTCTATTCTCTCATCTTCTCTTCTATTGTCAGCCATAGCTTCAGATGGATTGGTCTCTAACTCTTCTTATACTATAGGGTCTTTGGGTATCTCAGGTTGTTCACCTATAGGTTCTTCTGGGTCACTGTGACCAAAGAAGAGAGAAGGGTGACTCAGTGATGTGGTGGGGGTGTTTGGTAGGAATTTGCCTGATCTATCTCGGTTCCTACGAGGCATGAAATGGAAAAGACTTTCTTTTTCTTTTTGATTGCTTTTGCTTTGCTTTTCTTTTGGTACCTGCAAAACTAAGATAGATTGATCTACAACTAACTATGAAAGATGCAAAATTAACTGAAAGCAGGAAAGAACGGATCTACTTTGCTCAAATGAAATTGCAGAAAGGAAATGCTAGTCTACGCTTGCAGAAAGGAAATGCTAATCTATGAAAGCAGGAAATGCTAATCTATGAAAGCAGGAAATGCTAATCTATGAAAGCAGGAAATGCTAATCTATGAAAGCAGGAAATGTCTATACTACTTTTGCCGAATGGAAATGAAGTAAACTACTCAGCAGAAGGCAAGAGTAAGGAAATAGAAGAAAAGCAACAATTACTAATACTCTGAAGCTTCCCCGGCAACGGCGCCAAAAAGATGGTGGGCTCCAGTATTGTAGCAATAATTCTACAACTCCTGGAGCTTCCTGTCTCTTAATTTTATCAACCCGGTAGTTCGTACAAACTTGGAAGCGACGGTGCTGTATGCAAAAGTACTAGCTCTTGTCGCAGCTGTCACTTGGTCAGCTGGCACAAGTCCGCTAGGGCTCAAGCCAACTTCTATAGGCTCACAGAAGAAGCTTTATAAATGATGGACGAAAGCTAACTCAAAGGAGACTAGTCTAATTGCAGAAGGAAACTGAAAACCAATAAAGCATGGAAACCCTAGGAAACCCTAATTTGCCTAGCTAGACCCTAACTATGCAAAACTGTGAATGAAACAACTACCAATAATGCCATTACTTGCAGTGAACTGAAATACATGCATCTAAGCTACTTGCATCTGAAAAATCATGTTTTTGTACTTTTTCATTAAGTGGTTGGATTTATTGTGATGATGCTTTTGATTAGGGTTTGGTTGTGCAGGAGCGGTTGGAATGGAAGGAAAGCATGGGCAAGGTCAGGATGGCTAAGGGAGGTCCCAGAGGGTCTCCAGCATCAGTCCACAGAAGCCTACCATGTTCGGATTCTCAGCAACCGAGTTTGCAGGTTTCTACAGGAAGTCTGCAGGGGATCCTACAGGAAACTCAGGGGTTTCTACAGGAAGTCTGTGCAATTCTACAGGATGATTGGCCGTGGAGGTTTTGGGAGATAGTGGAGGTGTTGGAGTGGTGTGGAAGGATAGGTGAGATGGAGATGGAGCCGGTGATGGCTCAGGAGCAGAGGAATCAGATGGAGGAAGAGTGTATGCAGTGGTTTGATGGTTGGAAGGATGGGATCAACGAAAGTTGAAGTGAATGGAGCTATGTGAGAAATGGATGAGTTGGAGGGTAAATGAGTTGGACAGAGGCTGGATAGGACTTGAGGATAGATCAAGAAGAAGAAGAAGGAAGTGGATTGATAAGGAGCAGCGTAAATGAAACAAATGACTTATGCATCAAAACGAGAAATTCATTAACCTATGATAACTGTGCCATGAAACCTATGAACAGAAATGGAAAACAAGAAATGAAACTTATGCGTGGAAGTGAAATGTAGAAGTATGGTTCGATGTCAAAAGTGCATGGATGGATCTTCAATGAAAATGTTTATGTTGCAACTTGCATGGAAATGAGAAGAACTGCGTTTCTTTTTGGTGGTTGGTTATGGACTGCACCCCAATCCCTAAGAGAGATGGCAGTGAGCCTTTACAACCTTTTTGCTGGAGCTCCAATGATTTATAACTATCTTCCTATCGAACTTAAGCAACTAAAAGCAAATCACCATAAACTAATCCTATCTAAACTCATGAAAAAGACTAAATTAACAAACTGTAAATTCGAATTGCATGTGAAAGTAAACAAACTCAAAGTGCTGGAACGAAATGCAAACACATTACAACACCGAGGAGATCTATTGCTCTTAGGTTAGGCCCTAACCTGAGAGCTATAGCTCCCCTAGAAACTCAGAATGAGACCAAAATCTGACTGCCTTTATTCATAAACGAAAGTCTGATGACATGCCAAAATGGCTTACAAAACCGAGCTGTAGCTCGTACTTCCCAAATTACAAGAATAATACCAAGGTTCAAAAAGCTTCTATCCAAGGCTACGGCCTCAGTATTTATGCAAAAAAGATCATCGAATAGGTGTCCTTGATTTTAGGAGCTCGACTGTCCAACTGAAGTTTAAACTGCTGATCCTGTAGGACAGTCATAACTGTTGTTCCTGTAGAACAGTTATAACTGCTGTTCCTGTAGAACAACTGGCTGCTTCTAAGCTCGGTGGGGAGGTGGATTGGAGCTCAGAGCTATGGTGGGAATCACGAGGAAGGTCCCCAAGACCGTGGACATCCTCTCCTAAAAACCAGCAGTGCCACCTCATTGTCTCCTTGTCTCCTTTCTCGTTGTCTTTTCTCCCTTTTAATGCCAAAAACCTGAAAGCATCATGCATTAGTCACGTAGATAGAATGTCTACCCTTCTTCCTACAAACAACACGAACAAACCAAGAAATGAATGCATAAGCAATAAAAAATGAATGGTTTGAGCAGAGCAAGTAGGCCAAATGAGCCCAAATTGTACCAAAAATTGGGGCTCATCACACGATACACTTCCCTAGCAGCACAAAAGTACCTGAACCGCAGGTTAGGGCTGCACAAAGGTCAATCTCAACCCTTCGCCCGAGGTCGAAGGGCAAAATAAAGGGCTAGACATACAGAGCCCTAGAACTCAACAAACTTCACGAAAGTAGGAATAGAAGGAATACACTGACATCATGACCATCTGAGGGTGCAGAAACTTGGTTCCAGCATCCCCCCATACTGCTTCGGGTGAGACTTCTGTCCGTGCCCTGTGGGTTGATGCTGAAAGGGCTAGTAGTGTAGGGATTTGTTTGGCTAACTAACGTTGAACCTGGTTCAGGCCCCACGCAGCCAACACGGAGTTGTTCAAGGTAAATAAGGATATGTTATCAGATGCATGAAAAGAAGAAATTATGTCCCTGAAAGTCAAACTAGAAGAGGCTAAACGAAAAGAATAAGTTTTTAATGATTTAATCCATGAATGGGAAGAAAAATTTCAGAGTCTCGAGGAAGAAGTTGTCTCTCTGAGAACATATCTTGAGAGATTGGAGATTGAGAAAGGTGTAAACGAGAAATTTTCAGAGGGGACAAGAAAACTAGATAGGATTATGAACAACTAAAGGTCTCTAGAAAAGAAAATAGGTCTGGGATATTCTAGGCCACAAGAATATTCTATGAGAAAGATGAACTTAAGGTCTGCAAGTTTCGAGGAACCCCTGAGCTATGAAAATATGCTTCAAGGGAGAAAAAAATAAGATATAAAGGTTGCAAGTAAGAGAGGATCCCATCATTGGAATGAGAATTCCAACTTCTCAAAAGAGCCATAGCAATAGATAATGAATCAATAAAAAAACAACAAAGGTACCTTCATGAACTAACTCTTGAATATTCCAACTTCAGTTACTCTAATATATTTTATGGTCATTGTTATAAATGTCATATCTTTGGACATAAGGCTATTTATTGTAGAAGAGTCAAAGTTTAAAGAGATGAAAATTTTAGATACAATAAGTATTAACATTATAGATCTCAAAACTCTCCTTCCACAAATAGAATTTTCTTCTCTCCCTTGATGAATGATGTTGAATGCTTCAAATGTAACAATTTTGGGCACAAGGTGAGTGAATGCAGAATCAAGTATGAGAATCCACCTAAATCCTAGAATACTTGGCAGCCAACCTTTCAAAAGGGTGAGAAGAATTGGAAACACAAACATGGAAAGAACATGGAATGTGGGCTTGCTCCATCAGCACATAATCAATAGAAAAAATGGTATGTGGACAATGGTTGTTCCAAGCATATGATCGGGGATAAGAGAAAATTCATGTCACTAAAAGAAAAGGGCAGAGGGAATAATGTCACTTTCAGCAACAATGCCCCAACACGAATTAAGGGTAAGGGCTAGTTAGTCTTGATGAAAATACTAAAGCACAAAATGTGTTGTATGTAGAGGGTCTCAAGCAAAAATTTCTTAGTGTGAGCTAGATGTGTGATAATGGCTATAATGTGACCTTTCGATCCAAGGATCATGAGATCTGAAATGAATAGAATGGAAAGCTAGTAGAAAATGAATTTAAAACTCACAATAATGTATATGTGCTCGATGACTCCAGAGTGAGCTGTTATTTGAGCAAGATGAATCAAACTTGGATGTGGCACAAGAGACTTGGTCATATCAATTTTGACAGTTTGATAGAGTTTAGTGAGATAGGAGTTGTAAGAGGATTTCCAAGTCTATCAAGGCCTGATAATTTAGTCTACAAATCTTGTCAATTTGGTAAGTAGACCAGGACTCATTTCAAGACAAAGGAGTTCTCTTCATCTGGATTTTTGGAACTAATTAACACAGATATTTGTGGCCCAACCAGAATAAAAAGCCCAAGAGGAGAGATATATTTTATGTTGTTTATTGATGATTTTACCAAAGCCACATGGACAATGATCTTCAAAGAAAAATGAGAAGCACTTAAGCATTTCAAGACATTTAAGGCTCAGGTAGAAAATGAGAAAGATATAAAGATCAAATGCTTAATATCAAACATAGGAGGAGTATAAACTTCAAGAGAGTTTGAGGAATTTTGTGAAGACCATGGCATAAGTAGGTAGTATACCGCGGCCATAACTCCACAACAAAATGGAGTAGCTAAGATAAAGAACAAAACAATCTAGGAGATGGAAAGAGCTATGATGGATGGAGAAGATGTACCTCACACCTTTTGGGGAGAAGCATCACAAGCAACAATGTATCTATCAAACAAAACATAAATCAGGTCTAAGAGTGATAAAACTTCCCACGTGTTTGTGGAAGGGAATACCTGCATTAGTGAAACACTACAAGGTGTTCGGAATAAAATGCTTTATCAAAATAAATGATATAGATCTTGGGAAGTTTGATCATGGGCCGATGAGGGTATATTTCTTGGGTACTTTGCTTGAAGAAAAGGATATAAATGCTACAATAAAAGTACAAAGAGAGTAGAGGACTAGTAGTAGATGAAATAGTACCATAACCCACGTCCACCAAAGGAAACACATGAACTCATATGGAGAAGAAAGTTCAACCATCATGTCCTCAGACTGTTATCACAAAATCACTACTGAGGGCTGCAACCAAGTAAGATTTCATGTAACTCTTTCAACCTAACTTTAGATCAAAGCTTATCCTCTTTGATCAGAGAGGGCTCTCTCACAAACTCTTGATAAAAATCATTCACTACAACAGATGGCTAACTCTTTACTCAGTCATGAAAGCAAAAGCTGGTTGGAAACATATCAAACTGGTTCTCATTGGGCTATGGAGTCTCATGTACTAAGTAAACAAGAAAAACACAGTCATTTCATGGAAGTCAAGGCTCTTTGCATTACATGTCAAACATACTCCATCAAAACCACAGCTTGCCAAACACACAGGAAGTCAGAGCATAAGATTATGAATTCTGAGTGATTGTGTTACAACAAGGCTGTAAAAGAACATAAAATATAAAACACCATCATTATATTTGAACACAATAATCCATCGAGAATCTTGAGAAGAAATCAACACTGTTTTACTATTACTGTCACAAGTCTTACAATGGCCCAAAACAACTCTGTTTTTGTATAAAATGTCCAACCCCTATTACATCCTAGTTTTCACCATATATAGGAAAACCCAAAACTATCCCTATCTTGAGTCTCCTCAACAAGCATGAAGGGAGAACTCGATGATCTACCATTAATTACCCTTATCTATTTCTAAACCAACTCATTAATTACAAAAGTGCTGAGCTATGATTACATAAAGTCCTAATCAAACTAAAACACTAATTCCTTTCTCCTCGTAATATGATTCTTCTTGGATGCTGGACAGCTGTATGATTTCTGTTATGGCTAAGATATGTTAAGGGAACATTCACCGAGCAAGCTGGTCTCGGATGCTAGCTGTATAGACAGCTTATTAATTGATAAAAATGATCACCCTATATCCACGGTCCCCTGTCTTCCATTCCTCTTCATCATTTAAAAACCACACTCCAAGTTCTTTAAACCTTCAATTAACAACGCATAATCACCATATTCCATATGATCTGGATGCCTCGTGGATTAAACAGGTGTACCAACTAGAAATCCCGGTAACCCTACCAGAACCTTAGTAACTCGGTCATAAAGTGCCTTTTAGAAAACTTTATCAAAGAACAAACTATTTCACTTTCCCTTCAAAACTTACACCTGTCACTTATTTGAGCTGCTATGAAATCCATGTATGATCTCCCTCCTTTGTTTGAGACCTTATTTTTAACATTCGCTGACCTCATCATCAAAATTCATTGTTTTTCCACAAAACAGCATTCTACAGCAGTTTCGTAGCGCGCTACGAAACTGCTGTAGATGTCAAAATAGAACCTATGTATCTTGAAGCGTTTTCTGCTTAGATTCATGATCTCTTCAGACATTTGTACAGCTGTTAGGAACCTAAATAGTTTTAAAAAGATGAAGCTTGCTTCTGTCATTACATATCACAACAAACTTGATTAGCATCAAACCAATAAAAAGCTTCATAAATCCCAACTGGAGCATAAAGTCACTGCAGTATTCCTTGCTGTTTTCAATAACCCCTGATTTTTCAGTTTCCATATTTCTTTTGTATGCATATGCCAATCTCCAGTGGCGTCCATGTTCACCGATTACAAAAGCATCAAATGCTTTCAAGGGAAATAAATACATGAATCAAATTTTCTAGCCGAAAAAGGCCAGAGTACTTACACACATGTAATTATAAGGCTAATGCTTTTCATTTTCTTCGTTAGACCCACATCAGTCCCAGATGTAGCACTAGCTGAGCGCTTTCTCACATAGCCTTCATGAAGTGGTTTAGGAATTTGATAGGAGAACTGTGAAAGATTTATTCTCTGCTCTTCGAATGAAATTTAGATGTTGAACCCTTCAGAATGTGTCACAGTAAAACATCCTTCACGCTGCTTCATGTTTTCTTCCTCTTTTGGTTGAGGTATCTTGAAGGAGAATATACTGCACGAGCTAGCTTTGGATTCTAGTTGCGTAGATGGCTCATTTAATTAACCAAGAGAAGTGCTCTATTTTTACGGTCTCTGTCTCCCATTATTCTTCATCACTTTAATCACATGTCCCCTGCTCTTTAATTCTTCCCAAACAACGCATATCATCATAGTTATTCAATGAGATGGAAGCCTTCTGAGCTGAACATGTGTTCAAACCAAATCACCGAAGACTATAACCAAAACCCTAATAATTCGGTCATAAAGTGACTTTAGGAAGACTTTAACAAAAGACAAAAATTTCACCTTTTCCTTAAATACTCACACCTGTCACCTTTTGAATATCTGAATAGCTTTGTATAATCTCCATGCTAGCCTCGAGTCATCCCTTTAAGATTTGCTGACCTCAGCATCAATTTCATTTTTTCACATAAACAGTCATCTACAGCAGTTTCACAGTTTCGTAGCGCACGTTTAAACATAAATTCCTCCCACCTCAAAACGAATTTGAAAAAACTGAAAGAGGTTTTTGTAGTTTGGTATGTTAGGAATAAAAGCCTCTTTCAGTTTTCAAAATTAAGTTTTCAGCTGCTCAGAATCCCTTCTGGAAATTTGCTAGTAAACGCAGAAAACAGAGTTTTTTCTGCTGAAACAGGCTGCTACAGGGGTTTCGCAGCGCGCTGCGAAACTGCTGTGTAATTTCAAAAATCACAGCTTATTGCCAAAATCCGATTGTCTTGAGTTTCTTTACCTTGGAATGTGTTAAGGGAGTAACTTCATTTGGTTTTGAATTGCCATTTTCATCAGCTAAGGGATCCTTGACATTAGGATCATTTGACTCTGGCAAGGATGAAAAGAGATCAAACTCCCGTCTAGCATTTATGTTCTCTGTATTGAATGTGTACTTTTGCACTTGTCCACTGGAAGGTGCCATGCGCACATCCAAACAAGTAACTGTGTTTGCATATGCTGCATACAAAATATCATCATTTCCTGGACTGAAACAAACAGAAGTAACTGCTTCATGTATGCGCATCATTATAAACCAAAACACAGAAAATAAGTACATTGAGGTTAGTATTCTTTGTCCATGATGGTTCCATAGGTACAAAATTATGCCTCTGCATGCTGGGATGAGTTTAAGTGTCTTTGTATGATATGAAGAACCAACAGATCCATTAGCATCATTGTAATAGCTGTCCACATATCTATTGAACAAAGATTGCTGCCCAAATGGCTGTATGATAGGCATTGGTCATGCATCCATCAATGAACCAATTATTGCACCCTTTCTAAGAAACTCACACTGACCAGACTTAATGACAAGCATTGATGATGACTTCTTGAGAACATGCCACCTGTAAAATGTATCTGCCCCAGAACTATTTTGCACGACAGCTACTATGGATTCGAAAAAATCCCCCATTTCGTAGCACGCTACGAAATCACTAAAACAGGATTGCGCTGCGAACCTGCTAAAAACGAATTCAGGTGCTGCGAAAACACCCAGTCTTTAAGCTAGGCTAAAATTTTTTTGGCAACAGCATTTTCAGTGATAACACAGACTATGAAGAAACAAAGTCGAATGATGAAGACAAAGAAATGAGTAAAACCCCAAGGCCCAAAACACGTCCAGGTATGTACATAAACAACACACTGAGAGTAAAATTATTTGAGATCAAAGACTTGGTGTTCAGACCAGGAGGAAATTTGTTGGTAGTTCAAGTTGTGCAAATCTTGCTCGGCTATCTCAAGTTGAGCCTAAGAATTTCAGTTAGGTAAGCGAGGATAAGTCCTGGGTGAGATCTATGAAAGAAGAGAGGGATCAAATCAAGAAGAACAACGCTTGGGAGATTGTTCCAAGACCCGAAGAGAAAAACATCATAGGCAAAAAATGGTTCTACAAAAATAAGCTAAATGAGCAAGGTCAAGTAAAAAGGAACAAGGCACGACTAGTTTGCAAAGGGTATGCCCAAATAGAGGGGATAGATTTTGAAGAAACCTTTGCACCAATACCTAGACTGGAAACTATCTGAATGTTCCTTTCTTTTTCGAGTCTTAAAGCATGAAGGTATATCAGATGGATGTGAATCTGACCTTCCTCAATGAAGATCTGGAAGAAGAAGTATACATTGAACAACCAGAGGGGTTCATGCTCACATAAAAAAGGAGGATTTGTCTGCAAAATGAAGAAGGCCTTATATGGGCTCAAACAAGCCCCTAGAGTTGGCACACTAGATTGGATAGATATATTTAGGAACAAGGTTTTAATAGGGGCACTACAGATAGAAATATGTACATAAAATATGAATATGACCACTTATTGATTGTGGTAGTGTATGTAGATGACATAATCTTTGGCTGTGACTTAGAATAGTTGAGACATCAATTCACAAATTTTATGCAAACAGAGTTTGAGATGTCCATGATAGGAGAACTACCATATTTCTTAGGATTGCAAGTTTCTCAATCAAAATATTGGGTATTTATCTCCCAATCCAAAAAACCTGTGAGAAACTCTGGAGAAATTCAAAGTAGAAGATTACAAGCTGGTTACCACGCCCATGGTTACAGGTTGTAAGTTATGCAAAGAAGATGAGAAACCACTGGTAAATCAAAATGTCTACAGATCAATGATAGGAAGCTGATGTATCTCACAATTTCTAGACCATACATCATGCAAGCAGTGGGCCTGGTGGCCATATAACAAGCACGCCCCAGTGAAAGTCATGTCATTACTATACAAAGGATTTTCAAATACTTGCAAGGGACAACAAACTATGGAATGTGGTATGCTAGAAACAAAGAGTTTAAATTGAAGGCTTATACTGATGCTGATTGGGGAGGGAGTAAGGAAGAGCACCTCTGGTGCAATATTATTTTGGAAACTTCTTAGTGTCTTGGGTCAAAAATAAAGAAGACTTATTTTCTCTATCAATTGTTGAAGCAGAGTGTATTGAAGCAACCACTTGTTGCTCACAAATTATTTGGATCAAGCAAACCTTGAAGGACATTAAAGTAGAGTTGATTGATCCAATTCCAATCATGTGTGACAACACAAGTACAATAAGCATCTGTAAAAATTCCTGTCATGCACTCAAACACCAAGCAAATTCCTATCAAATTTTATTTCTTGAGAGAATAGGTTGTTGCTAATATTGTTCGACTTGAATATGTGGCCACTAAAGAAAAAATAGCAGACATATTTACTAAGCCACTTGCAAGAGAGCCCTTTGTGTATCTCCGACAACAGATAGGATTTGTGACTGCTCCTCCCAGTGAAACAATAACAATAAGTGTTGGAAACTACACAACTTGAAGGATCAATTGAAGAATAGGATGCAATGGTTCAGGGGGATATTTTAGGAGAACCCTTTTCCATTGATGACAAAGGGGGAGAAGATTACCAGTGCTAAAGAGAAGATCAACAATGAATATTCTATACCTGGTTTCAGGGGGATCTTAGTGTGTTGCAATCAATGCCAAAGGGGGAGATTTTTGTATAGTTGGAAATGTCTAGATGGTTTGTGGCACTCACTATGTTGTCATTGATGTCAATTGGACTAGCACTAAGGATAGATGATGAGCCCCATAAATGGGTAATTATATGGGCTCATTTTGCCTCCTAAGATAGTTAAATCAACCGTTCTCTTAGCTTATTGCATGTTTTTTGATTATATTTATGTTTATGGAGTGAGTTGAGTTAGTTATGATGCCATGAGGTCTAATATGTGTTTAATGCAGATTTTTGTTGATTTTTGAAGACAAATTTAAAGATTCAATGGACAATTGGCAACAATAATTTGAAGTGGAGAAAGGAGAGGATTTATAGGAGGGAATCCCTCTCATTTATTACTCCCTAATTCGAATTCCCCTTCATGCATCTTGAAGTACAAACAACCAAATCAATGCACTAGGAGGCAGCCAAGCAAGGGGAGGATAAATTATGTTTATCTCAAGTTTTGGGAGCCAAGCCTCCCTGATTTTAAGGAAGCTGTTGGGAGCTTCAGTGGTATAAGTAGAGAGGCCTAGGGCCTCAATAGGGTCGAATTTTTTTGGATTTTTGTTGTACTTTTGCTATTGTAAAACTTTGCTCAACTTCGAGCTCACTTTTGGTGACAGTTTCATGTAATCCTATTACTATTTTGATAATAAAGATGAGATTCTTTTTGAGCTAGCACTGAGTTACCTCAGAGGGCTAAAGCTCTTGGGTTAGGGCCCAATCCAAGCAGCCAAACTCCTCTTGTTTGTATTTATATGCTTTGTTTCAGTTTATGGATTAGTTGCTGTTAGATGAATTTCTTTCTTGGTTAGGAATAGGTTGCTTTTGGTGATTCAAAAGGTTGTTTCCAATTGTGTTCCCTATAGCAGGTTAAGTAGTGATAGAAATAAGATTCAAAAGGCTAGCAACAATGCCTTGGCCTCTTTTCCTCCATTTGGGACCATGAACTGAGGCAAAGACCCTCTTGCTGCCCCAAAAACACAGATTTTCCTTCTCCATAGGATTTCTAGTGTTTGCAATTTGTTAGAAGGTTAATGATTTGCTTTAGATCTCTTCACCATGTTCATTTTTGTCTTTGCAATAAGTCTTCTTCCATGCTTTCTCTCCTTGTAGCATTTTTCAACATTTCCTTCCATAGCTCATAATTTAGACTAGCTTGATGCAAATCCTGTTTTTTGATGTACTCATTTCCTTGCTTGCTTGATCTCATTGGTTGACTGTCAGTTCTTTTGCACTAGATCTCTTCTCACAGCAGCTCAACCTATCAGCCATCACATTCTCTCCCTGATCCATGCCCTACAGGTCGCCCAAAGTTCACCTCAAATCTACTTTAGTTTTCTGCATTTTTCCATCGAATTTCTTCCTCTCTCCTAATCATCTTTCCCTATCCTAGTGATCCTTGGTGGACCCTAGGTGCCCTAACACATCATCCCAACCTTCATCTACCTTTTCCACCCACTCTCACAACTTCAAAACCTTCAAAACTACTCTTGGCATCCTCATGTAGATCCCTTGTGTCCTCCTGTAGATTTTCTTGTAGGCTTTCTTTTGAAGTCCGAGTGTGGGAAAAGCCTCTAGAAGGCCACCCGAGATCTCCTAGGACCAATCTACACCATCCTACATCTCCTCAAACCCCAAAGTCACCCTTCAACACCACCTATTCACTTCCACCTTCACACACAATAAAACACACACATGTCAATTTCACATAAAAATATATAAAAATCCAAAAGATGTGTTTTGCTCATTTACTTACAGAAATAGCTTGAGTAGATGTTGTTTACTTCCTTGAGTAGATAATGGCATTCATTTCATGGTTTTCATAGTGCTTTCTGCAAAAGTAGGATTAGTTGGTTAAGTAGGGTTTGCTAGGTTTACTTTACATTTTAGTCTTTTTCCTTTCTGCAAGTAGAGTAGCCTCTGTAGAGTAAGCTTTCCTTTCTTTCATCACATATAGAGCTTCTTTTGGAATCCATAGAGGTTGGCTTGAGCTCCTAGTGATCTTGCACCAACTAACCAAGTGACAGCCTACAGTAAGAACTAGTACTTGTGCATACAACACCGTCGCTTCCAAGTTTGTTACGAACTACCGAGTTGATAAGAGTAAAGTAGGTAGCTCAGGAGTTGTAGCATTATTGTTGCAATACTAGTGCTCACCAGCTTTTTGGTGTCGTTGTCGGGGAAGTGTTAGAGTATTTTGTGATTACTGCTTTCTTCTATTTTCTATCGCAACATTCTACTAAGTAGTTTATTTCAACAAAAGTAGAATAGTTGTTTCTTTTAGTTTCTGCATTTCCTTGCTTTCCTTTTCAGTTCTACAAATTTCATTTGAGCAAGAGTAGACTAGTAATTTCTTTCCATCTCTGCATTTCCTTGCTTTCCTTTTCAATTTTTCAAATTTCATTTCAGTTAGTTGCAATTTGTGTTGTTCAATCCATTTCAGTTTTGCAGGTACAATCAGTGAAAAAAACAAAAACCAACCAAAAATATTTCTTTTCATGTCTCATAGGAATAGAGATAATTTAGGAAAATTCTTGCCCAACACCCCCACTACATCACACAACCAACATTCTCTCTTCTTCGGTGGTAGTGATCAAGAAGAACCCTTAGGTGAACAACCAGAGATATCTGAAGAACCTATAGGGGAAGAAGAAGAAGAAGAAAACATCCCTCCTGAGCCAATGGCTGAAAACATAAATACTAGGGGAAATGGAGAGAGAATAGAGGGTACCTTTCCCATTCGGGAGACCAATGGGGACACCAAAATGAAGAATATAAGTCCTTCAACCCTACCTCACTTCCATGGTTTGACTACAGAAGATCTTGACACCTTCTTGTTTGAGTTTTTTGTCATCTGTCGAACCTATGACTATGCAGAAGATGAGCAAAAGTTGAAACTATTCCCTTCTACTCTCAAGGATGCAACATTGTACTGGTTCATGGGGTTACCTGGCAATAACATCACAACTTGGGCTTAGATGCAACAAGCCTTTAATGACAAATATCGAGACTACTGTAGGTCAAAATATACCAAAGAAGAAATCTTCCGAATGACCATGGGAAGTGATGAATCCTTGGAAGATTATGAAGAGAGGTTCCAACTCAGTTACAAAAGGGCCAGGTGCACACTTGACCCTGAATCTCTGAAGTTGGTCCTGCTTAGAGGAATTCCGAAAGACCTTCCAGACACCCTCCATCTATTGGCCGGGGGAGACATCTACCAAATATCTTATGACGACATAAAGACTGTTTTTAGAAACCATTCTAGAGCAACCAGAAAGAAAGGTAGGGGGATTCAACCCATAGCTAGTACCTCCTCTTCTAATTCATCCATCAAAGATGAACTTGGAAACATGCTGGAAGACTTCAAGAGTGAGATGCTGCAGACTCTTTCCATCCAAATGGAT
Source organism: Pinus tabuliformis (assembly GCA_031772625.1). Classification (NCBI taxonomy): domain Eukaryota; kingdom Viridiplantae; phylum Streptophyta; class Pinopsida; order Pinales; family Pinaceae; genus Pinus; species Pinus tabuliformis. Next base: position 1,169,722,700 of record CM062807.1, read on the forward strand.
ACCTTGCATATCAAAAGAAAATAAGAGGAAGCAGAGAGAGCTTTGGCCATCTTTGGTCCTAGATGCACCAGGAGGCATCCTAGGACGAATGTCCATTGAACTATATAGAGGTTTGTTCAGTATGTGAAGAAGATCATTCCACAGATAAGTGCCCTTCCTTGCCTGAACTTAAAGCTGTATATGAAGGGGCTGAAGGAGCCACTAAACCATTCTATTTCATGAACCAAAGGAGACCGCATGGACCTAGACCATACCAACAGGGGATGCAAGGGAAATCTCAATCATACTACAACCCCAAGCAAGTCACTTCCATACCTTCTTGGGGCCCTCCTGCTCATCCTTCCTGGTCCACAGCTCCTCCTTCATCCTTTCCATCTCAATATCATGCCCAACCTGCCGCTCATTCATTTCAATCCTATGCTCAGCCGCAACCTCAGTGGAATGCATCTCATCAGGGGTGGAGGCCCCAGTACAACTCTCCTCTCACTCTTTTTCCTACACTACCTACTCATCCACAACCATTGCCTCCTGCTCCACCAAGGCAACCCCAAATGCCTGCCTAGTCGAACTCGAACTTGAACAACAGACAGGTTCAACAAGTATATAGTGGGGAACAATCATGCCCAACTTATGCTGTGGAGATTCAGGAGATCAACCTGTGAGCTGAGAAGGTTCTCCCAGATAGCCAGCCCCCACCTAGGGAGGTTGAGGAAGATAAAGAGGAAAGTTAACCTAAAGAAATTCCACCCTTTCCTGAGAGACTATCCGGGACAACATAGCCTACCCCAGAAGAAACTGAACTTCTAGGAGAATTGAAACAGTTATGTGTGAAGATACCACTTCTCCAAGCCATAAAAGATGTGCCTATCTACAATAGGTTGATCAAAGAGAAGTGCTTTAGGCATCCAAGAAGGCACAAGAGAGATTCCCCAACCATCAATGTCATAGGACAACTGTCCGACCTGATGTTGGGGCAGGTAATCTGTCCGAAATATCTGGACCCTAGAAGCCCAGTAGTTGATGTCCACATCAATGGCACCATGATCCCACATACCTTGATTGATTTGGGAGCTGCCATTAATGTGATGACAAAGGACACAATGCTCAAACTTAACCTCCAGGGCTCCTTGAGGAAGACCATGACAATACTGCAACTAGCAGACTGCTCCACCGTGACCCCTGAAGGGATTGTGGAAGATGTGATGGTCTCCATTGATTCTTTGGAGTACCCTGCTGATTTCTTAGTTCTCCAGCCGAAGGCAAAGCTCACTAGGTATCCTCTCATCCTGGGAAGACCCTGGTTGGCTACTACCGATGCCTACATCAGTTGTCGAGCTGGGAACATGACCATCAAGAACGAGCATATGTCCAAGCAGTTAATCCTATACCCTCCTGCCCAACCCTTGCTAGAACATGATCTACCTCTCTGGTTGGAGGAGGAGGATGAGGATGAAGTCTATTCTACACCACTTTGTGCATTAGAAACCATCATGGGGGGAAAACCGCAAGATGAGGATGATATGATTGAAAATTTGATTCAGAATCCACCCCCAAGTATCTTACCATTAGAGGACATAATGAGAGAAACCCAAAAAAAACCCCTTAACTGATCTCTGTGTGGTCGACCCGACCTCTCTTCGTGTTAAGAATATAGAGTTTGGCCCAGAAAGAACCTTGAAAATCAATCCATCCCTATCCACTTCCCAGGAGAAGGAGCTGTGCAACTTATTGAGAAAACATTTAGATGCCTTCGCCTGGAGTTATAAGGAGATGAAGGGAGTGCACCCTTCAGTATGTACTCATCATATATACATTAAGGAAGATTGCAAACCAATCAGGAAGCCTCAAAGGAGGATGAATCCAACACTTAAAGACATTGTTAAGGAAGAATTGCAAAAATTACTTGATGCAGGATTCATCCACCCCATCTCTGACAGTGAATGGATGTCTCCTTTGGTGCTAGTGCCAAAGAAAAATGGAAAGTGGAGAATCTGCATCGACTATCAGGAATTGAACAAAGCCACTAAAAAGGACCATTTTCCTTTGCCTTTCATAGATCAAGTGTTAGATGGTCTGGCAGGGAATTTTTTTGTCTCCTTCCTAGATGGGTTTAGCGGGTATAATCAGATTCAAATCAGTCTGGAAGACCAAGATAATACCACTTACACTTGCCCTTGGGGTACCTTTTCATACCGGGTCCTTTCTTTTGGTTTGTGCAATGCTCCAGCCACTTTCCAGAGAGCGGTATTGAGTATATTTTCTGAACTGGTTCATGATGCAGTGGAAATATATATGGATGATTTTACTCTTTATGGTTTTGAATTCCAGGAAGCTTTATCTAACCTAGGAAAATTTCTAGACAAGTGTATTGAGATGAACCTATCCCTCAGTCCGGAAAAATGTGAATTTTTGATGACTGAAGGGACTGTGCTAGGTCATGCAATATCTCAACAAGGATTGCAGGTGGACCCCAACAAAGTTGCCATCATCCAAAGGGTCCCACCTCCTCAAAAGGTGAGAGATGTCAAAAGTTTCCTAGGCTTAGCTAGGTATTACCGAAGATTCATTAAAGATTTCAGCAAGCTAGCCTCTCTGTTGTTTGGTCTTTTGGGAAAAGATGTCGAATTTATATGGTCAGAAAACTGTCAAGAAGCCTTAGATACCTTGAAGAGTAAACTTGTGACTGCCCCAATTTTGAGAGGCCGAAACTGGGCCCTACCCTTTCACATTCACATAGATACCTCAAACAAAGCAATAGGAGCAACCTTAGGACAAATTGATGAAAATTTACCTTATGCCATATACTTTATAAGCAAAAAAATTTTCAAAGGCAGAGTTAAACTACATAGTGACTGAGAAGTAACTCCTAGCCGTTGTGCATTCTTTAAACAAATCGAGACATTATATCACAGGCTATCAAACCTTCGTTCACACTGATCATTTTGCAATTAGATATTTAATGAACAAACTAGATGTAAATGCTCGCATTATTAGATGGTTGCTTCTATTACAACAGAGTGATCTGACCATTATTGATAAGCCTGGTAAAGAAAATGTTGTTGCTGACTTTTTTTCTAGAGTAAATTTGCCTACAGGTGAAGAAGGAATGGTCGATGACAAAATTCCAGATGAACATCTGTTTGATATTTCAGTACTCTCTCCATGGTTGGCTGATATAGCAAACTACTTTGTTTCAGCACAGTTTCCACCACACCTGTCCTCAAAAGCGAAGAGCAAGATAGTGAGGAAGAGCATCCCTTTCACCTGGATTGGGGGTAATCTCTTCAAACTTGGCCCAGATCAGATCTTGAGAAGATGGGTCAGGGAGGAGGAAGTCTTTGACATTCTCCTGACCTGTCATGATGGACCTTGTGGAGGTCATTTTGCAACAAAGAGAACTGCCTTCAAAATATTGCAAGTAGGCTACTATTGGCCCACTCTTCATCAAGATGTGAGGAGATACACCAGCTAATGTGATTGGTGTTAAAGGATGGGAAAACCTACTCCAAAGGATGAGATGCCCATGCAACCTCAAGTGAACTTTGAGCCATTCGAGAAGTGGGCCATGGACTTTGTGGGTCCTATCAACCTCCCTTCAAAACAGAGGCAATACATCATTGTGTGCACTGATTACCTGACAAAGTGGGCAGAAACAAAAGCAATCAAAGTAGCAACAGAGGAAAAAGTAGCTGATTTTTTTAGAGAAAACATATTCTACAAGTTCGGGTATCCAAGAGAATTGGTCACAGATAAGGGCACTTAGTTCACTTCCAATTTGATTGAAGACCTGCTCACACATCATAAAATCAAGCACAGGACTTCCACCCCTTACCATCCACAAGCCAATGGGTACGTGGAAGTCACTAACAGATCTTTGGAAGGAATTCTGACCAAGGTAGTAAGCAGCAGCAGAAAAGATTGGGCGGACAGATTAATTGAGGCCACCTGGACCTACAACACAACATGGAAGATCACCACAAGGTTCACACCTTATGAACTGGTCTATGGGAAGAAGGCTTTACTGTCAATAGAATTTGAATTCAATACACTAAGGATGGCAGCTCAGCTAGACCTAGACCTCAGCCATGCACAGAAGGAAAGATTACTCCAACTCAATGGATTGGATGAACAAAGATTGCAGGCCCTTCTCCACACATAGGTAGTTCAGCTTCAGAGGAAGATATGGCACGACAAAAATATCAAGGAGAAGTAATTCCAAGAAGGAGATTGGGCACTGATCTATGATTCAAGGTATAAAGATTTCAAAGGCAAGCTGAGGACAAGATGGTTGAGACCCTACACTGTGGAAAAATGCAATGAAAATGGTTCAGTTCTGATCAGAACCATTGATGAGGAAGCCATCCCCATGCTTTTCAATAGACATAGGTTGAAAATTTACAAGAAGACCCTCTCCAAGCGAGAGTTCATGGAAGATCTGAATAAGACAGTGATGGTAGTGGAGCATGTCTTAGCCTCCACATCACCCACTCACTGAAGAAACAGAAAAGAGAAATAAGAAATAAGGACTCAAGTGAAAATCTCCATGAGGCGCTTAGGTCCCATCATTGGGTTGAAAACCTCTTTTGAGGCGGCAAGTGATTCCATAACCAAAAAAAGAAAAATAAAAAGAAAAAGAGAATAAAATCCCTGGGTGAAAACCTCCCCTAGAGGCGCCCAGGGCAGGCAATTAGGGTGAAAACCTCCTTGAGGCGCCCTAGTTGTTTTCAAAAAAAAAAAGAGAGAAAAAGAAGAAAAAGAAAATTGAATTTTAATGTGCATTGTAGGTTTGCAGGAGGACCACAGAGCCGTGAAACTCACACCAACACCTATTTCATCTCCTCCACACTCTTCTCCCTCATTTATGACCTTTCTTCCACCCCACTGTTCTCTTTTTCCAGAAACTGTGTGTTCTACAGGAGTCCCTGTGTTTTCTACATGTGGCTCCTGTAGGGATTACATAGAGCCAAAAATGGTTCCAAAAAGAAGTTTGAGGGGCAGTGAAGCTTTATAAAGGACATGTAAACTCTCCTGCAGCTATCAACCCTCCTTTCCATCCATTCCACACTTGCATCACATCATCATCATCATTTTTTTCCTTCCTGTCACAACAAAACACAGAAAACCAATTTTTAGTAAAAAGAAACAAAAAACAAAAATAAGAGAGGAAGCAGCACCTCAAATCTCACTTGCAGCTTACCTAGTATCTCTCCATCTCCATCTGAATCTCTGGCATCATCCTCACAACTCCCAACACAATAATCAGTTGAAATTTCAAAGGGAGAAGCAGCTACAGGAGCTCCTTTAGGAATTCGTGTAGCAGCTGATCCTATTAAAATCAAGCTACGGTAGTAAAAGAAGTGCGACCATGAGGATTGAAGGAGACATCTGAAGCTTAGATCCAGCCAAAGGAAACCTGCACAAGGCAAACAACGACACATCAGAGAGCAGATAGCATGCAACAAAGGAAATACAAGCATGTAGCAGTAAAAGGAGCCAAAATACCTCACAGCACATACATTCGACTCATAGGTAAGTGACTAACCCGCTCCTCTATTTGTATTTGTGTAATTGAAAGATATGCATGAGTAAATGAGATGGTTGAGGTTGAACGATGAAAAGGTGGCCAGTTAACTTGGCCACCTTCATCTAGTTGACTACACTCATCCAAAGATGTCACCCACACGTGCACATAGTCAACTCAGAGAAAGATACCAAGGATAGGTAGTGGAGTGTATGCAAAATCCGATGCAATAATGAGAGGTGATTGCGGGAAGAAACCATGATGAAAAGGCGGGTGGGGACCAACGATACAAATATGGCCAACGTACATTTTTGCCAGCTCGCCCCCATCACCAGAAATATCTAAAAGAAGTAATAAGTACTTCTCCTTGAGAACTCTCACCACCTTTTCTTTTATTCTATCTGTTAGTTCCAGTCTTCGCAGCCTGTCACCAGGGATCAACATGAGCTCTTGTTATGTCTGGTTTTGTTAGATGTTTTTCACATGATGTTCAACACAAAACATGTCACAAGTGTGTCCATAAGAATAAGCTCGCAAAAATCTTTCCAACGGTATATCACACTGCCGTAACCGGCTCCCGGATTAGAAGATATGATCGAAATGAATGAGTGATTCTTGGTTATGCATGTTTTGAGGTCAGTTGCTGCACACAATGACAAGTTTAGTACAAAATCAGTCTGTGAAATAATGGTAAGGAATTTTTCAAAAGTGAAAGAGGTTTTTGTTCATCACATACCAAATAACAAAAAACTCCTTCAGTTTATGCACATGTGCTATTATGTGGGAGATATATAGTGATATTTGGAGCTTACATTAAAAAAAACAAAATTTTCATATTTTTTACTGTTTTAGTCATTTTAGTGCGGGGCCATTTTACAACAGATGGAAATTAATTTTGCAAAACTCAAGGAGGTTTTTGTTAAACACAAGCCACATAACAAAAACCTCTTTAACTTTATTCACAGGTGTCATGAATTTGGAAATGTGACTAGATCTTTTCAGCTCATTTTCACAGATTTAAATTTTTAATGATTTTCTGTTTTAGAGATGATTTTGTGGAACAGATTGCGAGCAACTGGAAACGAATTTCCCAAATTTGAGAGTTTTTTTCTCAAAAATGAACTTATCTATAAAAACCTCTTTCATTTTGGTAACATATACTATGGTTTAGGAGATACGAGTTCATCTTCAACACCTATTTTCAGAAATTCGGCCCAAGTTTAATGTAACTGATTCTATTTTGAAGAAAATGGTTGAGCTCAATCCCTTAGTACAAGGATGAGAAAATGTATATATTTGATGAATTTCATAGTGTAGGGGTTGGATTTTGGTATAAGGTTGGACTTTTGAGAAAGCTTGGAGCTTCATTTTATATTCATATCAGCAGTTTTGGCTAAGGAATAGAGACCAAGGTTTGCAGCACTCTTTGGGATTCAAGTGGCATCTTGCTTTGGTGTAGTGCTTTCTTCTGTAATTGTGAATTTAATTATGTGTCATGTATGCCATTGTCTATATTGTTTCTTCTTAACTAAATCAAACAAGGGTGAAGGTAGAATCCATTGAAATTGCAGTGCTCTACCTAGGGTTTGCTTCAGTTTTTGATGTTTTCAGCTGTTTGAAGAGGATCCACGGCTTTTCTTGCCCTCTTCAACTCCTTTCCTGTCTAATATCTCCATCTCATTCAATTTGAAATTCCAAATAAGTTTCCTACCTTGCCCCATTGAGATCTCTGTAAAACTGAGCCTCATTCCCCGCACCCAAAATCTGCGTTTCCATTGGAGCCAACAAAACATCATTTTATTCAAATAAACTCTTTGCACGCATACCTAGCCTAAAATCAGTTGGCATATCAGTCATCTCAAGCCCTTATTGATCATATTTTTGCTGATATTGAACAGGAGAGAGCCCTCTCCCGACCTGGTAGGGCTAGCTACTAGGTTAAGTGTGGTTTGATGTTGTCCTAGATCCTACCTTTCTAAGCCTGAGGTAGATTTAGGCTCTAACACTATCCTCGTTAACTTAGCTGCAACAAGCTCCTTGTCACCCCATAGTCTCAAAACCATCATTCTCCATCACTCTCACCCATCCTCCTGCTCTCAGCGTTGTCTACAGAAGCACTTACAAGTTCTACAGGAGCACCTACATGTAGTTCTACAGGAGGGGCAGTGAGCTGTTTTTAAGAAAAAAACACAGGTTTTTTGCTCAATTTCTGGCTTGATGAGGTAGGTTCCCTGCATACCCACCTTGATTATCAATATGTGTGAGGAATGATATCATTTTAAGAAGGAATTGAGTCCATAGAAGAAGAGGAATTACATAAAAATTTTCTGCCTGTTTAAAAAAAAAGCATAGTTTTCCTCTATTTTCCTGTTTTCTTCAAAATTCTTGTCTCCATCTCTACATTTTGTGTTCAAAAGGGGTATAAGCACAATGATAGGAGGATTCATGTGGAAGGAGCCCACTAATTCAACCAGGCTCCATGAACATCCCCAAGTAGTAGCCATATTCATAAGGGCAAATTGGATGACTTTTTTTGAGAAATTACGAGGGTTTGATGAGGAAATTGCTCAGGAATTTTCCCTTTCTTTAGTCCCTCACTCAAGAATCCATGCCAATTTAAATTTTAGAGTTATTTCCATGGAAATAACCCCAGAGTTTATTAGTAGGTTTACTACCCTTCCTCTTGGATTACCTTGGAGTAAAGATGAAAAACTAATTGGACAGGCTGCCAAGAAAAACTTCTTCCAAAACAATGAACATCTTGTAGAAGATAAAAATGGAATTAGAAGGAAAAGCATACCCTACCCTTGGGATGAGGTTAGTTATAAAATCATCAAATATATTTCCTGTGAGGGGAGGTATAGCATATTCTATGGCTACCATTTTAGAATCCTTCATGAGCTGAGATATGGCATGGACACTCCAACACCACAGAAACTTAGCATCTCCTATTTCCTCTTGCAGTCCCTCATAGACTCTAGCATTAAGTTTAAGGTAGGGAGTCTAGATCAGTTGGCTCACCATGGGTTAATCAAAATTTTAGTGGAAGAATCCCTCCATACATTCACACTCCCTATAGCATGGGAAGTCTTCAGAAACATGACAACAGAAGATGACATAAAGGCCCTCACCTATGATATCAGTCCTTCTGACAGTGAGGAAGAAGAGCAGAAAGGGGGAGAAGGTGAAGCAACTGATGACTCAGCAGGACAAGAAAAGGAGGAGGAAGAAACTAAGATAGAAGAGGAGAAGGATGAAGAGACAGAAAAGGAAGAAACAAAGCAAACAAAGATAAAAAAAGAGACAGAAGGAGGAGAAAAAGAGGCAGCAGAGGCAAAACAAAGAGAAGGGTCCCCTAAGACTCTGGAAAGAGAGGCAGTAGATGCCCTCACTACCCTGAGCACACCAATTAAACCAAAAGAAAAGAGAAAAAGGCAGGCCTCCATGTATTTCAAGGCCAGGAAAAGCACAAGGATAAAAACAGGAAAACCCCAACCATCTTCAACAGTGCCCATTACAATTGAAGATTCACCCACTGTCAAAGGGGAAGAATCTCCCTCTAAAACCCCTATCACATATGAAAGAGGGACTCCTAGATCTTCCACCTAGAAGGAAAAAGTGCAACTACAGGACCCAAAAACAGTCCTACAGGAGGCACAGACAGTTCTACAGGAGACACTGTCAAGGCTACAGGAGACCCAACAACTTGAGAAAACAATGGAAGAGCAGCCAAAGGGGAAGGAGGAAGGTACATAGCCACAAGAACCTGATCCCCAACCCAGCCTTGCCTCCTATTACCATCTCCTTGAAGGAGGAATGATATTCCATAAACATTTGCAATCCCACAATTCTTTGAATTAGAAAAGGAAAGAATAAGAACACATAGGTGGATGCAAATAGCCAAATCCAAGGGAGTTGAGGATGTTGGCCACATCGAGAACAAGATTAGAGAAATGATCAGGGAGTTAAGTGCTGTCAGACATAGGGAGGTAATTGCAAGAAGCCAAATCCAAATTGAAAATGAATTCCTAAGAAGGTAGCTAAAGGAGAAATAAACCCAACTGGCATGTATGGCTGGCTTATCCATGGAGGCATTGCAATGTAGAACACCAACAAAATCCTATGGATTATACCTCAAGGACCAATGGCTACAGTTTCAGATAAAGACTTTGGCACAAAGAGGCAAAATTCCTTTTCAAGATTACAGACAATTTATGGACTTGTGTGACCAAAGCACAACATAAGATAAGGCAAAAATGGCAGAATTTTTCCTGCATAATATGGCCCTCATAGACATGAATTTGTGGGACCCCAATGCTAGGCTAGGGGACCTACAACTAATGGCCATGGCTTCATGGATGAACCATGAGGAGTTGAGGGCAACTGAAGTAAAAAGGTTGATGATCAGAGAGCAGAATGAGCCACTAATGATCAGAGCCGAGCCATCAGATCCCTGGCTCTCATCAACACACACTAGTTGCTTGCAAATAACCCTCAATTGCCCTTAGATATATAAGTGATCAAGCACATGCCATTGCACATTTTGAGGACATGGAAAGGTTACTTGGGGATGACTGTGTGCATGCATGTATGAGGAGATGGAACACCTTACCACACAATCTGAAGATTAGGGAATATCATTCCCCAATGAAGATGAAGGAGGCACTAAGGAGAGTGCCAATGTACAAGCACTTAATGTAGAGGTTGCAGGTCAATTGGATTGGCCTCAAGATGAGTCCACCACTGCTATTAGGCATGCTTGAAGGGAGAACCGAAGAAGAGCAGAGGCAGTGGGAAGAGATAGATAGAAAAGTAGGCTTCTATGACAAGGAAGAGGAAAAAACATTAGAAGCTTGGGATGCTAGAGAGGCCACCCGAGCCATCAAAGATGAGGAGATGGACTGAGTTGCTCAGAGGATGAGCAACACCTTCAGTAGGGGGGTGATGATGAGCCCCATAAATGGGTTATTATATGGGCTCATTTTTCCTCCTAACATAGTTAAATCAACCATTCTCTTAGCTTATTGCATGTTTTGTGATTATATTTATGCTTATGGAGTGAGTTGAGTTAGTTATGATGCCATGAGGTCTAATATGTGTTTAATGCATATTTTTGTTGAATTTTGAAGACAAAGTTAAAGATTCAATGGACAATTGGCAGTAATAATTTGAAGTGGACAAAGGAGAGGATTTATAGGAGGGAATCCCCCTCATTTATTACTCCCCACTTCGAATTCCCCTTCATGCAGCTCGGAGTACAAACAACCAAATCAATGCACTAGGAGGCAACCGAGCAAGTGGAGGATAACTTATGTTTATCTCGAGTTTTGGGAGCCAAGCCTCCTTGATTTTAAGGAAGCTGTTGGGAGCTTCAGTGGTATAAGTAGAGAGGCCTAAGGCCTCACTAGGGTCAATTTTTTTTCAGATTTTTGTTGTACTTTTGCTATTGTAAAACTATGCTCAACTTCAAGCTTACTTTTGGTGATAGTTTCATGTAATCCTATTACTATTTTGATAATAAAGATGATATCCTTTTTGAGATAGCAATGAGTTACCTCAGAGGGCTGAAGCTCTTGGGTTAGGGCCCAATCCAAGCAGCGAAGCTCCTCTTGTTTGTATTTATATGCTTTGTTTCAGTTTATGGATTAGTTGCTGTTAGATGAATTTCTTTCTTGGTTAGGAATAGGTTGCTTTTGGTGATTCAGAAGGTTGTTTCCATTTGTGTTTCCTATAACAGGTTAAGCAGTGATAGAAAGAAGATTCAAAAGGCTAGAAACAATGTCTTGTCCTCTTTTCCTTCCTTTGGGACCATGAACTGAGGTAAAGACCCTATTGCTGCCCCAAAAACACAGATTTTCCTTCTCCATAGGATTATAGTGTTTGCAGTTTGTTAGAAGGTTAATTCTTTGCTTTATATCTCTTCCACCATTTTAATTTCTGTCTTTGCAATAATTCTTCTTCCATGTTTTCTCTCCTTGTAGCATTTTTCAGCATTCCCTTCCATAGCTCATAATTTAGACTAGCTTGATGCAAAATCCTGTTTTTTGATGTACTCATTTCCTTGCTTGATTGATCTCATTGGTTGATTTTCAGTTCTTTTACAGTAGATCTCTTCTCACAACAGGTTAGCCTATCAACCATCACATTCTCTTCCTGATCCATGCCCTACAGGTCACCCAAATTTCACCTCAAATCTGCCTTATTGTTTTGCATTTTTTCATCGGATTTCTTCCTCTCTCCCAATCATCTTTCCCTCTCCTAGTGATCCTTGGTGGACCCTAGGTTCCCTAACACATCATCCCAACCTTCATCTACATTTTCCACCCACTCTCACACTTTCAGAACCTTCAAAACTACTCTCCACATCCTCTTGTAGATCCCCTGTGTCCTCCTATAGATTTTATTGTAGGCTTTCTTTTGAAGGCTGATTGTGGGAAAAGCCTCTAGAAGGCCACCCGAGACCTCCTAGGAACCATATACACCATCTTACATGTCCTCAAACCCTAAATTCACCCTTCAAGACCACCTATTTGCTTCCACCTTCACACACAATAAAACACATACATGTCAATTTCACATAAAAATACATAAAAATCCAAAAAGATGTTTTTTGCTCATTTACATCTAGAAATAGCTTGAGTAGATGTTGTTTACTTCCTTGAGTAGGTAATGGCATTCATTTCATGGTTTTCATAGTGTTTTATGCAAAATTAGGATTAGTTGGTTAAGTAGGGTTTGCTAGGTTTACTTTACATTTCAGCCTTTTTCCTTTTTGCAAGTATAGTAGCCTTTGTAGAGTAAGCTTTCCTTTCTTTCATCACATATAGAGCTTCTTCTAGAATCCATAGAAGTTGGCTTGAGCTCCTAGTGATCTTGCGCCAGCTGACCAAGTGACATCTTGAAGTAAGAACTAATACTTGTGCATACAGCACCGTCACTTCCAAGTTTGTTACGAACTACGGGGTTGATAAGAGTAAAGTAGGCAACCTAGGAGTTGCAACATTATTGCTGCAATACTAGTGCTCACCAATAGAGACAACACTTTTCGCCATTGATGAGCATGTTGTTCAGGGGGGTCCCATGGCTGCTGCATTATTCTGTAGATAATAATCACATTGTCAGGCCTAGAGGAGAAGCCCTAAAAATATGACTATGATGGCCGAGAGTCCCATAGTTTGGAGGTATTTCTGCCCCATGTGTTTAGTTTATATGCTCTTGGTTATGGCATAGTCAGATAATGCTCTGGAAGAGAGTTCGAATGGTATGTTGGACTCTAGAAAAGGCCTCCTGGATCGGATTTTATAGTCAGTTGAAGTTGGCAGACATAAAATCTCATTCACTCAGGACTTAGGCAATTTTTGAACTAAGGTCGAGACTTAGGTGAGTTGGCCCTAGTCAGAGGTTTGGCCACATAGAAGAATTAATAGGAGAACAAAGATCTGATCCCCCCGACCCCCAACCTGTGTGGGACCATCTCCAAATTGGTAGTCGGTAGCCAATCAAGTAGGAAGTTGGGTCTAGGTGGACCAGTTGGAGGTTGGGTAATGCAACAAAGTTTAGCAAGAATAATGTGTTGAAGAATCTAGGGAACATGTAGTTAATTAGATTATTCTTAACTTTATAACTATTTACGAGGCATTTTAATTTTCTTATTAGCAAAATCTTCTATTTGAAATTATTAGAATGTGTGTTTGTTATTTCATCAATTAGCTACCAAAACAAAAGAGACAAGAAAACAAGATGTTCGCATTCTGCCAGGGCCGAAACCTCTCCCTCTTGGAGAGGAAAACCCACACATAATTATTCTTATAGAGATTCCAATTAACAAACACCAAGACCATGACCCTTGACTTACTATGCCACTACAAGACCAAGACACAAATCCTCTTCTTTTTCACTATTGAGATAATCATCATTGTTGCACCATTGAGGTCATCATCAAGATCTTCATTGTTGTTGTAACATCTTTGCAATTTCATCAAGGTCTTAACTGTACCGGGATCTTCTTAAGGTTTGTACCTAGGCTTCCCAAGGTCATGACTGCTTCTCCTTCATTTCTTCATTCTTACTTGAGATCTTCATCATGTCAATAAGGTTTCTATACTGTGCATTGAGATCATGATCTTATCCTCATTATGACAAAGACCATGAATTCTATATTACCGAAATTATGATTGTGTTGAGTATGTGAATGCATCACTGTGAGATCATCAAGCTTCTACAACTATATGAAGAATGTGACTTGATTAGAGAGCATGTTGAGTGTATCACTAAGATCCTTATTATCATAACTATTACCAAAACCTGATTGTGATTCTCCTCTTGCACTGAGAGCCCCATAGTTTAGAGTACTACCACCGAGAAGATAACACTATAATTACGTACTGTAGTTATACCCAAAGTTGGAGAGACTAGTATTCATGCACCTCATTTGAGACCCTATACCACTGTGCTTGAACAAGACTTCAAAGGTGTATGCAAATATATTTCCACTCCTTATTCGAAGTTGCAGGATGTTTGAAATCTCAGAGATGTGCGAGTTTCTGTTCCATTGTTCTGTGAAGTTCAATGAGGTATATAGTAGTTAGTCTCCATAAATAATCTGACATGACCACTGATCTGGTGTGTCACCTTTTATGAGCCGACTTGATAGTTATATGACTATTTCTTCATTGTTTTTTGGTAGTCTTCTTCTCTAGAGGATGGTGCTTATCTTGGAGGGCTATTTGACACTAGGTTGACCCATGTACATTACATGAAGACTCAAGAAGATCTTCTTACATATGACTTTGACTCTTTGACTTTTTCCAGACTTATGAAATGAGAAAGAAACTCATTCATCTAATTTACAAAAATAATATTTCTTTTTCTTGACAAGTACAAAGATAAAAATTGCATTTACAAATACCGAACCTAGTTACACTTTTCTTCAACACTCCCTCTTAACTACGGAGGTATTTACAATGGTACTTAGTCATTCTCAATCTGAAGAATTTCTCATGAGAAGAATTATATTGGTAACCCATCTGTATAGCATCATAGTAACCAACATTATTCATAGTAAGGCCTTGACTAACAACTCTATCTCTCATAATATCAGAGCACAATGTTGGCGAGACCAATGACTTATAGACACCTTCGTCATTGTCTCTCAAGGTACATACCCACCCTAGTTTTCATTGAGTACGACATTCTAGGACTATTCTTGTCTTGGGTTTCCAACCCTCAAAGAATATCAGTCCGCTTGCCTACTCTTGTCTTGGATGCCCTACACATCCTCAAAGAGTATCAGATGCCATATGATTACCCAATCCTCCCATTCTTTCTTCTTAATTGAAGACAAGAATGTTGTGTCTATCTCTTCCTCTTTAGTTGAGGAAGCGTTGAAGCCTCGAAAATTGTTGCTTACAACATGGGGGGAAACCACCTGGTTCAGACCTTGGTTGGCAGTTCCTTTTCTGTTTGGTGTAGTGGCTCCGACTGGGGATAATGGGACCAATCTAATTTATAATTGTGATAATGGGGTGATATGTGATATTTAGGAGCAATGTTTAAGCTAAAAGTAATCTAATCTAAACTAATAATCACATGTATATATCCTAATTTAAACACTATCTAGCTATGACTATACCCGAGAATAAATTTGAAGTATGCAATCTACAATAATGTCTTAAAGAAATTGGTAATAAAGATCATTCAACTACAATAAGAAATGAAATCATTTTAACAATAATCATTTTGGATAAATAGTTAGCCGAAACGATTGTGAATGATATATCGCATAAGAAATTATTCATGTATTTAACATAAAATTTAGGCCATCACCATACAAAAGTGAAATAAATGCTAACCAAGATTCAAACTTTCATACATAAACAACTTGAAGATAAGTTTTTGCTTAATACATAAGTAAAACAAAATTACAAGATAAAAGTACCATTTGTAATAAGTCCTGCTCATGTGATTAAAAAATATTGATCTACTTCCAATCAATCCAACACCATCTAAGAGTACAAAAGTGTAATTTCAGTAGAACATGACAGATAAGATAAAAATAAATCTTGTTCCATTCTTTTCACCAAAACTTCCTCAAACGCACAAAAGTGCATGTTTTGAAGATTGTTTTTGATAAAATTTCTGGACCCCTCTCTAAACGCATGAGAGGGGTTTAAATACTAAACTTTAAAATAAAATAGATTATTACAAAAATAGTTGGGGAGGTTTAAATGAGATTCCTCAAATTATGGAAAATAAAAGAAAAATAGAGATGAACATGGTGAATAACTCCTTTGCATTTGATCTTTGAGATCACAGATGTCTGTCATGAGCTTGAGCTGTGTCGGTAGGCCGATTTCAGATTTCAAACACCTAGTGAACATGGAATCGGTTAGTGCTGGGACCATTTTCTCCGTGGAAGTGGTTAGGCATCACAGGGTCATCCACTGGCTGTGAGGTTTCACTAAATGTCACCAGTATGCTTCCCAATTTAACTTGGTCGTTTGCCTAATTGCTTCTCCTTTTTCCTCTGTTGCCTACCTCCACTGTTGTTCGAGTTGTTTGACATTTGGAAGAAAACATGGAATGGACTCTGCCATGAGGTTGACGCTATGTAAATTTTCATTGATGTTCTCGATAACACCGTTTGCTGCTATTGCTGCATTTGATGTTTCCTTTTCTGCCTGTCTAAGCCTAGAATCCCAGTCTGCAAATAAAATTTCCTTGTGTGATTCCTCCAGTTTAGGCAAGTCGGCCTTTCTCCCATCTTTTGAATTCTGCTAGGTAATGAAGTCAGAAACTCTTTTCAAGATTTCATCATATTCGAGTCTCATCTCAATGACTTGACTCATCAACCTGTCACTTGTCTCGCAATAGGAATTCCATTGCGAGATCTTCTAGCATAATAGTTCCTTTTGGTGCATCAGTTGGGAGTTAAGGCTAAGCGCTTCAGTAATAAAATGATCAATTTTTGGATCATCTTTATGTAGATCAGTTATTCCTTGTATCTGTGCTTCCTTTTCTAATAAGCTAGCTTGATGTTTTATTTGCATCTGGTCAAATTCTTATTGGAGCTTAGCTAACTGCGATTCTACTTGTTGGTTATATTTTTCTAGTTGTAACTGTTGTTCTAACAACAAAATTTTATTTTCCCTTTCCTTGAACAACATTTGCACCTCTGTTGCTTTATCGATAGTCGTTGTAGCATAGGCTCCTGCAAACTGTGACAGTCTAGTAAGGTTCACAGATGGGTTGATGGGTGAGCCTTTCCAGACAATATCCATCAGTTCATTAGCGGGAGTAGCAGCAACTGTAGCATCCAACTTCCTCTTATTCTTTGTCTTTTAACAATGCATTTGTGGGCAGGGCTGTAGAATACATCTAAAGGAGGAATCTCCTCGATTCTCAAAACAATTTCAGAGGTAGGAATGACAGGAATGTGATCTACCTCTTGAGTATTTACAATTTTCTCTACTGCAATTTCTTGAGTTGTTTTGTGTTGTGGAGTTTGTATCTCTGGCGTTTGTTCCTCTACATGGAGCTTTTTATTAAAGTTCTCCCATTCTTTGTCTAAATCAATCACCAGGGGTTTTATTGGCTGGGTGTAAGTGGAATGAATTTCAGCCTGTTTTTTAGCTGAAGTTTTCTCAACTGTCTTTTTTGTAGACTACGCTGTATCTTTTTCTGACTCCTTACTTTTTCTTCTCCCATTCTGTGATTGTTGTTCTGAGTGACCTAACTCCCTGGTAGACTTTTCTTGGGATTATGCTTCAGAATCAACTTTGGAATTTTCTTTGGAATTCCCTTTCAGACTTACACTGAGAGTTGGCTCCCTTATTGGTTCAATCCGCAATTGGTCCAATGGGACCTTTTAACAGTATCCTTTCTCTGTATTCATGAAAGGCCTCGAGCTCTCCTGGATAAAAAAGTAGTGGTGCCATGTGCTTCACTTCTGGGAATGTCTCTTTTTGTAAGAGTATGTCATCAAATGCATCTTTCTCGTGAATGAATATCTTCACTTTTACCATGGTAGTAAAGTCTTTGGCAGTGCAAAATGGGTCATACTGCCTTCCTGGGAATTTAGGTAATTGTAGAGATAACATGATTTCTGCTCCTTTAAATGCATGCCCCACATCATGTAGTGAAAATGCTCCACACTGCAAAGGGAATGTAGGCAAAATGACCATTTTTACTTCCTTTAATGCTTTGCTCAGCCCACCCTCACTAGCTGTTTGATGGAATATCTCTCTGGCCATCAATTTTTCCGAAACATAGTATGGGAGGACATGTGGTGAGGTAATGCTACCAAATACCCTGATATACGTGAATATTTCCTCTCCAAACGATCTGGCCACTAGGAGGATATCTACCTCGGCTCCCTTGGAAAACCTAGGGGCGTCTCGGTTGTAAACCTATTTGTGGATAAGGAGCATGACTCCATGACAAATTTTGTAAAAATGTGGGTGAAACTGAGATTCCCACATGTCTTTATGGTATATATGAATGGGAAGTGGATCTTCGAAAGTCCACTTCCATCCCATGACAAGAAATTTTGAACCAAAAGAAATTGCATCCATCACATAGGCACTCATAAAAAAAGGAGGGTAAACCCTCGTTGAGACACTCCTTTTCCTCTATAAACAATTATTTCCTTCGCTAAATTATCAGACAAAATTTGGGCCCAATTCATTATAGTTGTGTTTGCGCCTGCATCTATTAATGTCAACCATTCTTGGGAAAATTTAGTGCTATCGGGCTTGCCAAACATCCTACATAGCATGACTGCTGCAAAACTATGAGGGGGAGAAATAGACGCAGTAGAGAACATACTGTTTTTGTCCTTTTTTATTTTTCCCTCATTATTTGACTAGGTCCGGGTGCAATCTACTGGGTCCTCATTCTCTTTGGTGAAATTCTCAATGAATTGTTTGATGTAGATGACTTGTGGCTTTGGTAGGTGATACATAATCCGTATGTTGTCTAGCTAAAAAGATCCCATAACCTCTTGGCTTCTGGTCCCGAAATATCTGTCTGAGATATCGGCCTCATCAATGACCCATTTAACCATATCTGTATAAGGGGTTATCTTTGGGCGCGTAGCTATGCGATGCAAAAATGAGCATGTCATCTAAAAAATGGAGGCATCTAAGGAATCACGACCGTCAACTGTGATCTTTGTTTCCAGAAGTCTTGGTTCCTCTTCTTCTAATATATTATACATGGTTTCCCACGTAGAGGTTCCTCCATATTTGCCTCATGTAGTATCTAAAAATAGAGGAGTCATTTCTGATTTCTTAGACGTGAATTTCTTGCCTTTCTTCACCATCACTCCCAAAGATTTGTTCTGTGGATTGTTCCTGAAAGTGGAGAGAAACAACAACTATCAGATATAAAGAGATAATAATGAACGTGAACTCTAATAATACAAACAACTTGTAAAGTTGATAAAAAGGAGTTTTATTTAAACGCAAGTAAGAAGATATCATATCACGTTGAATGACGTTTCACACATAAATGCCATTAACCTTCACTAAATGCTCACTAATGTTTCATTATCTCTTAGGGTATGCATCGTAAGTTGGGAAGAAAGCTTCTAGGGTGGCGATCCTTTGAATGGCGATAATGCCAATTTTGCTGTTTGCAAATAAATATCGCAGATCACATTATATCGTCTCTTATGTTTCTGCGAGATGCGAGATGCTTGTTATTATTTCTAAGACATATCTCATTTGTTAGGTTTTCTATATAAAAGCATTTTTACTAAGCGGTAGACCTAAAACATTTGTTTGTAATGTATGTCAGGAGCGGGTCCGGGTCTTGATCGCATTTCACAATTTCGATGGGCTGTAAGTTTGCGGTGTTATTTTAAATGCTTGAAATGTGATGCGGTAAGGGAAATGATGCGATCACAATTTTGCATTTCGCTTGCTTTTGGGGTAACTTATTAAGGCGTGTATTCTACGAATAACGATATGCGATGTGAGACTTAGTTTTGATGAGAAATACCTAAGGACCTATTTTATATAAGAAACTTAGTAGTTTCAAAGCATTTTAGCACGAAGTCCTTCTTTGATTGCTTTTTGCTAGATTTGGTGGGTTAGCACTTTCAATCATGCTAAATCATGCAATCTGCCGGGAAAGGCAAGCATTTACTAGTTCTTTTTGAAAATGGGTTTGATTGATATCTTTTTTTATTCCAAAAATTAATAAAGAAAATGCCTAAATGCTAAACTTATTTTTGGAAATATTTTTTAAAGGGTCCCCATTTATTAATGTAATATTGACTAATACTATTAAAAAATTGGGGGTTGTTGAATAGCACAACAATTGGCGATTCACTTGGAAGAACCAGTTATCTTTGAGAGTTTTTTGAAATTTCTAAAACTTCCAAAATAAAGATGATTTAGAAAATAAAATTTTCATGAAATATAAGATAAGTCATACTGCTCTTTGAATATTTAAACAATATCTACTTAATTATCATCCTTTGATTATCCTTAGGTCATAATAAAGTTACTTTGTCTACATTAGTCATTACTTGTTTTTAAAGATAAAACAGGGAGGCTCTTCTCAGATCAATTTTTGGTATACTCAATTGTCATAGGTAGAGCCTCTGCTGCAAGTAGGCGTTCATAGCCTCGACAGGGTTAAATTTTAGCCAACAATGATTCAGTATCCCACCTTGGTCAGAATGCAATTTTGAAGATAAGCTTGGGTTTATATACTTACTGCCTTTTTATTTTCTGAAATAATTCTTTTTCTTCAACTTTTTATCTTTTAACCCTTAAAGGACAATGTCTTGTTTAGTGACCAAAATTGACAATGTCATTCACTTGATTTATAACTTAATTGAACAAGCTGGCTCTTAATGAGACCCTCTATCTTTTGATACAAGCTTAAGCCATTACCCTGTTTTGATATGCAGTATTGGTAATGTCAGCTAGTTATAACCTTATGATCATGGTAATCCGACTCTCGATGACACCTCTTATCCTTCAAGTTTAAGTATATTTTAGAATTACACTCTAAAAATGAAAGCTGATTAGGTGGGGAGAATCATTGGCTCCTTAAGAGCTTCTGGATGACAATTATAGAGTTTGAAGATGCTTTTCTGTAGAGAGACTTTGCTTTGTTATTGATACTTTTCTTGACTGATGTAGAGGAAAGATTTCTTTCTCAAGTTAAGTTTCATCAAAGATCAAATAATGTTGGCAGAGGACAGGTAATTTTAGAGCAATAGAACTTAAATCTATGTTTCATGTGTGAAGATCATTTTCATAACAATCTTTACTTATACAAGCGAAAAGTAGAAAATAAAAAGAGACTATCATTTGTAAAGCCAAAAGTAAATGTTTTTCAACTTGTATTATTCTTGTTACACTAAAAAATGTCACCATGGCTATTTATAGTCAGTATGGCTCTATCAAAAGTCATACTACCCTCTTGAGCAAGTCTTATGCCTCTGCTATTCATGTCAAACTCCAAGAAAGAGAGAAAGTCTTTATAAATATGTTTATCTCTGGGTACGCAGGTTCTCTCAAACCTTGCCTGCGGGTACGCACCTTTTGTTCATAAGGTCTGCGTCCAAGGACGCTCTGTATCTAAAGGGACAGGTGCGTCCCTCTGAAAAGGTTAAAATGCGCAAGTTTTATCTTCAAAAACTTACTTGTGGTCATTTCTAGAGCATTCTAGAAGGTTCTTTGATGAGTATTGAGCGCCTCCAGATGGTTCATGCACTCCTATCAAAGAGGAACTTATCCCATCAATAAGGGAGTGATCCCATCCAAAGAGGGGACTATCCCATTGATGGTGGACCTGATTAACTTCCTCTTGAGCACTATAAAAAGAGGCATTGAGCCAGAAGGAAGAAGGTTGAAAGCTATAGATTTCTAAGGGTAAATGCTGCAGGAATTAGGACTCCCATTTAGAAGCTTGTGAGGAGAGATTGTCATCTTTACTTGTTCTATTTGGAAGTGGGTGAGCTTTGTAAAAGTAGAGGAAGACTCTTGTGGACCCTGGAAGGAGCTTGCACAACACCAAGGCTCAGGTTGTAATGGTTCCTTTTGATTACCTTTAATGCAAATTGGTCCATTCTTCTCAATAACTTGTTGTTAATGGGTTATTTCATGTACTCCTTGGTCTATGTGTTGAATATGCTTTGTTTTATGTTATAATCAGGTGCTATTTAATTGTTTGACTGTTGGTGATTGTAGGTTTTGGAGAAAAAGAGGAACTCATCCAGATCAACAAATCTTGGACTTCTACAACAGCGTTTGGACAAAGGTAAGAACGAAACACTTGATTTCTCATATCATAATGTATGTTTAGAGAAGGATAGCTCCAGTTTGTTTTTTTTGTCATTAGAATGTCTTAGACTTCTAGGAAGGTCAGCTGTGTCCGCACCCTTGACCGATTCCGTGTGACAAATTGGCGACTCCACTGGGGATAAATTCCATTGATGAGAAGAGTCTTTTCTTTTGTGTGAACTTTGCTTTGAGAAAATTGGTTTATTTTTCTGGTTTTTGGCTCTGTGACTTTGTTTTTGGGTGGGTTAGCTTAGGGTTAGATTCAATTTAGTTTTTCTTGAATTTTCCAGTAGGACGCACCCTCTGAGTATTGCACAGTGCGTCCCTGGACGCACTGTCGCTGTGTGCACAGTGCGGGCCCGCACCTGTCTTAATGGGTTGCCTGCGTCCCCTGCTAAAATTTAAGAAAATTCCATTTTTTGCTTTTTTCTCTTTTAGATTTTTCTTTTACTTTGTTTTTACTGCCCAGATCCACTAGTTACCTGCCATAAATCTTCACCTAAGCTTGTTTCATTAGCATTCCTACTCTAAGCTTTCATCAATTGGGTGTCTTGAGTCTCTTTTTGAGAAATTCTTGATTTGTTTTCCTTTGGTCATTACTTGGAGGTTTCTCTCAGTCTTTTCACAATTTTGCATCTTTTTGCTTTTGTTTTTGCAAAAAAAATTCCCCCTCATTCGCCGGGGGGGGGCTAAATTGTGTATGAGTGTTAATCGCCTTTGAGTTTTTTTTATTTTTTGATCTTTGGAACTCTCACCCAATTTTCTCAACTTGCACTTGATTGGTTCTTAGATCACATTAGAATCGTCTTGTGTTTGAGAATTCTCTTGCATAGATCACATTTGTATAATTAGAATTCTCATTTTCAGAATATTATTGAAAAATGTGCATAAATTACATTTGCATACTTTTCAAGTGAATTGTGCTTAGATTACAATTGCATAGTTTACATTCTGGAAAATCAATCGTAGATTTAGATCAGTTTTCTTTGATTTGAATTTACACAAAATAAAAAATAAAAAAAAGATTTTGGAATTGATTTGCATTAGTTTTTCTTGATGAAATTAGTGCATTAGAGAATTTGTTATATTTTCTCTTAGTGATCAATTTTTTGCATTGTTGGAAGTGAATGGAAACTCTCTCCTTACTTTAGTTAGGATTCATCGAATTGAAAAGATTACATTATCATATTCGATTGCATTCAGTTGAGTCGGGTCATAACACCATTGGTTTCATCTCCATTTACCCATTTGAGTAATAATAGCCTTAATAACACATCGCTTAATTAAAATTCATCTAGTAATTTTTACATTTCTAGGGCTCTGATACACCAACATAGCTTAGGCTAGTGTCTTGGAGTAGGAGAGTAATTAACTCTCCAAGACAGCAAGACCAAACAAGTAGCTCATCTTGTGGTAGGATAAATCCAACTCTTTCATTTGTACTCTGGGAAAGCTCCTCTTAAAGGAGAAGCACGAGCTCGTGTCCGAACCAGTGAGGGGATCAATCCTCCCTCGTTGGGAACGACGCCAGACACGCACGTATTACAAATGGTAAACCTCGGATTAACCATTGTCGAGGAGCCAGGGGTCACTTGTCGGTAAACCTTGGATTATTGTCAAGGAGCCGGCAAGGGGATTGAGCTTGATACTCTGCCCTTGCGTGCTGTCGGAGTGTAGACTGTTCCCCCAGGTGCATTTGTTGCTGTTGGTAACCTTAGTGACCATTATCTGTAGGGTTCTATCCAAGGTGACGGTGGAGGGAAGATCCCACTGTACCTGGCGCAGACGTCGGCTAGACTCACTTGGATTTTCTGGGGGGTTCACTTCACTCGAGACGGTTAAAGTGGAGGAACTTGGTCCAGTCTATTCATTAAGCAGGTTGTCGGGGTAACTGTTCCACCCACCACTTCTGTACTGACTTCTGCGATGTTGGATTTCATCACCAACTAGTGTTTTCGGTCCGGAAGGCTACTGTTTGTGTATGGTTTGACTCCTAGATTTGATAGCGCGTGTTAATTTGTTTGTTTTTACTTTTAGAGACCATAGGTGTGAACTGTGAATTTTAATTGTTAGGTGTGAATTGTGAATTGTTAATTTTAGTTTTAATTTGTTAATAAAATTCACTGGAGTTGAATATAATGGCAAGTGTTCCGGAATTTACCAACCTAGGAACCCCTCCTAATGAGAATCCTAGTACTTTTCCTTACTTTGGAAATGTTGGTCCTCCTTATATGGCTACTTTGTCATTACCTGGATTTACAATAGGTTTACCGATATGGTTATTTTCAACTTCGTTGGCCCAAAGTACTCCAATTGTTCCACCTCAACGGGATGCTCCACCTCAACAGAGTTCACCATCTCAACATCACCAACCTTTTGTTGACCCTTTACCTTCTTCGCCTAATTTTTCTTCCTCCATTTCTTCCTCCTCGCCTGGTAAAAGCCTTGATGCTAGTAACCAGGAGGCTAAGAAGAAGAAGAAAGGGAAGAAGAAGAAGAAGAAGAAGAAGCAAGATAAGAAAGAAGTCAACCAACCAACCATGGCTGTATGTATTGGTTGTGTTGAGGAAAATTCCGACATGCATCGTAAACCCAAATACCCTTGCAAGCTTTGTAAGGGTGACCACTTCCTTGTCAATTGTCCTGGTATTCCAAAGGTCTTGGAAGTATGGTCGAAAAAATCTCATCAACTTTCTGTTGATCCGTCAACCAGTGATAGTCAGGTTTCTGGGAAAAAGGGTAAAGTTAGGTTTCCTTGTAAGTTATGCAAAGGGAGTCATAAAACTCACATTTTCCCTCACATGGATGAAGCCTCAACATTGTTGGAAAACCTTACTGTTCCACAGCAAGAATTTCCAACTGGTTACCGTAAACTTTCTCCCAACCTACCGTCAACTGACGGAGTGATTGATCTAAATTCAAGTACAGTCGATCACACTCTTCCATTGGAGAGTGAAACTCATGTCACTCAGGTTGATGATCCGTTAGTTGATCAAGTGGTCGATTCAATTTCAAATTCGGTCGATCACACTTTCCCTTTGGAGAGTGAACTTCATACCGCTCAGGTTCTTCTTGTTACATCAGATTCTTCTATGCCGGGGGGCATTTCACCTATTTCTACAGAACCCCCTCCAAGCACTGAGGTCTTTTCCTTTGATTGGAATAGACTAACAGAACCTCGTCTTCCTTCCTCCATCCCTTTCCAAATCATTGTCAAGGCTGGTGGTAGGGACATACATCGTACTCAGGTAGATGAAGGTGCTTCTGTTAGTATTTTATCCTCAACTGTTTGGAAAGCTTTGGGTTCCCCTCAGCTTGCGCCTATTACGCAGAATCTGAAAGCTTTTAACAAAACCATTAGTGAACCTTTAGGGATCCTTCCTAAGTTTTCTATTACCTTGGAAGGTAAAACTGTCTGTATTGATCTTATGGTAGTTCGAGGTCCCTTGGATTTCAATTTAATCCTTGGGCGAGACTATGTTTATGCAATGAAAGCTGTCGTATCGACACTCTTTCGCGTGATGTCTTTCCCTCACAATGGCAGTATTGTGACTGTAGACCAGCTTTCGTTCCCTAGTCTTGTTTCAACTACCAATAATATGACACCCCTAAATGTTCTTGATTCTAAAGTGGTATCTACCCTGCCACGGGTTAATTATGTGGCAACTGGTCCCATGTTTTCAGTTACCGATGTAAGTGAGCCTCTCACTGTTGATTTAGATCCGGTAATTGACATGGAAAACTCTATGGGATTACTTGAACACGATGTTCTTATCCCTTTTGAGTCCCTTGACATGTGTTCCTTCCAGAGAACTATTCTTCCGTCTGATGAAGACCTCTTGGAAGCCATGATCAAGGTGTGTCCATTGACATGTCTTTCTTCCAGTTGGAAGCCATGATCAATGAGCCGAGGAAAGTTCCTTTTACTGTGTCAACCTCGTTCAAAAATGAATCAGTGAGAGTGAGGATAGTTTATTCTAGTCTCAACCTCGTTAAAAAATGAAACTGGAAGTCATGAGCATAGTTCCTTGTCTTGTGTCAAGCTCATTAAAAAATGAAACAAGGAGTTACGAGGATAGTTTTTTCCTGTATCAACCTCGTTAAAAAATGAAACAGGGTGTATGTTATAGACAATTTTGTGCCTTACAACAACAAGCATGAATTGTCAATAATCCAAGGGATCCAAAGTTCCCTAAACATGATGTTCCTACCCCTAGAGGAACAAGGTCAGCAAACCAACAGCTCTCAGATCAGTTCTCCACCTGAAAACACTCAAAAACAAGCAATCCTGAAATCAAAGCAGGTGCTCCACTAGGTTTCTGAGCTGAAACTCAGTTGCTCCATGGTGTACCTGCGTTGCAAAGCAAGTGGGACAAAGGCCACCTGCGCTGAGCGATATGGGACAAGTGGCACAATGAGTCATTGCCTTGGAATCTTCCAAAAATGACACTTGGATCAGGTATTTCGCCTTGTGATGAGTCAGAGGCTCTGTTTCTCCAAGTGGAAGCAAAGTTCTCCAAGTGGACTCAAGAACTGAAGATCAACTAAAGATTAACTGAAGAGAGAGAGGACACAAGGCAGCTACACATCAGTTGCAAGCTGACTCATCCTTTCTCAATTCATCTATATATTGAGCTCTCTCCTATGAGCTCAGGAGGCTGGAATTTTGTGCAAAGTAATGATATGCTGTTGGTTTCACTATTGAGCTATTGGGTGATTGTTTGAGAGAGGTGAAGAAGAGCAATTCTTTCTGCTGGGAGGTGTTGCTGGGTTGGAGCCTTCAATGGTTGTAATACTCTCAGATACTTTACTTCTTCATTAATAAAAGCTATTGAGGTTCTTCTATGTGCTCTTGTTTCAATAATATATTGTGATGATTGCATGTTTGGTTTACACTAATCCATGAACCAGTTATGATTGCATGCCTCTTGTAGTTTCCTTCTTTGTTATTTTGCAGGATCTCATTGTAGCTGGGCAAGCAAAAGGACAAGGAGCTAGGAGCAAGCGGCCAAAGAGAAGAGTTTGGATTCGACATTAAGTGCAAGGCAACGGTTAGTGCATTTCGCCATTCTCTTTTGCTTTCATAAAGAAGTAAACCTTAAGTAGTTTGTTTTACAGTTGTTGCTAAGGAACTGTCACCCTTAGAGTGGGATAGGGTCATCCGAGTCGGATACTTTTCCCTACAACAAACTGGCGACTCCACTGGGGATCGTATTCGTTTGATTGTGTTTGTAGTATTTTGCTATTCATTTCCTGAACCAAAGAGTACCAAATCGAAAAGCTTTTGACTATATCAAAAGCGAAGTAGAGGGCAACTACTCTAGCTCATTTCTGAGCAAGTTCATGATTTGAAGAGCTGATCTACAAGGATCCTTGTGAGCTCTTAGTGATAGCTTTGCACCTTCTTAATCATCCCTTTGAGTGTGCTTGACTGATTGTTTCTGATTTGAGCAAAAACCGTGCATTTTTGAGAAAATTATGACCCGGAAACTGTGAAAACGCAATTCTCGTTTTCCAAAGCAGGTAGTACACAGGCTACCTGCTTTGCAACGCAGGTCCCGAAGGGGCTACCTGCGCTGAGAGCCAGATTGGCTGTGCAGCACCTGCGTTGGCCCAAATTTGCCTAGTGCATTTGGGGTTTCCTCCCTTTCTCTTGCCTGTTTTCACCATTGATTTGGCTGTCAGTTACCAGTCTTGCACCTGTTCTGAAACCAATATTACTTGCCATCATTCTGCCTCTGTTATATAACGAAATTGTACTTGTTCTTTGTATTTCTTACTCATTTACAATTTCCCATAACGAAGAGTAAACTAGTCTTGCTTTTGGCCTCTTAGATCTGAACCTGTGTTAGGAATTTTGCTGGTCTAAAGAGTTAGCTTGTTTGCTGTCCATAGCTGATTAGTCATTTTACTTTCGTCAGTATGGTTTGATTTCATATATTTCCAGTGATTAAGCAAGTGAATCTTAAGGTGTCTTTTGATTTTGGAAAACTTGTTTGTTTTCGCTCTAAATTGAAATCAAAGTTATATAACCACTTTCTTTTTGTAATCCATCAACATTAAGAAAGGGAAAAGAAAATACATGCATTGTGCATTTTGCATTTGAAAAAGTTTGCGTGATGATTTAGGAGAAAGTGCATTAGTTTGTGCTGTATGAACTGTGTGAAAAGAATTTGCCTTTCTTCTCTCTCAGTAGTTAAGATTTTCATCAGTCAAAAAGATTTGAAAAAGCTTGCTTCTCATCTTAGGCTGCATTTAGGAATTTGTCATATACATCTCGTGGTGAACCTTGAAAGGCAAACTTTAAAAAGATCAACTTAAAATATACTGAATGAACCTAACAACGCATTTGAAACATAACGCAAACATCTAGAGGTCTAGGTAGAGACGTGTTCCGACGTCGTTAAACATAGTGACTGTCGATCTCTACGAAGGTGGGTGATTCCTCCTGAGAGTCGGTGGCACTAATACGGACTTGTGCTCCCACGTACCGTCGCGTATATATTGGGAGACCCCTATAGGCAATTATCCTTTATCCATAGGAAGCCGTGTCGGCCGCCCCACTGATCGCGATGCAGTGAACACAGCATTCACGAAGATCGACCACCCGTACCGTAAAACGTATTCTGTGGTTTAGCGAAAGGTTTGGCACACCCTCTGCCTAGATCTCCAGAGCAGTTTCTTTTGGCCTTTTTCAAACTCTATAACTGAAAAGGTCCAACCGAGCATTTGTCACTTCGGGCTCGTTAAAACATCGAAGGAGACTAGAGTCATCTTTAGCTTTTTCTCGACTCTTAAAACATGAAAAAACAAAGTTATGTTTAAAAGCGTCTAATAAAATTCATTCAAATCGGAAACACAAATTTTCCCCTTTATATTTTAGTTGATCGAGTAATCCGCAATCGTGGAAGAAAGTCAATTGAATATCCGTCGTTCTCGGAGGCTTGCGAGTCAACCGTCTTTGTCTCCGGAATCGAAAACAATCCGGACAAAGCGAGCTCGTCGAACCAGTTCAAAATCTCCTTTAAAAGTTAGAACAAGTGTTCCAACAACATCTGAGATTCTGGTCACTCCAAACATTTCCGGAAACCCTGCCTCCATAGAAGAAGTTCAATCGCCACAGAGGGACAGTAATACTGATCCTAGTCTGGGGGAAAATACTTGTATGACTGAACCAGTTCCATCTGTAACCGGTCCAGAGAGTTTTGTTCCTCAAACATCCGTCGCGGTCGATACAACCCCTTCTTCGGCACCGGAAATCTTTTACGGACCTGACAGTCTTCCTCTTCCACCTGGTCTGATTGCGATAGAGGAAATTATAGAAGAACCGCAAGTATCCACTCCAATTCAATTTGGAGTAGGGGTCACTCTATTTCCTGCTACAACAAAAGTTTGTCCATCACCAGTGGAAGTCCCTGTAGAATCACTAGGTGATCAATTGGATAGACTAAAAATGACTGAACAACCGTCGACATCTAGGACTGTGTCAAATGACATGGCGACGGCAGAATTACCTGCTGCAAATCCAACAATGTTCGCCGGCATACCATCTGTCCCAACTAGCTCTCAGTCGCTAGAAGGAGTCCACCAAGAGACTATCTCGACAGTATGGTCTGTTCCTGCTTGTTCCGGAGTAATGTCTGGTAACTCTCATGGTGAGACTCATCAAATTGACCCTTTTGGGAATCTAATTAGGCCATCCAGTCCTCCAGGACAATCAATTGCCTTGAGTTCTAGATTGCTACCGTATGGGGGGCAGTATGCCCTTTCATTACCCCCTCCGGGAGGGTACCCATACGGGAGTTCTCAACCTTATTCAAGTTATGGAGGAATTGCAACGAGTAGTTGGGTACCTATGATATCCCAGCCACTGAGAGTTGTATATTCTATGCAACAGTGTGTACCTGTGACAAACATCCCAACTACACCGGCTATTGTGACCGTGTCGCAAGTTCAAACAATGCCTGTTGTATGTCAACCTCAGATTTCTCAGGTTCTCATGCAACAGCCCCTTGACCCTGCGACCCAACCACAATCGCCTACTGGTGGGGCAACACAAGTACAGTTGGGTACAACTACCCCACATCTTGGTCCAATGGTTAGTGTAGCGCAACAACCCATGGTGTCGCAACCGTGGATAGTGCAATACCAACAGCCGCAATTCCAACAAGTGTACCAAGGTTCTGAACAACAAATATTTGCGAATACTGGACAACCATATATTCAAAATGGTCAAAATCAACCACTTTATAGTGGTCAAGTCCATCAACCGTATTCATCATACCAACATCAACTCCATTATGCTGGTATGCAAAGACCGACTGTTCAGGCGATTCCATCGTATCCTGGTTAAGCTTCACCTAACTTGAATCAACAGTTACCATTCGTGGCGACTTTAGAGTTGCCTGATTTACATCGGTTAACCAATGATCCAATTGCTTACGCCCCTTGGTGGCCAGTGATTCCACACAAACTTCCATCCGACATTCCTAAATTCAATGGAAATCCAGGTGAAGACCCGTCGAATCATGTGATGACGTTTCACTTATGGTGTTCGTCGAACACTTTAAATGACGATTCGATAAGGCTTCGCCTCTTTCAAAGGACATTGACATGTCCAGCGGCAAAATGGTATATAGAATTGCCTAGAGATTCGTTCGACAATTTTAGCTCCCTTGCCACGACATTCTTAACCCACTTTCAATTACCAATAAGGTATGAAACGGGAACAGAGATATTGACTAACTTCAAACAGACAACCGCAACTCATATATCAGATCATATACATGAGTGGCGACGTCGACGAAGAATGGTTAAAACATACGTTCCTGATCAGCTTTTAGCTGAGTGGTTTATAAAGTCGTTACTTCCGGCCATAACGGAAGATGTGGCAAAGGGAGGAGTCGTAACAGAAGAGCAAGTTATAGCTCGTGCACAATATTTGGACTTAGTATATACTCAGTCCGGCATGCTTTATGACAAAATACCAGACGCCCCTAGACCAGAGTTTTCAATCCCTCCTCCTCCTAAATCAAACAGTGACTCTCATGCCGGTGATGGCGTGATTGGCACGGCAAACACGAATCCGAAAAGGACCCATCAAAAGAAGGCCCGTAAGGATTCGAATCAAAATGCGCATGAAGAAGTTCTTGCTTCGGAAGTAAATGCCGTATCGACAGATAAGGGCAAAGAAACCAATCGACCAAGAAGCAAGAAGAATCAAAACGAAGGGAAGAAGGATCAAAGAAAGTCATCTCCTCGGAAAAATCCTCGTAGAAAGGAGAAAACACCTAGGAGATGTCACATATGTGACGATGATCATTGGACGTCAGATTGCCCATACAAAGCTGAGTTTAAGAGATTCGTAAAGAATCCGCACACTCCAGCCGTATTGACTGATCCATTTCCCGACCCAAGTCAGAATCTGGTTGACAGTGGAAATGCTTCCCCATCACAAGTTATGATGTTGTCAAGTTTTAAGCGCCAAGATGATGCTTTAATTTCAACATTAAACAAAAGCCATGGGAATCCACAGCCGTTGAATAGCGAAAGAAAAGGTCGACCAGGCAGTTCGACAACAACTTCGACAGAAGTTGAGCCGCCATCCAACACGAGAAGCATTCCATCGATCCATGGAGGCAATCATCCTCTCCAATATATCGGAGTAATTTTCCTAAAAGGCCCTTCTTTAATGGGCACTTTTTCCCCACCATCGCCGAGTAATCTTGCGGAGATGGGTGCAACGGAATATGAAGCCTTCTATTTTTAATGGATCTAAAAGTTTCGAGGATAGTTCCTATCTCAAGTCAACCTCGTTTAAAAAATGAAATAAAGAGTAAAGAGGATAGTTCTTCACGATGTCAACCTCATTAAAAAATGAAATGTCCCCTTAAGAATTAGAGGACATATGCCTCATCCGAATTTTATGCTGGGGGCATCATAACCGAGCAGTTTTAGCAATGTTCATGCTCGTTAAAAAATAAACGCAAGAATCGAGCAGTTTTGTACAGAGTTCATGCTCGTTAAAAAATAAACACAAGTTGTGAGCAATCTTTCCCTAGCAGTTCAAGCTCATCCAGAAAAAATGAACCGGTAAATAGCCTGGAGAAATGTAACCTTTGAAAGCCATATTAAAAGCCCTTGGTCATGTTTTCACCTCCATCCGTTCATTTGGCCAATCGTTCACCTCCATATGTGTGTTTACCCATTTTGAGGAACAGCTGCGAAGAGTGATTTCACTTAGCCATCCTTGTGACACTGCCGTGATTGGAAAATTTCCAACCTGTACCTGGAATCTGCTGCTATCCCTGTTCATCACTCGTTCCTCAAAAGAAGAGTCTTCTTTGAGCTCTTTTCACTGACTCGTAAAATATGAAAAGTTTGCCGAGTTTTGGCCTTCCAGCTCGTTAAAAGGACAAGAAGAGCTATCCCTCCTCTAGATTTTAATCTTTTTGGACCTGAGGGATTATTACACAAAAAGATCGAGCACTTGTTTTGTTCGGCTCGTTAAAGAAATCGAAAATTCATCCCTTCTGTATGGTTTTATACTTTTTCGGACTTAAGGGATTAGAAGACGAAAAAGGAATTTTGGAGTTAACTTTTCGTACCTTTTCAGACTCTCTAAAAATGAAAAGGACCGAGTTTTCCTTGTCGTTAGACTCGTTAAAATGATTAAATAGCGACAAACTTGTCTTTAGACAAGAACGAGTTTCCCTATCGCTAGGCTCGTTAAAACATAGCGATGGGCTTGCCCGAAGGGCAGGTTATAGAACAAGCATATGTTATCCTCCTCAAGCTTGACAAAAATAAAGAGGTACTGGTCAGCAATGACTGGGGAAAAATTGGGAGAACCTCACAGCATTAATGGTAGCAAGTCGCTCTTGAACATGACACTTTGTCCTCCGTATCACTTCGGGTTGGGTTGTTTCATTCACCGGTCTCATAACCATGGTCCTCGCCACACCATCCACAATTGGGGTAATGCTACCAATCCATCACATCAGTGTCGTTATATGTTCAAGAGATGTGGTTCTGTAAAGAGTCAACCGTGTTCCACCCACTGCCATACATTATCCTTCATCCACTTCATGACCGCCACCCTGAATCATACATCACAGTTTGTTTTCACCTCATCACAATCACTAGCTCCATTCCGTGTCACTGATGTGGGATTCATTAAGGCCCTCCTTTGACGGATCGCTCCTTGTCGACATCAGCTCATTATCCAAGGAGTTGATCTAGGAACACCCCCTTCAGTACTTTGAAGCTTGCATGCCTCAATGGCAAGTTTCTCACTTCCGGCGACAGGTATACATCAATGACCTTCGACCAGAAGATTTTGCATGGTGGTCGACGCCAAGTCCTTTATTCCCACCATGTGGATTGTACTGCCGTACCTTGAGGGACATCATCCTTATCGGTGATTCCTCTCGCGCTTGTTAACGGTTTACATCATTGACCGGTAATCAAGCGATGTCTTTCCGTGTTCGACTTCAAGAAATTCTCACATGGATCGACTTGTACATCGAGTGAAGATCGGAAGAGATTGAAGACCCCGGATCTAGTTTCATCCATCCGGGCTGCGATATATATTCAGGACATAAAGACATTTGATATGTACATCATTACAGCAGATGATCATCCTTCTCAAAGGATGATAATTTCAGCAGAGAATTATCAGTCTACAATCAGACGATCGTCTGTTCTATGTACCAAAATGTATTTATAAAGCTGAGCATGGGAATGCCCGCCTCAGCTAGATCATGAAAATGTATGAAAAATAATGTATTGTATTGTATCTTATTCCAGGACACTTCTCAGCAGATTGAATGAACTTTGGATCCTCTCAATAAAGCATTTCACCCGATAAACGACCTCATACTTTAGGGGGCATCTGTTATAGACAATTTTGTGCCTTACAACAACAAGCATGAATTGTCAATAATCCAAGGGATCCAAAGTTCCCTAAACATGATGTTCCTACCCCTAGAGGAACAAGGTCAGCAAACCAACAGCTCTCAGATCAGTTCTCCACCTGAAAACACTCAAAAACAAGCAATCCTGAAATCAAAGCAGGTGCTCCACTAGGTTTCTGCGCTGAAACTCAGTTGCTCCATGGTGTACCTGCGTTGCAAAGCAAGTGGGACAAAGGCCACCTGCGCTGAGCGAGATG
The DNA here is from genome assembly GCA_031772625.1 of Pinus tabuliformis. Classification (NCBI taxonomy): domain Eukaryota; kingdom Viridiplantae; phylum Streptophyta; class Pinopsida; order Pinales; family Pinaceae; genus Pinus; species Pinus tabuliformis. The sequence continues at coordinate 1,169,756,694 of CM062807.1, forward strand.
GGACAAGTGGCACAATGAGTCATTGCCTTGGAATCTTCCAAAAATGACACTTGGATCAGGTATTTCGCCTTGTGATGAGTCAGAGGCTCTGTTTCTCCAAGTGGAAGCAAAGTTCTCCAAGTGGACTCAAGAACTGAAGATCAACTAAAGATTAACTGAAGAGAGAGAGGACACAAGGCAGCTACACATCAGTTGCAAGCTGACTCATCGTTTCTCAATTCATCTATATATTGAGCTCTCTCCTATGAGCTCAGGAGGCTGGAATTTTGTGCAAAGTAATGATATGTTGTTGGTTTCACTATTGAGCTATTGGGTGATTGTTTGAGAGAGGTGGAGAAGAGCAATTCTTTCTGCTGGGAGGTGTTGCTGGGTTGGAGCCTTCAATGGTTGTAATACTCTCAGAACCTTTACTTCTTCATTAATAAAAGCTATTGAGGTTCTTCTATGTGCTCTTGTTTCAATAATATATTGTGATGATTGCATGTTTGGTTTACACTAATCCATGAACCAGTTATGATTGCATGCCTCTTGTAGTTTCCTTCTTTGTTATTTTGCAGGATCTCATTGTAGCTGGGCAAGCAAAAGGACAAGGAGCTAGGAGAAAGCGGCCAAAGAGAAGAGTTTGGATTCGACATTAAGCGCAAGGCAACGGTTAGTGCATTTCGCCATTCTCTTTTGCTTTCATAAAGAAGTAAACCTTAAGTAGTTTGTTTTACAGTTGTTGCTAAGGAACTGTCACCCTTAGAGTGGGATAGGGTCATCCGAGTCGGATACTTTTCCCTACAACAGTGTACGAGGGTAGTTTTGTTCCTGTGTCAACCTCGTTAAAAAATGAAACAGAGTGTGTGAGGATAGTTCCTTTTACTGTGTCAACCTCATTAAAAAATGAATCAGTGTGTGTGAGGATAGTTTGTTCCCATCTCAACCTCGTTAAAAAATGAAACGGGATGTTGTGAGGAAAGTTCCTTTTACTATGTCAACCTCGTTAAAAAATGAATCAGTGTGAACGAGGAAAGTTCCTTTTACTGCGTCAACCTTGTTAAAAAATGAATCAGTTGCATGAGGAAAGTTCCTTTTACTGTGTCAACCTCGTTAAACAATGAATCAGTGTGTGCGAGGATAGTTTTGTTCCTGTGTCAACCTCGTTAAAAAATGAAACAGGCTAGCATGAGGATAGTTCTTTTACTGAGTCAACCTCATTAAAAAATGAATCAACTAGATTTTAGGATATGTAGGTATGAGGATAGTTCTTTTCTTGTGTCAACCTCCTTAAAAATGAAACAACTCCCTTTTCAAGTCGAATCTTCACAAGATCTTGAAAGTAAAGCTTCATCCCATCCAACTGGTTGAATGAAATGAAGCCTGGGGGGCATGTACCTCGCTTTGCATCGTTATGCTGGGAGCATGCGAACTTTTTGAGCATAGTTCCTTGTCGTGTGTCAAGCTCGTTAAAAAATAAAACAAGGGTAGGTTGAGTAGCTAGATTGTAGAGTAGTCATGAGCATAGTTCCTTGTCTTGTGTCAAGCTCATTAAAAAATGAATCAAGGATTTTAGAGCATAGTTCCTTGTCTTGTGTCAAGCTCGTTAAAAAATGAATCAAGGTTTTTTAGAGTAAAGTTTTTTGTTAGGTTTTTGTTAGGAGTAGTTATGAGCATAGTTCCTTATCTTGTGTCAAGCTCGTTTAAAAAATGAAACAAGGGTTTTTGAGGATAGTTCTTTTCCTGTGTCAACCTCACTAAAAAATGAAACAACTCCCACAAGTCTTTCCAAGATCTTGAAAGTAAAGCTTCATTCCATCCACCTCATTGAATGCAATGAAGCTTGGGGGCATGTACCTCGTTTTGCGTCATTATGCTGGGGACATGTGAACTTATAACAAGCATAGTTTTTCATTTCAAGCTTGCGTAAACATGAAACTGAATCCGAGCATAGTTATTTTCCTGTGTCAAGCTCGTTAAAAAATGAAACAAATCCTCCTCTAATTGAGTTGAGAGTTTGACTAGACCTCATAGATGTTAGGTTGTATGTTTAGGTTAGTTATTTCATTTTTTCATAATTTTCTTATAGTTTTAGGTCGAGTCTTTCAAATGATCTCGTAACTCAACCTTCATTTCATCCAAATGAAGCTGGGGGGCATGCGCTCTAGCAGTTACGCTTAGGGGGCATCAAGCACAGTTTTCTCTCTGTTTCAAGCTTGTGTAAAAATGAAACTACTTTGAAGCATAGTTTTTCTCTGTTTCAAGCTTTTGTAAAAATGAAACCTATCTCGAGTCAATTTCAGTTATTTTCAAGACTCGTTAAATTCATGAAAATCTCGAGATTATTTTGCTATCTTTCATTCTCGTAAAACAAATGAAAATGCCGAGTTCTTTCCGTCTTTTCCTACTCGTAAATTAAATTGAAAGTCGGCCATATGAGTAAATTTTTATCATTTTTTCGAACTCATTAAAACTTACGAAAAAGTGAAAACCATGAGTACATTTTTATCATTTTTTCGAACTCGTTAAAACTTACGAAAAAGTGAAACCTCGGAGTCATCTTTTAAGCCCTTTTCTGACTCCTAAAATATGAAAAGATTTCCGAGCGTTTCTTTTACACTCGTTAAAACGGAATTAAAAGACGGTCCCCTTATAGCTCTTTTCTGACCGTAAAATCAGGAAAAGATTGCCGGGTTTTTGTCGTTTCAAACTCGATACGGAAATAAAACGATGTGTCCTTGATCGCTTTTTACTTTTCAGGTCAGTGGCACTAATTATGAAAGTACTCCTTGGTCGCAAGATCAAGCGGTTCCCCCAGGTATTATTTTATACTTTTTCGGGCTTGAGGGACACAAATTTATGAAAAAGTTCAACTTGGAGTTTCCTTAAGTTTTTCAGACTCTCTAAAATTGAAAAACACCGAGTTTCTCCTATACTGGGCTCGTTAAACACTTCACAGTAAAGGACCTGTTCAATTACAAACAGGAACGAACCACTCCTTCCTAGGGTTCGAATCAAAACTGGGTTGGACTCATCCGAAGGATGAGCTTATAATCAAGCATATGTTATCCTCCTCAAGCTTGTTAAAAATAAAGAGGTACTTGCCAGAAATGGTGGGGGAAAAGAGAGAAGAATGAGCCTATTTGTTACCTTTTGTCTCAGAAGAAATCTTATTACCTCTCTTGGACACGACACTTTTCATTCACCTGGGTTAGGAAATCTTTTACCTCACAGTCGATCAAACCACTTTTGAAAGTTTTCAACCGGGTTCCAGGGATTAACTTTGAGTTATTTAGCACCAAACCATCTGTCGTGTCGTTATGTGTCCAAGAGGTCTGCAAACAAAACTTTCATCTGCAAAATACTTGTCATCCATTTGACCATCCCTGAGTCAGTCCTTACAGCAACATTTCTTCAACTTGAACAATGATTTCGTGTTGTGGGCTTGCCTGCAACAGGTCACTTTCTATCGACATCAACACATTATCTAGAGAGATGACTTAGAAATCGTCAGTGCCTTGAAGTCTGCATGCATCAATGGCAGGTTTCTCGCCTTTGACGTCAGTTTACATCATTGACTTTCGATCGAAGGATTCCGTGAAATGTTCGACATCAACTCATTCATTCACATCTCATGGATTGTACTGGGTACTTTGAGGACCATTGACATTACTGGTGGTCTCTCTCACGCTTGTTAACAGTTTACATCATCGACTGGTAATCAAGTGGTTTCTACCATGTTCGACATCGACTCATTTATTCGCATGGTTAGAATCGTACCAATTCGAGAAGTAGGAATGAAGACCCTGGATCGAATCTTTACCATCCAGGCTGCGAGGAGTTTTGTATTCATTATCTAAGTAGACTAATCATAAACAGATGGCTGCGTCCATACTGTGTCTACAAAAGTCTATGATTATGATGTACTGCAAAATCATTCCTGTATCAGAGTAGTTAGTCTGTTAGTTAAAGTTTTTATATGAGTATGGGAATGCCTACCTCAGTGATGATATAATCTTATCCATGTATTTTGTGTTGAAAATTGCAGGTTCCAACCAGGTTCTCCAGGAGATAATCCTCGAAATGATAAAGCGCTTCACCCTTCCTAGATAATACAAAACCCTAATCTATTCCAAGCTTCGCACTTTAGGGGGCAATCTGTTACACTAAAAAATGTCACCATGGCTATTTACAGTCAGTATGGCTCTATCAAAAGTCATACTACCCTCTTGAGCAAGTCTTATGCCTCTGCTATTCATGTCAAACTCCAAGAAAGAGATAAAGTCTTTATAAATATGTTTATCTCTGGGTACGCAGGTTCTCTCAAACCTTGCCTGCGGGTACGCACCTTTTTTTCATAAGGTCTGTGTCCAAGGACGCTCTGTATCTAAAGGGACAGGTGCGTCCCTCTGAAAAGGTTAAAATGCGCAAGTTTTATCTTCAAAAACTTACTTGTGGTCATTTGTAGAGCATTCTAGAAGGTTCTTTGATGAGTATTGAGCGCCTCCAGATGGTTCATGCACTCCTATCAAAGAGGAACTTATCCCATCAATAAGGAAGTGATCCCATCCAAAGAGGGGACTATCCCATTGATGGTGGACCTGATTAACTTCCTCTTGAGCACTATAAAAAGAGGCATTGAGCCAGAAGGAAGAAGGTTGAAAGCTATAGATTTCTAAGGGTAAATGCTGCAGGAATTAGGACTCCCATTTAGAAGCTTGTGAGGAGAGATTGTCATCTTTACTTGTTCTATTTGGAAGTGGGTGAGCTTTGTCAAAGTAGAGGAAGACTCTTGTGGACCCTGGAAGGAGCTTGCACAACACCAAGGCTCAGGTTGTAATGGTTCCTTTTGATTACCTTTAATGAAAATTGGTCCATTCTTCTCAATAACTTGTTGTTAATGGGTTATTTCATGTACTCCTTGGTCTATGTGTTGAATATGCTTTGTTTTATGTTATAATCAGGTGCTATTTAATTGTTTAACTGTTGGTGATTGCAAGTTTTGGAGAAAAGGAGGAGCTCATCCAGATCAACAAAGCTTGGACTTCTACAACAGCGTTTGGACAAAGGTAAGAATGAAACACTTGATTTCTCATATCATAATGTATGTTTAGAGAAGGATAGCTCCAGTTTGTTTTGTTTGTCATTAGAATGTCTTAGACTTCTAGGAAGGTCAGCTGTGTCCGCACCCTTGACTGATTCCGTGTGACAATTCTTTCTATAAAAATAAAAAAAGGCAATAATATACAGTGAGTAGAAGAGATAATCTTCTATGGAAAATATTTCTTTAAGATCTACCCATTAACAGGTAGAGATTCTCTCTTGCCTGATAAATCCTGCAATAAGAAGGTTGATGGGCCTATTTGTTCAACAATTTGAAACGGGACAAGCCACATTTGTTGGAACTTGGTATACTTACATTTTTCCTTGTGAGGTTTATCCCATTTTAATACTAGGTCTCCGAGTTGAAATGATTTTGAACTTACAGAATATGAATCAAAGGAAGCTTTGACTAACTGTTGATGATGTGCGTGTGAGATTTTGGCTTTTTCCCTTCCCCTTAGAGCTTAAGAATTTGTAACTGTCTAACTTGCATAGAAGAGGAGGGAGTTTCTTCAATGAACTGAACTAAGGCTAAAGAGGGAATAAATACATTTGTAGGTAAGAAAACTTCTTTCCCATAGACCAAATTAAAAGGAGAAGTTCCAATGGAGGCTTTTTGAGTTATTCGATCTGCCCACAGAGAAAATATCAAAGAATTATGCTAGTTCTTTTGACTTTGGTAAACAGTTCGTTTAATAATCCTTATGAGATTTTTGTTTATAGATTCAGCTAACCCATTTCCCTGTGGATAATAGTTAGTAGAGTACTTAAGCTTAAAACCTCTTTTGAGAGAAAATTTTTTCATAGCATTGCCTAAAAAATAAGACGCGTTATCAAACATTAGGGCAAATGGTAGACCAAATCTGGTAATGATAAATTTATCAATGAATTCAATGATGTTTTCAAAATTGGCTACTTTGAGTGGAATTGCTTCCACCCATTTTTTAAGTAATCAGTTGTTGTAAGGATGTATCTATGCCGCTTAGAAGAATGAGGAATGATCTCACCTATTATGTCCAATCCCCATTACTCAAAAGGTTTTTCGATATTGACTGGATGTAATGGTAATGCGGGTTTTCTTTGTCTCCTAGCAACTTCCTGACAAACTTTACATCTCCTTACATAACTGTGTGTATCTTTGAATAATGTTGGCCAGTAATAGCCAGCATGCAGGATTTTATGTGCAGTGGTATCTCCTCCATAATGTCCACTAGCTGGTCCATCATAAAGTTCCTCCAACACCTTATCTGCCTCAGATTTTTCAAGACATCTAAGTAAAACAGAATCATAATTTATTCTAAATAGAACATCATTGACGATTTGATATTGTCTAGCTTTTAGCCTCAAGGCCCTTCTCTTCTTGTAATTTAATTGCGTTGGGGCATATCCATTTTTTAAGTAAAATATGATATCAACATATCTTGACTTAGTGTCGTTAAGGCTTACCTCATAGACTTGTACATCATCACCTGAGTCTTGTAGTGCTGATAGATTAGATGCTCCTGCTAACATCTTGCAAAAACCTTGACCTTTTATAATTTTTGCTGGTCTAATTTCAATGTCATATTCTTGTAGAGCTATTACCCAATTTGCTCTCTTCTCACCTATATCCCTTTGTATTAACAGATTTTTCACTGCTGAGAATGGCACTATTACTTTGGTGTGGGTTTTGAGGAGAAAGGGTCTGAAGTGTTTTATTGATTTGAAAACAGCCAAAGCTTGTTTTTCAACATCTAAGTAATTCAATTCACCCCCCTACAAATTGGAGCTAAAGAAAGAGATTGGGGCCTCAAATTTTTCTTCACTGACTTGTGTCAATATGAATGCATATGATTATCGGAAAAGAAAGTGTATAAAATGAAATGATTTGAAAAATTCAGAGTTGCTAAGGATGGAGCATTTATGATTGCTTGTTTAATCAAGTTAAAAGTTAAAAGCTTCATGTTTTGAGTGTCCCCATTCAAATAGATAATTTTTCTTTATCATAGATTGAAGAGGTAAAACAATTCGTGAGAATTCAGGGACAAATCTTTTATCAAAATTTATCTGACCTAGGAAAGATTGCATTGATTTTTTGTTATGAGGTAAAGGTATTTCATAAATTTCTGTTAGTCTGTCAGGGTCTATGTGAATCTCTTCTTTGGACACAATGAATCCAAGGAGCTTTCCTTCAATTAATGTGAAGAAAGATTTCTGAGGGTTAAGAGAAATTCTATACCTTTGGCAAGGCTCAAAGATTTGTTTTAAATCTCTTAGATGATTGCTGTGATTTTTGGAATATACAGTTATATCATATAAGTAGATCACCACTGATTTGTTTACTAAACCTTTGAAGTCTATGTCCATGGCTCTCTAGAAAGTAGCACCATCATTAATCAGTCCAAATGGCATCTTTTGATAAGCATAAGTGCCCCATTTTGTTCTAAATGTAGTTTTCAGCTGGTCATCTGGATGTACTAGGATCTGATTATAACCTGAGAATCCATCCAGGAAAGACATTAGTTTTGATCCTGCAACTGATTGCAATATCTGTTCCATAGGAGGTAATGGGAAATTGTCCTTTTGACAAGCTTTGTTAAGGTTGCGAAAGTCTATACATATCCGAATATCACTGTTCTTCTTTTTAACTGGGACAAGATTGGAGACCCACTGGGAATGTCTGAAAGGGAAAATGATATTGGCTTTCAACAGTTTGTTTAATTCATATTTAATCTGGTTTTCTAAATTAGGATGTATTTTCCTAAATTTCTACTGAACAAGCTTCTCATCAGATGCCATGGGGATAGTATGTTGAATAATAGAAGTGTCGTATGTTTTAAGATCTTCATAGTTCCATGCGAAGACATTCTTGTATTTCTTCAACAACCGTGTAGAGGATGATTTTTCATCTGATGTAAGTCTGAGGCCTAAATTAATATTTTGAGGTTTTAGGTCAGTTCCAAGGTTAATCAATTCAAACCTCAGAGTTGAACTCTGAAGTTTTGAATTGGCAGGTTTTTAAAATCTGTCTTTGAGGTCATATAAATATTCCAACTTAACTACAGACTTTGCTATAACATTATTGGCTATTTCTTGTTTAAGTTAGTTATCATGCTGGTCTTCATCAACTATCTGGTCATCATAAGAGCCTTTTGATGTCAAAAATCTTATGATATCTGGGTCGTTATTAAAGACTCTCCAGTTGGTGATATTATCGGGAATAGAAGGCCTAAAATTCAATTCAATAGAAAAGCGATTAGGGCTATAATCTTCTGGTGGAATAAGCTTGGAAGCGGCATTATCTAGGAGATCGACACTTTTGTTTTGGAGTCTTGGAATAGGGGAAATATTAAACGCTGTAAAGTGGGAAGTTAGGTCTTAGACTAACGATTGGTAGTGTTTCAAATGTCCTGTCAGACAGTGTATAGTATTTCTTACCTACTTAATCACAATTTTTGAATCTCCAAATACTTGGAGGTGTTTGATATTAAGGCCAATGGCTTTATACAAACCTTGAATTAGTGCTTCATATTCAACAGTGTTGTTTGTAGAATTAAATTCAAGTCTGCATGCTAACATAATCTTGTCCCCTTCTGGGCTAACTAATATGCATCCTGCTCCTGCTCCATCATTGGATTTAGATCCATCAAAAAATAATTTCCAAAATAAAGAGGTAACTACATGTTTATCTACAAAATTTACGCACTTAGAAGTGTCTATTTGGGAAAAATTTTCGACTTGAGATACAACAGAGTTTTCCAAGAAAGGTGAAGTGTAAGAATTGAAATTTCCTAGAAATGATTCCACTGAGTAGTTTTCAATGATATTGTTGCTATACATGACTAGTTCATTTTCTCCTTCTAGTTCTGTGACTATGTATTTTTGATGTCTTTTGCGATCAACCCTTATTTTATTTGGCTTTCCATTATAGGGAAGCCACATGTGAGACCAGTCAGTTGCAAAATAACCATGAAGTTTCTCTGACCAGTCTCTACTAAGGATTAAGCCATAGAACTCAGGAATATCATCCACAAGAATGTCAATGAATTGAAAAACTTTAGGGTTTGACAAAAGTCTGATGGTTACTTGATTAAGTTCCCCAACAACTTCAACATGAGATCGTTCTAACTGTAATATACGTATAATAGATTTTTGGGGCTGAACATTCAACTTTGCACAAACTGTTTTAGGTAAGATGTTAGATGAAGCTCCTGAATCAACTAAACAGTTGTGTAAATTATTATTAAAAACTTCAAAAGTAAGGAGGAATGGAGGAGTATGAGATTTAGATCTTCCTCCGATCAGAGCGATGTCGGTTGGATCAATTTTGTTTAAAGAGGTGCTAGGGGTCTTCCCATTTCTTGGGCAGCTTGTGAGATCACAACAGCAAGAAGAGGTGCAGTAGGTACTGCTTTGAGTTCTTTAAGGAGTAGCTTCTGCTGATGTTTCAATTTTCTAAGCTCATGAAAGGTGATGTTTTCCCTAGTCTTCTTCATATCATCAACAATATTATAATCCATTTCAACAGAAACTATCAGGATTTTAGATGAAGGTGAAGAATCTAATTGAGAAGGAGTGATTTGAGTGGATTTTGGTGAAGACTTCTTACCTGTTGTTTTGTCCCTGGGAGGTGGCATTGGAGCCTTCTACTTTGGATTTATTTGTTGAAAATCAACACGGTTTTTACTTTGGGTGGCAACAGGTAGTGTTTCTTGAGTTTCTTCGTTGGGAAGAATAAAATCCCACATTCCTTGCAACTCTGCCATTTCTTCATCATCTGTTTGTTCTTCATTTGCTTAAACTTCATATTCCTCTCCATCTGATTTGGCATTTGATATAGCATTTGAAGGTTTAGCATCATCAGGGGAATTCCTCTTAAATGGTCTAAAACATTTCTTAGAGGAAGTCTCTGCTACCTATTTTTTGATATCAACCATTTCGTTAGACATGGTTTTGAGGAATTTTTGTAAACCTTAAAGATAAAAAGGATATTTAGGTGGTTTCTTCTTGGAGTCATCCCTAAAATTCACTTTCTTGGATTTTCATTCTTCTAATCGTTTTTATTTTCTATAGCTAAAATGTGTTTTTCTACAGCTATTGCCTCTTTCATATTTTCTGCCAAAGTCAGTTTGACAACTCTATCAACGAAAATAGTTGTGTTTGAAGGGAGAGAAGAAATATACCACTCATTTTGGACCTCATCGCTAGGCTTAGACGCCGTTGGTATATTATTCAATAATTTATTGAAGTTTCAAATTTGAGAGATCATTGATTAGGGTAGCTGTGGATCTATCATCTCCAAATTTAGTTAAGAATTGCTCTTGAAAACCATCCCAACTATTAATAGAACCTGATGGTAATGAAAAGTACCATGATCCTGCTTCTCCTTGTAAAGTATATGGAAATAATCTTACAACTGCACCTTCTTCTACTGCTTCATTCAAGTTAATGGAAAACATGAAATTCTTTATATGTTCCTCAGCAAGTAGGCCATTATCAAGATTGAATTTTGGTAACCATTTCTTTGGATGAGCTAGCAATTGATGTAAAGGCCCAACCATCCTAACAACTCTTGGGTTTGTCCATGGCCTCAGAGGATTCTGTGCCATTGCTGGTATGTGAGTAGGAGAAGGTGTAGTAGTGGTTGAAGGTGATTAGGTAGAGGAGGATGTAGTTTTTGTACCTGTGTGAATCACGATATGGAGTGGCGAGGCGGATGATTGATCTTGTGATGGTATGGATGGAATGAATGAAGATGAAGATTGTGTCGATGAGAGAACCTTGCTATGAGATTCAGATGGTGTTTTCTTAGCTTTCTTATGGCTTGGAAAAGGGAATTTGAATAGTGGGATTCCAAGTTTTTCACTCTATGCTCTAGTTAACTGTTGAGATGGGGTAAACTAAGAGGTAACACTATCTTGGGATAACTCAAATTCTTCTTGAGATAATGAAATCCCCTGTAATTTATGAATCAAGGATTGGACTTCAGGGGCTTTAGTAGAAGAAGAATGATCTGCCTTCTTTGAGATTTCAACAGTGGTTTTTATAGTTTTCTTTGCAACTTCTCGTTTAGGATCAGGAGATTTGGAATGCAATCAAGAAGTTGGAGGTGATGGTGAGGGAGTTTTACTCTTAGAATGGTCTGTTAATTTGGATTTACTTTCCATTCACAGTCAGACCCTCCTTCTAGCACCAAAATGTTGAAGCCTCGAAAATCATTGCTTACAACATGGGGGAAAACCACCCGGTCCGGACCTTGGTTGGAAGTTCCTTTTCCGTTTGGTGTAGTGGCTCCGACTGGGGATAATGGGACCAATTTCCCAATCTAATTTATGATTGTGATAATGGGGTGATATGTGATATTTAGGAGTAATGTTTAAGATAAAAGTAATCTAATCTAAACTAAGAATCACATGTATATATCCTAATTTAAACACTATCTAGCTATGAATATACCCAAGAATAAATTTGAAGTATGCGATCTACAATAATGTCTTAAAGCAATTGGTAATAAAGATCATTTAACTACAATAAGAAATGAAATCATTTTAACAATAATCATTTCGGATAAATAGTTAGCCGAAACGATTGTGAAAGATATATCACATAAGAAATTATTCATGTCTTCAGCATAAAATTTAGGCCATCACCATACAAAAGTGCAATAAATGCTAACCAAGATTCAAACTTTCATACATAAACAACTTGAAGAGAAGTTTTTGCTTAATACATAAGTAAAACAAAATTACAAGATAAAAGTACCATTTGTAATAAGTCCCACTCATGTGATTCAACAATATTGATCTACTTCCAATCAAACCAACACCATCTAGAGGACAAAAGTGCAATTTCAGTAGAAGATGCCAGATAAGATAAAAATAAATCCCGTTCCATTCATTTCACCAGAACTTCCTCAAAGGGAAAAAAGTGCATGTTTTGAAGATTGTTTCTGATAAATTTTTTGGACCCCTCTCTAAATGCATAAGAGGGGTTTGAATACTAAAATTTAAACTAAAAATAGATTATTACAAAAATAGTTGAGGAGGTTTAAACGACCTTCCTCAAATTATGCAAAATAAAACAAAAATAGAAATGAACATGGTGACTAACTCCTTTGCATTTGATATTTGAGATCGCAGATGTCTGTCATGAGCTTGAACTGTGTCGGTCAACCGATTTCAGATTTCAACTGCCCATTGAACATGGCGTCGGTCAGTGCTGGCACCATTTTCTTCGTGGAAGTGGTTAGGCATAACAGGGTCATCCACTGGCTGTGAGGTTTCACTAAATGTTTCCAATATGCTTCCCAGTTTAACTTGGTCGTTTGCCTAATTGCTTCTCCTTTTTCCTCTATTTCCTGCCTCCACTGTTGTTCGAGTTGTTTGACATTTGGAAGAAAACCTGGAATGGACCGCCACCAGGTTGGCGCTATGTAAATTTTCATTGATGTTCTCAATAACACTATTTGCTACTGCTGTTGCATCTGTTGTTGCCTTTTCTGCCTGTCTAAGCCGAGAATCCCAGTCTGCAAATAAAATTTCCTTGTGTGATTCCTCCAGTTTAGGCAAGTCGACCTTTCTCCCATCTAAATTATACCAGGTAATGAAGTTGAAAACTATTTTCAAGATTTCATCATATTCAAGTCTCATCTCAATGACTTGACTCGTCAACCTGTCACTTGTCTCACAATAGGAATTCCATTGCGAGATCTTCTGGCATAATAGTTCCTTTTGGTGCATCAGCTAGGAGTTAAGGCTAAGTGCTTCAGTAATAAACTGATCAATTTTTGGATCATCTTTATGCAGATCAATTATTCCTTGTATTTGTGCTTCCTTTTCTGCTAAGCTGGCTTGATGTTTTATTTGCATCTGCTCAAATTCTTGTTGGAGCTTAGCTAACTGCGATTCTGCTTGCTGGTTAGATTTTTCTTGCTGTAACTGTTGTTCTAACAACAAAATTTTATTTTCCCTTTCCTTGAGCAACATTTTCACCTCTATTGCTTTATTGATAGTCGCTGTAGCATAGGCTCCTGCAAACTGTGACAGTCTAGTAAGGTTCTCGGATGGGTCGATGGGTGAGTCTTTCCAGACAATATCCATCGGTTCATTATCAGGAGTAGTAGCATATGTAGCATCCAACTTCCTCTTCTTCCTTATCTTTTAATAACGGATTTGTGGGCATGGCTATAGAATACATCTAAAGGAGGAATCTCCTTGATTCTCAAAATAGTTTCAGAGGTAGGAGTGACAAGAATGTGCTCTACCTCTTGAGTATTTACAGTTTTCTCTACTGCAATTTCTTGAGTTGTTATGTGTTGTGGAGTCTGTAGCTCTGGAATTTGTTCCTCTACATGGAGCTTTTTATTAAAGTGCTCCCATTCTTTGTCTAAATCAATCACCAGGGGTTTTATTGGCTGGGTGGAGGTGGAATGAATTTTAGCCTGTTTTTTAGCTGAAATTTGCTCAGCTGTCTTTTCTGTAGAATGGGCTGTATATTTTTCTGACTCCTTACTTTTGCTTCTCCCATTCTGTGATTGTTGTTCTGAGTGATTTGACTCCCTGGTAGACTTTTCTTGGGATTTTTCTTCAGAATCAACTATGGAATTTTCTTTGGAACTCCCTTCCAAACTTACGCTGGGATTTGGCTTCCTTATTGGTTCAATCCACAACTGGTCCAATGGGACCTTTAACAGTCTCCTTTCTCTGTATTCATGAAAGGCCTCGAGCTCTCCTGGGTCAAAAGGCAGTGATGCCATGTGCTTCACTTCTGTGAATGTATCTTTCTGTAAGAAGATGTCATCAAATGCATCTTTTTCATGACTGAATACCTTCACTTTTACCATGGTAGTAAAGTCTTTGGTAGTGCCAAATGGGTCATATTCCTTCCTTGGAATTTAGGTAATTGTAGAGATAACATGATCTATGCTTCTTTAAATGCATGCCCTACATCGTGTAGTGAAAATTCTCTACACTGCAAAGGGAATGTAGGCCAAATGGCAATTTTTGCTTCCTTTAATGCTTTGCTCAACCCACCCTCACTAGCTGTTTGATAGGCTATTTCTATGGCCATCAATTTGTCCGGAACATAGTATGGGAGGACATGTGGTGAGGTAATGCTAACAAATACCCTGATATATGTGAATGTTTCCTCTCCAAACTATCTAGCCACTAGGAAGATATCTACCTCAGCTTCCTTGGAAAACCTAGGGGTGTCTTGGTTGTAAACCTGGTTGTGGATAGGGAGCATGTCTCCATGAAAATTTTTGTAAAAATGTGGGTGAAACTGAGATCACCACATGTATTTATGGTATATATGAATGGGAAGTGGATCTTAGATAGTCCACTTCCATCCCATGAATGGAAATTTTGAACCAAAACAAATTGCATCCATCACATAGGAACTCATAAAAAATGGAGGGTAAACCCTCGTTGAGACACTCCTTTTCCTCCTATAATCGATTATTGCCTTCGCTAAATTATCAAACAAAATTTTGGCCCAATTAATTATAATTGTGTTTATGGCTGCATCTATTAATGGCAGCCATTCTTGGGAAAATTTAGTGCTATCGGGCTTGCCAAAAATCCTACATAGCACGGTTGCTGCAAAAATATGAGGGTGAGAAATAGACGCAGTAGAGTACATACTGTTTTTGTCCTTTTTTATTTTGCCCTCATTATTTGACCAGGTCCGGGTGCAATCTGCTGGGTCCTTGTTCTCTTTGGCAAACTTCTCAATGAACTGTTTGTTGTAGATGACTTGTGGCTCTGGTAGGTGGTACATAAGCCGTAGGTTGTCTGGCGAAAAAGATCCCATAACCTCTTGGCTTCTGGTCCTGAATTCTCTGTCTGAGATATCGGCCTCATCAATAACCCATTTAACCATATCTGTATAAGGGATTATCTTTGGGCGTGCAGCTATGCAATGCAAAAATGAGCATGCCGTCTAAAAAATGGAGGCATCTAAGGAATCACGACCATCAACTGTGATCTTTGTTTCCAGAAGTCTTGGTTCCTCTTCTTCTAATATATTATACATGGTTTCCCACGTAGAGGTTCCTCCATCTATGCTGCATGTAGTATCCGAAAATAGCGGAGTCATTTTTGATTTCTCAAACGCGACTTCCTTGCCTTTCTTCACCATCACTCCCAAAGATTTGTTCTGCAGATTGTTCCTGAAAGTGGAGAAAAACAATAGCTATCAGGTATGGAGAGATAATAATGAAAGTGAACTGGAATAATACAAACAACTTGTAAGGGTGATAAAAGGGAGTTTTATTTAAACGTAAGTAAGAAGATATCATATCACGTTGAATGGATTTTCACACATGAATGCCATTAACATTCACTAAATGCCCACTAATGTTTCGTTATCTCTTAGCTTTAATGCTCATAAATGTCTGCATCATAAGTTGGGAAAAAATCTTCTAGGGTGGCGAGCCTTTGGATTGTGATCATGCTAATTTTGCAATTTGAGAAGCAATATCGCATATCACATCATTGCATTATTGATTTTTGCTTTTCTTATCGTCTCTTATGTTTCTACAAGATGTGAGATGCGAGCTGCTTGTTATTATTTCTAAGACATAGCTCATTTGTTAGTTCTTCTATGTAAAGACCATTTTACTAAGCGACATACCTAAAACATTTGTTTGTAATGTATGTCGGGAGTGGGTTCGGGTCTTGATCACATTTCGCAATTTCGATGGGCGGTAAGTTTGTGGTGTTCTTTTAAATGCTCGAAATGTGATGCAGTAAGGGAAATGATGCGACCGTAATTTCACATTTCACTTGTTTTTGGGGTAACTTATTAAGGTGTGCATTCTACGAATAGCGATATGCGATGCGAGACTTAGTTTTGATGAGAAATACCTAAGGACTAGTTTATATAAGAAACTTAGTAGTTTCAAAGCGTTTTAGCATGAAGTCATTCTTTGATTTCTTTTCACTAGAGTTGGTGGGTTAGCAAGGCTTTCAATCATGCATAATCATGCAATATGCGGGAAAGGCAAGAATTTACTAGTTCTTTTTGAAAAGGGGTTTGATTGATATCTTGTTTTATTCCAAAAATTAATAAAGAAAATGTCTATATGCTAGACTTATTTTTGCAAAGATTTTTTAAAGGGTCCCCATTTATTAATGTAATATTGACTACTACTATTAACAAATGGGGGGTTGTTGAATAGTAGAACAGGAAGACATGCCCAAGTTTCCTCTTACAAGGAACTTGCCCAAGCTCCTTTGTGATTGGTAACTTGTTTAGAACTCCCTCTTAGCTAGGGAATTTTCCATTCATAAACAACTTCTTCTTCGTGGGTCCTTCAGCTGCTTGATCTCCTCCTTTCCTTTGATGCCATGAAGTATTTGTTTGAACTTCTTCTTGGTAGGGAACTGACCATTGATCACTTTCCTTCATGGCTTGTCATGTCATTGCTCCCTCTGTGGAAAGTGGCCTTCTTAGTATATGTCAGGTTCTTTCGTCATCTGGCTACTCCTTTATCATCTTGTCTATGCTTCAGAATACTTTTTACATAGATGCTTAGTTGTACTTGCATGTTCCCATACTTTGATTTAGTAACCCTGCATGGCTTCATCCCGACATTACTTCAACATCAAATAGTGCTTTTGTTGGATGTCTTATTCATCATGACATATTTGTAGAGTTGAATCAGTTATTTGCATCTTGATATCTTCGAGGCCTTCATAGGTGTCAAGGGTCCTTTGATATTTTTCCTCCTTTTTTTGAGTTTTCATGCTTTCTTTCAGGAAATATCTTTTAATGGATCCTGTCAGACCGTGTGACCATGGTTTTCTTCAAATGCTTGATCTCTTTCTTCGTTTTCTTCTTCTTATATTGATTAGTCAACCACCTTATACTCCTTATGGGAGCACTTCTTTATGTTGACCTTTATTGCATTGTAGTACATGCCTTTGAGCATGTCATTAGTGAAAAAGATTCTTTCATACTCAATCATGCTATAGAACTATTCCCATGACTCAATAATATATATGATGACATGACTTAAACTTTGATGCATACATACCTCATCTTGATTCTACTTTGATCATCTCGACTTCATTTGATGGTTCTCCTTGATTGGTGTGGCCTTTCTTGCTCCATCTTTTCTTGCCTTCATATCATCCTTTCTTGAATCCAATGAGTGGGACTCCGAATGAGATATCTTCTCTTATTTATGAACCTTCTTTTGAAGATTCTATCAGAGGATCTTGAAGACCCTTACCTTGCAAATTTTTCTTCTTCTTGATGATGAAGGCCTTCTAAGATTTTAATCGTGATCAATTATTATTTCATCATGGATGAGTTCCTATAATAGTATGCTCCTTCTACATGAATATCTTGAGCTTTATCTGCACCATGCTCCTATATTTTAGAAGATACCTTTAACCATGCATTCTATTCTATTCCTAGATGCTCCTATACTACTCAAAAATTTGAAAGAAGACTTTAAGTAAAGAGGTTGAATTAGTCATAGTAGAGATCTAGTGGATGTTCCTTCTTCTACTTCTTGTCATCTTCTTTCACTTCTTGAGTGACATGATCTTATTCCCTTTTTATTTTGTTGTTGCTTTCCTTTTTAAGTTTAGGACAATCCCTTTTATAGTGTCCATATTATTGGAATCCAAAGCATTGGACTTTGGACATATCTCTATTGCTTGTTCTTAGTGGACTAAATTTTTGTGTAGGTCAAAGTGATGTGACCTTCTTTACCAAGATTTCAGATAATATATCTTCTAGTATTTCATATGTCTCTCTTTGTGTCTCCTCTTTTGGCATGTGAGGACCTTTGAGTGACTTCATATGATTCCTATGAGTCTATTGATACATTCAAGCACTACTTGATCTCCAAAGACCTTTCCATAGATATTAATTACTTCTCTTTTCTATGAGGATTATGATAGTCCTCCTTATTCTATGCAAGGACCTTTTTCATGAGAACTATGACTATCCTCCAATATTTCTATTTGGAAAACAAAGTCATTAAACCAAAAACATGAAAGATACTTACTTGTCATGTGAAGAGAAGATATTCACCTTGATGCTTCTTTTGCTTGAGCTACCCATCATGAACCACTAGTATACTTTTACCAAAACTTCTTTGGGGACCTTCTAGCATCATGACATTTGTGATCTTGACATCACCGAGACTGTTTTGAGATCATCTTGACTCCCTATTCATATTTTAAGGTACTTTCGACTTCTACATTTGAGCATATTGTTGACATGCTAGTGATACTATTATTCCACAAGTGTACTTTGCCACACTATGTATTCCTCAAAGTGTATCAACAAGCACCTACATTGAGCATTATACTACATACAATAGAGAGTCTTATGTCATGATCTGAGCACTATGCCATTGAGATCATAGACAAAATTTAGAACTATGATAAGCATATTGGAATGGCACTATCTTGAGATAGTGATTCATTGTACATATGATTTGTTTAGAGAGGCACTATATGGAGAGCCCAAACTTGTTAATAGATAACTAAACTGTTTGTAGTACTTATGAAAACTGCCTTGTTGCAGTAGATTGAGACAGTGGCATAACCTGGATTGTGAGAGACACTCATTGGGTCAATTATACCATATATATATCCATGAGTCTATAATTTATGCTAAGATTGTCTTTTATTTCATAGAGAAGGTTCAATGATCAAGAAGTGAGGATCCTTGGAATGGTAGTGATACATTCCATGAAACTGAACATGAGTTGAGTGTATGACTATAATCACTGAAGTTGATGCTCCATGTACTGTTTTAGACTTTCTTGTTGTAGACTTTCTCCTTCAAACCTTCAACCTTTCTTTGATGTTTCTAAAATATAGATCTTTGTATGTCTCTTTTCTACCCTTTCGTAGACTGCAACCATAGATCCGATACCATGTTGAAGAATCTAGGGCACATGCAGTTAATTAGATTCTTCTTGACTTGATAACTATTTGTGAGGCATTTTTAATTTTCTTACTAGCACAATATTCTCGTTGACATTGTTAGAATTTCTGTTTCTTATTTCATCAAATAGATACCAAAACCAAAGAGACAAGAACACAAGATGTTGGCATTTTTCCAGGGCCAAAATCTCTCCCTCTTGGAGAGGAAAACCCACACATAATTCTTCTTATAAAGATTCCAATTGACGAACACCAAGACCATGACCCTTGAATTACTATGCCACTCTAAGACCAAGACGCCAATCCTCTTCTTTGTCACAGTTGAGATAATCATCATTGTTGCACCACTGAGGTCATCATCAAGATCTTCACTACCACTGTAAAATATTTGCAATTTCATTAAGATATTAACTATACTGAGATCTTCTTAAGGTCTATACCTAGGCTCCCCAAGGTCATGATTGCTGCTCCTTCATTACTTCATTCTTATTTGAGATCTTCATCATGTCAACAAGGTTTCCATATTGTGTACCGATATCATGATCTTGTCCTCACTATGACAGAGACCATGAATGCTATATTACCGAAATTATGATTGTGTTGAGTATGTGAATGCATCACTGTGATATTATTGAGCTTCTACAACTATATGAAGACTATAACATGATTAGAGAGCATGGTGAGTGTATCACTGAGATCCTTATTATCATAACTATGCCCATAACATGAATGTGATTCTCCTCATGCATTGAGAGATACATAGTTTAGAGTAATACCACCGAGAATATCACATTGTAATTATGTACTGTAGTTATATCTGAAGTTGCAGAGACTAGTATTCCTACACCTCATCCGAGACCCTATACCACTATGCTTGACTGAGACTTCAGAGGTGTATGCAGAGATATTTCCGCTCCTTATCCGAAGTTGTAGGATGTCACAAATCTCAAAGATGTGTGAATTTTTGTTCCACTGTTCTGCGAAGTTCAGCGGGGTTTATATAGTAGTTAGTCTCCATAAATTAGCCGACATGACCACTAAACTAGTGTGTCACCTTTTATGAGCCGAATTGATAGTTATATGACTATTTCTTCATTGTTTGCTGGTAGTATTCTTCTTTAGAGGATGGTCCTTATCTTGGAGGGCTATTTGACACTAGGTCAATCCATATAAATTACATGAAGACTTAAGAAGAGCTTCTTACATATGTCTTTGACTCTTTGAAGATTTCCAGACTTATGAAATGAGCAAGAACTCATTCATTTAATTTACAAAAATAATATTTCTTTTTCTTGACAAGTACAAAGATCAAATTTTCATTTACAAATACCAAACCTAGTTACACTTTTCTTCGATAGAATGAAGCTTCGAATCCTGACCCTAGACCTATGTGGGACCTAGTTCAGGCAAAAAAAATGGCAGAATGCGATTGACTCACGGTGTGTGTTGACGATAACATGGTAGATGATGTCAGCATGATGTGCGAGTATGGAGGACACGTGGTAGGAAATTTTGACATTTTTGGATGGCCTGGTGGACCAAATTTAGGTGACATATGTCACCATATATAATGAGACACATAACACAGATGATGTTAGCATGACATAAATTGATTATGTGGCAGAATCTTGAAGTTTGTGTCAAGGATTTGTTTTGTGAAGTTTTCCCATGTATTCAGTGATTGGTGTTGAATGGATATAATGAGCGCAAAATAGCGGAAAAGGTACCTAGTCATGCGTACGGGCAAGTTAGGGGTCGAGGCTACTATGGGTGCACAAGCAAGCAGATCGGGCCGATTCACAACCTCTTGAACAACATTGAAAGGTGTATCCATGAATTAGTTTCGCATGGTCTTCCTGTGTTATTGATGACTCCATTAACTATGCCAAAGGATCAAAGTTGGTTCTAGTACTAATGATGATCTTGGCTTGTAAATGAAATTTAATGGGCCTGGCTCAAATGAAAACTAGATTTCCCCAATATTTCTTGCACATCATGAAGAATTAAATGAAAAAGACGTCTTGGTGTAGAAGAGCTTGACTTGAAACAAGAAATACATGATTGAGTTTCAAGTTGTTCACTATGATTAGTTTGTAAGCATGGAACACCTCTTTGGAGTGCATGATTTTAGTGAGAATTAATTCTCAGTAAAGGGAATCAATCAAAAGTTCATCCTCTGGATTAAATCAACTGTCGTGATTGAGAACACAAGTTACAACAAAATGGGGAGCCTTGTTGAAGCGTGCAAGTAACTTGATTGAGAAAAAACAGACCATACCATTTTGTAGACTATTTGGTACAATGAAAACACATACAACATCGGTAATAATGCAACAAAGGAACAAAACTGGGGAGAGAAGTTATGCAATGTGGGGAACGAAGAATCATTGAGAGTTAAAAAGTACATTATTGTGGGTGTGTGACTGAGCTAAGCATAATTGAGAGATAGTGTATCATAGGGGCAAGATATGAGTTGGTTGAGAAACAAAGAGCACAGTTCGAAGGAGAACTAGGGAGATGAAAGAAAGGA
The DNA here is from genome assembly GCA_031772625.1 of Pinus tabuliformis. Lineage (NCBI taxonomy): Eukaryota > Viridiplantae > Streptophyta > Pinopsida > Pinales > Pinaceae > Pinus > Pinus tabuliformis. The sequence goes on from CM062807.1 coordinate 1,169,778,198, forward strand.
ACTAGTACTAGAGCATACAATATTTGTATTTCTATGTATATTTATTTGCCTCTATTTTTAGTTTCAAAATTGTATGAAAAGTTGAACAATGGCTAGAGTAGGTAGTTTCCTACGTTCATAAAAGGTTGGTGCCTCTGGAAAGTAGTGGATTTGAATCTTAAGGGGGTTGAGGCCTCATATGAGTGGGTGCTCACAAAAAAATGATGTAATTAAGTGGGTGCTTAATTTACATCATAACGACAAACATATTGGTGGTTTTCTCCCTTTGGGTTTCCACATAAAAATTACTCGTGTCAATATGTGTATGTTGCTCATGTGATGGGTTATATGTACATGTGGATGGATTATCTTGCTGTTCATTTGTACTGTGTGTGAATGCCCTCACAAGTATCTGAAAATAGTGAAAATAATTAAGGACTTATACTTAAAGTTTTTTGAGAACCTCACTATTACTGATTCACCCCCCTCTCAGTAATTCCTTATTCCAACAACAAGCTTCTAGCCTGAAATTGACAACATAATTTGACATCAAAAGTCCACCCGTTCCCCTCTGGTATGTGCTGAATTTATAGGCAAAGAGGAGGAGGTTTGGGATCCTCTTCTTAAGGATCATATCCATAAATATGGGGATTAGGGTTCCATAATTAGAGGGAATATATTCATGAACCATGGGATGAGGCCCAAATAGGTAGAGGCTGGAGTCCTTATTGTTGGTATAATAATCCCCAATAAGGCTTCTAGAAATTTATTTTTATTTTTACCTACATTAAAAGGTTGTCAAGACAGAGCACAAGATTACACAGGCTATAATGATGATGTTGGCATTATGATGAATGTGTTGTACTTTATGGTAACCCTCTTGTAGTAGAACAACTCACTTATCCATGGTAACTAGATGAATCTTCACAAGAGATATTAGATGTGACATTAATACATGGTAGTTGTGTTAACAGATGTGATGCAGGGCAGTTCAAAGGAAATGACAGTTCACAATGCAGCAAGTTAACATTATGATATAGGTGTTGTCCTTGATGATGAAGATCAAAGTACTACAGGTTAATAGTATTGAATCATAGTTCAGGCTCACAGAATGAAAGAAAAAGAGTTATACGCAGGTTTACCTTGACCAAGTTGCGTATATACACAGGTTCATTGAGTAGAAGACGCGTATGCGTATACATGCACTTTCACGCACGGAAAAGTGCGTACATGTCGGAAACTAAGTTTTTGGGTCCATGGTATTTGGACCATGGTATTTTGGTATTGGTCCGAGGTATTGACCCCAGGTATTTAGACCAAGGTATTGGTTCTAAGTGGTTTTGGACCATGGTATTGAGTAAGGCCTAAGACTATAAAAGGAGGAGAAGGTCATTAGGCAAATGCACTAAGAAAGTCTTGAATATCTGATGAAGTGTGAGATCCAGTACGCAGGTTATGGGTGTATGATGCTTTGCTTGATCTGAGCCAAGGAGGAATCTCAGCGGTTGATGGAAGACAAGGTCTAATGATGGATCGGGATCTTATGGCTTGGAATGAATAATCTCTATATGGTTTGATCATGCTTATTCTAGATCTGTATACTGACGCATGTAATGTTCTATGAATATTATGATCTAAATCAAGTCTGGAATAGTTGCAAACTATGAATGAATATTTACATATGTATACGTTGGTTGAATTTGATAAAAGTGCGTATATACGCAGGTTAGATACATCTAAGTAGCGTATACCATATGAACTATGATATTTGAAGTTATAGGTGGTTCTGGTTGTTGATGCAAAGTTTTGAGTTTTGGTGACTGTTTACTAGTGTTTGTATTATGCATATTCAGATTGGTTGATTGTGTTGTGCTTCAGTGTTGATGGATGAGATCTAATAATGAATCAGGATCATAATGACTTATCTTTATGTGATTTGATGGACTAGATCTGGTTGATAACACACGTACTATCCTTTTGTATGTAATGATCTGGGTATGTCTAAAGTCGGGAAGTGCAGCGAAGTTATAAGTAAGTATTTGATGACATATACGCTGGTTCTCTTTGGTGAAGTTTCTATACACACTGGTTCAACTCTTCCAAGTAGTGTATACACTCTGATGCATGATTTTTGATGATACAGCTGGCTCTGAATATTATTGCAGAGTTCTGTGATCTGCTCTGTGTTCTGGTGATTGTGTTTCTGTTGACAGGGTTTCAGTGATTCAATATTGGGTGTTTGGTTGATGCCATAGTTGTATTGAAGTGGTGATTGATTTTAAGCTTCAATGTTATTGATGGGTCCAGTATGAAAATTGGATGAAACGTGGCCTTCAGATTATGGTGTTGTGCTTCAGGAGTATCTAGTCTGAAAATTTATGAAACGTGGTCCCTGGAAGAAAAGAGAAGGTTGTAGTCTTCTGTAGGTCAGCACCTACGTACTAGTACATTGGCTAGTACAAGAGCTAAGGGGGTTGTAGCTCCCTTCCTGGAGAAGCTGGAGAACGAGAGAAGGTTGTAGCCTTCCGCAGGTAGAAGCCTGCGTACTGGTATAAGACTGCACCAATACATAAATATTGTAAAAAGAAGTTTCTTATTAAAAGAAGATAGAGATGAATTGCAGTAGGTGGTTTTCACCCACATTGGGTTTCCACTTTACATCATGGTGTTCATGTGTGCTTCTTGTGTGTGATGATATGTTCTATTTTACTGCACCTGTTTACTGTTCATATGGTTCTAATTCACTAATTAAAGATCAACATTTAATGGATTAACTGAATCATAAGTTTACTGGATATATTCTAGTTGCATTAGACACAGTTGGGTGTACACGCGGGTTCTCTTAAATGAAGTAGCGCATATGAATCTGAGTATGGAAATGAAAAAGTAATTGATTTGATAATAATGATTCACCCCCCCCCCCCTAGTATTATGTCCAAAAATTGGTATCAGAGCAGGTCCTTTGGTAGAAGCTTGATCGATTGAAGGAGATCCGTAGAACAATGGGAAAGAAGCTGAAGAACAAAGCACCTCAGAAGAAGAAGACATCTCAGAAGAACTATGACGGTGGGAGAATCAATTGGGGAATATGTTGAAGCAACACTTCAGATTCAGAATCACCTCAAAATGAAGATGAATAAGCAAAAGAACAATCAGGTATGAATTTGTTATCCTCTGGTGATACATTTCTCCATCCATTTGAAGATGATGAAAGTGATAACGAAACAACTGAATTTTTTCTTATGGGTGAGAAAGAAAGATATCAAATAGAGGCAGAATTTAAAAGGCTTACATAATAAAATTAGAGATCAAAAAGATCTATTGGACAAAAGGGAATGTGCCTCCAAAGAAGAAGCTACCAAACTAAAAGCTCAACTAGAGGAAGGAAACAAAGTAAGGAAGCTATTTAAGGAAAAGGAAGATCAATGTCAAAAGCTACAAAATGAAGTGACATCATTAAGAAATGAAGTACATGAAAGGAGCACAACAATCAATAAAATCAAAGAAAGATCCAGTTATTGTGGAAGTCTTGAAGCTAAGATCCTCTCGCTAAAAGAAGATCTTGAAAAATAAAATAAGCAGAATAAAGAACTACTCCAAGCTCTTGAAAAACAAGAAAATGAAGTTCTTGAATTAAGACATCAGTTGGAAGAAGGAAGAAAAGCTGAAGGAATCATGAAGAAGCAATATCTTGAAAAGAAAGAACAACATCAAGTTGAGGTAAATATTCTAAATGATAAATTAGAAGAAAAGGATAAGCTCTTACGATTTCAAGATAGTACTAAGATCTTGGATGATATTCTTAGTAGTCAAAGGTCTCCTGCTATCAAAACTGGTCTTGGTTTTCATGAATCTGTTGAAGGTGAATCTAGTTCACAAAGTAAGACAAGGGACTTTAATGCAAAATCCGAAATTCTGAACAAGGAGGTGAGAGGTAAATCCCATCAACAACCAAGGAAAGAAATTATTCAAAGAAAATATTTTACTCCTAACAATGGAAGTGATAGTCTGTCATTTCCTCAATTGAATAATGTTGAATGTTATGTATGTCATAATTTTGGACATGTTGCAGCCAGATGTAGAAGAAGAATGGTTCAAGACCATCACACAAAAGGATCATCACACTCTAGGTACTTTAAGGGATATTGTTTTTCTTGCAATATGTTTGGTCACAAAGCCATTGACTACTGGTTGAAGGGAAAGTACCCCTAGGGTCCTTTGGGTTAAGACTCTACCAGACTGAAAATTGCTTATTCAAAGAAACACACACACAACCATTATCTTCACTTTAAGCAAATTCTAATGTTTAGGGTACGTACCTAAGGTCCTACGTTAGAGAAGGCCTTTAGGGTCCAAACCCTTCTTGGAGTTCCCTTCTTCTTCTTTGACCTGTAAAACAAATAAATCAAAGAACACAACAGTACATGGGCAAATACTTATATGAAAACCATCTTCATGCTATAAAGTTAGTTATAAAAATCTTTAAGTAACTACTTGCATAAGAATTCAAGACAAGAATCTCATAAGCATAAAGAAAGATTGTTTTGGGAACCAAGACGTGTTTCTTTATATAAAGGAAAGTAAATTACATATAACGGAAAGATTTCACCTGAAACACCTTCAGCAGGCTCCAAGCAAAGCTTCCTCCCAGATTCGTTCCAGCCTCAAGCCTCCAACAAGAGCTCCTTCCAAGTCTTACTCAATGGTGATATAAAGGATGGATGATCACCAATACACATGGAAACAAGGGTTTCCTATGCAAAATGGGGGAAGTGCAGAAGGCACCAAGGACTTCAGACCTGGTCTATGGGGAAAATCTCAGCATAATAATCTTGCTCTTCTTTTCTCTCTCCCTTAGGCCTTCCCTTTGATGTCTTTTTATACCATCTCCAAAATAGTTTTTTAGTTAGGAGTTGGTTGGGAACAGTTGGGCCACGGGCACTAACAGGTGATCAACAGGTAAAACCCGCGATCTCCGCCCGAAAATGAGGAATTATTTATTTTTTTAAGTGTTTTAATACATAAACGCGGGTTGGGTATACACAGACCCGCGTGTACACGCGTTTAACTCAGGGCAATGTCACGTATAGGGAATAAAACACTGTTTTTTAAATTTTATGACCAGGTCTGGAAGGAGGGGTTTCCCTAGGCCATGAGTGCAGCATCACAAACCATAAGAGTGAGATTTGGAGCTATAACAGATGCCCCCTAATATATGAGGTCAGAAGGGGAACATGATGGCCGAAATATATTATGTAAGAACATGGAAAGGAACTCTGTCGAAAAACCGAGGAGGACTGCACCAGAATTCAGCCTGCCAAGCCACCAAAAGGAGATCAGAAAGAAACACTGTCTGAGGCGGGCATACCCATGCTCAGGAAAAGTAAAGCATGTCTGCATATCAAGTACAAGCGGATCCACTAAGTTTACAAGTATAAATGACTGGAAGATACATAATGGATCATCTGATCATAATGAGTAAGTACATGTATGAATATCACATATAAGACTGTCAATGATGCTGAAAGATGCAACGGATCACTGATATAAAAGACTGATCCCAAAAGATACCAACTGAACATGATGGAACAGGATGGTACTACACTGCAAAATCAGGTGCCAGCATATAGAATGTCGCCATGACTGACTGCAACATATAAGGTGGAGTGGTATCAACTAGCAGCAACAGGAGCAACTGTCAAGTGAACCAATGAATGCTGATACAACCTGAGGTCTTCACCGACCGCCGTGGTACATTTCTACACCATGGGAATAAATGATCTGAAGTCGACCATGTGAGAAATCGTTTGATTACCGGTCATTGATGTATACCGTTAACAAACGCGAGACTACTCACCGATAATGATAATGAGCGTCAAGGTACCCAGTACAATCTAACAAGTGTGAATAGATGAGCTGAAGTCGAACACCTGTAAGAATCTATCGATCAGGAGACAATGATGGTTTCCCACTGTCGATAGCGAAGGATCTGCCACTAATGACTGAAAACCCCAAGGTACTGCCAAATGGACTCTAGATATTTTCCCCAAAGCAATGAGTCGGAGTTGATAGGGAAAGATCCGCTAGAAGGAAGGAATTAAGGCATCCTCCATCAATCTAGCGCGAGTGTAACCCGTAGGCCAATAATGTGGAAGGAATCAGATGAAAAAGATGTAGTAACCCAACCGAAGTACGTTTCCGACATACACAAGATGTGGCTAGCGCACGACAGAAACCCTCTAAACCAACTAATAATGAAAGCTGACACAGAGGCGAGGTATCCACCAATAGGGTCAAATGGAAACCAAGGTACTGCACGAATCCCAATGTGTGATAATGTATGCTGGTGTCGAACACAAGGGAAACCACTCAGTCAAAGACCCATGATACTGATCGATGCTGAGCACAAGGTGACCTATCAATAATGAAAATAGGGCCAGGGTGCGGCTCTAGGCCTGTCCTCAGAGAAAGGTGTCGTCGTCGATAAGGACAAGACTCGCCAGCAAGAAGTCAATGGGGACCTTCTCAAACCGGCACGAGTAAAGGACCAATATAACTGATGTGATGATAGACATGACACTGACAACCAGGGATGGCCGACTGAAAAATGGGTCAAGAGACACCGCAGAAAGGTCGACTCAGGCTAACTTCCCTTGAACAAAAGCACGACTCAATGTGACTATGTGGCAGCATATAATGAATCTATATAAGTTCGTCATGTAGGAGGCATGAACGAACCCTCCATATGATTGGAAGAGATAACCAATCGGGGGAGAAATGACTCGATAACAAGGTTATGGCATACCTAAGTCAAACTAAATCCCACCCATGCGGAGGAGACTTTGTTTTGAGTGCTTTGTTCAAGGGCGACACGACTGACTTTAGCTGCCAACAATAAATGGAAATAATGTCCCTGTTCCCGCTCTTTTTTGGAGTATTTGATTTTTTTGTCTTTTTCTGATAAGCCGGAAAAAGAATAAAAGAATCCTATGGTACAGTGGAAAGAACGAGTGTCGGTGAAACAAATGATCTAGTTCCTGGGAAAGGAACGTTCCTATGCTCAATGCAGGGAGGTTAAAACTGGTCAGTGACACTCAGAGGTATGTCCCTTCCACGGATCAAGGTATGTCAAGCTGCAGAAGTCAAAGGTATGCAAGGTTGATTTTGCAGACGTCAAGGTCAAAAGTTGGCTTAAAAATGAGTCCAAGTGAAGCCGGCTCTAGGCCAAAAGGTGCAAATGGTCAACATGCAATGCAGAAGTACAACTCAACACACATAGGAGCCTCTAGGGTATAAGGCCAGAACGAAGCGAAGAAGCAAAGAAGAATGAGTCTTCAACGCATAAGTCATGGCGGGACTACAAAGGACTCCCGAGCCTACTCAAAACGAAGCAGCATGGGCAACAAATGTCAGTGAGGTGCTAACTACGAAGCCCATGTAAAGGTATGGCTCTACCATCGTGCCATGATTTAAAGAATCGGCGAGTGAAAATGGCTTACTAACCATAACACGATGGGGTGGACCCTACGGCAGATAGATCGGTCAGATGGAGGCTAGTATGCATAATGCAACGAAAAAATGGTGTCCGTAACCTATATGCCAGTGAAAACACGATACCTGCCATGATGGGTCAGCGGTCATGGAACCGTCTCGAACTATCGAAAAATGTCCAAAATGTCCTGAAAACAAACCAAACTCGGCATTCCAAGCTCCCAAGTTAAAAGTGACATGAGGCCAAACAAAATAAAATTTTGAAAAAATTTTGCATTTTCAAAACTTATAAAAGGCATTTTTGACTTACCATTTTCACCGTTTGACTTGGAGAGAAAAAATTGTGGAGCAAAAGGAGCAAACTTCCCTGTGATCAATTCAACCATTCAAACTTGCCGAAAACTTCCAGGTAAGCCTCAAACTTGTCTTGCAATCAATTGTGATAGTTTTTAGGAATTTTAGTTGATGTTTTACCGTTGGATTTTTGCAAAAAATTCTTTCGCGGCGTACACGTGGGTTGGCAATATTGAACTCGCGTATACGACGGCCCTACACGCGACTGTGTATATATGAACCCGCGTGTGCGCAACGAACTAATTTTATAAACAAAACTAACGGATGAAAATGATTTTTTCTTCCAGGATGACTATCACATGGCGTGAAAGAGAGCACTCAGCCGTGGATAATGAAGTTATGAACAATGATGAGGCATTAGATGCCTTACGGGGATGCGGGTTGCTAAAATTCTTCAAATTGCCAAATATGAAGGCAAACACGTGTCTGCTCGAGAGACTCATTGATTATTGGGATGTCGATGAGGAAGCATTTGTGATTGATCAGATGCCACTCAGGGTAGAAGTGGAAGACATATATTTTATCACGGGCCTTTCCCGAAGGGGAGAGGTAGTACATTCCCGGGGCAGGACACAGAATAGCCTCAGTGTAGATGACTATGTACAGCTTTACTGCCTGGGTCATCGGAAGGTCGGGAGCCAGATCTCTATCCCACATGTGGAGAGTTTGTCACTCAGGATAATCTTGTTCACCATAGCTCGAGTGAACGGATCATCCTCACTACATCAGGCGTCACGGGTAAACATGAGCGTGGCAGTGGACTGTCTCACTACTGTGTTTGACTCGTGTACTCCTCTCCTTGCCAACATGAACGAACAACTCACTTCTATCAGGAGGGGACAGACCAAGAACTTTGGGTTCGGAACCATCTTGTGCACTTTTTTCTTCGAGAAGGTCCCCGCACTCTGTCCCAGGGTAGCAGTTGCCATCAGTAGTCCACGTGATCCACGCATGGGCCGGTGGGCTGACTTGATGAAACGTCTGGGGGGTGGGGAAGTCCCAAGGAATGCATTTGACGACGACTTCTTTGCTTGGTGGGAGCAACAGATCATCGCCGTGGATGACTACCCCTATGTTGGGCTGGATTTCCGAGGAGATCCTGATCTAGTGTTACCACCAAATGCAGCATGGGGCGAGATTGGTAAGAATTTTTTTATGATTTTATGATTTTTTTTTTGGATTTTTCAAATATAATGATGAATTTTGAAAAATATTTTTTGAGATTCAAATGACTAATATGATGATCATGTTCCAGACATTGGGCCTGTACGACCAGATGGATTCCCGCGGCATGGACGGCGTGGCCGAGGAGCCGAAGAGGCGGCTGCGGATACGGAACGGACCCTGAACAACGTCCAACGACACTTGGCGAGACTGAGCTGCCAAGTACCGATGGCCGAGATAGAGGACCTTCCTCCGGATATGCAGCGTCATGTGGTTGGCATGCCACGTGACTGGGTTCGCATCTTTCGGTGCGTGGCCCACGCTATAGTGACATACTTAGACGCTCATCCTGAGCCGAGGCGCTAGATATGCCTGACATGATTATGGGCATTTGAGTCCCAATTTTGTATATTTTTGGACACACATATGTACACTCGAGGCGTTTTATGATATATATATATATATATATATATATACAGTTTGACTTTTTGATGCATGATTTTATGATGATGAATGATTGATATGCCAGTCTAATGCTTGATTAGCGATAGAATCAGCTAATCAATTTTGAGATCTTGGAATGTGCAAATAATTAATGTAAATAAATGATCTTTGCAACAACCTCACCCTTAAATATTGGCGATATAATAATGGATCTCTAACCCGATAAATGTTATTTAACTGAGACACTATCAATTGAGAGTCAAGATATACTACCAACGAGTCGATCCCATAAGAGATTGCCTCGGATAATAAATTGATAACAGCTGTATACTCGGCCATATTGTTTGAAGCAGGACCGATACACACGCCTCTCGATGTCATCAACTGACCAGTTGGGTAATAAAGTACCCAAGCTGCGGAAGCAAGATTCCGAGTGTGCCGACTAGCACCATCGGCGAACCCAAAATAAACCAAATCATCCATCAACACCTGCCAAAGCAGACCAAAAGTGCTGATCTCAGAAAACGCTCGATAATATATGTACAAATATACATAAAATACAAAGAAGTCATTGCCTGGTAAAACTAAGCAAAATACTTCTTTAGGTAGAGCCCATTTCTGGGCTCCGCCAGCTTGTTTCCTTCGAAGTCAATTAACTCATACGATCCTTTTTCTAAAACTCGTTTGATAATGAAAGGACCGTACCACATAGGCTTAAATTTGCCTGCCCCCAAGGCGTCTTTATCTTGGTCATAGACCAAGACAAGGTCACCTTCAGAAAAGACACGAGGACGGACATACTTATCATACTGTGTTTTGACCCTTTTCTTATGGGCCTCATTCATCGTGGCGGCATCTCGACGCTGCTCCTCGAGATGTTCCAAGTGAACTAGGCGCTCCTCGAGACCTGAAGTCTCAGGAAGAAGCTCAACAGCCAATTTTAGAGATGGGATTTCACATTCAACTGGAAAGATAGATTCCATCCCATAAACCAACTGAAAAGGAGTAAAACCAGTAGCCGTTTTGATGGAGGTTCGGTATGCCCAAAGAGCCGAATACAACATAATGTGCCAATTGGACCGATTTTTATCGATTGTCCGTTGGAGTATCGTCTTAAGAGTTTTATTGACTGCCTCGACCTGTCCATTGGACTGAGGATAGTAAGGGGACGAATGCTCCTGACGGAAACCTAATTTAAGAGCCAATTCGGACATTAGCTGATTTTGGAAATGACTGCCATGGTCAGTGACAATCTCCCTTGGGATACCGAATCTTGAGATAACCTGATTGAAAAGAAACAAAGCTGCCATGTCACTGTCGTTCTTATAAGTAGGCATGGCCTCAGCCCACTTCGTGAAGTAGTCTACAACCACGATAATGTACTTGTGATTCGCCGTTGAAGGTGGATTAAAAGTCGTAAAATCAATACCCCACTTAGTGAAGGGACCGACGGTGACAACGGGAAAAAGGGGAGCTGGATGCACGCGCATCTTGCGAGTAAAAATTTGACACGGGTGACAGCATTTGACCGCTTCCACACAGTCCTTAAAGAGTGAAGGCCAAAAGTAGCCGGCACGTAAGATGCGCTGGGCTGTATTAAGCCCTGATAGATGACCACCACAAGCTCCACTGTGGCAGTCATTAAGAACAGACTCTGCTTCCTCTAAGGTTAAACAACGCCGAAGAATTGAATCAACCCCTCGACGATATAATGTGTCACCAATGATAACATAGTTTTTAGCCAGGTGACGTAACTTGCGACGTTCATCCTTGGAGGAAGTAGAGGGAAACTTCGAAGTCTGGAGATAAACAATGATATCTCCATACCAAGGGTCTTGTGAAGAGATGAGGAATATATGTTCATCGGGTAAACTTTCCTCATAAACAACATCCTCTCCACAAGGAAGCTCAGAAATTAGCTCCGCGAAGACCATAGATTTCTTAGACTTGGCGGACAAGAATTCGAGATCGAATTCTTGTAAAATGACTATCCATCTATTATATTTGCCCCCAATCACTCGCCTACTGAGGACAAATTGAAATGGATTGACCGCCGCTAAGACAAAAGTTTTGTGCAGCAAAATATAATGACGGAGCCTCTGGATAGCATGGACAGCTGCCAAGGCCAATTTCTCAACCGGAGAATAGCGGAGTTCGGGACCTATTAAGCCTCGGCTTAAATAATAAATCACGTGCTCGACAAGAGCATCGTCCTCCTGAACTAGAACCATACCAATGGTAGATTCTGCTGCGGCGAGATATAAAAGGAAGTCTCTACCATAATCCGGTGGACTCAAAAGCGGGGCAGAGACTAATGCATTTTTCAAAGCATCAAACGGCCACTGCGCAAAGTCGTCCCACTCAAATGGAACTCCTTTTCGTAGCAAACGTATGAACCCTTTAGTGATCTCGGCATAGTTTGCTATAAACCGTCTTAATAAATTAGCCTTCCCTTGAAGACTTTGAAGTTGACGAATTGAGGACGGGGGAGGCAACTGAACTATTGCCTCAACCTTGAAGGGATCAACCCGAATCCCTTCATTGGACACAATAAACCCTAACAGCCGACCGGATGTAACCGCGAAAATGCATTTATTGGGATTCAACCGGATTTTATAGAAACGACATCGCTCAAAGACTAATCGAAGATGACTAGGATGACCAGTTCTCTTTCGAGAGCGAGCAGCGAGATCATCTAAGTATGCCTCAATGACGTGTTTGATGTCATGGAAAGCGTATGACATGACCCGCTGAAAAGTGGCTCCAGTATTTTTAAGACCAAAAGGCATCTTTCGATATGCAAAAGTACCCCAGGGACATATGAAGGCTGTCTTATGCTGGTCCTCGGGACGGATAGAGATTTGATTATAACCCGAAAAACCATCCATGAAGGAAAAAATTTCATTACCCGCACACTCGTCGATAATCTGATCAATGAATGGCGTGGGGTAATTGTCTTTCGGACAAGCCTTGTTTAGATCCCTAAAATCGATGCATACTCGATTGTTCCTTGCTTTTTGTCCACATGAACTGGGTTAGAAACCCAATCCGTAAGAGGAACAGGGTATATAAAACCCTCCCTCAGCAGCTTCTCAACCTCATCTTTGATAGCCGCTGCCTTCCTAGGGTTAACCGGCCGAAGCCTTTGAAGAATCGATTTTGCGTTTTCGTACGTCTTGATCTCATGTTGGACTATAGAAGGATCAATGCCGGGCATTTCCTCATAAGACCAAGCAAACACATCGCGATATTCTTTGAATAGGTCGGTGTAAATTTGAATTTCTTCAGGGAACACTCAATTCTGATGAAGATATTCTCTATGATGTTAGGGTCTCTAGAGATGTTGATGGGTATCATTTTTGAAATTACCGACATATTACCTTCGGCGTGAATGTGTGCTGGAGCCAAAGGGTTCGACACCATATCAACATCACTAGTACAGAGCTCGGAAAACCTAGATTCCACTTCCTGCAAAGGAGGAAGAAAGTACGAACGATGGTGTAAGTCTTCCCATGGTTGATCTATACCCATCATTGCTTCAAGGATTGCTTCTTCAGAAGGCAAAATTGAATCCAAGCAATCCAAGGTAGAGATAGAATCTAAGCTCCAAGCTGGAGCCACATGACCATCCAACTCTTCTTCAGAGAAAGGAGTGGAATGGTTATCTGCAGAGTCTACGATAGACTGATATCTAAGCTTAGCTGCAGATATAGGAAACGCCATCCCATTAACTTGTCCTTCAACTAATGTGGTTGTAGGTGAAGGCAAGGTCCAAGGGTCGGAAAAATAATGAGTTCGGAAGAACTCTTCTCGAGGAGACTCCTTGGATGATGAAATAGCATTGATTTTTGCAAAAGGAGAGGGAAGGTCAAACGTACCCATCAATGAGGAATACATCCCTACTCCTAAATTCTCAGTCGGCGGGCGAGGGTTATCCACCAAAGGAACAGTAGAGTCGGAGCTTGCTTGAGGATCGATCGAAGAATAGTCCAATTGATCAACCTTAACGATTTTCCCCTCATGAGGAAAGCAAATGACACAAAACAGAGTCGATACGACGACTTCCATTTCGTATACCCAGTTCCTTCCTAATAGGAGATTATAGTCTAGGTTAGCATCTACGACTTCAACTTTGATATTAACGACCTTCCCTCCAACACATATAGGAAAGGCCGGGATAATCCCATGCGGCTTGTGAGAATGACCATCAAATGCAGTTAAGACGGTTGGTGAAGGAACAGCCGAAGGTGAGCCAATAGCCTTCCAACATGACATCGACATGACACATGTGGAAGCTCCTTCATCTATAACGGTGCGGAAAATATTGATTTTTTCGGTATGTAGACTTTATCTGAAAAGGCATATGATGAGGGAGTCTCTTTTTGACATTTGACATGTCAAAAGAGAGCACTAAAGAGTTAGCTGGATCGACTGCTCCAATTGCGGAGAGTAAAGCACTTCTCTGAGACGGACACGACTGGAGAACCTCTAAAGCGGACATAGCACATGGGCTTTGAGCCAGATCCTCCCCAGTGGAGTCGCCAATTCTGGTTGAAGGGAAAGTACCCCTAGGGTCCTTTGGGTTAAGAATCTACCAGACTGAAAATTGCTTATTCAAAGAAACACACACACAGCCATTATCTTCACTTTAAGCAAATTCTAATGTTTAGGGTACGTACCTAAGGTCCTATGTTCGAGAAGGCCTTTAGGGTCCAAACCCTTCTTAGAGTTCCCTTCTTCTTCTTTGACCTGTAAAACAAAAAAATCAAAGAACACAACAGTACATGGACAAATACTTATATGAAAACCATCTTCATGCTATAAAGTTAGTTATAAAAATCTTTAAGTAACTACCTGCATAAGAATTCAAGACAAGAATCTCATAAGCATAAAGAAAGATTGTTTCGGGAACCAAGACATGTTTCTTTATATAAAGGCAAGTAAAGTACATATAACGGAAAGATTTCACCTGAAACACCTTCAGCAGGCTCCAAGCAAAGCTTCCTCCAGGATTCGTTCCAGCCTCAAGCCTCCAACAAGAGCTCCTTCCAAGTCTTACTCAATGGTGATATAAAGGATGGATGATCACCAATACACATGGAAACAAGGGTTTCCTATGCAAAATGGGGGAAGTGCAGAAGGCACCAAGGACTTCAGACCTGGTCTATGGGGAAAATCTCAGCATAATAATCTTGCTCTTCTTTTCTCTCTCCCTTAGGCCTTCCCTTTGATGTCTTTTTATACCATCTCCAAAGTAGTTTTTTAGTTAGGAGTTGGTTGGGAACAGTTGGGCCACGGGCACTAACAGGTGATCAGCAGGTAAAACCCGCGATCTCCGCCCGAAAATGGGAATTATTTATTTTTTAAAGTGTTTTAATACATACACGCGGGTTGGGTATACACAGACCCGCGTGTACACGCGTTTAACTCAGGGCAATGTCGCGTATAGGGAATAAAACACTGTTTTTTAAATTTTAGGACCAGGTCTGGAAGGAGGGGTTGCCCTAGGCCATGAGTGCAGCATCACAAACCATAAGAGTGAGATTTGGAGCTATAACAACTACTAAGAAGGAATATGAAACATATGAGATGTTATGCATGTAACAATCTTGGACATATAGCAAAGGAATGCAGGAACAAAGTACGAGCACCATACCAAAAGGAGAAAACATAATCACACTTGAAGATATGGAAGAAGAAGGAAGTACAGTCAAAAAGATATGGTACAAAACAATGTACAGACATAATAGACTCAGAGGGAGCTGAAAGTGTGAAACTTTAGTGTTCTAAATCTCATACACAAGTTTCATGAAGAGAAGTCACGTATAAATGCGAGTTAGTCACTACGCAGTCGCGTATATGTTAGTTTGAGGAAAAGAAGTTGGACAGGCTCAGGAAAAAGGGTCTGATATGATTCAGTCCATTATTTGCTCCGTTTGATAATGGTTACATTTTGTTGATGATGTGTGGAAATGTCTTGATACTCATAAGATGTTTAGAAGGGTTTTGATCCTAACTTGATGATGATGATGCCTTGATACTTCTTGCTGATATATGCATAATCAAATCTGACAGTAAATAGATGGCACAGGTTCAGGGGGAGCTTATGCTTTGAATAATGCATTGTTGGCATTATGGTTAGAAGTCCTTGGTGATGATGCTTATATGGCTAAATGATACATCTTACTATCTCATATGACTCTTGGGGTTACATAGTTGGTGTTCAGATCAGATTTGTGGTTGATTCTCTGATGATGCATTTATGTTGCTTACATGGTAATCTTCATAAGGATAAGGAGAATTACAAAGCTTGAATACACAACTTCATTACTTAATGATGAGTCACTCATATGCTGCTGTCGTCATATGCATAAAGATCATATAATACAGTTATGATGTAGGATTCCTATAGTTCTTATCAAGAAGTCTTGACAAAAGATCTTGAGCTCAAGGTTTGCTAGATACACAGCGATATATACAACATGCTTGATACATGAAGTTGCATTGTTGGTTGGCCAAGATAATGGATTTATTGCAGATCACATGAAGACATAACTATTTGAAGACATGATGATGATGAGTTCTTACCTATATAATGATAGGTTGATACTCACACATGTTGATTGATGCTTATCAGATGTGGAATGTTTCCGAGTAATGATACATGGATGGTATAAAAGATCATGCAGATCTTGATGATGATGTGATGACTATGATGTTTTTCACATATGATATAATGTGAATGATTTTGTATGACATATGCAAAATTGATTCATGGAAGGTTATGACAATGCTCAAGATCAAGAGGATGAATTGATGCAGACATACCTTGTCACAGGTTGATGTTATCTACACTAATGGACATATACAGGTTGCTGGTATGGATGCTGTTGACAGATGCTTATGGAACAGATCATACATTGTGTATGATAGTTGCTGATGATTATCATGGTTTTGTTTAGGTATTTGGTCTCTGTTATAAATGTCATCTATATCATTCAATGTAAAGGTCATATCAAGACCCATGATGTAATCATGTGTTGAATCTCTTTTGGTCATATGATGTAATTTCTACCCCCACTATGCCTGGGATGGATGATGTAATGTTCTTGTTTTATCATGTATAAGCTATTGGTATATCCCCACTTGGTTGGGTGGATGAGTCAAGTGTATCCCCACTTGATTGGGAAATTGATGTATGTATGAGTCATTGGTGATAGGAAGGTCATACTCACTTGGTTGAGTTGTAGAGTCGTGTTATTCTCTTGAAAAATATTTTTGCAGACTCGGCATGTGCTCAGGGGGAGCATGGACGGATTGGTACATCTTGGCATGTACAAAGGGGGAGCTCAATCAGAGATTTCAGCATTTACTCAAGGGGAGTATGGACAGCAGAATGTATATCAAGGGAGAGAACATCTTGGTCCGCCCTTTGCCCTTGATGTCAAAGGGGGAGAGTGACTTGGTGTTGTTGTTGCCATCAAGTCCAAAGGGGGAGATTGTTGGCATTATGATGAATGTGTTGTACTTGATGGCAACCCTCTTGTAGCAGAACAACTCACTTATACATGGTAACTAGATGAATCTTCACAAGAGATATCAGATGTGACATTAATACATGGTAGTTGTGTTAACAGATGTGATGCAGGGCAGTTTAAAGGAAATGACAGTTCGTAGTGCAACAAGTTAACATTATGATACAGGTGTTGTCCTTGATGATGAAGATCAAAGTACTACAGGTTAACAATATTGAATCACAGTTCAGGCTCACAGAATGAAAGAAAAAGAGTTATATGCAGGTTTACCTTGACCAAGATGCGTATATACGTAGGTTCATTGAGCAGAAGACGTGTATGCGTATACATGCATTTTCACACACAGAAAAGCATGTACATGCCGGAAACTAAGTTTTTGGGTCCATGGTATTTGGACCATGGTATTTTGGTATTGGTCCATCGTATTTGGTCTGAGGTATTGACCCCAGGTATTTAGACCAAGGTATTGGTTCTAAGTGGTTTTGGACCATGGTATTGAGTAAGGCCTAAGACTATAAAAAGAGGAGATCATTAGGCAAATGCACTGAGAAAGTCTTGAATATATGATGAAGTGTGAGATCCAGTATGCAGGTTATGGGTTTATGATGCTTTGCTTGATCTGAGCCAAGGAGGAATCTCAACGGTTGATGGAGGACAAGGTCTAATGATGGATCAGGATATTATGGCTTGGAATGAATCATATCTATATGGTTTGATCATGCTTATTCTATATCTGTATACTGACGCATGTAATGTTATGTAAATATTATGATCTAACTCAAGTATGGAATAGCTGCAAACTATGAATGAATATTTACAGATGTATACGATAGTTGACTTTGATAAAAGTGTGTATATACGCAGGTTAGATACATCTAAGTAGCGTATACCATATGAACTATGATATTTGAAGTTACAAGTGGTTCTGGTTATTGATGTAAAGTTTTGAGTTCTGGTGACTGTTTACTGGTGTTTGTATTCTGCATATTTAGATTGGTTGATTGTGTTGAGCTTCAGTGT
The DNA here is from genome assembly GCA_031772625.1 of Pinus tabuliformis. Classification (NCBI taxonomy): domain Eukaryota; kingdom Viridiplantae; phylum Streptophyta; class Pinopsida; order Pinales; family Pinaceae; genus Pinus; species Pinus tabuliformis. Next base: position 1,169,796,185 of record CM062807.1, read on the forward strand.
TGATGGATGAGATCTAATGATGGATTAGGATCATAATGACTTATCTTTATGTGATCTAATGGACTAGATCTGGTTGATAACACACGTACTATACTTTTGTATGTAATGATCTGGGTATGTCTGAAGTCGGGAAGTGTAGCGAAGTTATAAGTAAGTATTTGATGACATATACACTGGTTCGCTTTGGTGAAGTTGCGTATACATGCTGGTTCGACTCTTCCAAGTAGCTATACACTCTAATGCATGATTTTTGATGATACAGCTGGCTTTGAATATTATTGCAAAGTTCTGTGATCTGCTCTATGTTCTAGTGACTGTGTTTCTGTTGACAAGGTTTCAGTGATTTAGTATTGGGTGTTTGGTTGATGCTATAGTTGTATTGCAGTGGTGATTGATGTTAAGCTTCAATGTTATTGATGGGTCTAGTATGAAAATTGGATGAAACGTGGCCTTCAGATTATGGTGTTGTGCTTCAGGAGTATCCAGTCTGAAAATTTATGAAACATGGTCCCTGGAAGAAAAGAGAATGTTGTAGCCTTCTGTAGGTCAGCACCTACATACTAGTACATCGGCTAGTACAAGAGCTAAGGGGGTTGTATCTCCCTTCCAGGAGAAGCTGGAGAACGAGAGAAGGTTGTAGCCTTTATTTTTTGCAGGTAGAAGCCTGCGTACTAGTATAATACTGCGCTAGTGCAAAAATATTGTAAAAATAAGTTTCTTATTAAAAGAAGATAGAGACGAATTGTAGCAGGTGGTTTTCACCCACATTGGGTTTCCACCTTACATCATGGTGTTCATGTGTGCTTCTTGTGTGTGATGATCTGTTATGTTTTACTGCACCTATTTACTGTTCATATGGTTCTGATGCACTAATTAAAGATCAACATTTAATGGATTAACTGAATCATAAGTTTACTGGATATACGCTAGTTGCATTAGACACGGTTGTGTGTACACGCAGGTTCTCTTAACTGAAGTAGCGTATATGAATCTGAGTATGGAATGAAAAAGTAATTGATTTAATAATACTAATTCACCCCCTGTTATCGGGAAAAGTGTCTATTCAGAACGACCCTATCCCACTGAGGTGTGACAGTGACCTCAGAAACAAACAGGGAAAACTACTCTTGTATTCTCCTTTATGAACTATAAACCAAGAGGAATAGGATGAACCAACCTGTGTCTTGCGCTAGTCCTTTGAACCAATCTCTCTCCTCTTTGACAGCTTCCAGCTACCTGCTCCCTTACTTGCACGGCGTCACCAAGTTCCTGCAAGTTCACAGAAGAAGGAAACTACACAAAGACATGGATTTATGTTCATAAAAAGCTTAGGATCAGATTTAAGCTAAACATACAAATATAACAAACATCAATGATATACAAGCATGTAAGAGAAACTCAAATAGTTTTATTGATAACACAAGAAGATCCAGGAGGAGTTACAACCGATGATTCCTGATCCAGCATCAACCTCCCAGCATAGAATCCCCTCTTCACCTCCAACAAAGCATAAATCACCCAATACTCTGATATCTATCTCAAAACCAACATCAATTCTCTGCAATGCATAAAATTCCAGCATCTGGATCTCTTGGTGAGGGATCCATATATAGATGTATGCAAAGAGGATGAGTCAGCTCATGAATTGATTAGTGGCCTCTCTCTGTCAGTTCTTGCTTCCACTTGGAGACTGAGAGCCTCTTACTCATCACTGGTCAAATTCAGTGAGGCAAGTGTCATTGGAGAAGATTCTGGAAGCTTCCATTGTCTCTCCACCTCGTGGAATGACTCTGCCACTTGTCATTTCCCACTCAAAGCACGCTGGTAGTGCATTCAAGTGCGTTGCAACGTACCTAGACAGTGTATTTGGGTGCTTTGCAACGCAACTAGCTAGTGGAGTAGCTGAAATGATCTTGATTTGACTAGTTGTGAGAAGTTTCTGGTGGAGAACTTCTGGGAGAAGCTGTAATTTGTTGACCTTGTTTCTTCAGGAGCTGGAACAACACTTTTAGGGACTTAGGATCCCTTGGTTTATGGACATTTCATGCTTATAGTTGTCAGGCACAAAAATGTCTATAACAGTTGCCCCCTAAAGTATGAGGCCATTTATCGGGTGAAATGCTTTATTAGGAGGATCCGAAGTTCTTTCAATGCTGGGAGGAGACCTGTAATAAGATACAATACAATACATTATCTTCATACTGTTTTCATGATCTAGCTGAGGCGGGCATTCCCATGCTCAGCTTTATAAATTCATTTTCATGTACATAGGACAGACAATCGTCTGATGTAGACTGATGATTCTGACGAAGTCATCATCCTTTTGGTAGGATGATTGTCTGTGCTGCAATGCTATACATTTCAATGTCTTTATTTTTCCTGAATATATATCGCAGCCCGGATGGATGAAAGTAGATCCGGGGTCTTCAATCTCGGCCGATATTCACTCGAAGTACAAGTCGATCCATGTGAGAAATGTTTTGAAGTCGAACATGGAAAGACATTGCTTGATTACCAGTCAATGATGTAAACTGTTAACAAGCGCGAGAGGAATCACCAATAATGATAATGACCCTCAAGGTATTGCAGTACAATTCACGTGGTGTGAATAAAGGACTTGGCGTTGAACACCACGCAAAATCTTTCGGTCGAAGGTCATTGATGTATACCTGTCGCCGGAAGTGAGAAACTTTCCATTGAGGCATGCAAGCTTGAAAGTACTGAATGGGGTGTTCCTAGATCAACTTCTTGGATAATGAGCTGATGTCGACAAGACGCGATCCGTCAAAGGAGGGCCTTAATGAATCCCACATCAATGACACGGAACGGAGCAAATTATTTTGATGGAGGTGAAAACGATCTGATGATATATGGTTCAGGGTGGCGGTCATGAAAGAATGAAGTATAATGTATGGTAGTGGATGGGACTCGGGTGACTTCTTTGGATGACTTCTCTTGAACATGTCGGCGACACTTATGTGATGGATTGGTAGCATTTACCCCAAATGTGGATGGTATGGTGTGACCATGGTGATGTGACCGGTGAATGAAACAACCCAACCCGACTCAGGCACGGAGTGGAAGTGTCATGTTTAAGAGCGACTTGCTACCAATAAAGTTTCTTTGAGTTTTCTTCCCAATTTTTCCCCAGTCATTGCTGACCAGTACCTCTTTATTGTTGTCAAGATTGAGGAGGATAACATATGCTTGTTCTATAATTTTCCCTTCGGGCAAACCTATCGCTATGTTTTAACGAGCCTAGCAATAGTGAAACTCGTTCTCGCCTAAAGACAAGTTTGTCGCTATTGATCTTTTTAACGAGTCTAACGACAAAGATAACTCGGTCCTTTTCATTTTTAGAGAGTATGAAAAGGTATGTAAAGGTAACTCCAAATTTCCTTTTTCGTCATCTAATCCCTTAAGTTCGAAAAAGTATAAAACAATACAGAAGGGATGAGTTTTCGATAGTTTTAACGAGCCGAACAAAACAAGTGCTCGATCTTTTTGTGCAATAATCCCTCAGGTCCAAAAAGATTAAAATCTAGAGGAGGGATAGCACTTCTGGTCGCTTTAACGAGCTGGAAGGCCAAAACTCGGCAATCTTTTCATATTTTACGAGTCAGATGAAAAGAGCTTAAAGAAGACTCGCCTTTTGAGGAACGAGTGATAAAATGTGTAGCAGCTGATTCCAGGTAAGGTTTGGAATTTTCCAATCACGGCAGTGTCACAAGGATGGCTAGTGAAATCACTCTTCGCAGCTATTCCTCAAAATGGGTAAACAATCAAACGGAGGTGAATGATCGGCCAATGGAAAAGTGGAGGTGACGGTGCAAACACGACCAAGGCTTTAATGGCTGAAGTACTACATTCACGACGATTATTTACCAGGGGATAGTTCATTTTTTAACGAGCTTAAATGTGGGTGGAAACACTTGCTCGAACTTATGTTTATTTTTTAACGAGCTTGAACTATGCACTAAAACTGCTCGATTAATCCAGTCATATGATAAGAATGTCTCATATAAAAACGACAACTTTTAGATTTTTGCCCCACATCCTTTCTTTATGCAAGTTAGGAAACGACTAATCCAAAAAACAGATAAATAATCGCTCTTTCGCTTGTATGCCAAAAGGTTTGCATGCCCCCAGGTATAAAATATGGTTTCAGGGTTACCCCTCAATTTGCAGACAAAACATTTGTTCCATCGGGAGAGGCCTACCTCTTACAGGTTACCCAAAGATTGTTCTATTCGCGGTGCGAACAAAAAACTTCTTCGGCGATGTCTACCGAGATAAACAAAGGCGACTGACTCAGTTCCATCAACACACATAACTTTGACAAGAGAATCTTATTATAGAATAACCCCTCTTCCAATCACGGACGGGGTACAGACTAGTCATATTCTCCCGCGGAAACCTACTCTATACCCGAAGTTTTCCTGCCTAAGCAGACTAGGATGCATGCCCCCTGGGTTTCAGTCATATCCCTCCGAATTACTCGCGCTCATCGGGAGGACGGACTGGGGATTGAGACATTTCTTGCGTGAAGAGACCATTCAGGGACGTTATATGACTATTTGCTATGCGTGATCCGGGAAATGAAAGTTGGTCCACGAGCTTGACCACTCTTCCTTCGTGCGGAAAACACATTACTCTAAAGAGTGAGGAGACAATGGCTCCCATGCAATAAATATAGTCTCGTCCAAGGAGTAGGTTATAATCCAAGGGTCCTTGAACGACCATGATGTTCATGTGAACTGTCTTCCCTCTCAATGTTATGGGCACATCGGGAAGGATCCCTAAAGGTCGACTGGTTCCTTTATCAAAGCCTGTCAGATTTCTCATTTCAGGCAACAGCGATGGCGAACCAAGCGCTTTCCAAGCAATAGAGGAAAGGATACTCACAGAAGCCCCCTCATCTATGATGGTACCAACCATGACCATTCTATATATTTGAATGATAATTCGGAATTGTACACTTGCTGGTAAGCGGGGTCTGCCTAGTTGATTCCAATCGAAGGAGACAACTAGGTTGCTTGGAGGTGGGATCGAGTAGACGGTCGGGTATGGCTCTGACGAACTTCCTTCCTGCGATAAAGGAATGGGTGGATTGCCCCCATGTTTGTCGGAGTCTGTGTTGATGAAGAGAATTTGGACGGTGTCATCCTTGTTCTCTTCAGTGACTGTATCATCCGAAGATAAAACCTCTGAAGGCAAGACCGGGTCAACTGTCGCCTCGACCTTTTGACTTTTTTCTGGTATGGATTCAGTGGGTTTATCTTCAATGATAGACGCTTCAGTCGACCACTTGAGCGGGCCAGCTGGGTTCTCAACTAGTGACGGACTCGACAAGAGTTTTTTATATCCAGGAGGAAGTCGTAACGGTGATACCGGACGATCATCCAAAACTTTTTTAGCCTCATCTAAGAAGGGACAACGGTGGAGGGCATGGTCACCTTCGCACAGTTTACAAGGAAATCTAGCTTTCCCTTTTTTCCTGGGGCTTCACTTTCACTAGTTGACGGTGTGCTTTCAACATGATCTCCAGAGGTTGATGACACCGGATTGTGCAAGCGAGGAGACCAGTCCCTTAGTATCTGAGGGATGCAAGGACAATCTCTGTGAAAGTGGTCTCCTCTGCAAATGACACATGGCGATTTAGGCCTGGTCAGTGCTGTGTGTGGATTTTCGTTGGACGACACTCGTTTTCCCCCATTCGCCTTTGGCTCCTTCTTCTTTTTCTCTTTCTTCTTCTTTTCCTTCTTCTCCTTAGGAACTTGGCTTTTAGTTTTACCAGTCCCGTCAAGCGAAGAGGAAGGAGGAGAGGAAGAATTAGAGGAAGTAGAAGGCTGGTGGGTAACTCTGGACTCGTCTAATTGCTGATTCGATTGTTCAGGAATAGTGGTGTTCTGAACGACATTGGTTGAGAAGAGCCATACTGGCAAGCCAATTGTCAGTCCTGGAAGTGACAATGTGGCCATATGGGGCGCACCAACATCTCCCCAAGAGGAGAAGGGCCTAGGATTTCAACCAAGGGGAATTCCTTGGTTGGTAGGCTCCATTTTCTCAACCCAAATATCAACGTAGGAAGAGGGTATGTGTTGTTGGGAAAAGTATCCAATACGGAATGACCCTATCCCACTCTAAGGGTGATAGTACCTCAGCAACAATCGAATGCAAAGCTATTCAAGATTACTTCTTTACGAGATTTAAGAGAGAGGAGAAAGAGATCCACTAACCGTTATCTTCCGCTAATGATTGATCCAATCTTCCCTCTTTGCTGCTTGCTCCTAGCTCCTTGCTCTTTCACGGGCCCCAGCTACACCAAGATCCTGCAAAATGACAAGATAGAGAAAATACAAGAAGCATACATTCATAATTGATTCAAGGATTAGAATAAATCAAATATACAAGTATCAATACGCCACAAAGACACATGCATATAGAAGAACCTCAAATGCTTTATTAATGGAAGAAGTAAAGTTCTGAGAGTGTTACAACCATAAGAGGCCCAATCCAGCAACACCTCCCAGCAGAAAGAAATCTCCTCTTCACCTCCTTCAAAGCAATCACCCAATAGTTCTATACTCAAACCAACAGCACTTCCTTACACTCACAAGATTCCAGCCCCCTAGACCTCATGAGAGAGCTCTATATATAGGAGTTTTGGAGAAAGGATGAGTTAGCTTGAGGCTGGCATGAAGCTGACTAGTGTCCTCTCCCACTTCAGTTATTCTTCAGTTCTTGAGTCCACTTGGAGGTTCTTGCTTCCACTTGGAGATCTAGACCCTCTTACTCATCACCAGTCGAATTCCTTGATCCAAGTGTCATTTTGGAAGCTTCCTGGGCATTTGACACCTTGCAGAATGACTGTGCCACTTGGCCAATCTCGCCCAGCGCAGGTAGCCTTCATTAGAGTTGAAATTCAGCACAGGTACAGAGTGGAGCAGTTGACATTCAGCGCAGATGCTCAGTGGAGCAGTTGAAATGATTCAGAATTAGCTTGTTTTTGAGTGTTTTCAGGTGGAGAACTGATATTTAGTGCTGTGGTTTGCTGACCTTGTTCCTATAGGGGTAGGAACAACATGTTTAGGGACTTTGGATCCCTCAGATTATTGTCATTTCATGCTTCATGCTGTAAGGCACAAAAATGTCTATAACAGTATGAATATTCCGTTTAAAATAAATTTTAACACGCTTTGACACAACTTGTTTTTTCAGTTTTTAAGAGTCGAGAAAAAACAAAAGATGACTCTAGTCTCCTTCAATTTTTAATGAGCCTGAAGTGACAAGTGCTCAGATGGACCTTTTCCGTTAAGGAGTCTGAAAAGGAACGAAAGGGACTGCTCTGGAGGTCTAGGTAGAGGGAGTACCAAACCAATCGCAAAACTGTAGAATACTTTTTACGGTACGACAGTCAATCTTCCCGAATGCTGTGTTCAGTGCATTGCGATCAGTAGGGTGGCCGACACGGCTTCCTATGGATAAAGGTTTTATGCCTATAGGGGTATCCCAATATATACTCGACGGTACGTGGGAGCACAAGTCCGTACTGGCACTTATCATCTCAAAGTGGAGGAATCACCCAACCATCAGTGAGGACAACAGTTACCAGGCTTTACGACGCCGGAATACGTCTCTAACCTAGACCTCTAAATGTTGTGCGTTAAGTTACAAAGCGTTGTTAAGTTCATTGAATTTATTTTAGGTTGATATTTATTATGGAGTTTGCCTTTTGGGTTCACCACGAGATGTAGATGTAATTCCTAAAATGCAATCTAAAGATGATAAGCAAGATTTTATCTCTTTTCAGCAATGAAAATCCTAGCTACAAGGGGAAAAGAAAGACACAATCTTTTCTCAAAGAGCAAAGAGCACACTGTAAATGCACTTTTCCTAAATCAAGCCAAACAGACTGTCAATATGCAAATGCACATGTGCATGTATTTTTTTTTCACTTTCTTAATATTGATGCCTAAAAAGAAAGTTGTTGTACAAATTTGAATTCGCTTTCAAGTGAAAAACACAAACAAGCTTCTTTTCGAAATCAAAAGGTAGAGACGATTACGACACTTTATGATTTTGAAATAAACACTTGTTTCGACACTAGAAATTCACAAATTCAAGCCAAAGGCAAAAGTAAAAGCATAATCGACTGTCAACAGCAAATACTTTCTCCTAAGATCAAAATCGACACTTACGACATATCTAAATCAAAGGACGACGGTATGACTAGTCTACTTTTGCAATGGGAAACTGTAAATGACGTAACAAACACACAAAAACAAATACAGTTTCTTTTATAGAACTGAGGCGGAATTAAGGCAAAGAAAAGGGGCTTTTAAATAGACACACACACTGATCACAGGCTGCAAAAATCAGAGGCAAAACTGGAAAAAATGAGCAAAGAACCTCAGCTGCACAGGGCTAAGCTGATCAACGCACCTGGTACACAGAGAAACTAGATTGCAACGCAGGTTGCCCTCTCAGGAACTGCGTTGAAATGCAGGAACTCTTCACAGCACCTGCGCTGGGGCAGAAACGAGAATTCTCTCCGGGTTCTGGGTCACGGTTTGCAGTTTAATCTATGGTTTTTGGCTGAGTAAAAGCAATCAGTAATGCACAATCAGAGGGTTCATTTAATGAAGGTTTAAGAGCTGTCACAAAGGATAATCAGATCATTTGTGAATCAGCTGTTCAGATCATAAACAGATCCAATGAATGGATTGAAGTAGCAGATGTCTACTTTGCATTTGTAAATGACAAATGTAGTTCGATTCACTACTTCTAAGTTTATGAGACGAACAACAAGAGAAACACAAACAAACTAACTAGACACGATCCCCGGCGGAGTCACCATTTTGTTATCGGGAAAAGTGTCTATTCAGAACGACCCTATCCCACTGAGGTGTGACAGTGACCTCAGAAACAAACAGGGAAAACTACTCTTGTATTCTCCTTTATGAACTATAAACGAAGAGGAATAGGATGAACCAACCTGTGTCTTGCGCTAGTCCTTTGATCCAATCTCTCTCCTCTTTGACAGCTTCCAGCTACCTGCTCCCTTACTTGCCCGGGGTCACCAAGTTCTTGCAAGTTCACAGAAGAAGGAAACTACACGAAGACATGGATTTATGTTCATAAAAAGCTTAGGATCAGATTTAAGCTAAACATACAAATATAACAAACATCAATGATATACAAGCATGTAGGAGAAACTCAAATAGTTTTATTGATAAAACAAGAAGATCCAGGAGGAGTTACAACCGATGATTCCTGATCCAGCATCAACCTCCCAGCATAGAATCCCCTCTTCACCTCCAACAAAGCATAAATCACCCAATACTCTGATATCTATCTCAAAACCAACAACAATTCTCTGCAATGTACAAAATTCTAGCCTCTGGATCTCTTGGTGAGGGATCCATATATAGATGCATGCAAAGAGGATGAGTCAGCTCATGAATTGATTAGTGGCCTCTCTCTGTCAGTTCTTGCTTCCACTTGGAGACTGAGAGCCTCTTACTCATCACTGGTCGAATTCATTGAGGCAAGTGTCATTGGAGAAGATTCTGGAAGCTTCCATTATCTCTACACCTCGTGGAATAACTCTGCCACTTGTCATTTCCCACTCAACGCACCCTGGTAGTGCATTCAAGTGCGTTGCAACACACCTAGCCAGTGTATTTGGGTGCTTTGCAACGCAGCTAGCTAGTGGAGCAGCTGAAATGATCTTGATTTGACTAGTTCTGAGCAGTTTCTGGTGGAGAACTTCTGGGAGAAGCTGTAATTTGTTGACCTTGTTTCTTTAGGAGCTGGCACAACACTTTTAGGGACTTAGGATCCCTTGGTTTATGGACATTTCATGCTTATAGATGTCAGGCACAAAAATGTCTATAACACCCCCCCTCCCCCTCCCAGTATTATGTCCAACAGATGAGAACCGTGTTTGTGTAGGTAATTTCTAGGAAAAGTGCGACAATACTTGAAATTAGGTTTTTAAGCAATGCAATATAGGATTCTTGTTGTTTTCAGAATGGTTTTGCTTCCAACATTATAGGAGATTTCTCGCAAGAGTTCATCATATAGTGAGAGGTCCAAATTTGTGATTATTTTCCCAATGGTGACAAAATGACCTATAACATCAAGCCCAAGGCCAATGATAAATAGGTTGATCTAGATATTAATGGAAGGGCTGCTATAGGAAAGATGAACATGCACATTCTTATGAAAGAAATTGTCAAACTCCTGTCCCAACACTGGTCTGTAAATAACTCTTTAATGATTAAAGATGTAGAGGACCCACCTATAATGCCAAAAAATATACACCTCTCTAACACCAATCTTGGCCATGAGACATTTTTTCTTACCTTAGCTATTAGTGACCTCCTCCTACACAATTGTATGTTTGATTCTGGGGCTTCTACAAACATCATACCGTTGAAAGTTATGAGGTAACTCAAACTTACTATTATTTGAAAATACAAGAATGTGTGTGGTTTCAAATCTAAATCTATTGAGCTTGAGGGCCTTATAAGGATCTTAAAGTGTCATTCATTATGAACAAGGACATATCATTACTCATGGATGTTGGGGCCATTGATATACCTGATGTGTGGGGAATGTTTTTGTCGAGGAAATGGGGTGCTACAGTGGGAGGTCAACTCCAAATGGATTTATTTGTAGAAATGAATGTGTAGATTCTAAACTGCTCATGAAATTTACTAAATCACAAGACTAGAAGCTACTCTACTCATCTACGGAAGAAAATTCATGATCGATAAAACAAATCATTAACATGCATCAAGATTCAATACACATACACAAATATTTATCTAGGGGAAAGAAATTGCTTAAAACCCCTTACTATATGTATTGCATTAATCAAAGAATCTGGACAATATGCTTTGCTTAAGCTTGAGCCCAATCTGCACCTGTATATCTTCTATCCTATGCTTGACTGACTAACCTTGGCCAATACTTAACCAACATTTCAAGCTTTTGAGCCCCTATTTCCTTGGATTGTTCCCTTGAGAATTAGACCCTATTAATTAGGAAATTCCTCAATTTGGATTGTGCAATTCCTATAGGTCCTTCTATAACTGTATGCATCACCTATACAACTTTGACTAGTTCACAATTGATAGTACACTTCCCTTGAACTCCAATCTCAACAGGGTAACTTGAATTCTCTGCATGCATGAGTTAATTTAGGTTGATGGATTAGTTAACTGGATTATTACCCATCGTGGAAAAGTTTACACACCTTTGTAACTCAATTTGAACCACATTTCACACCCTTGACTGGACCTCCACTAGTTCTACTAACAGTGAGAACTAGTTACACTGACAATAACTCAAATTAACTGAAATATATTGCTATAAATTAGAAATCGATAATGTAGAACTGAACTCAAGTGTCTCCAACTTGAATTTACTGAGTTAACTATTTTACAAGAGCCATGTCACCTTAGTTAACTACCTCCAAGTATTCTGCTAAAATTGAAATTTGAATTTCTCCTAATTTAATCAAGGCAAAATTAAATTAGAAATTCTTGTTGCATTTTCAACACTCCCTCTGAACAAGAAAGGGATTATCAGATACCCTGATCCTGCTTTTATGGAACACGAATTTGCCTCCTGACAAAGCCTTGGTTAAAATATCTGTATCTTGTTCCTCTGTCAGAATGTACTACAACAACATAATCCACCTTTGCACACAATCTCGTAAATGGTGATATCAGATGTCGATATTCTTGGATCGATCATGAAATAATGGATTCCCAGATAGATTGATACACCTTTTATTGTCATAGTAGATCATTGTAGGATCCATCTTCTGACCAAATAACCCAACATGAATCTTTCTCATCCAGATAGCCTTACATGTTGCTTGACTTGCATCCATGTACTATGCTTCTCCTGAGGTGAGTGCCACAGATCTCTGCTTCTTGTTGTACTAAGAAACTGTTGCTAACCCAACACTAAAAATTCTTCCTGAAGTGCTCTTCCTATCTAATGGAATCCCCACCCAATCTGCATTTGTGAAGCCTTGCAACTTCACTCCCTCTTTCTGTATATAACAAAGACCAAACTAAGTAGTGCCTTTGAGGTATCTCAACACATGCTTTGTTGCCTACCAATATAGTTTGGTTGGCTTAAAAATGGCTTGACTACTATGGTTAAATGCATAACCCATGTCTAATTGTGTGTTCGTGAAATAGATAAGTGAACCCATAAGTTTCCTAATGATGGTAGCCTCCACTTCCTCACCTGAACTAGCATCCTCTGTCCTCCAGTTACCTACTAGAGGAGTGTCTATGAGTTTGCTGCTCTCCATGTGAAACCTCTTCAGTATCTTGCTGGCATATTTGTCTTGAGAGACAAATAGTTCCCCATATCCTTACCATACTTCCAAACCAAGGAAATAATGCATGAGTCCCATGTCCTTCATCTCAAACTCTCTTAAAAGGCCCTCCTTCCCAAACATTGTTTTTGACAATGGAATCATATTCCTCTACCATAACATCAACTTGTACTGGTTGCTGCACTGCTTCCTCGAATGAGGATGGTTCTGACTCAACTAGCTCAGTCCTCAGAGCCATGTACCTAGCATATCGATCCGGTGACCTCCTCTTATTGAACTGTGATGTGGGTGCTTCCACATTTTCTCTAGAATCCTGCAATAATCTATCTGCTTCCGTGGTCTACTTCCTTCCTTCTCTAGATGTCTCTGCTTGAGTGAATTTCTCCACTCTCTTCTCCTTTTCTTGTGGGTTTTCCACAACTTCCTGAGGTTCTTCCTTTGGAGCCAAAATCTCATAATCAGGTTGGAACTGAATATCCCTCTCAAGAGAACACCTCATTTCCTTCTCCTCGTTAAAATTTATATCTATTATGACTACTGTCATTGTTTTGGAGAATTTGGTATCTACGGATAAATACTAATTACCTAGATAAGTAGCTCTATCTAGAACAATAGTTTAAAGTGTTTTAGACTTTTCCTATAAGCAATAGATAAGATGATAAGATAGAAGATCTACTTGTAGTTCCTCTTTCTCTCATCTCCCTTATATCAATCCTGTCACTCCTTCCCGTACTTAATTCACTTGAGAGGTACCCTGTAAATACAACATAAAACATAGAACTGATCAAAGAACACAATCTATTGAATATAAGTGAAAGGAATGAGATACAATTCACACATATAAGCATTATGAAACAATACAAACATATGGGAGAAAGGTTCAAACACTTTGTTAGATAGAAGAAGGAATTAAATCATTGGTGTCCGATTCAAAGCCATTCCTCTAGCTTGGATCCCATCCACATCACATCAAAAGCATGACAAACTTGTAGAATTACAATACTTGCTTCAAAGCCAAATCTCATAGCAGCATTATCTCCTTACAATTCAACATAATCCAGCCCTTGATCACTTAGATGAGTGGTCAATTTATATGAAGATGAAGGAGGTTTTGCCATAAATGGTGGCACTGAATGGCCTTCCATACTTAGAATTAGTTCCATGGAGGAAGGGATGAGAGGATAGGATGCACCTTAACTCATTCCTCATCCATTTTCGAGCTCATAGGAGTTGATAAGTGAGGGAACCTTCTAGATGACTCCAAAAGATAAGAATATTACCCAAAACCTATGTGAATTTAGCTCATTCTCGCCCAACGCAGGTGAAAGGAAGCTTAAGTGCTCTGCATAGAACCCTGGCAGTGGACTCAACTGCTTTGTAATGCACCTTTACAAGGGCTTACCTATGCTGGTCCCTCTAGAGGTAATTTTTGGACGTCTTCAAGTCATGAAAGTGTCTGGGAAGGAGGCATTCAAAGGGGTGACTTGTTTAGGTCATGAAGCAACTGAAATTAGGGTTTGATGAGCCCTAAAACACTGATATGGATGTTGGGATTTGATAAGCCCAAACGGATTTGTAACATTCATCCTGAGATATGTCAAGTGCACTCGATAGTTGTGAGGTGTATCTGTGTACCCCACAAATATTCCCAACTCTACTATCTGCTCTATCTTTTTCCTCGTTTCCTTGGAAACATGGTAGTAAACTAATGATCGAAAGATCCTGAAGTGTGACACATCTAATTTATTCCCTGAAAAAGCTTCCTTTGGTGTACTCATGCCAAGAATCTTGTGAGGACTCTTGTTTTGCAAATAGACTGTTGTGTTGCATGCTTCAACCCACAAGTGTAGAGGTAGGATTTGGTCATGCAACATCGCTTGTACTGCTCCCACAATACTTTTGTTCTTCCTCTCATCCACCCCATTCTGTTGTGGGTTATGAGGTGTTTTCAACTCCCTTCGAATGCCTTCCTTTGCACTTAAATTTTTAAACTCATTCAACACGTACTCACCACCATTATCGCTCCTGAGAGCCTTCACTTTCCCACTAGTCTCTTTCTCAACAAGTTCTTTAAACTCAACAAATTTGGAGAATGTATGGTCTTTCTTCTACATGAAATAGATCTAGCAATTCAGTGAGAAATCATCCACAAATATAACATAGTAGCTATGCTTGGAAGTGGAAGCTGTCAAGAAAGGCCCACATACATTAGAGTGGATCATTTCAACGATTGCATGCTCCCTGATATCCCGATCATTGAAGGTGGATTTTGTGTACTTCCCCAATGTACACCCTTTGCATGTATCCCGCTACTCTAGTGCTCCATTTGGAAGGCATGTACAAATATTTTGCATGATATTCAAAGTGACATGATGCAAATGGAAAAGTATTATATGCCATAATTCGTTGACATCTAGCCTCTACAACATCTCTGATTTTGTACTCAATACTGTACAATCTTCCACATCTAATTTGTAAAGGTTCTTCACTTGAAACCTAATTTGATTCACTTGTCCCATGGTGACAGTGTCTTAAGAAAAACCTACTTTTGTTGAATATCACATTGTAGCCACGGTCTTCTAACACCCGCGACATAAACTAGATTCTTATTTAGACTCGATAAATACATCACATCCTTGAGCCTGAGAGGGGAGCCAAACTCTGCCTGAAAGGTAATGATACCAACGTTAGTCATGCTATACCTTCCATCATCTCCCATATTGATGTGCATCTGGAGATACTTCTCCTCCAAGTCATTGAAAAATTATTTGTTACCCATCATTTGGAATGAGGCACCATTGTCGAGATATCACGCACTACCCATCACTATACTTGACATTCATGCCATGAGGGTAAAATCAAGTTTGAACTGTGAATCCAAGACTTCACCCGCTGCTCCTCCTGTGGTCTTCTTGCTTGCCTTTGTGTGTGGACATTTCGTGGCATAGTGTCCTAATTCGTGACAATGAAAGCATTTAATTTTGGACAAGTATTTCTTCTTGCCCCCTTGACCAGATTTTGCTTTGGATTGGGATTTCTTCCCTTTACCTTTCTTTACCTTTCCAACCAAGGCACAATTCTCCTCATCCCTGACCTTGGATGAATTCCCATCTCTATTACTCCACCTTATTTATTCCTGCACAAGATTAGACAATAACCACTCCCATCTTGGTAGTTTCTCTGTACCATTTACCAAATATTGATAACTATGCTAGGTATTGGGAAGACCCAAGAGGGCTAGAGCTACTAGATATTCTTGAGGGAAAATAATACCAACTCTGCCAAGTTCATCACGAAACTGTGTAAACTGCTCAGGTACGACAAAATTGTTTGATTCTTTTGCATCTTAATAGTTCGAATATTGTCCTTGATTTCTAGCTTTGTGTGGTCACTATTGTTCTCAAAAAACTCCGTCAATGTTTTCCACATCACGAATGCAGTCTCTTTCCAGTGGATATTCAAGACAATATGATCCTGAACTACGTCCAATATGATCCTCCTCACTTTAGCCACATCCTTCTTCCACTAAGCAAGATACTGGGCATCAAATGCTGGGGGTTTTGCAACATCTGTCTTGATGTATCCCAACAACCCATTATCATCCAATACTACCTCCATTCATATCTTCCATGCCACAAAATTTGTGGTCCTTTCCAAAGCATACTCGAACTTGAGTCCACCGAAAGCCATCTTCTTAGTCCTGGAGAAAACTTCTAACAATGATTTTCAAATTTGAACCTCTTGCAGTGACAACTTAATTTGAATTCTCTTCTCTACTATGAATCTAACTTTGACACCATGTAGAAATTAATGTTTAGATTCTTAATTTCTCATGAAATTTTCTAAATCACAAGACTAGAAGCTCCTCTACTCATCTGCGGAAGAAAATTCACAATTGATAACACAAATCATTAACATGCATTAAGGTTCAACACACATACACAAATTTATCGTGGGGAAAGCAACTGCTCAAAACCCCTTACTATCTGTATTGCATTAATCAAAGAAATGGATGAATACAATATGCTCTGCTCAAGCTTTAGCTCAACTTGCACATGTATCTTCTATCCTCTTCTTGATTGACTGAACTTAGCCAATACTTAGCCAAAATTTCGAGCCTCCGAGCCCCTATTTCCTTGCGATGTTCCCCTGGGAATTAGGCCCCTATTAATTAGGAAATTCCTCAATTTGGATTGCGCAATTCCTATAGGTCCATCTCTAACTGCATGCATGAACTGTACAACTTTTCTTAGTTTACAACTGATAGTACACTACCCTTGAACTCCAATATCAAATGGGTAACTCGAATTATCTACATGCATGAGATAATTTAGGCTAGTTGATCAATTAACTAGATGATTACTCAGTGTGAACAAATTTACACACCCTTGTCACTCAGTGCGAAAAAGGTTACACACCCTTGACTAAACCTCCACTAGTTCTACTAACAGTGAGAACTAGTTACACTAACAATAACTCAAATTAACTGAAATAGATTGCTACAAATTAGAAATCAATCATGTAGAACTAAACTAAAGTGTCTCCAACTTGAATTTACTAAGTTAACTCAATGACAAGAGCCATGTCACCTTAGTTAAATACCTCCAAGTATTCTGCTAAAATCGAAATTCGAATTTCTCCTAATTTAATCAAGGAAAAATTAAATTAGGAATTTATTGTTGCATTTTCAACATTATCTTATGCCACCATCCCACAACCCAATGGAACCCCTTTCATTCTTTATAGGGAGCCTCTGTATCAAGCTCATGTGGTAAATCCTGGTCCTATCTTGTATTATAAAATGCTTGATAGTAAGGAACTAGTGTAGCCCCCTTATTGTTATTGTTGTGCCCATGTATCCCTAATATTGTTATTTTTGTGCCCCACAAAGGTCCA
Source organism: Pinus tabuliformis (assembly GCA_031772625.1). NCBI lineage: Eukaryota > Viridiplantae > Streptophyta > Pinopsida > Pinales > Pinaceae > Pinus > Pinus tabuliformis. The sequence goes on from CM062807.1 coordinate 1,169,813,448, forward strand.
CTATTGTTATTACTGTGCCCTTACATTTTTATTGTTATGTAGGCTCTGATTATATTGTGACCCTTTAGACTCCTAGATATACCAAGGAGGTATTGTCATTTGTATCATCCAAGAATTTTTCATTTATGTAATTTAAAGGAGGTCCCCCCTTGAAGAGGCTAATTTCAAGTCATCGATCTATCTTTTCTTCTATTTTTGTGATCTAGTTGCATAACATTTGGTATAAGAGCTTTGGATTCTAGGGTTTCACTGCTTTAAAAAAGTAATCTTGGAATTTCGATATAACTTTTTTTATAAGAAGCTTCAAAAGTGAAAATTTTGACCACGTGGAGCCAAAATCTTAGTGAACTTCTTGTAAAAAATTTAGATCTTGGTTTGTTATGAGATATTGTCCAAAGAAGTTAGGGTTTTTGCAAGCTCCAAAATTCAGTGTCAAACAGGTGACTTAGGGAAAATCATTATAACTTTCTCTACAAGCATCATATTTGAATTTTTTAAAGTGACAAAAGTTTCACAGAATTTAGTTTTTTGTGTATCATTTTCAGGGTTGAAGGTTGGAACAGTGACACGTTGCACTTCTTACAATTTCACTCTACTGGACTAGTCATTAATCAGGTCATTGTGGGAGATTGGGAATAAATTTATCTTGAAGAATCCAATATCGGTCTAGATTGTGGCATTAGAAATAAAACTCTAAGGGCTACCATAGGAAAAAAAATTAGACCTTGGAGAGCTGAAAATACAAATATACAACAGTTTCAATATCGAGCTCCTAAAAAGCAAGAAAAAGGTGTGTCTTTTCTTAAAATTTTGCATAACTTTTGTTTGAAAAATCAGTTTGAAGTGATTTAAAGGGCATAGTGAATCATAGCTATCGTTGTTTGATTTAAAAATTCCTTGAAACAAAAAAATGGACACACTTAGTAAGCAACTAGAAAGCTATACTATGATGCATGAAGAAGAGGAGGAAATGCAACGTGATATATCAAAATTACGAGACCAAGTGCACCAAATTTCACTCTCGCAAAGAGTAACAAAAAATGAAATGGAATATAATATGGATGGTTTAAAAGTAGACATGGAATGTTTGAAAAAATTGCTACAAGAAATGCTTCCTAGTGGCGACAAGGTACTCTATGAAAATCAGGATGATAAAAGAAATATGAAATATGATTTTAGAGACTCCAACATTGGATAAGACCCACCACATTCGAAAGATTGATATGAGGGAGTTTGATGGAAATGATCTAGTAACATGGATACTACGGATGGAGCAATACTTTGATCTACATGATGTGAAACACACACAAAAGGTACACATTACATCTTTATATTTAGAACCTAATCAATTTGTATGGTATCGATGAATTTTTTTCTCATAAATCACTTGTAACTTGGTCAATTTTTACGAAAGAATTGATAGCACATTATGAGGATACAAAGAGAAATACCTTCTTTAGCTAATTGATAAATCTCAAACAAAAGGGTTCAATGGTGAAGCACATTGAGGACTTCCAAAGATTGAATATAAAGGTAAATGATATTCTTGAGGATCATAGGATTGATGTCTTCATAGGTACTTTAAAGGATAGCATCCAATTCAATGGAGAAGGAATTTAGGGTGGAAATAAAAGTTGAAATCAAAATTATGGCAACAAGGAAGTCTACCACTCACGCTATAAAGATGGAAGTGTTGTTGCTCCTACCCTCCCACAACCTACAAGGTTGACACCACAACAACTGGAGGAAAAAAGAGAAAAAGGGCTTTGTTATAGTTGTGATAGCAAATATACTAAGGCTCATAAGTTTATTGAGAAGAAATTATTTTACATAGATTGACATAGATTGCAAAGAGGAGGAAAAAAATGAACAAGAAATATCAAAAGAAGAGGATATACACTAGGAACCAACCCCTTAGAAAGAAGAAATGAATCCGACTGGATTAGGGCCCATCAAGCCAACATCGTCCATATCTTGTAATGCATTGGCATGTATTACCACTCCTCAAACTCTCAAGATAGAAGGATATATCAAGAAGAAAAAGGTAATAGTTTTGATTGATTTTGGTAGTACCCATAATTTTATTCACTGTAAGATAACTATGTAATTGAATTTCTTTATATATCTAGAACCAGAGTATCAAGTGATGGCTGCAAATGGAGGAACTATAAATAGCTTAGGGAAGTGCCATAATATCAATCTAACCATGGGGGAATATTTATTGAATAGTATAATGATTTCCATTCCAATGGGTAGTGTTGATGTTGTATTAGAAGTCCAATGGTTACAATATTTGGGGATGATAACTTTTAATTTTTAAGAACTTTTCTTGAAATTTTCCTAGGAAGGAAAGGAAATTGATTTAAGGGGCATCACAGGGAAATCGAGGAAGATAATAATCTCCAATGACGTGACAAAGATTTTGAAGAAATAACAACGAGGAATAATTACACAATTATGCTCACTATATGTTCAAACATAGAAATCATTCGTTTCTCCAAATCTCCAAAGAATCTTGGACAATCAATCCAAGGTATTTGAGACTCCGAAGGTCCTTCCACCTATTCGTGATCATGATCATGCTATTCACATAATTCCAAGAAGTATTCCTTCAAATATCATACCTTACAGATATCCCCATGCCCAAAAGAGTGAAATTGAATGCATGGTTGTAGAAATGCTAGAGGCAGGTATAATTCAACCTAGTCAAAGTTATTTCTCTGCTCCTGTAGTATTGGTACACACGAAGGATAAATCATGGAGCAATGTAGGTAGCTCAAGAAGGTCACTATCAAAGATAAATTTCCCATTACTACCATTGATGAATTGTTGGACGAATTAAATGGAGCAATTGACCTCACCAAGTTGGATCTTCATTTAGGATATCATCAAATTAGAATGAAGACTAAATACATTCTGAAAACAACATTCAAAACTCATGAAGGTTATTATGAATTTTTGGTCATGTCTTTTGGCCTTACTAAAGCACCTTCCACATTTCAAGGTTTGATGAATTCCATTTTCAAACCCTTAGAAAATTTGTGTTAGTATTTTTCGACGATATACTAATCTACAACAAGTCTTGAAAGGATCATGTTGAACATGTTGACAGGGTGATCAAACTATTGGAGGAGAAACAATTGTATGCAAAAACCTCCAAATATTTCTTTGGGGTATAAGAGGTGGAATATTTCACGAGGGCATTAAGGTAGATCCTAAAAAAATTAAAGCCATCAAGGAATGGAAAATCCCCATTGTATTATCGCAAGTTTGTTAATAATTATGGGAAAACAACAACACATCTAACAACATTACTGAAGAAAGATGCATTTTTTTGGACTCCTGAAAAAACTAAGTCCTTTGAACATCTTAAAGAGGCAATGTGCCAAGCTCTAGTTTTAGCTACTCCAGACTTCACAAAAACCTTTATGGTGGAATGTGATGCCTTGGGAAATGGATTTGGTGTTGTTTTAATACAAGAAGGAAGACCCATTTCCTTTTAAAATCACCCAATAAAGGGAAAGTATTTACAAAAACATATTTATGACAAGGAATTGTTGGCAATACTACATGCCCTAAAGCAATAACGCCCTTACCTAACGGGAAGACACTTCAAGGTAAAAAAAGATCATGATTGTCTGAAACACTTCTTAGAACAAATATTATCTTCAGAAGAGAAACAAAAATGGGTCACTAAGATGTTGGGTTATGATTTCAAAATCATATACAAAAAATGGAAGCAAAATGTTGTTGCAGATGCACTCTTAAGAAGGGATGAAGATGTAGAAGAATTGCTCTATGCCATTTTTATTATCCAACTAGACTGGATAAATGAAGCAATGGGGGAATGAAAGAATGAAGAAAAGGTGTGGACACTCATTCAAAAGTTACAACAATATCCCATTACTTCTGATAGATTTATCTAGAAAAATGACTCATTATGGTACAAAGATCAATTATATCTATATAAGAATTCCAAAATCAAACAAAATATTATTTTGGAATTACACACCTCTCCTGTAGGAGGGTACTCTGGATTTCTAAAAAATTCCCATAGGACCAAGACTTTTTTTTTGGAATGGCCTTAAATATGATATTCATAAGTTTGTGGTAGAATGTTTTGTTTTCCAACAAAATAAAGTTGAGACCATTAAGACCCGAAGTTTGTTACAACATTTATTCATTCCAAGTCAACATTGGGAGGACATCTTAATGGATTTTATCACTGGTTTACCCGAGTCTGAAGGAAGGAGTGTCATCATGGTGGTAGTTTATAGACTTATCAAGTATGCACACTTTTGTGCATTATCTCATCCTTTTAAAGCAATACAATTGTTATTGCATTTATGGAAACAATTCAAAACCTACATGGAAACCCAAAGATTATTCTAAGTGACAAAGATCCCATTTTCACTGGAAATTTTTGGACAAAATTGTTTTCTTGTCTTGTTACTCAATTAGATCATAGATCATCTTATCATCCTCAATCTGTCAGGAAAATTGAGATAGTGAACACATGTTTGGAAGGATATCCTCATTGCTTTGTATATGATAAACAAACACAATGGGTCAAGTGGTTACCTCTGGCTGAATGGTGGTATAACACTTCCTTCCATACTGCAACAAAAATGACCCCATTTATGTCACTTTATGGATATCATCCACCATCTACCACATCATATTTAAGAGACGATTCTAAGGTTCAAGCAGTGGAAGATCACATCGAGTATCAACAAAAAGTTATCCAACTCTTAAAGGATAATATCACTCTAGTGCAGAATTGAATGAAACAAAAAGCATATTAGAATTGTAGTGAAATAAGTTTTGATGTAGGTGACTCGGTATTTTTATGGCTACAACCATATAAACAAATGCCCCTAAAGAAAGCTAAGAAGGATAATAAATTATCACCCAAGTACTATGGTCCTTACAAGTTGTTGCAAAAGATTGGTACTATGGAAAACAAATTATAGTTGCCCGCATCTTCTCGAGTACACCCAATTTTCCATGTTTCATTCTTAAATAAGGTTATCGGTGACAAGCTCCCAGTTCAAGAAATATTTCCAAAACTTGATAAGGAAATAAAAATCATATTGGAGCCTGAAGCAGTCACAGAAACAAGAACCCGAAAACTACAAAATCGATCAATTTCAGAGTATCTCATTAAGTGGAATAACTTACCCACTAATATTCCACATGGGAGGATGATAATTTTATATAGAAGCATCTAAAACTACTCAAGCCTTCAAGACAACACTTTTCTGAAGGAAAGGGGCATGTTAGGTCCCTATACGACTAGTGTAGCCCCATTATTGTTATTTTTAGTGTAACCCCTTATTGTTATTGTTGTGCCCTTACATTATTATTGTTATGTAAGCTATGATTGTATTGTGACACTTTAGGCTCCTATATATACCAAGGAGGTCTTGTCATTTGTATCATCCAAGAATTTTTCATTTATGTAATGTAAAGGAGGTTTACCCCTCGAGAGCTTAATTTTGAAGTCGTTGATCTATCTTTTCTTCTGTTTTGTTATCTGGTTGCATAACAGGAACAGTCCCCTATTCTTCAATCTCAAGAAGTCTCGATCCTTAAAAGACATAGTTAAAAAGAAAAATAAGAAATGGGTGCAAAATCCTAGAAAGGAATTCAAAGTTGGGTAGGTTGTGTTGGTCAATAAAAATCCTATTCTGGTCAAGATTCATAGTAAGGTTGGTGAGGGATATTATTACATTTCTAGACTTGACGACGAACTTTAGCCAGAGCCGATCAAAATAAATTGTATCACCCTTTCCTTGATACTTGACATTGTATCATATGCATGTTAGAGTAGGATGCACTGCATATTGATTTTTTCATTAGAACCTGACTATTTTCGTTGTGATAACAACCCTCCAAATTTTTTCCTATGTTAATTCCGGACCCTATGATAACTGTCACTTCAAGCCCCCTTGAGTCATTATGTTGTTTGATTCTTTATTTATGTGTTTTCTCCTAGTGTCTCATCCTCCTAAGTCAATGTTTCATAAGCGTCATCACTTACCCATTAGAAGTGCTTGGGTTATTAAGTCTATGATTAGGTGAGCTCAAGATATTTCTCGACTTAGAAACTTGCCTTCTTGTCATGCACACACTCGAAAAACACTCAAAATCCATGAAAAAGCAAGTAAAAGAAAGAAAACACTCAAGAAATGCAAAAGCGCACTCCAAGTTGATGAAGCCATGCACTCAACTTGAGCGCACTCCTCTAGGGCGAAGGAGTGCGCCCTCCTTGAGTGCACTCCATCATGTTGAACATATGCACCCTCCATGATCACGCTTCTTTGTGTCAAAGACACGTGCCCTTCTTAATGCATGCATGAGCCAATATTGTTGCATGAGGATGCACTTCTAGAAAATAAGAGCCCACTTAAATTATTTAGACTAACCCTTTCATGTGACGATAGGTGGCGCTCATGCATGAATCAATTTTGCATGTATATTTATTTAAATCAACTCAGTTAATCATTCTTCATCCATAATCTTTCCATATGAGTTTGGTGCACAACTGGTAATAAAGGGTCTCTTCATCAACCAGTGCTACAAGTAAGTATTGCATGTCGAAACTTTCAATTTCATTTCATGATTTCTCCATCATTATTTCTCTCCTTGCTATCGATCCTCCATTTTTTCAGTTTGTTTGCTGGCATTTATGTTGAATCTTCATGTTGCAAGTGTTATTCCACCGTCTCATGAAAAAACTCTTCATATTCTTAAAAAAACTTTAATACTTCACCATGCATGCTACAAGATCTATAAAAGTCTTGTCAATATTTCTTTTTCTCAGCTTACCATAAAATCTTGGGGTTCAAATTTGTTTCCAAGCTCCCAATATGTAGAGTGCACTTCTTGAGCTCAAAGCCCGATTGACCTAGAAAATTCATCCTATTTGAACAATTTTCCTCTTGAGTGCATGAGTGCATCACAAATACATGAAGCATCATTCCTTCAACCCTTCAACATGCAATAATGTGCCCTTCTTTGCCTTGAGTGCATGGGTGCATTGTGAAGGCCCAAAGCACTGTCTATATCTTCCGTCGTCACTTTGGAGTGAAACAGTATGCCCTCCCTGTCTCTTTGAGCACATGAGCACATAAGGAAGAACTGAAGGCCCATCAACTTCCCCCTTCAACCCTTTAGAGTCGACCAATGCACCCTAGATGATTTATTTCACTTGCTTGAGCATATGAGTGCATTTCAAAGAAATGAATGACCTAGCTCATCCCTTCATGCTTTGAAAGTGTGCCCCCTAGTTTTCATGCTCATTTTATCTTGCATGAAAGTGATTTTCCACTATCATTCATAGTTCTTCATGTTCTATCATCTGTAATGACTCTTTGCACGTGATTTACAAGTATTGCTACATAGTTAAGTTGTTTAAGTTGATTTTTTCGCTATGAGTGTGTTGCCCCAAATAGGTGTTTGTGCTGCAAGTATTGTTACTTTGTCATAATTTATTGGAGCCATGCCACCTCGCAAAGTGAACTACAAAGAACCTTGAGAGGAAACACTAATGAGCTTGTAGAAGTTGGAAAACAAAACATCCCCATTTTTGCAGACACACAATGCTTTATTGGAAAAGACACACAGGTCAGATGGAGTAAAATATACAACACATTCATGCAGGATATTTTTCCCAAGGGCTTAGAATATGTGCATGAATACATCAACATTAATAAGTCTAGGAAGCACAAGATCACATGCAGGTTCTAGGTCATGCAATGTGTGGAAGTGATAGAATGGATAATTACACATATGTCTGACTCTCACCTCGTGCTTCACAGTGAGAGTGGTAGATATCTCACCACCTATTATGGAGAGGACATGCAAACATATTATAAGATGATCAATCCCAATGAGTATGCAAATGAAAACTTCTACATGAGATGGTATACCCTTGACAAAACTAATGTTATCAAACAATGGTGTTGAGAGCTTTCCAAGTTTTTACATTTCCCATCAATAGTCTGTCCGACAAAGATCATGAGAGATGTATATCAATACTTGATAGCCATATATTGTCGATTATATGGGTGTAAGAATGCTGAGGTGTTCGAAGAGAATTGGATATATACTCTCAATCTAGTGGTGCCTCATGGTAGAGCTTTCAATTGGGCGGATATATTATCATATGAGTTGCAACGTCAGGTGGGGTAGGCTAAAGCATCTTTACGGTGTTAGTGTCAGTACTTGTAGGTGTTACTTGCTCCAAGTACTTGTTAGTGTTAGTAGTTTACGGTGTTACTTGCTCCTTTAGCGATTTATGATATACCATTATCACTTCTTCCTCTTTCTTTTATATTTTTTTTTGAAATATTTTCAAGTGATTCTTGAATGAAAAATGAATACTACAAGTAACAAAAATGCATGTTACAACATCTGGCTCCACCTGGGGATAAAGATTTTGCCATAGAAGCACTAAGAACCGTAGTTTAGTGCCTTTTCCTTGGGCATGGAGTCATACATTGCTTCCCCAAACTTAACTGTGTGGCACTAAGAACCGCAAATCAGCAGCCTTAGTTGGGCATGGAGTCCAAAATTGTGAAAACCCTGAAATTTGACAACTAAAACCTGAAAATCTTGAAGTATGAAACCTTTTCAAACTAGTTTCCAACTGGGATAGTCATCCTTATTTATCCTCTAAGGTTAAACTAAAGAATTGCAACTGAAAACAAAATGCTCAACACCTGAGCTTATTTATGTATTGGTTCATACTTATGTGCATGACTGATCTCCATCAGGTGAAATCAATCTTCCAATGGTACCAGGTTAGAATTTGAGTGCTTGATCTGGAACCATTCTGCCGGTGAATCATGAAAATACAATTCATCCTGAACAAAAAATAAATTATACACAAGGGCAGCTCAAAACAAAAGTTAGGAATACAAAGTAGGATGTTAGACTGCTAATAAGTTCCTCCATGTAATCTGCCACAGGATCTTCAAGAGTATAAGAAAAAACACGGTCTTGATCAGCTCCAAAAAGGAAATTCTCTAAGTATGAAGGTTCCTACTCGATTAAACCTTCTGTTGGGGTAATATGTTCAATAGAACAATCAACAACATCTTTAAGAAAATGATCTATGTCACTTTCATGTCTCCACTTTTCATCTCTAAGCTTTGATTGAAAATAATTTGTAATTCTAACCTCAGGAAAAAGAATTTATTTCACATTACTATATGACATATGATCAACTTCAAACAGATTTTTTACCTCTAATCCATAGGCATCATTATGTTCTTCAATGCAATGATATACAATCTCTTTGTCAACTTTCTTTTTACACAAGATAGCCTCTTTTGCTATGACAGATGGCTTAATATATTGCTGTACAACATATCCCGCTTACTGTTTTCTTCCTGTATGTTCAGGACCTAACTGATGAACTTGAAGAGCTTCATCCTGTTCCCCATTTAAACCATTTTCATTATAGATAGGAGGATCATCAAACTTAAAAAAATAGGAACTCTGGGGATTTATTTGCAACTTAATTATTCTTCCTCCTCTCAATTACTGAGTAGAAATTCTTGATGCATGTTTGAATTTCTTCCATCGAAATAGTCTCTTGATTTCCTTTATTCACTTGTTTTGCAGGTCGAGATTCTTGTGGAGCCGCCTTTGGTGAGGAAGTTGAAACTTGCTGCTCACTTTTATTTTCTTGACTTCTTGATCTTTTCCTCAATCTCAAGTCATATTTCTTATGTAGTTCAGTCTGCATAAAATCAGAGAATTGCTTCCAATATTCATCAATTTTATTTTCATCATGAATGGCATTTGTTTCATCATATTCATACTCTTCTCCTTTGATACCAAGTTCATCTTCATCTACTGCATATAACGTAGGTCTCTGAGAATTCTTATTTTCTAACTCTAACTTATTCAATCCATCTGACAAAGTGTTATACCTAGGGGGGATAATATGGGGTACCCAGGGAGGTACCCAAGGTAATAATGTAATAATGGGATGGGCCATAGTAATAAATAAGGTGGTTAACCCATGTCATGTAAGGGACCACAAGTAGTTAATAATAATGTAATGGGCCCATGGTATTAGTTGATGGTATGAGGGAACCATGGTAATGACCCATGGTATTGTATGTATGAGGCCTATATAGAGGCTAGAGACTCCACATGAAGGAAGTGAAGTATTATTGTATGAACAGGCATATGGCTTGTGGAGTGCTCTCCTTCCTTAAGGAGTGAATGTATGGTGTTTCCCTACCTTAAGGGTCTTGATCAATAAATAAGATTTACTATCTATTTCTATCTTATTTCTGGGTATATTGTGTTCTCTTATACTTTTATATCAGATCTATATTTCTGGGTTAGAGCTACAACAATTGGTAGCAGATCTACAACAATTGGTAGCAGATCTATATAGGCCTCATACATACAATACCATGGGTCATTACCATGGTTCCCTCATACCATCAACTAATACCATGGGCCCATTACATTATTATTAACTACTTGTGGTCCCTTACATGACATGGGTTAACCACCTTACTTATTACTATGGCCCATCCCATTATTACATTATTACCTTGGGTACCTCCCTGGGTACCCCATATTATCCCCCCTAGGTATATAACATAAAGTTTTAATTACATTACACATATCCTCCAATGTTTGACTTTGAGAGGATTCCATCTTTTCCTTTCCCTTGTCTTGGATAGGTTGTGTCTCTGGTGCTTTTCCTGCAACCACCAGATTTGCTTCTATCTCTAATGCGTTTGTTTGGATCTGATTAATCTGGCTATAACCTCTCTAAATGCTTGATATATTATCAAAAAAATCATTAGTTTCATCAACAAGATTATCTTGAGCCTTTAAAGTTTCTTTAGCATCATAATATTCACAAAAACCTTCAAAAAGAAACTTGTGAGGATAATAAGTTCTACAATAAGAATTGAATACTGAATGGAAATATTTCAAAGATGAAATGCTTGAACGAGGCAGAGACCTGAACCAAACCCTAGCTTCTAGGTCCAAAGAAAACAAAAACAACTTCATCTTCACATCTTCATGAATGATGCCCTGCTGCTCCATGCATTCATGAAACTCTTGGAGGTGCTGAGCTGGATCTTCATATTCCTTTCTACTGAATTTTGGAAGATACTCATTCTGGACATAAAATGCAGGCATATCATGAGGATAGCCGGTGATCCCAGTAAAATCAAATGGATCAAATTTATGGACTAAGAATGCAGGGAGAGCCATTAAAACCCAGAAAAGAAAACTTCAAAGTGCAGTGGAGTCACCAATCAATGTTGTAAGTGAAAATCACAGGTGTGAATGTACAACCAACTGTTGAAAATTGTCATTCTCAAGAATCAACTTCAAACTTAATAAACCCAAGGAAAAGTGCTCTTATTTAATTGCTTTTATTCAAAATAGCCAAATATTCCCTCCTCACTGAACAACCAGAGGAAAATATTGAAAACCCAGGGAAAATTATTCTTGTCTTCTCTCCCCGGCAACGACGCCAATTAATGTTGTACCTTAAGAAACCAATTTCCTGGCTATGGAGAAATTGTGCTTAAGACATTAATGATTATTGTTTGTTGTCACTTATTTGTCACTTTATTGTTTGTTGTATTCTCAAATGAAGGACCTGGAAAACTTGGTCTTTAATCCATAATACTTGTGTGATTAAAAAATCTCAGAATTCCATTTGTTGCTAGATATAAAAGATGAATGAAGAAAGCTTGAAGGAGAAGTTAAAGATAACATGCTGCTTAGCACAGAACCTACTATTCGTCACCTAGAAGAATTATGAAAATGAGAACATAATCATAAACAATACGCTGCTTGACACATAAAATATTATCTTCGACCCTTGGAGAAGTTAAAGATAATATGCTGCCTATAACTTAGAAAGGAAGATGAAAACTTCAAGTATAGGAGCGCTCTTTTAAGGAATATTAACTTTATCTACATAAGCAAATAAAGACCTGCAACTTCATTACTATACTTGAAAGAAGAAAACATAAGATGAAACATGACAGAGAAGGTTACAAAATTATACCCAACAATTCATGGAAACTTCTGATTCTTTCATTAATCAATAGTTATATTAGGAATACAGTGGCCTAGTCTTCGGATTTTCCAAAATTTGAACAAGCCCCTTTTCTTTGTAGTTTTTCCTCTTTTATACATTTGTGAAATAGTTGCTGATCTTTGAAACTGTCAAACTACTAAACTGTTTCTCTAACTATCTGAAGTAAAAACTATTATAGAATTTTACACAGAGGATAAAAGACACCTCAAAGAACATGAAATAACAGGAAAATAACTGAATTTAGAAGATGATGATAACTACATGCTTGCCCTGTTAATCAGCTCTTAAGTTCCTCTATGGATGCTTTAATAATGCTTAATCCGCTTTAGCCGTAATGAACTGTGTTTGACTTGAGTAAACCTGGGCTTACGCATGTATCGGGCACATTTCAATTGGCCAAAACACCAAGAAACTCGACCAATTGCCTTTTCTTCAGATTCAGCTTTAATGCTGATTTTTCCTTTATACAATGAAATTAACGCAAACCTTTGGTTTACCGTGGAACTAAAAAAGAATTAAATCTGTTGCATAAACCCATTGGTTCCGCCTTTTCAGCACTCTGTTGACTTCCCATCGCAAATCGCAATCGGATCTTTCAATTGTTATATCAATATAAACCTTGACAATCCATGATAGGGCGGATGTGCTGGAAGAATTAAACATTATACATATGTAACATCAGGTCTGGCCTATCGCATATCACAGTCAGCAGAACCAACACATGTACATGAGGTGCTCTATGGACCTGCCAGAAGAATTAAACATAATACATATCATATCGGGTTTGGCCATCACATATTGCAATCGGTGGAACCAACACATGTACATGAGGTGCTCTACGGACCCACCAGAAGAATTAAACATAATACATATCATATTGGGTCCGGTCATTTCATATCGCAATCAGCGGAACCAACACATGTACATGAGGTGCTCTGCAGACCTGCTAGAAGAATTAAACATAATACATATCATATCGGGTCTAGCTATCACATATCGCAATCGGCGGGACCATGAAATATGCATTCGGTGCTTTACGGACCCACCGGCATTATAAAACACAATATCTCATTTTCTGGGTCCGGCCCATCACATATCGCAATCGGCATAGCCATATACACATATATAAAGTGTTATGAGATATCATAGAATTGTTGGGGCTTTAAAACATCATATATATGTGTTTCAGGTCCAGCTATCGTGAATCGCAATTGGCCAAAGTTGAGGTGCTATGTTATAACTGCCCACTATGATTTGCGATTGCGATTTAATCGCATCACTAACATATATATATATATATATATATATATATATATATATATATCTATATATATATATATATATATATATATATATATATATATATATATAGATATAACCATTTATATTATGATTTGGTTTGATCCTTGGCTATACTGGGGCCGATTCTTTTATTCTTACTTGCTCCTTTAATGATTTCCGATATACCATTATCACTTCTTCCTCTTGCTTTTATCTATTTTTTGAAATATTTTCAAGTGATTCTTGAATGAAAAATGAATACTACAGGTAACAAAAATGCATGTTACAACAACCATCATTAAAAGGTTTTCCATCATTATTACAGGTTCCAAACTATCATTTGTAAGTGAGTGGGTCATCTTATACCTTGTTGCCTTGGTTGTGCTTTTAAGGCTCACTTCCCTCTCCTAGGGTTTTGAGGGCATTTTCTTGGTTCCATGAATCCCATGATAAAAAAATCAACAAAACTTATATCCTAATGCTAATATACTTTTTCCTACCCTTCATAGACCTTATTAAACACTTCCCATCACTTATATCCATCAAGTTCACCATTTTCCCACAAACCCTAGCCCATTGTTACAATTTGACACTTTTTTTAGGTTAGGCCTGTGTTTTTCCCTTTTGGACCCCTTACCGTCACTCAATATTTGAAATTCCACTTTCACCTATTTCCTAACATCCGTCCCTACTTCCAAAAATTTTCCTGAGAATTTAGAATCCCCCATCCCCTTCATTTCTCTTCATTTCTACAATTCCCCTCTTTTCCCTTCACTAAACCCTAATTTCCTCTCCCACTGAGCTAGGGTTTGCTATGGAATCAAAGATATTTGAGTAGAGGATGCCTAAGGGATATCAATAGGTATGAGGCCATTTCATATCATCAACATCAGGTCTCCATCATTTGTCAAGAAGTCATTCCAAGGGACAAGTCATTCACCACACATAAGGGTCTACAACCATCAAAACTATCCTAACAAGCATCCAAATCACTCCTTTTGCTACATAGAGCCTCAAACAAGTAAGTATACTCCCTAAGCTGTCCTCCCAGAACTCATTTCAAGATTTTTGAGTTTTTTCGCTATTAAAATTTTCAAACCCTAGGTTGTCTAAAAACCCTCCCTACTTATCATTTTCTTGTTCATTCCCATATCTTATTGTCATATCCCTAAATATCATCCCTATTCCCTATTCCCTACTGTCAAATACACTTATCCCCTATACCCTAGTCCCCAAAAAAAATCCATAAACCCTTACTTACAAAATAGTCCCTACTAAAAATACCCCCTTTCTCACTCTCACATCATACATATTTCATTCCTACATCACACAAAATCCTCTCCCCTTCCCCTATCCCTACTCACCATAACTCCCACTTCCTGATTACCTTCCCTAGGGTTTGTAAAGCTTCAAACTCAAAAACATGGATAAAAAGGATAAAGATTATGAGGAGGAGGAAAAAAGTGGCAGTGAAAGCATGGAAGATGAACCTCAACACAGAGAAAACCACATAAGGGAGGTTGAATTATCAGAGAGGGGCTAGAAAGTTGTTTGCAGTGGATAGGTAAGTGTTTACTCCACTTGATGTGGAAGGGGATTTTCCTTATTCATCAACACAACAGGTGCAACAGGTGCAAAAAGGGAAGGAAAATATGTTGGAGGAAAGCCTCAATAATGAAGAGGAAAGGGAATTTTATTTGATGGAACATGATGAACTAGACCAACCACACGTTCATCATGGCATTGAGATAGTTGACTTGGAGGCTCAAGATGAGGCGACAAATGAAAATATAATCATAAAGGAAAAAGATGCACAGATCCAAGCACTGATGGACAACTTGGCGAGAGGTAAGTATGTACCTTCAACAAGAGAACAAGTAACTAAGT
Organism: Pinus tabuliformis; assembly: GCA_031772625.1. Classification (NCBI taxonomy): domain Eukaryota; kingdom Viridiplantae; phylum Streptophyta; class Pinopsida; order Pinales; family Pinaceae; genus Pinus; species Pinus tabuliformis. Next base: position 1,169,828,716 of record CM062807.1, read on the forward strand.
GAAAAACAGGTCCTCATGGAGCTAGAACTTCTCAAGGAAAAGATGCAAGATAGCAAAGGCAAATTAGTAATGCAAGAGGAAAAGACCCCAGCCACCTTGACTACGAAACAGAGACTTGAAAGGGAGATTGAAGAGGATAGAGAAACATGGTTTGACAGGGTCAATTGGAATTTTGAGAAGCTACTAAAAATGGCCAACATGGACAATCAAATCGTCAGGAGCATGGCTCGCCATTACAGGACCCGGAACAAGATTTGTAACGTAAGAGTCAAGCAAATGAAGACAAGGCTAAAACAAACCCTCAAAGGAAAAAACGAGGGTGATAGGCTTAGGTTTCTTGCTGAAGCTTCCTTGGCTGACCCAGACACTTGATGGTGGTGGTCTCCCACAAAGTTTGAGCAATTTTGAGCAAGTTTTGAGAATTTTTTCATTTTTGAAGAATTTATCAGTTTTTGACACATAAATTTTGGCTCTGGCGCTGTGCCTTTTCCTAGGAGCATCCAATGGAAAAAATAAGATCACTATTGGATTCCTAATGATGTAAGCATGCTCCCTATGTTTTTTCTAACATTTTGGAGCAAAAATGGTCAGCCAAAAGGTAAAAAAAAGCCTAAAAAATCATGTTTCTACCCCTATTTTGACCATGGCGCTGCACATAGAAGAAGTCTTGGGAGAATCCGTTTTTGAGGGGTCAAATCAACTCCAAATGGGAAACTAAAGGCATATTTGGAAAGTATACAAGACAAGATTTCCAATGACCTATCATGAGGTCAATTGGGACACTAGAAGGCCTCCAAAATGGCCCTGCAAAAAGTGCTGCGCATAGCCTTCTCGCACTCCGCATAGGACAATTTTCTATTAAATTTTCACTCTACTGTGCCATGACTGTAACTTTTGGGTTTTCTCTCATGGATGATGTTTTTACTGATGTAAATGGTGACTAGGCATGTAAATAAGATGAATATTAGTTACTGGATGGTAGATTTATTGGATCAAAAGTTCTCTTGAAGTCAAATGAATCAGTTTCCTCCCTTTTAGAGGCAAGTTGTTAGGGTTGCCTAGATTCCAATTTCTTGTTCAGCTTTTGATGGATTAATTCCTCATCTTAGGGATTCAACCCCTAAGGATGGGAGGAGATTGAATTGAGGTCTATGTATTCTTTTTCTTTCCCATTGTAAAGGGTTGGACTCAGTGGGATGCTTATGTTTTGATTAGATATCATTTTGTATCAGTTACAGCAGGAGATTAATGAAAAATTGCAGCTATTTCTTTGGGATCCATGTGGTATGATGCTCAGTTCAATTTTTCTTATGTTTTCATGTATTAAAATGTATTTTTGACTCCTTTTCATCATTTCATATTCTTTATGTGAATGTATACAAGTCTGAAAGGTATAATCCATAACTTTATGCTCTGTTTTGGGTAGACATTTCACAGTCTGTGTTTTCTTCAGTTTAGGAAGAATCCACGAGGTTTACATTCTCTTCCTATCTCCTCACCTATATTTTCACCTCATTCATAAAACCCTAAGGTTCTGATCGTTGTGCCAACCTTGCCCCATTGAACACTCTGCAGTTTTGACCTAATTTCCTTGCCCTGATTGTTTGGCTCCTCCTGATCCATCTAAACCCTTCAAAATCAAATCAATCCTTGTGCTACTGTACCTAGCCTAATATCTGTTTTTGGATCCAGTCAATTTGGCTGAGATCCTTACAGAGAGAGCCCTCTCCTGGCCTAGTAGGGCTAGCTACTTGGCTAAGCATGGTTTGTGGTTACCCTGGCATTGCCTTCCTTCAGCCTGAGGTTCAATCTAGGTGCTATCATAGTGGCGGCCATACTGAGGACAGAGGTGAAAGATCTTCTCTGGGAAAGTTCATCAAAGTTTAGACCTGATTACTGATGGTGAACATCGGTCAGATGTATGCGAATGCTGAAATCATTCACCTGGCGACTCTAGTGTCGAAAAATCCCAAGGTTCAGAATTTTTATGGCAACTCCACTCTTCAAGAACCAGTAGCCTGAAGAATTTCTTGGTGAATTCATTGTTATCAAAATGGATTCGTTTGCTCAAAGGTATGCTCCCATGAGCTGAGATCACATTCCAGGTTTCCCAAATAAAATTCCTAAGGTAGATTGGAAAAGTAATTTGCCTATGTTTAAAGATGATGATAGGAATGATGCTGCTTTACATCTGGTTAGATTTCACATGCATACTCGCAAGTTGAAGGTTGATTTTCCTGAAGACTGCTTGATGAAGATATTCATGGCCACTCTGGAAGGTGAAGCCCAATCTTGGTATGAAATTTTGCCGCCTGCTTGTATTTACTGTTTAAAGTATTTTCATACCATGTTCTTTGAATGGTATAAAAAATCTTGTCCATCCTTAATATTAGTTCAGAACTATTGTAGACATGTTTATAGTTTTATTGAAAATATTGAGAAAGTTTATGAAGATGATGACTTCATGGATGATGAGATCATGGAAGCCCTGTATGAAAATCCATTTCAGTAGCATAAAGAGAGATTAGAGGATACTTATCAAGATGCTTAGGAAAATTTGCAGCAGGTTCAAGATCTTAGTACAATTGAAAATGATGGAAGACAAGGTCTTATTTTATATCTGCTCATAGAAGAAGAAAGTATGCAGGAAAATCAAGTTCCAATTTCAGATTGTGATAAAGTCAAGTTGGGTATTTCAGATCATGATGATCACGAGTACCTTGTTCTGAATCCCATGAAGGAGAGATCTGTTGTTGAGATCATCTAGAATGAATAAAATAAATTTATTGACCCAAGTATTCTCATTTCATTAGAACAAAGCCTTCACAAGGAGGTAATATAGTCCTTTTATGAAAAACAAGATGAGATGTTTGTTCAAGTAAGTGAAAAATCTTCTTTCGATAACTCAGTGGTAAATGATAGAAGTGTTAGTTTTGAGTTTCAAGACCTATATGAAGTTTTCCCTCGTATGACTGATGAGTGCAATAAGAAACATGACAATCTGGTTGCCATGTCATATGAAGATGATCAACAATGTATTCAAATTGCAGAAGGTTAGGGAATTGAGGACTGTCATTTAGATTTTTCTTCTCATATTTCATGTTTTGAATTGTTATTTCAAGAATAAATCTGCTCACCTATTTGTTCAGAAATTTTTGAAGACTACGAACAAACTCTTATTGAGGTACATTATGAAGAGAGATCGGATTCAAGAGAAAAAGGTACCTTGTTTCTTTTAGATCAGCGAGAGGCAATTTTTCATGTTTTTCAAGATCTGGTAGCAAGTTTATTGCAGTCAACAGTGAAGGTAATTATTGCAGTATTCAATGATGATGGAGATCATTGTTAACTCTGTTTTTGGCTATCAAATTGTAAATATTTATTGTTGTCCAGAAAATCTGATTGGGAGAATCAATCGAGGAGGCATTTGCTTGATTGGTTACACTGGCATTTTGATATCGCCTGATTGTACATATGTATTTAGCAAGCAGGTGGTTGTCATAAGGATTTGAAGCCCTCACGTCTCAGTGATTTGCTTCCATCAATAAGTTTAGTAAGATTTTTATTTTAGTAAGTATTGAGTCAAGTTGTTATGTTGAGATTTAACAATTAGTAATTTTTCTTTAGTTTTTGACCGCATTGGCCCACATGGTTAGGCACTTGGTCTACAGTGTTCTTGACACCTCCAAGGAGTTTCCATCCCCAATAAGGCCAATGTTAGTGTCAGTACTTATAGCCTTCCACTAGCGATCAAAAACACTCTTACAAAGTGGTCTTAGGGTGTCAAAGTCAAATTTTTTCATTTTAGTGAGTCTTCAAGTAAAAATTTGGTCACTGGGTATTAAGTCTAGGACTGTTTTCTCTCCTTCCATAGTTTTCCAAGTACTGGTCCATGTCACCCCTCAGTTGAGCGTACCATCATTAAAAGAGTTATCATCATTATTACAGGTTCCAAACTATCATTTGTAAGTGAGTGGGTCATCTTATACCTTGTTTCCTCAGTTGTGCCTTTAAGGCTCACTTCCCTCTCCTAGGATTTTGAGGACATTTTTCTTGGTTCCATGAATCCCATGATAAAAAAATCAACAAAAAATTTATCTTAATTCTCATATACCTTCCCCTACCCTTCATAGACCTTCTTTAACACCTCCCATCACTTATATCCATCAAATTCACCATTTACCCACAAACCCTAGCCTATTGTTACAATTTAACACTTTTTTTAGGCTAGGATTGTGTTTTCCCCTTTTGGACCCCTTACCCTCACTCAATATTTGAAATTACACTTTCTGCTGTTTCCTAACATCCCTACCTACCTCCCAAAATTTTCCTAAGAATTTAGAATCCCCATCCCCTTCATTTCCCTTCATTTTTACAAATCCCCTGTTTTCCCTTCACTAAACCATAATTTCCTCTCCCACTAAGCTAACAATTGCTACGGAATCACAGATATATGAGTAGAGGAGGCATAAGCGATATCAACAAGTATGAGGCCATTTCATATCATCAACATTAGGTCTCCATCATTTGTCAAGAAGTCATTCCAAGGGAAAAGTCATTCACCACACATAAGGGCTGAAAACCATCAAAACTATCCTAACAAGCATCCAAATCACTCCTTTTGCTACATAGAGCCTCAAATAAGTAAGTATACTCCCTAAGTTGTCCTCCTAGCACTCATTTAAATATTTTTGAGTTTGTTCGCTATTAAAATTTTCAAACCCTAGGTTGTCTAAAAGCCCTCCCTGCTTATCATTTTCATGTTCATTCCCATATCTTATTGTCATATCCCTAAATATCATCCCTATTCCCTATTCCCTACTGTTAAATACACTTATCCCCTATACCCTAGTCCACAAAAAAAATCCCTAAACCCCTACTTACAAAATAGTCCCTACTAAAAAATACCCCCTTTCTCACTCTCACATCATATATATCTCATTCCTACATGTTATGAAACCAGCTCACAAGAAGATAGAAAAGATAGATCAATGCCTTAGAATTCAGCCTCTTGGATGGGGCAACCTCCTTTACATTACAAAAATGAACAATTCTTGGATGATACAAATGAAAAAACTTCCTTTCTATATATAGGAGTCTAAGGGGTCATAATATAATCAGAGCCGACATAACAATAATAATGTAAGGGCACAATAATAACAATAGTGGGCTTCTATGGGGCACAATAATAACAATATGGGGACTACATGGGCACAACAATATAATAAGGGGGTTGTACTAATAATAATAAGGGGTTACACTATTAGTATAGGGACCTAACATGCCCCTCTCCTTCAAAAAGTGTTGTCCTCAACGCTTGAGTAGTTCTTGATGATCATGTATAAAATTATTGTCCTCCCATGTGGAATTTTCAGCTGGTAAGTTCTTCCACTTGATGAGATACTCTGAAATTGATCGATTTCGTAGCTGTCGGGTTCTTGTTTCTATGACTACTCCAGGCTCCAATATGATTTTTCCTTCCTCATCAAGCTCTGGAAATACTGTTTGAACTGGGATCTTCTGCAACTTTTGAATGAGTCGCCACACTTCTTCGTCCTTCTTCCATTCATACCTTGTTTTGTTTATCCAATTTGGTTGGATAATAGAAATGCCGCACAACAATGCTTCCACATCCTTGTCCTTTCTTGAGAGTGCATCCGCCACAACATTTTGCTTCCATTTTTTGTAGATGATTTCAAAGTCATAACCCAACATCTTTGTGACCCATTTTTGTTGCTCTTCAAAGGATAACTTTTGTTCTAAAAAGTATTTAATACTATCATGATTCATTTTTACCTTGAAGTGTCTTCCCATTAGGTAAGGTCACCATTTCTTAAGTGCGTGTAGTATTGCCAACATTTCCTTCTCATAAATAAATTTCTTTAGGGACATTTATTTGTATGTATGTAACCATAAAAATACCCAATCGCCTACATCAAAACTTCTTTCATTGCGATGTTGATCTTCCTGTTGCTTCATTCGATTCTGCACTAAAGTGGCGTTATCCTTTAAAAGTTGGAGAACTTGTTATTGATGCTTGATGTGATCTTTCACTGATTGAATCTTTTTCTTCTTGATATGTCCTTCTATATTTAGAGTTTGAGGAGTGGTAATTTATTCCAGTGCATTACAAGATATGGTCAGATTCATTTCTTGATGCTCTATGTGATCTTTTTTTTCTTGAACATTTTTCTTCTTGATATGTCCTTCTATCTTGAGAGTTTGAGGAGTGGTAATTTCTTCCAATGCTTTACAAGAGATGGTTGGATTCATTTCTTGATGCTCGATGTGATATTTCACTTCTTAAATTTTTTTCTTCTTGATATGTCCTTCTATCTTGATAGTTCGAGGAGTGGTGATTCCGGCCAATGCATTATAAGATATGGTTGGATTTATGTTGGGTCCCTATAATACTAGTGATTACCCCATTACTATTGTATTTATACCCCTTATTAATATTGTTGTGCCTATATTGCCCCCATATTGTTATTATTGTGCCCCATAGAATCCCTCTATTGTTATTTTTGTGGCTTTATATTATTATTGTTAGGTCGGTTGGATTATATTGTGACTCCTTAGACTCCTATATATAGAAAGGAGGTTTTGTCATTTGAATCATCCAAGAATTGTTCATTTATGTAATGTAAAGGAGGTTGCCCCCTCGAAGAGGCTGAATTCTAAGGCGTTGATCTATCTTTTCTATCTTTTCTTGAGCTGGTTTCATAACATTTGGTATCAGAGCTTTGGATTCTAGGGTTTCGCTGCTCCAAACAGGTCATCGTGGAATTTTCGCTATAACTTTTTTTCTGTGACGTTTCAGAAGTTGCAAAAAAAACCATTTGAGAAGAAATCACGCTGAACCTTGGGTCCGAATTTTAGATATTTTTGCGCCATATTTGAGGAGATATGATCTGAGGAAGTTGGTTTTTTTGTGGACTCCTGAATTACATTCCAAACAGGTGACCTGGGGAAAATCGTCATAACTTTCTCTTTGGGGATCGGATTGAAATTTCGTAAGAAGGTACAGAAATAGGACGGACGCTAGTTTCTTTTATGCATTTTTCAGATCCAAAGGTCAAAACAGTGACTCGTGCCACGTTTTACAAGTTTTCTCTACTGAACTAGTCTATAATCAAGTCACTGTGGGAGATTTCACATAACTCTTCCGTGGAGAATCCAATTTGGGTCAGACTTGTGGCATTGGAAAGAGGACACAGAGGGCTACTATAGATCAAAAATTCAGAACTAGATGATTGAAGAGTGCAGAGATACATCAGAGGCAATATCAAGCTCCTACAAAGTGAAAAAAGGTGTGTAGATTTTCTTAAATTTTTGCTTAAGATCGGTTTGAAAATTATTTTGAAGGAATTATTATCGGTAACTGATGCCCCGAGGAAAGAAAATGCAAACACCTAGTAAGGAACCTGAAAGCTCTAGCATGACTCATGAAGAAGAGGAAGAAATGCTACATGATATATCAAAATTACAAGAACAAGTGCAACAAATGTCACGCTCACAAAAGCTAACAGAAGCTAAGATAAATGGCATGGAATCTAAGATAAAGGGCGTGGAAGCTAAGATGGACGATTGGAAGACAAATTTGAAGACAGACATGGAAGAATTGAAGATAGATTTGAACACAAACTTGAAGACAGGCATGACAGATATGAAGACAGATTTGACAAATTTTCTACAAGAAATAATTACTAATGGTGAAAAGGTAGTAAAGGAAACTCATGATGCGAACAAAAGAAATGTTAATCATGATATCATAGACTCTAATGTTGGATCGAAGACCCACCATATTCCAAAAATCGATATGAGGAAGTTTGATGGCAAGGATCCCGCAACATGGATATTACAGATGGAGCAATTTTTCGATCTCAATAATGTGCAAAACACACAAAAGGTACGTATGGCAACTTTATATTTGGAACCAAATCAGTTTGTATGGTATCAATGGCTTTGCTCTCGTAAACAATTTATCACTTGGGCAATTTTTACGGAAGAATTGATAGCACATTATGAGGATACAAAAAGCAACACTTTTTTTAGCCAATTGATAAGTCTCAAACAAAAGGGTTCAATAATGGAGCACATTGAGGAGTTCCAAAAATTGAACATAAGGGTAAAAGATATTCCAGAGGAGCATAGGATTGATGTGTTCATAGGGTCTTTAAAGGATAATATCCAACATGATGTTCGCCTTTGGGAACCTGATTCATTAGAGAAGGCATTCAGGTTAGCAAGAAAAATGGAAAGCAAAATTATGGCAACCAGGAAGCATACCACTCACAACTATAAAGACGGAAGTGTTGTTGCCCCTAGTCTTCCACAACCTATAAGGTTGACACCACAACAATTGGAAGAAAAAAGAGCAAAAGGGCTTTGTTACAGTTGTGATAGCAAATACACTAAAGGTCATAAGTGTGCTGAGAAGAAATTATTCTACATAGATTGTGAAGAGGAAGAAGAAAAGGAGCAAGAAAGGTCAAAAGAAGAGGATATACTCCAGGAACAAAGCCTAGATGAAGAACAAATAAATCCGACCATATCTTGTAATGCATTGGCGGGAATTACCACTCCTCAAACCATCAAGATAGAAGGACAAATCAAGAAGAAAAAGGTAATAGTGTTGATTGATTCAGGAAGCACCCACAATTTTATTCATTGTAGGGTAGCAAAAGAATTGAATTGCTTCCTATATCCAGCACCAGAGTGTCAAGTGATGATTGCAAATGGAGGAACAATAAATTGCTCTGGAAAGTGCCATAATATCAAGCTATCCATGGGAGAATATGTATTGACTAGCCCAATGCTTTCCATTCCAATGGGAGGTGCTGATGTTGTACTAGGAGTCCAATGGCTACAATCCTTGGGTACAATAGCTTTTAATTTTCAAGAACTTTTCATCAAATTTTCTGTGGAAGGAAAGGAAGTTGAATTAAGGGGTATTGCAGGGAAACCAGGAAAGATAATCAGCTCTAATGGTATGACAAAGCTTCTAAAAAAGGAGCAAAGAGGTGTAATTGCACAATTATGTTCGCTAGATGTTTCCACATTGGAATCATCTATTTCTCCAGATCTCCAAAAAGTCCTGGACAATCATTCCAAGGTATTTGAGACTCCCAAAGGTCTCCCACCTATGCGTGATCATGATCATGCTATTCATCTGATTCCAGGAAGTGTTCCTCCAAACATCAGGCCGTACAGATATCCCTATGTCCAAAAGAGTGAAATTGAACGTATGGTTGCAGAAATGCTAGAGGCTGGTATAATTCAACCGAGTCAAAGTTCTTTCTCTGCTCCAGTAGTATTGGTGCACAAGAAGGATGGATCATGGCGCATGTGTCCGGATTATAGGGAGCTCAACAAGCTCACTATTAAAGATAAGTTCCCCATTCCTGTCATTGATGAATTACTGGATGAATTGCATGGATCAATTTACTTCACCAAGTTGGATCTTCGTTCAGGATATCATCAAATCAGAATGAAGATTGAAGACATTCCGAAAACAACATTTAGAACTCATGAGGGTCATTATGAATTTTTGGTCATGCCTTTTGGCCTTACCAATGCACCTTCAACATTTCAAGGTTTGATGAATTCAATTTTCAAACCATTCCTTAGAAAATTTGTGTTAGTATTTTTTGATGATATACTAATCTACAGCAAGTCTTGGAAGGATCATGTTGAACATGTTGACAGGGTGCTACAACTATTGGAGGAGAAACAATTATATGCAAAAAGATCCAAATGTTTCTTTGGAGTCCAGGAGGTGGAATATTTGGGTCATATTGTATCTCATGAAGGAGTTAAGGTAGACCCTAGCAAAATTAAAGCCATTAAGGAATGGAAAATCCCCACATCCATAAAGCATCTGCGAGGATTTCTTGGGTTGACAGGGTATTATCGCAAGTTTGTTAAGAATTATGGGAGAATAGCAGCACCTCTAACAACATTATTGAAGAAAGATGCATTTTCATGGACTCCGGAAGCAACAAAGGCCTTTGAACATCTTAAAGAGGCAATGTGCCAAGCACCGGTCTTAGCTACACCGGACTTCACAAAAACCTTTATTGTGGAATGTGATGCTTCAGGAAATGGAATTGGTGTTGTTCTAATGCAAGATGAAAGACCCATTGCTTTTGAAAGTCGTCCAATCAAGGGAAAGTTTTTAAGCAAAGCTATTTATGAGAAGGAAATGTTGGCAATACTCCATGCACTTAAGAAATGGCGACCCTACCTAATGGGAAGACACTTCAAGGTAAAAACGGATCATGATAGCCTTAAATACTTTTTAGAACAAAGATTATCCTCTGAAGAGCAACAAAAGTGGGTCACAAAGATGTTGGGTTATGACTTTGAAATCATCTACAAAAAAGGGAAGCAAAATGTGGTGGCAGATGCACTCTCAAGAAAGGATGAGGATGTGGAAGCATTGTTGTGCGCCATTTCTATTATCCAACCAGATTGGATAAACGAAGCAAGGGAGGAATGGAAGAATGACGAAGAAGTGTGGGCACTTATTCGAAAGCTACAACAAGATTCCAGTACGTCTGATACATTTAGCTGGCAAAATGATTCGTTATGGTACAAAGATCGCTTATACCTCTGTAAGAATTCCCAGCTAAAAAAAAAGATTCTTATGGAATTGCACACTTCTCCCTTAGGAGGGCACTCAGGATTTTTAAAAACTTACCACAGGGTTAAGAAGGAATTTTTTTGGGATGGCCTTAAATCAGATATTCAAAAGTTTGTGGCGAAATGTTTGGTTTGCCAACAAAATAAAGTTGAAACAATTAAGACACCGGGTCTATTACAACCTTTATCCATTCCAAGCCAACGTTGGGAGGAGGTTTCAATGGATTTTATCACAGGTTTACCCAAGTCTGAGGGAAAGAGTGTCATCATGGTGGTAGTTGACAGACTTACCAAGTATGCACACTTTTGTGCATTATCACATCCATTTAAAGCCAGTACAGTTTCTACTGCATTTATGGAAACAATTCAAAAGCTACATGGAAACCCAAAGATTATTGTAAGTGACAGAGATCCCATTTTCACTGGAAATTTTTGGACAGAATTATTTTCTTGTCTTGGTACTCAGTTAGCTCATAGCTCATCTTATCATCCTCAATCTGATGGGCAAACTGAGATAGTAAACAAATGTTTGGAAGGATATCTTCGTTGCTTTGTATCTGATAAACAGACACAATGGGTCAAATGGTTGCCTCTGGCTGAATGGTGGTATAACACTTCCTTCCATACAGCAACAAAAATGACCCCATTTATGGCACTTTATGGGTATCAACCACCATCCATCACATCATATTTAAGAGAAAATTCTAAGGTTCAGGCAGTGGAACATCACATCGAACATCAACAACAAGTCCTCCAACTCTTAAAGGATAACCTCGTGTTGGCACAGATAGAATGAAACAACAGGCAGATCAACATCGCAGTGAAAGAAGTTTTGATGTAGGTGATTGGGTATTCCTACGGCTACAACCATATAAGCAAATGTCCCTCAAGCAAGCTAAGAAGGATAATAAATTATCACCAAAGTATTATGGTCCGTACAAGGTGTTGCAAAAGATTGGTACTATGGCATACAAATTGGAGCTTCCTGCAGCTTCTCGATTGCACCCAGTTTTCCATGTTTCATGTTTAAAGAAGGTTATAGGCGACAAGCTCCCAGTTCAAACAATATTGCCAGAACTTGACGAGGAAGGAAAAATTATATTGGAACCGGAAGCAGTCATAGAAACAAGAACTCGACAGCTACGAAATCGATCAATTTCAGAGTATCTTATCAAGTGGAAGAACTTATCCGCTGAAGATTCCACATGGGAGGATGAGAATTTTATGCAGAAGTATCCAGAACTACTCAAGCGTTGAGGACAACACTTTTTTGAAGGAGAGGGGCATGTTGGGTCCCTATAATACTAGTGATTACCCCATTACTATTGTAGTTATACCCCTTATTAATATTGTTGTGCCCCTATTGCCCCCATATTGTTATTACTGTGCCCCATAGAATCCCTCTATTGTTATTTTTGTGGCTTTATATTATTATTGTTAGGTCGGCTGGATTATATTGTGACTCCTTAGACTCCTATATATAGAAAGGAGGTTTTGTCATTTGAATCATCCAAGAATTGTTCATTTATGTAATGTAAAGGAGGTTGCCCCCTCGAAGAGGCTGAATTCTAAGGCGTTGATCTATCTTTTCTATCTTTTCTTGAGCTGGTTTCATAACAATTTATTTCTTCTTTCTCGATGGTTCGTTCCTGGTGTATATCCTCTTATTTTGATGTTTCTTGATGCTTTTGTTCCTCCTCTTCATACTCTATGTAAAGCAATTTCTTTTCGACACACTTATGACCTTTAGTGCATTTGTTATCACAATTGTAACAAAGCCCTTTTTCTCTTTTTTCTTCCAATTGTTGTGCTGTAACCCTTGTAGGTTGTGGAAGGCTAGGAGAAAGAACACTTCCATCTTTATAGTTGTGAGGGGTAGACTTCCTTGTTTCCATAATTTTTCTTTCCAATTTTTAACAAAGCCCTTTTTCTCTTTTTTCTTCCAATTGTTGTGGTGTAACCCTTGTAGGTTGTGGAAGGCTAGGAGAAAGAACACTTCCATCTTTATAGTTGTGAGGGGTAGACTTCCTTGTTTCCATAATTTTTCTTCCAATTTTTAACAAAGCCCTTTTTCTCTTTTTTCTTCCAATTGTTGTGGTGTTGCTCTCAAGAAGGTGTTTCTCTTTGTATCCTCATAATGTGCTATAATTTCCTCCGTGAAAATTGACCACATAACAATTGTTTTACAAGAACAAGCCCTTTATACCATAAAAATTGATCTTGTTCTAAATATGAAGATGCAATACCTACCTTTTGTAACAGTGGTACACCATGTAGATCAAAATATTTATCCATCTGTAGTATCCAATTTACTGGATCCTTGCCATCAAACTTCCTCATCTTGATTTTTCTTTATTTTAGGAGCTCAATCTTGAAACAATTGTAACTCTGTAATGTCAGATATCCAAGTTCTGAAAATTCTTCCTGTAGTATCTCTCTGAGTTCTCTTTCTAACCCACAAGTCTGATCAGACTTTGATTATCCAAGAAAGAGTTATGTCAAATCTCCCACGGTGACCTGATTGTAGACCTTTTCAGAAGAGAAAACTTGTATGAAGTGCCACGTGTCACTGGTTTGACCTTTGGATCTGAAACATATACACAGGAAACTACAGTCCATTCTCTTTCTGTAACTTCTTATGAAATTTCAATCTTATGCTCAAAGAGATAGTTATGACGATTTTCCCACGGTGACCTGTTTGGAATGTAATTCGGGGGTCTGAAAAAACCATAACTTCCTCAGACTATATCTCCGAAAATGTAGCGAGACATGACTTGAAATTCAGAGCTGATGTTCAGACCGATTTCTTCTCAAATGGGTTTTTGTTTTAGCTTCTGAAACTTCGTAGTGAAAGAGTTATAGCGAAAATATCACGATGACTTGTTTTAGCTTAAATTCTGGAGCTTGCAAAAACCCTAACTTCCTCAGATCATATCTCCAAAATATAGTGAGACAAGCTCTGAAATTCAGACTCGAGGTTCAACATGAGTTCGTCTCAAATGGGTTTTTTTTTTTTTTTGCTTCTGAAATGTTGCAGAAATTTTTTTATAGTGAAAATGCCATGATGACCTATTTGGAGCAACAAAACCCTAGAATCCAAAGCTCTGATACCAAATGTTATGAAACTAGCTCACAAAAAGATAGAAAAAATAGAACAACGCCTTAGAATCCAGCCTCTTCGAGGGGGAAACCTCCTTTACATTACACAAATGAAAAATTCTTGGATGATACAAATGAAAAGACTTCCTTTCTATATATAGGAGTCTAAGGGGTCATAATATAATTAGAGTTGACATAACAATAATAATGTAAGGGCACAATAATAACAATATGGGGACTACATGGGCACAAAAATATAATAAGGGGGTTGTACTAATAACTATAAGGGGTTACACTAGTAGTATAGGGACCTAACACTACATCATAGAAACTCCTCTCCCCTTCCCCTATCCCTACTCACCATAAATCCCACCTCGTAATTACCTTTTCTAGGGTTTGTAAAGCTTCAAACTCAAAAACATGGATAAAGAGGATAAAGATTATGAGGAGAAGGAAAACAGTGGCAGTGAAAGCATGGAAGATGAACCTCAGCATCAGATAAAACGACATAAGGGAGGAAAAATTATCAGAGAGGGGCTAGAAAGTTGTTTGCAGTGGATAGGCAAGTGTTTACTCCACCTGATGTTGAAGGGACCTTGCCTTTTTCATCAGCTCATAGGAAAATGCTTGCTCCACAAACGGTGGAAGGGGCTTTTCCTTCTTCATCAACACAACAAGTGCAAAAAGTGAAGGAAAAGATGCTGGAGGAAAGCCTCAATGATGAAGAGGAAGGGAATTTGATTTGATGGAGCATGATGAACTAGACCAACCACACATTCATCATGGGATTGAGATAGTCGACTTGGAGGCTCAAGATGAGGTGACAAATGAAAATATAATCATAAAGGGAAATGATGCACTGATCCAAACGCTGATGGAAAACTTGGCGAGAACTAAGTATGTCATTTCATATCTTGAGCAAGAGAACGAGAAGCTAAGTGACAAATAGGTCCTCATGGAGCTAGAACTTCTCAAGGCAAAGAGGCAAGATGGTAAAGGCAAATCAATAATGCAAGAGGAAAAGACCCTAGCTACCTTGACTACAGAACAGAGGCTTGAAAGGGAGATTGAAGAGGATAGAGAAACATGGATTGATAGGGTCAATTGGAATTTGGAGAAGCTGCTAAAAAGGGCCAACAGGGACAATCAAATTGTTAGGCACATGGCTCACCATTATAAGACCCGAACATGATTTGTAACATAAGAGTCAAGCAAATGAAGACAAGGCTAAAACAAACCCTCAAATGCAAAAATGAGGGTGATAGGCTTAGGTTTCTTGCTGAATCTTCCTCGGCTAACCCAGACACTTGATGGTGGTGGTCTCCCACAAAGTTTGGGCAATTTTGAGCAATTTTTGAGATTTTTTTCATTTTTGAAGAATCTAGTAGTTTTTTACACAGAAATTTCGTCTCTATATGCATTGCCATTGGCGCTGCGCCTTTCCTAGGAGCATCCAATGGCCAAAATAAGACTACCATTGGATTTCTAATGATGTAAGCATGCTACCTGTATATTTTCTAAGATTTTGGAGCAAAATTGGTCAACCAAAATGTAAAAAAAAAACCTAAAAAATCATGTTTCTGCCCCTGTTTTGACCATGGCGCTATGCATAGAAGCAGTCTTGGGAGAATCCATTTTTGAGGGGTCAAATCAACTCCAAATGGGAAATTAAAGTCAGATTTAGAAAGTAGTCAGGACAAGATTTCCAATGCACTATCATGAGCTCAATTTTGACACCAGGAAGGCCTCCAAAACGGCCCTGTAAAACGTGTTGCACATAACCTTCTCGCGCTGAGCATCGGACAATTTTCTGCTAAATTTTAACTTTATTGTGCCATGAATGTAACTTTTGGGTTTTCTCTCATGGATGATGTTTTTACTGTTGTAAATGGTGACTAGGCATGTAAATAAGATGAATATTAGTTACTAGAGGGTAGATTCATTTGATAAAAAAATCTCTTGAAGTTAAATGAATCAGTTTCCTCCCTTTTAGAGGTAAGTTATTAGGGTTACCTAGATTCCAGTTTCTTGTTCAAATTTTGATGTATTAGTTCCTCATCTTAGGGATTCAACCCCTGAGGATGGGAGGAGGTTGAATTTAGGTCTATATCTTCTTTTTCCTTCTCATTGTAAAGGGTTGGACTCAGTGGGATGCTTATGTTTTGATTATATATCATTTTGTGTCAGTTACAGTAGGAGATTAATGAAAAATTGCAGCTATTTCTTTGGGATCCATGTGGTATGATGCTCAGTTCATTTTTTCTTATGTTTTCATGTGTTAAAATGTATTTTTGACTCCATTTCATCATTTCATACTCTTTATGTGAATGTATACAAGTTTGAAAGGCAAAATCCATAACTTTATGCTCTGTTTTGGGTAGACATTTCACAATTTGTGTTTTCTTTAGTTTAGGAAGAATCCACGAGCTTTACATGCTCTTCCTAGCTCCTCACCTATCTTTTCACCTCATCCATCAAACCCTAAGGTTCTGATCATTGTTCCAACCTTGCCCCATCGAACACCTTGCAGTTTTGACCTAATTTGCTTGCCCTAATTATTTGGCTCCTCCTGATCCAGCAAAACCCTTCAAAATCAAATCAAATCTTGTGCTAATATACCTAGCCTAATATCAGTTTCTAGATCTAGTCAATTTGGCTGAGATCCTTATGGAGAGAGCCCTCTCCTGGCCTAGTAGGGCTAGCTACTTGGCTAAGCATGGTTTGTGGTTACCCTGACATTGCCTTCCTTCAGCTTGAGGTTCAATCCAAGTGCTATCATAGTGGCGACCATACTGGGGAAAGAGGTGACAGATCTTCTCCGAGAAAGATCATCAAAGTTCAGATCTGATTGCTGATGGTGAACATCAGTCAGATGCATGTGAAGGCTGAAATAATTCACCCGACGGCTCCAGTGTCGAAAAATCCCAAGGTTTAGAATTTTTATGGCAACTCCACTCTTCAAGAACCATTAGCCCAAAGAATTTCTTGGTGAATTCATTGTTATAAAAATGGATTCGTTTGCTCAAAGGTATGCTCCCATGAGTCGAGATCACATTCCAGGTTTCCCAAATAAAATTCCTAAGGTAGATTAGCAAAGGAATTTGCCTATGTTTAAAGATGATGATAGGAATGATGCTGCTTTACATCTGGTTAGATTTCACATGCATACTCGCAAGTTGAAGGTTGATTTTCCTGAAGACTGCTGGATGAAGATATTCATGGCCACCCTGAAAGGTGAAGCCCGATCTTGGTATGAAATTTGGATCCCTGCTTGTATTTACTGTTTAAAGGATTTTCATACCATGTTCTTTGAAAGGTATAAAGAATATTGTCCATCCTTAATATTAGTTCAGAACTGTTGTAAACATGTTTATGATTTTATTGAAAATATTGAGAAATTTTATGAAGATGATGACTTCATGGATGATGAGATCATGGAAGCCCTGTATGAAAATCCATTTCAGCATAAAGAGAGCTTAGAGGATACTTATCAAGATGCTCAGGAAAATTTGCAGCAGGTTCAAGATCTTAGTACAATTGAAAATGATGGAAGACAAGGTCTTATTTCAGATCTGCTCATAGCAGAAGACAATATGCAGGAAAATCAAGTTCCAATTTCAAATTGTGATAAAGTCAAGTTGGGTATTTCAGATCTAGATTCAGATTGTGATGATGAAGAGTACCTTGTTCTGAATCCCATGAAGGAAAGCTCTGTTGTTGAGATCATCTGGAATGAATAAAACAAAGTTATTGACCCAAGTATTCTCCTTTCATTAGAATAAAGCCTTCATGAGGAGGTAATCTAGTCCTTTTATGAAAAACAAGATGAGATGTTTGTTCAAGCAAGTGAAAAATCTTCTTTGGATAACTTAGTGGAAAATGATAGAAGTATTAGTTTTGAGTTTGAAGACCTATACAAAGTTTTCCCTCATATGACTAATGAGCGCAATAAGAAACATGACACTCTGGTTGCCATGTCATATGAAGATGATCAACAATGTATTAAAATTGCAAAAGACCAGGGAATTTAGGACTGTCATTTAGATTTTTCTTCTCATATTTCATGTTTTGAATTGTTATTTCAGGAAGACATCTGCTCACCTATTTGTTCAGAAATTTTTGAAGACTACAAACACACTCTTGCTGAGGTACATTAGGAAGAGAGATCAGATTCAAGAGAAAAAGGTACCTTGTTTCTTCTAGATTAGCGAGAGGTAATTTTTCATGTTTTTCAAGATCCAGTAGCAAGATTATTGCAGTCAGCAGTGAAGGTAATTATTGTAGTATCAGCGATGATGGATATCATTGTCTACTATGTTTTTGGCTATCAAATTGTAAATATTTATTGTTGTCCAGAAAATCTGATTGGGAGAATCAATCGAGGAGGCATTTTCTTGATTCGTTACACTAGAATTTTGATATCGCCTGATTGTACATATGTATTTAGCAAGCAGGTGGTTGTCATTAGGATTTGAAGCCCTCACGTCTCGGTGATTTGCTTCCATCAATAATTTTAGTAAGATTTTTATTTTAGTAAGTATTGAGTCAAGTTGCTATGTTGAGTTTCAACAATTAGTAAGTTTTCTTTAGTTTTTTACTACATTGGCCCACATGGTTAGGCACTTGGTGTACGATGTTCTTGACACCTCCAAGGAGCTTCCATCGCCAATAAGGCCAATGTTAGTGTCATTACTTGCATCCTTCCACCAGCGATCAAATGTGCTCTTATAAAGTGGTCTTAGGGTGTCAAAGTCAAATTTTTTCATTTCAGTGAATCTTCAAGTAAAAATTTGGTCATTGGGTATAGGTCTAGTACTGTTTTCACTCCTTCCAAAGTTTTCCAAGTACTGGTCCATGTCACCCCTCAGCTGAGTGTACCATCATTAAAAGAGTTATCATCATTGTTACAGGTTCCAAACTATCATTTGTAAGTGAGTGGGTCATCTTATACCTTGTTGCCTTGGTTGTTCTTTTAAGGCTCACTTCCCTCTCCTAGGGTTTTGAGGACATTATTCTTGGTTCCTTGAATCCCATGATAAAAAAATCAACAAAACTTATATCCTAATGCTCATATACCTTCCCCTACCCGTCATATACCTTCTTAAACACTTCCCATCACTTATATCCCTCAAATTCACCATTGACCCACAAACCCTAGCCTATTGTTACAATTTGACACTTTTTTAGGCTAGGCCTGTGTTTTTCCCTTTTGGACCCCTTACCCTCACTCAATATTTGAAATTCCACTTTCCCCTATTTCCTAACATCCCTCCCCACCTCCCAAATTTTTCCTAAGAATTTAGAATCCCCATCCCCTTCATTTCCCTTCATTTTTACAAATCCCCTGTTTTCCCTTCACTAAACCCTAATTTCCTCTCCCACTGAGCTAGGGTTTGCTACGAAATCAGAGATATCTGAGTAGAGGAGGCATAAGGGATATCAACAGGTATGAGGTCATTTCATATCATCAACATCAGGTCTCCATCATTTGTCAAGAAGTCATTCCAAGGGACAAGTCATTCAGCACACATAAGGGTCGACAACAATTAAAACTATCCTAACAAGCATCCAAATTACTCCTTTTGCTACATAGAGCCTCAAACAAGTAAGTATAATACCTAAGCTGTCCTCCTAGCACTCATTTCAAGATTTTTGATTTTGTTCGCTATTAAAAACTTCAAACCCTAGGTTGTCTAAAAACCCTCCCTACTTATCATTTTCCTATTTATTCCCATATCTTATTGGCATATCCCTAAATATCATCCATATTCCCTATTCCCTATTGTCAAATACAATTATCCCCTATACCCTAGTCCCCAAACAAAATCCCTAAACCCCTACTTACGAAATAGTCCCTACTAAAAAATAACCCCCTTTCTCACTCTTACATCATACATATCTCATTCCTACATCACACAAACTCCTCCCCCCTTCAGCTATCCCTACTCACCATAACTCCCACTTCCTGATTACCTTGTCTAGGTTTTCTAAAGCTTCAAACTCAAAAACATGGATAAAGAGGATAGAGATTATGAGGAGGAGGAAAAAAATAGTAGTGAAAGAATGGAAGATGAACCTCAGCATCAGACAAAATGACATAAGGGAGGCAGAATTATCAGAGAGGGGCTAGAAAGTTGTTTGCAGTGGATAGGAAAGTGTTTACTCCACCTGATGTGGAAGGGGCCTTGCTTTCTTCATCACCTCGTAAGCAAATGTGTGCAAAAAGGGAAGGAAAAGATGCTGGAGGAAAGCCTCAATGATGAAGAGGAAAAGGAATTTGATTTGATGGAATATGATGAACCAGAACAACCACACATTCATCATGTCATTGAGATAATTGACTTTGAGGCTCAAGATGAGGCGACAAATGAAAATATAATCATAAAGGAAAAAGATGTATAGATCCAAGCACTGATGGATAAATTGGTAAGAGCTAAGTATACAATTTCATACCTTGAGGAAGAGAACAAGCAACTAAGTGACAAACAAGTCCTCATGGAGCTAGAACTTCTCAAGGCAAAGAGGCAAGATGACAAAGGCAAATCTCTAATTCAAGAGGAGAAGACCCCAACCACCTTGACTACAGAAGAGAGGCTTGATAGGGAGATTGAAGAGGATAGAGAAACATGGCTTGACATGGTCAATTTGCATTTGGAGAAGCTTCTAAAAAGGGCCAACACGTACAATCAAATCGTCAGGCACATGGCTCACCATTATAGGACTCGACACAAGATTTGTAACATAAGAGTCAAGCAAATGAAGACAAGGCTAAAACAAACCCTCAAAGGAAAAAATGAGGGCGATAGGCTTAGGTTGCTTGCTGAAGCTTTCTTGGCTGACCCAGACACTTGATGGTGGTGGTATCCCACAAATTTTGAGCAATTTTGAGCAAGTTTTGAGAAATTTTGCATTTTTGAAGAATTTAGCAGTTTTTGACACATAAATTTTGGATCTATGTGCAACGCCATTGGAAATGCGCTTTTCCTAGGAGCATCCAATGGAAAAATGAAGACCACCATTGGATTCCTAATGATTTAATCATGCTCCCTGTGCATTTTCTAAGCTTTTGGAGCAAAACTGTTCAGCCAAAAGTTCAAAAAACACCTAAAAAATCATGTTTCTACCCCTGTTTTGACCATGGCGTTGCGCATAGAAGAAGTCTTGGGAGAATCCATTTTTGAGGGGTCAAATCAACTCCAAATAGAAAAATAAAGGCATATTTGGAAATTAGACAGGACAGGCTTTCCAATGAGCAATCATGAGCTCCATTTGGAGACCGGGAAGGCCTCCAAGATGGCCCTGTAAAAAGTGCTGCGCATAGCCTTCTCGCGCTGCACATAGGACAATTTTCTATGAAATTTTCACTTTACTGTGCCATGACTGTAAATTTTGGGTTTTCTCTCATGGATGATGTTTTTACTGATGTAAAGGGTGACTAGGCATGTAAATAAGATGAATATTAATTACTGGAGGGTAGATTCATTGGATTAAAAGTTCTCTTGAAGTCAAATGAATCAGCTTCCTCGCTTTTAGAGGCAAGTTGTTAGGGTTTCCTAGATTCTAGTTTCTTGTTCAGCTTTTGATGGATTAATTCCTCATCTTATGGATTCGACCGCTGAGGATGGGAGGAGGTTGAATTGAGGTCTATATCTTCTTTTTCTTTCTCCTTGTAAATGGATGCTTATGTTTTGATTAGATATCATTTTGTATCAGTTATAGCAGGAGATTAATGAAAAATTGCAGCTATTTCTTTGGGATGCATGTGGTATGATGCTAAATTCAGTTTTTCTTAAGTTTTCATGTGTTAAAATGTATTTTTGACTCCATTTCATCATTTCACACTCTTCATGTGAATGTATGCAAGTCTGAAAGGCAAACTCCATAAATTTATGCTCTGTTTTGGGTAGACATTTCACAATCTGCGTTTTCTTCAGTTTAGGAAGAATCCATGAGGTTTAGATGTTCTTCCTAGCTCCTCACCTATCTTTTCACCCCATCCATCAAACCCTAAGGTTCTGATTGTTGTTCCTACCTTGCCCCATCAAACACCCTGCAATTTTGACCTAATTTCCTTGCCCTAACTGTTTGGCTCCTCCTGATCGAACAAAACCCTTGGAAATCAAATCAAACCTTGTGCTACTATACCTAGCCTAATATCAGTTTCTAGATCCATTCAATTTGGTTGAGATCCTTACAGAGAGAGCCCTCTCCTGGCCTAGTAGGGCTAGCTACTTGGATAAGCATGGTTTGTGGTTACCCTGGCATTGCCTTCCTTCAGCCTGAGGTTCAATCCAGGTGTTGACATAGTGGTGACCATACTGGGGAAAGAGGTTACAGATATTCTCCGAGAAAGATTATCAAAGTTCAGATCTAGTTGCTGATGGTGAACAGTGGTTAGATGCATGTGAAGGCTGAAATAATTCACCCGGAGACTCCAGTGTCGAAAAATCCCAAGGTTCAGAATTTTTATGGCAACTCCAATATTCAAGAACCAGTAGCCTGAAGATTTTCATAGTGAATTCCTTGTTATCAAAATGGATTCGTTTGCTCGAAGGTATGCTCCCATGTGCCGAGATCACATTCCAGGTTTCCCAAATAAAATTCCTAAGGTAGATTGGCAAAGGAATTTGCCTATGTTTAAAGATGATGATAGGAATGATGTTGATTTACATTTGGTTAGATTTCACATCCATACTCCCATGTTGAAGGTCTATTTTCCTGAAGACTACTTGATGAAGATAGTCATGGTCACTCTGGAAGGTGAAGCCCGATCTTGGTATGAAAGTTTGCCACATGCTTGTATTTACTGTTTAAAGGATTTTCATACCATGTTCTTTGAAAGATATAAAGAATATTGTCCATCCTTAATATTAGTTCAGAACTGTTGTAAACATGTTTATAGTTTTATTGAAAATATTGAGAAAGTTTATGAAGATGATGACTTCATGGATGATGAGATCATGGAAGTCCTGTATGAAAATCCATTTCAGCAGCATAAAGAGATCTTAGAGGATACTTATCAAGATGCTCAGGAAAATTTGCAGTAGGTTCAAGATCTTAGTACAATTGAAAATGATGTAAGACAAGGTATTATTTCAGATATGCTCATAGCAGAAGACAATATGCATGAAAATCAAGTTTCAATTTCAGATTGTGATAAAGTCAAGTTGGCTATTTCATATCTAGATTCAGATCGTGATGATGAAGAGTACCTTTTTCTGAATCCCATGAAGGAGAGCTCTGTTGTTGAGGTCATCTGGAATGAAGAAAACAAAGTTATTGACCCAAGTATTCTCATTTCATTATAAAAAAGCCTTCATGAGGAGGTAATCTAGTATTTTTATGAAAAACAAGATGAGATCTTTGTTCAAGTAAGTGAAAAATCTTCTTTGGATAACTCAGTGGTAAATTATAGAAGTGTTAGTTTTGAGTTTAGAGACCTATATGAAGTTTTCCCTTGTATGACTGATGGGTGTGATAAGAAACATGACAATCTGGTTGCCATGTCATATGAAGATGATCAACAATGTATTCAAGTTGTAGAAGACCAGGGAATTGAGGACTATCATTCAGTTTTTTCTTCTCATATTTCATGTTTTGAATTGTTATTTCAAGAAGACATCTGCTTGCCTATTTGTTTAGAAATTTTTGAAGACTACGAACACACTCTTGCTGAGGTACATTATGAAGAGAGATCAGATTCAAGAGAAAAAGGTACCTTGTTTCTTCTAGATCAACGAGAGGTAATTTTTCATGTTTTTCAAGATCCGGTAGCAAGTTTATTGCAGTCAATAGTGAAGGTAATTATTGCAGTATTCAGTGATGATGGAGATCATTGTCTGCTCTATTTTTGGCTATCAAATTGTAAATATTTATTGTTGTCCAGAAAATATGATTGGGAGAATCAATCGAGGAGGCATTTTCTTGATTCGTTACACTGGCATTTTGATATCGCCTGATTGTACATATTTATTTAGCAAGCAGGTGGTTGTCATTAGGATTTGAAGCCCTCACGTCTCGGTGATTTGCTGCCATCAATAAGTTTAGTAAGATTTTTATTTTAGTAAGTATTGAGTCAAGTTTTTATGTTGAGTTTCAACAATTAGTAAGTTTTCTTTAGTTTTTTACTGCATTGGCCCACATGGTTAGGCACTTGGTGTATGATGTTCTTGACACCTCCAAGGAGCTTCCATCGCCAATAAGGCCAATGTTAGTGTCAGTACTTGCAGCCTTCCACCAACAATCAATTGCGTTCTTACAAAGTGGTCTTAGGGTGTCAAAGTCAAATTTTTTCATTTCAATGAGTCTTCAAGTAAAAATTTGGTCATTGGGTATTAGGTCTAGTAATGTTTTCACTCCTTCCAGAGTTTTCCAAGTACTGGTCCATGTCACCCCTCAGCTGAGTGTACCATCATTAAAAGAGTTTTCATTATTATTACAGGTTCCAAACTATCATTTGTAAGTGAGTGGGTCATCTTATACGTTGTTTCCTCAGTTGTTCTTTTAAGGCTCACTTCCCTCTCCTAGGGTTTTGAGGACATTATTCTTGGTTCCTTGAATCCCATGATAAAAAAAAATCAACAAAAATTATATCCTAATGCTCATATACCTTCCCCTACCCTTCATAGACCTTCTTAAACACTTCCCATCACTTATATGCCTAAAATTCACCATTTACCCACAAACCCTAGCCTATTGTTACAATTTGACACTTTTTTTAGGCTAGGCCTGTGTTTTTCCCTTTTGGACCCCTTACCCTCACTCAATATTTGAAATTCCACTTTCCCCTATTTCCTAACATCCCTCCCTACCTCCCAAAATTTTCCTAAGAATTTATAATCCCCCATCCCCTTCATTTCCCTTCATTTATACAAATCCCCTGTTTTCCCTTCACTAAACCCTAATTTCCTCTCCCACTGAGCTAGGGTTTGCTATGGAATCAAAGATATCTCAGTAGCGATAGCATAAGGGATATCATTAGGTATGAGGCCATTTCATATCATCAAAATCAGGTCTCCATCATTTGTCAAGAAGTCATTCTAAGGGATAAGTCATTCACCACACACAAGGGACAACAACCATCAAAACTATCATAACAAGCATCCAAATCACTCCTTTTGCTATGTAGAGCCTCAAAAAAGTAAGTATACTCCCTAAGCTATCCTCCCAGCACTCATTTCAAGATTTTTGAGTTTGTTCGCTATTAAAATTTTCAAACCCTAGGTTGTCTAAAAACCTTCCCTGCTTATCATTTTCTTGTTCATTCCCATATCTTATTGTCATATCTCGACATATCATCCCTATTACCTATTCCCTACTGTCAAATACACTTATCCCCTATAACCTAGTCCCCAAACAAAATCCCTATACCCCTACTTAAAAAATAGTCCCTACTAAAAAATAGCCCCCTTTCTCACTCTTACATCATACATCTCATTCCTACATCACACAAACTCCTCTCCCCTTCCCCTATCCCTAATCACCATAACTACCACTTCCTGATTACCTCCTCTAAGGTTTTTAAAGCTTCAAACTCAAAAACATGGATAAAGAGGATAAAGATGATGAGGAGGAGGAAAACAGTGGTAGTGAAAGCATCGAAGATGAACCACAACATCAGAGAAAACCACATAAGGGAGGAAAAATTATCAGAGAGGGGCTAGAAAGTTGTTTGCAGTGGATAGGTAAGTGTATATTCCACTTGATATGGAAGGGGCCATGCCTTCTTCGTCAACTCATAGGCAAATTCTTGCTCCATAAATGGTGGAAGGGGTGTTGCATTCTTCATCAACACAACAGGTGAAACAGGTGCAAAAAGGAAAGGAAAAGATGCTGGAGGAAAGCGTCAATGATGAAGAGGAAAGGGAATTTGATTTGATGGAATATGATGAACCAGAACAACCACACATTCATCATGGCATTGAGATAGTCGACTTGGAAGCTCAAGCTGAGGCGACAAATGAAAATATAATCATAAAGGAAAAAAATGCACAGATCCAAGCACTGATGGAAAACTTGGTGAGAGCTAAGTATGAGCAAGAAAACAAGCAACTAAGTGACAAATAGGTCCTCATGGAGCTAGAACTTATCAAGGCAAAGAGGCAATATGACAAAGTCAAATCAGCAATGCAACAGGAAAAGACCCTAGCCACCTTGACTACAGAATAGAGGCTTGAAAGGGAGATTGAAGAGGATAGAGAAACATGGCTTGACAGGGTCAATTAGCATTTGGAGAAGCTGCTAAAAAGGGCCAACAGGGACAATCAAATCGTTAGGAACATGGCTCGTTATTACAGGACCCAGAACAAGATTTGTAACATAAGAGTCAAGCAAATGAAGACAAGGCTAAAACAAACCCTCAAAGGCAAAAAGGAGGGTGATAGTCTTAGGTTGCTTGATGAAGCTTCCTTGCTTGACCCAGACACTTGATGGTGATGGTCTTCCACAAATTTTGAGCAATTTTGAGTAAGTTTTGAGAATTTTTGCATTTTTTAAGAATTTAGTAGTTTTTGACACATAAATTTTGGCTCTATGTGGCGCTGCACTTTTCCTAGGAGCATTCAATCGCCAAAAGAAGACCACCATTGGATTCCTAATGATGTAAGAATGCTCCCTGTGCATTTTCTAAGCTTTTGGAGCAAAAATGGTAAGCCAAAAGGTCAAAAAACACCTAAACAATCATGTTTTTGCCCCTGTTTTGACCATGGCACTGCGCATAGCAGCAGTCTTGGGAGAATCTGTTTTTGAGGGGTCAAATCAACTCCAATGAGAAAAGAAAGGTATATTTGGAAAGTAGATAGGACAGGCTTTCCAATGAGCTATAATGAGTTCAATTTGAACATCGGGACGACCTCCAGAATGGCCCTGCCAAAAGTGATGTGCATAGCCTTCTCGCACTGCGCATAGAACAATTTTCTGCTAAATTTTCACTTTACTGTGCCATGACTGTAACTTTTAGGTTTTCTCTCATGGATGATGTTTTTATTGATGTAAATGGTGACTAGGCATGTAAATAAGATGAATATTAGTTATTGGAGGGTAGATTCATTGGATCAAAAGTTCTCTTGAAGTCAAATGAATCAGTTTCCTCCCTTTTAGAGGCAAGTTGTTAGTGTTGCCTAGATTCCAGTTTCTTGTTCAGGTTTTGATGGATTAGTTCCTCATCCTAGGGATTTGACCCATGAGGATGGGAGGAGGTTGAATTGAGGTCTATATCTTCTTTTTCTTTCTCATTTTAAAGGGATGCTTATGTTTTGATTAGATATCATTTTATATAAGTTACAACAGGAGATTAATGAAAAGTTGCAACTAATCTTTGGGATCCATGTGGTATGATGCTCAATTCAGTTTTTCTTATGTTTTCATGTGTTAAAATGTATTTTTGACTCCATTTCATCATTTCATACTCTTTATGTGAATGCATATAAGTCTGAAAGGTAGAATCCATAACTTTATGCTCTGTTTTGGGTAGACATTTCACAGTCTATGTTTTCTTCAATTTAGGAAGAATCCATGAGGTTTACATGCCCTTCCTAGCTCCTCACCTGTATTTTCACCTCATGCATCAAGCCCTAAGGTTCTGATCGTTGTGCCTACCTTGCCCCATTGAACACCCTGCAATTTTGACCTAATTTCCTTGCCCTAACTATTTGGCTCCTCCTGATCCAGGAAAACCCTTCGAAATCAAATCAAACCTTGTGCTATTATACCTAGCCTAATATCAATTTCTAGATCCACTCAATTTGGTTGAGATCCTTACAGAGAGAGCCATCTCCTGGCCTAGTAGGGATAGCTACTTCGCTAAGCGTGGTTTGTGGTTACCCTAGCATTGCCTTCCTTTAGCCTGAGGTTCAATCCAGGTGCTAACATACGGGTGAACTAGGAACCAAAATTTTATATGTCTACTTTTAGCTTAGACAAAATATGTGCACGATATGTGTTCTCAGGATTGAATTGGAAATGGACTACTGAAGAGAAGTTCCTGATTACTTTCATTGTAGGTTGTTGTCAGAAGTGAGCTTCAGAGGCATGTGTGACAAATTGGCTGAAAAGATCTTTGTAGTTATTTTTCACATGATATTTGAGATTGATCCTCCTTGCATGATAGATCAAGTAAAGGATTCACTTCGAGATATCACAATTTGGTTCGCATATTTAGAGGGTAAATACATTAGGTGCTTTGATTGTCATATATCCCCTCATATTATGTCGCGATATGTGACCAACAAGGTGGTCATGCAAGAGGTTTCAAATCAGTTGGACAAGGGGTTGTCAGGAATGATAAACAAGTGGAGGAAATCCCCTTGGCCTATATTTCCATTGAGGATCATACTTTACAAGTTAAAGAGTCATAAGGCGATAGTAACAAAGATAAAGGAGTTGGACTGCCTACACTTCACCACCAAATACTTCCATGGATATGATACCAGGCAAATTGTTAGACAACATTGTTAAAGGATTGGTAATCAATATCCACAACAGAAGATGAGAAGATAAAGAATTGGTACAATGCCAAAATGAGGACACATCCAACCATGGAGACCAATTCACCCCACAATCCACCAGCTTAGGACTTGCAGGTGAAAAAGAAGGAGGAGATAACGCCTCAAGCAAAGAATATAGGTCCTAGGAAAAGGATCAGATATTCATCTGGTGAGAGTGGAAAGAAATGGAAAGTTGTTCCATTAAACTCAAGAGCTATGCAAGAAGAACTAGAGAGGAAAGAAGCAAAAGAAGCACTAGAAGAAGAGGAGAAGAGGAAGCAGGATGAGTTTCTCAAGAAGCAAAAAGAAGAATAAGAAGAGAGGAGAAGGATAGAAGAAGAGTAGCAGAGGCATTCCCAGAAGGAGGAAGTTGCACAAAGATTGGAAGAAGAGAAAATAAATGAAGAGAGTTAGAAGAAGAAGTAATGGAGAAAGAAGATACCATCCATCCCATGGATGATGAACCATGCACTCCAGAGGAACATCCTCTTACATGTGGTCATATTCTAATTGAGGAAATGGGGATCACACTTCCACCGACTAATAGAGTTATGGATGTATGTAGCGTAACTTTTGATCAACTAAAAAAGAGGATCCTGTAGAAAAGGCAACGCTATTTCCCGAATGACCCTCAAAATCCAGTCTGAGTAGAAACATAAAAGGTGATAACCTCCAACACTCGAAGGAACCCCAGAGCTATCATGGCAGCAAATTTTCATTCGCTACAACAACACAGGATAATTTTGAGTATCTGCTGACTGAGAACACCGATATGAGAAGATAATTTGCCATAGTTAAGCAATAGGCAGAACAACTCGCGACGAAAAACCAATGGTTTCTATCACAAAGTGCCAATATCGTCGAGTGGCAATCAACCATGCAATAAGAGGTAGGGCCAATGGAGGATACCATGGTGTGACTATATGATGAGATGATATTTCTTCAACAAGTGGTGTCTCCTCTTGTTGGCATACAAAAGAAGGCGCATGAAGTGGTGAAACTCTTGAAAATGACAAATAGAGTAGTCGATCAACTTCAGGAGTGCACTACCAGGTATCCAGATGCCCTACAACATTTGGAGAAGAAATACAAGATTGCCACATAATTGGATAGAGTTTAGTTGAGACTCCATCAACAGAATTTCATATGCCTTGGTGAACAGTCGATTAGTACCATTGCTGCATATAATTGACTGCACAATGCATTTGAGTCTCTAACAGAAAATCATGGGATGCTTTCGATCGGTACAATTGAGGCAATCAGAGGCAGTGATATCATCTTCCCTGAGATCCAAGAGTACATTGAGTGGGTCAAATAGACAACAAAACGGGAAGGCTTTGAGGTAACCAAAGATGTTATTATGAAGTATGCCATTTTACCAGTGAAAGCTCATATTAAGCTTTCATGGTTGTGTAATAATGTACAATAAAACTCTAAGAATATATTGTCAGAGGCATTGGAGGTCAATACATGATTCATTGGGGACTATCCAATTCGGGTCAAATACATCTCCACTATTTTCAAAGTTGGGAACACTTATATTACAACTGAAATCCATGTAGAAATAAATGACTTATCCATTTGATGAGTCTTTGTCCCATTCTCATTTTTGTCTTATATAGTTGTCATCTAATTTGTGATTTGTCTTATGCAATAAATTTTATGTAATGAAGCCCAAGGGACACAAGTGGAATATGAATGGCCACACATTGGAATGTAATGAGTCATGTTAGGATGTGAATAGTCATAGAAGTCAAAGAGTCACAGGGAAGCTCAAAGGCCATTATACTTGTTATAAAAAGCTCCTCATAACTCAAGAAAAGGGATTATTGGGAGGCTTAGCCTTGGACTCTCTTGTAATACCTAGGAGATATATTATTCTTTGGAGAAGCAAGTTGTGGCTTCAGTAATTCCAAGGGACACAAGTAATAAGTTGTCATCTCAAGTCCAAGGGACACAAGTGGAATATGAATGGGACACAAGTGGAATATGAATATCCACACATTGAAATGTAATGAGTGATGTTAGAATGTGAATAATCATAGAAGTCAAAGAGTCATGGGGAAGCTCAAATGTCATTGTACTTATTATAAATAGCTCCTCATAATTCAAGCAAAGGGATTTTTGGGAGGCTTAGCCTTGACTTCGCTTGTAATACATAGGAGATATATTATTCTTTGGAGAAGCAAGTTGTGGCTTCACGTTCCACTATTGGATACAATTTTTCAATCACGTAACAATGTACTTGGTATCTTACACTTATAATCAGAAGTTCAATGAACCAACATTCCTTCATACATGTATTGTAGATATAGTTGGATTATTTTGGTTATGTTTATGGTATATGTTGTTTTATTTACATGCTAAGTTAATGAACTAATTCGTTGCTTAGATATGGATTTTATTGAATGAATGTCGTTATGCTTTAACGATTGTTGTTTATTATGTGGAATAATCTATAGGTACTCAACAAGTCCTTCTCTTTATCCCTGGGTCCCCCTTTAGGATAATACTATTACTTTTCTAACCGGTGGATCGTTTCCCTCCTCATTTGTCCAAGTCTCCCCCATACACATTACATTGTATGTCTCACAAAGCTCACATTATTGCTTCCCCAAAGAGG
Organism: Pinus tabuliformis; assembly: GCA_031772625.1. Classification (NCBI taxonomy): domain Eukaryota; kingdom Viridiplantae; phylum Streptophyta; class Pinopsida; order Pinales; family Pinaceae; genus Pinus; species Pinus tabuliformis. The sequence goes on from CM062807.1 coordinate 1,169,859,565, forward strand.
CATTGTGTTATGTTATGTTTGATCATAACCAAGGCATACCTTGGAAAGCCATTTCAATGGTGGCTAGACTATATGGTACTCCTACAACAAATGGTGTGAGGTCTAATTGGGACTTCACATCGAGGAAACCCCCCTACAATGTTGGTGACATCCAACACCATCAACTTTTTTGGCACTAGAAAGACAGACAAATGACAAGCCGAGCCTTTGAATTATGTTCAAGCCTTTTACCTTTAATGGATTCATTCCAAATCATAATCCCGAGGTGTTTTACTGAAGCTTTAAATGTTTCAATACCCACATAAATTTTACATAACTTGTCACACCTTAAATTTGACGGAAAGGGTATGACAACCATCATTGATTATGTGATTGAATTCATTCAATTTTGTTTTTCAAGTGGCATTTATTCTGAAGAAATCCTAACACGGTTGTTTACCTTTACAATGCATGGTCGTGCGAAGCAATGGTGCTACTCTCTACCCACTGCGTCTATCACATCTTTTAAGCATTTAGTTAACAAACTTTGTTGCATCTTTTACAAGTATGAATATCAAGATGTTATAAATGAAAATGATCAACATATAATGGAACTTAATGAACCTCTCAAACATTTCTATGATTGGTTCCTTCATCTTTGTTATGAATTTCTAGATGAGGATGTGGACTAACAATTCTTAAATGATAAATTATGTTTCTTAGTCTGGATGTCAAGGAAATATTTTTGAATATGGTTCTTCATGTCCTCTCGATCCAAAAGAATTTAATCATCCCGAGGAAGAACTAGACCTGCCTTTTCTTCCATGTCCTCCTCCTTTTTATATTTCGTGTTTTGAACCTCAACCATCATTAAATTAGAAGAGCAATTATCTGATGAAGAAGTACTTTTTCTTTTGCATCTTCCCCATATGGTGATGCATCTAATCTTATCAATCAACCATATCCTAATATTGATATTTGTCTAGTTGATTCTTCACCCACTAATCAAGTTAAACCCTTGGGACGATAATGACCTCAATGATTTCTTGTTTTCTGAGTTATACAGTCATGATTTCTCTGGTAATATGGATGATTCTTTGTTCTTACATGATGATTTGGGTTTATAAAAACTTTAAATGGAGTCTGATGAAATTATCAATGATTTTATTTAAGGTATATATCCATTTGAATTAGAAAATGATATGCTTATCATCGAATACTTTTACAACAATCTTGAAAACCCATCCTCTTCTAAATTTCATGAATTAAATAATGAATCTTGTTTTCATAAGAAACTGACCATGTTTTCTCAGATCAATTATCAAGGTTTTCAAAATTCAAAGCTAATTCATGTGAGTAGGAAACTTTAGTGTAGATTAATGGTTATGTTAGGTTCTTGTCACTACGACCATGTTTGTGTTTTTGGTAAATTCTTATTTCTTTTGCATAAATTTATCATTCATGTTACCACATGGGATGCAAAATCTCTCCTGAGGGATGCTTACTTTCTTCACATAAAAATTTTCAACCCTCAAGGGAGGAAATTTACTTTGACTATCAAACTTCCCCCGTTACATCCCATCATAAGTGAATCTCGAATTTGTGATGTAAAAACAAAGAAAAATCTTATTGAATCTTTTGCATCATTCATCCAAGATCCCATGTGCATGACAACTTGGATTGTGGTCAACCTGATAATATTTCTTATGACATGGATCTATCTCTGTTCAATATTTCTTGTCTATCTTTCCCCAAAGGTTGTTTCGATGATCCCATTGCATAATCCCAAGAAGCCTATTTTCAGTTTGGACCCATGTCTCATGGCCTTTTCTTGCAAGCTCCTCGTAAAATCTTGTATGGTCACGGACATGGCCATTCCTGTTGTTGTGGAGTTTTTTGTTTGATAGAGAAATTGAGTGTAATGCACCATTTTGGTTGCACTTCCTATTTCCATTGGTCAGTGAAAATGTTTGCACAATTTCTCTTTTTCACTGCACTACTTTTTGCTTTGATTCTACATGTTCACAATCCTTGGTCTAAACTTCGGGAGAAACTTGTATGGATGCATTGGAAGTTTCACTTTACGTGATCCAACCTTGTCCTATTTAGTTTAGGTTAGGATAGGTTTCATGTAGTTAGATGCATTGCATTCTTGTTGTACAATTTTCCTCTTTCAAGTTTCAATTCTATGCTTATGCTTTTTTTTCTCTTTAAATAAAGTCAGTTTTGAGCTTTGAGATGAATTAGATAATATTTTGTGAATGGAAAGTTGTGGTAACACACAATACTTGGCTTATCTCCCACCCTCTTCCTTGATTTGGTTTATCCTTTTCGAGTTAATGATTATTCAATGGAAAATACAATCTTTTAGTTGGGAAGTTGTAAGAAAACCATGAAACCCACATCTATTTAGGATTCTCATTCCTATGCCAGGACTTGTTATGGAAAATGTGTGTTCTTTCTTATCTATCTGTGTAGAGTAATATAGGTGGAATTTTTTTAGCAAGCAAAGCATCAGAGGTCAAAAATTCTGTCTCTGAAGGAGAAACCTCCTCTGCTCTTAATAAATTAGGATCCCTCTTCTGCCCATTGAAAAATAATAAATTCCTATGCATAGTCCTATGAAAATATAATAAAATATAAAGGCTGAAATAAGAGAAAGGATTCCTACGCAGGGAGGTGAAACAAGCAACCTCGCTGGGGTACTATCCAGTCTTGTTGGCAATGAAGCAATGTTTGTGTTCCTAAAGTGACTCCGTCAAGGTATTGTTCAGAACTGCTGGCAGCATAACAATGCCAAAGATGTAAAACTCACACTCTGATTGTTTTTATTCGCTATAATCTATTACCCTTACTTACATTGACAATATGGTGATATGGCTTGCTTTATGTTGTGTTACACTGAGAAACACAATATGGAATACTATTTCTCTAACTAGGTAAAATTAGGGAATTAAGGTAACCTACTGATTGAATAAATAATTCCTGAAGAAATAAGACTTTATACTTACAATGAAACCATTTTAGAGAAGCCGTGGTTCTCCCAGTGTGTCGCTAAGTTTTGTCGCTGCGACAATGACCCTACAAATTTTTTCTAATGTCAATTTTGGAGTCTATGATAACTGTCATTTTAAGCCCACTTAAGGCGTTATGTTGTTTGAATTGTTATTTATGTGTTTTCTCCTAGTGTCACATCCTCTTAAGTCAATGTTTTATAAGCGTTGTCACTTAACCATTAGAAGCACTTGAGTTAGTAAGTCTATGGTTAGGTGAACTCAAGATATTTCTTGACTTAGAAACTTGCCTTCTTTCCATGCACATACTCGAAAAACACTCAAAAAGCATGAAAAAGAAAGTAAAAGCAAGAAAACGCTCAAGAAAAAAAAAGTTCACACCAAGTTGATGAAGCCATGCACTTAACATGAGCACACTCCTTTGGTCTGAAGGAGTGCTCCCTTCTTGAGCACACTCTTTTATGTTGAACAGATGCGCCCTCCATGAGTTCACTTCTTCATATTGAAGACATGCGCCCTTGTTGATGAAGGCATGAGCCAATCTTGCTACATGAGCGCACAAACATAGAAAATAAAAGCCCACTTAAATGCTTTTAACCAACCCTTTAATGTGACGACAAGTGGCACTCATGCATGAATCAGTTTTGCATGTAGATTTATTTAAATCAACTCAGTTAATCATTCTTCTTCCATAATCATTCCATCTGAGTTGGGCACTCAATTGGTAATCAAGGGTCTCTTCATCAACCAATGTTGCAAGTAAGTATTGCATGTCGAATCTTTCAGTTGCATTTCATGATTTCTCCATCATTCTTTCTCTCCTTCTTGTTGATCCTCCGCTTTTCAGATTGTTTGCTGGTGTTTATGCTAGATCTTCATGTTGCAAGTGTTATTCCACTCTCACATGTAGAAACTCTTCATCTTCTTTAAACCTTTCATACTTCACCATGCATGCAACAATAATTTTAAAAGTCTTGTTGATATTTCTTCTCTCAGCTTACCATCGAATCTTGTTGTTCAAATTTGTTTCCAAGCTTCCAGTAGGTAGAGCACACTTCTTGAGCTCAAAGGCTGATCAAACTAAAAAATTGTGCCCTTCTTGACTAGTTTTCCTCTTGAGCACATGAGCACATCACAAAGACACAAAGAAACATTCCTGTAGCCCATCAACATGTGACAGTGCACCCTCCTTTTCCTTGAGCGCATGGGCACATTGTGAAGGCATGAAACCTTGTCTATCTCTTCCTTCATCCCTTCGGAGTGTGACATTGCACCCTCCCTGTCTCTTTGAGAGCATGAATGCATAGGGAAGACCTGAAGGCCCATCAACTTCCCCCTTCAACCCTTAAGAGTGCACTAATGCTCCCTATATGGTTTATTTCACTTGCTTGAGCTCATGAGCACACTACAAAGCCATGAATGACCCCATCGCTTCGTGATTTGAAAGTGTGCCCTCCTAGTTTGCATGCTCATTTTATCTTGCATGTAAATGATTTTCCACTGTCATTCATATATCTTCATGTTCTATCATATGTAATGACTATTTTCACGTGATTTACAGATATTGATGCATAGTTAGGCTGTTTAAGTTGATATTATCGCTATGAGTGTGTTTCCCCAAACAAATGTTCATGCTAGAAGTATTGTTACCTTGTCGTCATCAGTTGCAGCCATGTCACCTCACAAAATGAACTTAAGAGAACATTTAGAAGCAAGCATTGATGAACCTATAGAATTTATAAAACCAAACATACCCATATATGCAGACATACAATGATTTATTGACAAAGACACATAGGTCACATGGAGTAAAATATACAACACATTCATGCAGGAAAGTTTTTCCGACCGATTAGAAGATGTGCATGCATACATCAACATTAAGAAGTCCACGATGCACATGATCACATGCAGATGCCAGATCATGCCATTTTTGGAAGTGATAGAATGGATCATTACACATAAGGATCACTCTTACCTCGTTCTTCCTAGTGAGAGTGGCAGACAAATCACTACCTATTATTGCAAGGACATGCAAACATATTATAAGATGCTCAAGCCCAATGAGTATGAAAATGAAAAATTCTACATGAGATGGGCTAACCTCGACACAACTGATGTTATCAAACAATGGTGTCGAGAGCCTGCCAAATTTCGTCATCGCCCATTAGCATTCTATCTGATAAAGATACCGAGAGATGTATATCAATACTTGATAGCCATGTATTCTCAGTTATATGGGAGTAAGAACATGTTGTAGTGGCTACAACCACCATCCAAAATTTAGCCTTAACTTCATTTTGGAGCCTCCCTACTAACCATTCTTAGCATCATGTATTGCACTGTCTAAGTACATAGGCTTCAACTGAGATTTAGTGGCATGCTAGCCTATACATGTCAACTTGTTTATCTCCCACTGCAGGCTGTCATTCTGGACTTAGTCAATTTTCTGGGTGAGATGCTCCCCTTGAAAATTGCGTAATTTTGGAGGGAAACCAGCCCTCCCTCCATAAATTACGCAATCCTACTGGGCTGCCTGTTGGGCTCTAGAAATGAATAGTTCAGTTAGGCATCCTTCCCTCTATAAAATGCATAGTTCAGCTCGACACTGGGCTTCAACTCAGAAATTGTGTAGTTTTGACTGACAGCGAGGTCTTTAGTCCAGAAATTGTGCAGTGCATGAGGGAGAACCAGTCTTTCTCAACCCAGAAATTACGCAAATCTCATCCACAAGCTTGCATACTGCTGAATATGATTTTAGGTTGACCGGTTCCCTCCAAGATTGAGCAATCCTAATTTGCATGCATGGACTTATTTTCTCGAAAAAGAAAAAGAAAAAACACATAAAGCATCCCTATATTTTAGGGATCCATTTTTAGCATCTAGAGGTTACATGAAAAAGCCATTTTAGAAACCTCCCGCCAATGTCGTTTTTTCCTTGATTTGTGGCATGCGCATCATAACCTCGATCTTATTAAAAATCATTCATTTGATATTGCAGAGATCATTCCTCACATCGATATTGGAGCTTTGACATCCCACATTGCCTCTAGGAGTCTTCAGCACATTCAGCTCAACTTTTTCCAGGTAAGTCAACTTTTCATGTCTTTTTCTACTTTTTTGTATTTTTCTTTGTGTAAGTGTTTTTTTCTCGGTTTCAATGAACGTTTGATGTCGTTTTGATGCATTTTATCTTGTAGAAGCACTGTTTCAGTTTTTTATTTCATCTTGCTACTATCGCATACGTGAAACTGTTTCTGCATTGACGGTCGCCGTTGTAGTGACTCGGTTCACACACATGCTTGTTTTCCCATTTTCTGAATCCTACACTCACTGACTGCATGCATGATCATTTACTCTTGCTTGCACTTAGTTTCGCCATGCATTCACACCTCTCATGTTTTCAGTCACCTGTCGGTGGGTCTAGGCTGCCTTGGCCCAAACCTTGCCTTGCCCAAATAGCAATGCACATTTTTGGAAGTGAAGGCTCTGCCTTCCCTCCAGAAACTGTGCAAACCTGGCCCAACACTGGCCTTCAGGCTTGCATTGCACAATTCTGGGAGGCAGTGCCCAACTGGCCCTAGAAACTGCACAATGCAGTTTGTTGTGTTTGCATGTCCTTGCTGACTTAAAACTGCGCATTACGTAGTTTATGTTCTCAGTAAGCTAGGTTGGACTATGAATTGAGAAGTTCCAATATTTATTCAACCTCTTAACAGCCCGAACTGTGCCTTGCGTTGTTTTGGCAGTCAGTCTCCCAGCCTCTCGGTGGAAATTACGAATTATTCACAATGAATCACACAGGTATGTTGCAAGTCAGTCCTCAAGTTTATTTTGATTTTCAACTTATAGATTTCTTATAATGAATGTTGCTATGTCTCTAGATATCACATGAGTTTGTCTACCTCTCAGTAGTACAGGTATATTGGCCTCCAAGAGATCAGGGTCAAAGGACATCATTGAGATCACAACTGGAGATGTAGTTGAGCAAGTGTCTATGAGCTTGCCTATCTATGAAGACACAAAGATGTTCATAGACAAGGATATGAATATAAAATGGTAATGGCATCGAAGCAAGTAACACCATCAGCAACAACAAAGGGTAACAGACCTGCACGTGACAAAGGCAAGAGGAAGGTTGTTGACATCACAGAGGTGGAGCAAAGCTGCAAGTTCAAAGCAGATCCACTTATGGTTAAAGAAACTTTTGAGATTGAGGCTAAGAGGCAAAAACATGACAAGAGTATCACACAAAGGAAAAGAGAGAAATAGAGAAGGAGTTGCAGGAATTAAAGTGACAAGTTAGGGAAGAACAGGAGCTGCGTAGAGGAGAGAAGGAAGTGCAACATGAAAAGGTATAACAGGAGGCACAACATGCACAGATTGATGAAACTGCACCCATACAAGTTATAGACCCATCCCAATGGCTGTCATGGAACATACATGGTGAGCAGTGAAGTCAATCACATGCACGGGTATTTAGGAGCATGCATGTCATTATGCGCACATATGTGATCCCATCTATTGGGACACTCACCGAGGTGAAGACAAAGAACCAAATCTGACTGGATCTGGACATGTACTTTGATGAGTCGATGCGCATAGCCACCAGCGCACACTTGGAGATTAGCACAGACCCTATGCATCAATATATTGCTAGTCCAGCTCCACTCAAGACTATGATGCACATGTTAACAAACGAGTTGGACAGAGGTGCCAAAACATTGTACCCAGATACAACAGAGGAAAGATTTCGCTTTCAGAAGGATGTCATCATAAAGTACACAGACACCATCATGGACTACCAATATTGGCATCAATTTGCCACTATTGATCATCACGAGGATGTCAAAGAGTTGGTATTCCCACAACTATCTGAGTCTTTGTGATGTCTTGCATGGATTTCTCAAGCCTATTTTGTCTCACATGGGTACATGTGGAAATTGTAATGTAGAATCTTATAAAAGTGAAAGAACAAGTGTCAATTGTAGAATGTAACAATCATGTAGTAATTGAAGAGTCATGAGGGTAGGTGAAGAGTCACAAAGGGGAATGTCAAGGGTCACCCCACCCTTTTCTATTTATAGAACCTCATAACTCGTTGTACATGCTTTTGGGAGCCAAGCTTCCTATAGGTGTAACTTAGAGAAATATTGGATTGTATTGTAACATGCCTTGGCTTCTCCATAGTGCAAAGCTAGTATATCTCTTTGGAGGAGCCGGCGGCAGTGATTGTAACGTTCCGTTGTTGGGATTAGTGGTTGGTCATGGTTGTATGTATGATTGGAACTTTTAATTTCTTAATATAATAGAGCCAACATGTTTCATGCATATGTTGTTATTGTAGTTCAACTGTCTTGGTTGCTCTAATGATATATGTAGCTGTTTGATTACACATGTATGTATGGACTCTTTATATATATGTTTGTATGAATCTTACAGAGACATGTTGTTGTCTTAACCATCACTTTGGATCGTTGGTTAACCTGCCTTCCATCTTGTGATGTATCTTTTCTCGTGTTTTCCCTTTCAAGCTGCGTGCTTCCACAGGTTTCTAAGGGGCGCACTCATTCCCCATTCTGTGTGTTATAACCCTTCATGCACCTTCCTTGGCTTGTTGCACTGGTCACACCCTTGCTACCAACAAGGACATCCTGTTTACCTATGCGCGCAACCATGGTCAAGGTGATACCGTACGACCCACTGCAGGGACTCCTACACCAAATGGTTTGAGATCTAGTTGGGACTTCTTACCAGGGAGATCCCCTGACATGTTGGCGGCTCCAACACCGTCAACGTTTTCACGCTAGAAGGAGGGCCAGATGACAAGATGAGTCCTCATATCTGTTTTGAATCTCTGCATACTTATCGTGACTAACTACAGAGTTTCTCTTCTAGACTGTATGTCTTATGGAAACGACTTTGAAATCTCAGAAGATCTTTGTGATAACTTGTCACATAAAACATACAATGGTGGAGGCCAAGTAGCCTTGGTCAGGCACATGGTCGACGTTGTAAGCTCATGTAAAAGACATGAAATCTTTGAAGATTACATGATGTTAGTTTATGGTATGTTCTATGCTTATAACAATTTACTTATCTTTCTTATTATTATCCACAGATTAGCAATCACATGTACATAAAGTAAAGTGCAGATAGAACATTAAACGATCGACAGAAAACAAGCCAAGGCAAGGGACACAAGATGTGGTAGCTAGCCAAGGACAAACCCCAATGTGGGGAAACCCTTTGATCAAATCTTCCTTTATCTTCAATAATCTAGTAGAGAGAAATAGTACATAAATTAGATTTACATTAGCAGCAACAAACCCTAGATTAGTCCCAAACTAGGGAAAATAATATCTCACAAACCAACCATCGGATCGTCTTGATTCCACCACCAAAAACTGCGGCCTTCAGAGGAGATAGCACAGTTATGAGGAGGGAGCCTTTTGGTCAATGCTAGTCAAACTTTGGTTCTACAGTTGCTGCCCCAAAAATGTGTCCTTCCTTCCACATGTGTGAGAGAGAGTCTCTTTTTTGTGCAGTAGAGAAGAGCCTCTTTTATGTGCAGGAGAGAGAGAGAGATGTGACAAGATAAGTGAGTCAAAATGAGGAAAATTCCTCCTGTATTTAGGCACAACTGTTGATGTTTGAATAGATGCAGCTGTTGGGCTTCTGAGCCTACATGATTTGTAGGTCGACTTGATAATTATTCCATAATCAAAATAAATTCATATCTCCATAAATACTTATCGGAATCGGATGATCTTTAGATCAATCCTACACCTCTCGACAAGAGGAATCTAATAAAAATATTATCAGCATGAATACTATGACCCAAATGGAGTTTGGCCATAGTTTCCAATTTTAACACTCCCTCTCAACTAGGGATAACTCCATCTGCAATCTGTTTGTTAGTCACTACTATTCATCCATCAAATGCACTACCCTATACAGCTTGACCCCTGCTCTACTCTGCTCTATTCTGTTCTGCCTTGTTCTGATATGCTTTTCTTTGCTCTTCTTTGTCTAAATTATGAAGAGGAAGAAATGATCGAGGATGTATTATATTGACTCAAATTTAGTCTCAGAGTGTGTACCATTGGTCCCACACCAGTCTCAACCGACCTGAAGTCAACGTCATAGTGGGTACAACTCCTACCACTGGTCCCAGACCAGTATCATCCTCCACTGACTCAAAGTCAGTTTCAGAGTGTGTACCATTGGTCCCAGAATAGTCTCAACCGACCCAAAGTCAGCGTCATAGTGGGTACCACTCCTATTATTGGTCCCAGACCAGTATCATCAGTCTCAGAGAGTGTATCACTAGTCCCAGACCTGTCTCAACTGACCCAAAGTCAGCGTCATAGTATGTGCCACTCTCACTAGTCCCAGACCAGTCCTTCATTGACCCGAAGTCAGTCTCAGAGTATGTACCACTGGTCCCAGACCAGTCTCAACTGACTTGAAGTCAGCATCATAGTGGGTACAACTCCTACCACTGGTCCCAGACCAGTATCATTGATCCTAAATCAATGAAGGTCATCCTAGCATAGGGAGTATGGTAGATATAGTGATGCGTCCATCGGTACTACTATGGTTCCTATCCTCATTTCCCTTCTCATTGATCAGATGAGAGGTACTTCCCATGAGTCCCAAACTGCATGGGTAGGATGCCTTGACAGGAGAACTTAATCAGTCCTGTCCTCATAGGAGAACTAATCATCCTGCTACATAAACGCCATGGAGAACACATCATCTAGGCCTCATAGGAGAACTAATCATCCTGCTACATAGTCATCATGGAGAACACATCATTCAGACCTCACAGGGGAACCAGTCATCCTGCTACATAGTCACCACGGGGTGTACATGTATACCACTAGGTGATGGTGAATCACCCTATGGTCATATGTCACTCCAAGAAGTATCCCATACCCCCCCGGAGCTCCCAGAGCTCAATGCATCATACAGGACCCTCATGAGAGGGTCTTTGAACAACACCAAGTTGTTCTTGGAAAGTCAGGAATTTTACTTTCCCTAGGGGCTTTGTCAGAATGTCGGCAACCTGTTCATCTGTAACAATATGTTGGAGCCTTATTGCTCCTCGCTGCACCATATCTCGAATATAGTGGTACCTGATATTGATATGCTTGGAGCGATCATGAAATACAAGATTCTCTAACAAATGAATCCCACTCTGCTTGTCACATAGGATCACGGTGGTATCTAATGTACGTCCAAACAGCTCACTAAAGAACTTTCGCAACCAGACTGCCTCACAGAAGGCCATGCTAGCAGCAATATACTCTGCTTTGGCAGTGCTCAAAGCCACCGACTTCTACTTCCTGCTCATCCAAGATATCGAAGCAGATCCCAAGGTGAAACAACACCCGAAAGTGCTCTTATGGTCCACAACACTGCCTGCCCAATCAACATTAGTATATCCAAGTAGTCTCACATCTCCGACAGTGTATCTTAACCCATAAGTGATTGTGCCACGAAGATATCTCAATAGATTCTTGGCACCAATCCAATGTATGTGGTGAGGTTCAACCATATGTTGACTCAATGCGTTGACTGCAAAGCATATGTCTAGACAAGAGTTCACTAAGAAAATTAATGCTTCGACGAGTTGATGATACTCAATGGTGTTTCGTAAAATAGGTCCAGCAACACTATTGCTTAACTTTTTGAATTCAAGCTCCATCGGGGTAGTTACGGGCTTGCAGTCCACCATACCAAATATTTCCAGAATCTTCACCACATATTTTCCTTGAGATAGGAAAATTTCCCCTGGCTTCTACCAAACTTCGAGTCCTAGGAAATAGTGCATCAGTCCTAGGCCCTTCATTTCAGATTCAGAAGCCAACTCCCTCTTACATTTGTGAATGAGAGGGTCTGTGCCTATTAGGAAGAGGTCATCCACATACAACACCAGTATGAGAGGTTTGTCATCTTCAACCTTAAATTAAAGGTTAGGATCGGCTTCACTCCTAGTGAATCCCAACTTCATCAAGTAGTTATCGATCCTCTCATACCATGCTCGAGGTGCTTGCTTCAGCCCATAGAGAGCTTTATTCAATTTGCATACATGAGATTTTCGATCATAAATCTCAAATCCTTTGGGCTGCTCCACGTAGACCTCTTATTTGATCGAACCATGCAAGAACATGGTCTTGACATCCATCTGATGTAGGTTCCATCCTTGTGAAGCCGCAAGGGCTATGATCAAGCGGATGGTGGTTTATTTGGCAATAGGTGCAAATATCTCATCATAGTCTATACCTTCTTTCTGGGAGAAGCCACGAGTGACAAAACGAGACTTATATTTTCCATACTTCCATCTGCTGCATGATTTATCTTGTAAAGCCATTTAGAAGTGACAACTATCTTGTCCAGGGGTTCAGAACTACTTCCCAGACATCATTCTTCATAATAGAATCATATTCTTTGGTCATAACATCCTTCCATACATGATTCTTGACGAAATCTGAGAATGATGAAGGCTCATTTTGTATGATCGTGCTCATGATAGTCAGGTATCCCTGATACCTGTTAGATTTCTTGCTTTCACGGAAGGTTCCTCGGGGTGCATTGTGTCCTTCAGCATCATCGAGTAGCCCCCTAAGCCAAGAGGGCCTCTTCCTAGAAGAGGAAGGCTCAGGTGGGTAAATAGGATCCATGGGTTCCTCCACATCAGGCATTGTTACATCATCTACCCATAGAAACTTCAGAAGTCTTTGATCATGAAGCATGGCACAAACAACTTCCACAATCATATGGTTCTTCCTTTCCACCACACCATTCTGCTGAGGAGTATGTGGTGTAGTAGTCTCTCTCTTAATGCCAACCTCAAATATGCCTGAGTGAACCAACTGTAATATATCAGAGGTCTTGCTTTGGCTTGAGGGGAATGGTCCCCTTTTGAGCTTTCCTTCGGCACATCTTGGACATACACCTTCTTTCTCTACTCGGAATTCGGGCATCCCTGTCACCATTTGTCTTACATCGGGTAGAGCTTTATAATGAAGGTGGGAAAACCTCCGATGCCAAAGTTCGGACTGAAGAGATGTGTCATAAGACATGACACCTAGCGGACTTCCATCGACCTGATATAATGAATCACACGTGTTAGAAAATTATATATTATGGAGCAATAGAACACATAAAATATTATAGAAATATAAATACAAAAAACGCACAAAACAAGAGAGACATAGATATACGTGGTTCACCCAGTTTGGGCTACGTCCACCCCGAACAGCCAGTCCTTCCTTTCTATTATCCAGCAAAATGAAGAGACACAACCTACAACAAATCCGCTGTAATATGCTCTGTTTTCTCTCATAGTCTCACCTCTCTGTTTCTCGCTCTCAGAATACACATCTATATCTCAGCCTCAAATACAATGCCCTCATACAAAGAGAGGGGGTTGCCTTCTAGGGCAAAAAACCCTAAACTAAACATAAGTTCTACTGTCAGATCATCTGCCTAATGAACGAACTAGATTGACTAGAAATTACTATACTTTTACAAGGCAATTTTACATTTGTTTTTAGCTTCGGGGGCGCTGCCCCCGAGCCCCCGCCGGGGGACAGCTGGCCCCTGGATCCCCCAACCGGGGGAGATCAGCCGCCCCGGACCCCCGTAGGGGGGACAAGTCCCCCCCCGCACCCCCCCGCATGGAGGGGTGTACAAACTGCCTGGGTTATACATTCGGCTGAAACAAAGACCTCTGAACAATCATGCTCCACACACAAAAATATCCCACTTGGAGAATGATTGTAGAAACTCCACCGTTGCTTCATTTGCTGGACAATGACTCCCCTTTGGACCTGGCTGTTTCTCATCTTCATCGTCATCCTTGAAGACCAATTGAAACTGAGCATATTCTTAGTTTCTCCCTGGTTACAACTTTTGTTAGCATATCTGCAGGATTCTGGCTAGTGTGTATCTTTTCAAGCTTCAACTCTCCATCTTCCAACACTGATCGTATGAAATGGTACTTGAGCTGTATGTGTTTAGTCCTAGAATGAAATGTTGAGTTCTTTGCAAGATGAATGGCACTTTGGCTATCACTGTATAACGTGCCCATATCATTCTCCTTACCCAATTCACCCATAAACCTTTGTAACCAAATCATTTATTTACTAGCCTCTGTAGCAGCAACATACTCTGCTTCTGTTGTTGAAAGTGCAACAACACTTTGGATTTTTGAAACCCAACTGACAGCTGTTCCTCCAATAGTAAATACATATCCTGTAGTGCTCCTCCTGTTATCTCTGTCACCTGCCATATCTACATCAACATATCCCAGTAGAGAAATGTTTGAACCACCAAAGCATAATGCTTGATTTGTGGTACCTTTCAAATATCTGAGAATCCATTTCACTGCCATCCAATGTTCCTTTCCTGGATTGTTCATGTACCTACTTACAACTCCCACTGCATGTGCAATATCAGGCCTTGTGCAGACCATTGCATACATTAAGCTTCCAAATGTTGATGCATATGGAACTTTAGACATATAATCCATGTCTTCTTGGGTCTTTGGGCACATTTTCTTGCTAAGTTTGAAATGGCTAGCAAAAGGTGTACTAACTGGTTTTGCATTTTTCATATTAAATCTTTTCAACACCTTTTGTATGTACTCATTCTGAGACTGTTAATTTGCGATTTTTCCTGTCTCTAGTTATTCTCATACCAAGGATTTGTTTTGCAGCTCCCAAATCCTTCATTGCAAATGAATCTCCCAATTTTCTTTTGAGTACATTTATTTCCTGCATGTTAGATCCTACAACAAGCATGTCATCCACATACAATAACAATATAATATAGCTGCCATCATTTTTCTTTTTCAGATAAACACAATGATCAGAGTGACATCTAGTATAACCTTGTTCAGACATAAACTTGTCAAATTTTAGATACCACTACCTTGGGGCCTGTTTTAAGCCATACAAGCTCTTCTTCAACCTGCACACTAGTTTCTCCTTCCCTTTCACCTCATATCCTTGTGGTTGCTGCATATATATCTATTCCTCCAAATCCCCATGAAGAAAGGTTGTCTTTACATCTAACTGCTCAAGATGCAAATATTCAGCTGCTACAAGACTTAAAATAGTTCTGATTGAAGTCATTTTAACAACAGGAGAAAATATTTCATCAAAATCAATACCTTTCTTCTGTGCAAACCCCTTCACCACAAGTCTAGCTTTGTACCTCTGTTTTCCTCCATCTTCTTCCTTCAGCCTGTAAACCCATTTATTCTTCAATGTAGTTTTTCCTGCAGGAAACCTGACTAAATCCCAAGTCTGGTTATGAATTAAGGAGTCATCTCTTCTTCCATGGCTACCTCCCACTTCTTCCTACTTTCAAACTGCATTGCTTCTTCATAACATTCGGGTTCACCAGAATCAGTCAACAATAAATAATATAATGAAGGAGAGTATCGTTCAGGGGGTCTACTTATCCTGGTAGATCTTCTAACACCACTTTCAGGTGTTTGGGGTGCCTGTTGCTGTTGTGGTGGTTGCTGTTGTTGATTATTATTATTTTCAGGCACCTTTACCTTTTCAGTGATGTCATCAAGAGCTGTGTATTCCTTGTTTTCATTTTCTTTCTTCTTTTACTGCAACTGATTCTTATACAAGACCTTTTCATTGAATATTACATCTCTGCTCCTAATGATTTTGTGATTTTCATAATCATATAAGCGATAACCAAAATCATTAACACCATATCCAATAAAGGTACATTTCTTTGACTTTGCCCCAAGCTTTGTTCTATTTTCTTTATCAATATGGACAAAGGCCTCACAACCAAAAGAGTAGTTTACCTTTTTACCTGTCCATGCTTCCTCCAGAACACCACCATCCAAGGAACTTGAAGTTTATTAGATAAACAACAGTATCTACAGCATTTGCCCAAAACTGTAAAGGCAATCTTGTATGCAATCTCATGCACCTTGCACGCTCCATGATTGTTCTGTTCATCCTTTCTGACACACCATTTTCTTGTTGTGTTCTTGGAACTGTCTTCTCTCTGTGAATTCCATGTTCTGAACAGTACCTATCAAACTCTTTGCTGCAATATTCACCTCCATTGTCTGATCTAAGACACTTCAATTTCTTTCCTGTCTCAATCTCAACCAAAGCTTTCCATTTCTTGAAAGTATCGAATACATCATATTTATTCTTAATACAATAAATCCAATTTTTTCTAGTTGCATCATCTATAAAGGTAACATAATAACGAGAGCCACCGAGAGATGATACCTGAGCAGGTCCCCATACGTCTGTATGCACAAGCTCTAATTTTTAATTCTTCTTTTCTTTCCCAACTCTGAGAAATCTGACTCTCTTTTGTTTTCCATAAATGTAGTTCTCATAGAAGTCCAAATCAACATTCTTCAAACCCGGCAACAAATTCCTTGAGTGAAGAATCTTCATCCCCTTTTCACTCATGTGTCCGAGCCTATGATGCCATAATGTTGCATCTGCTCCTTTGGAAGTTAAAGCATTAACAGAGTTAGAAATACCATTTCATAAATACAATGTACCAACCTTTTCGCCTTTTGCTATTACCAGGGCTCCTTTGGTGACCTTCCAAGCTTTATCTGTGAAAGTTGTCACACAGCCTTCACCGCCTAACTGCCCTGTTGAAATCATATTTTTCTTTAGATCTGGAACATGCCTTACCTCCTTTAATAGCCATTGGTTTCCATTCTGCTGTTTTACAAGAACCTTACCCATTCCAATGATTTTACAGGGTTTATCATCACCCAGACGAACTTGTCCAAAATCTCCTTGAACATAGTCATGAAAGTATTTCTTATCAGGTGTGGCATGGAATGAAGCCCCTGAATCTACCACCCAGGAATCAGTAATATTTTCGAAAGAAAGAATCAAAGCATCTTGTAACACCTCACCCGTCACATTTGCTTCATGATTGTTTTCTTGCTGTGCATCTCCTTCTTTTCCCTTTCGAGATCTACAGTCTTTCTTTAGGTGTCCTTTCTTTCCACATTTCCAGCACACTATCCCCGATCTGGACTTGGATATGCCTTTCCTTGATTTACTGCGATATCCTGAGCTCTTTCCTCTTTTCATTTTTCTTCCTCTAGACTCTGCACTCAAAGCATTTCCCGATGTCTCACCGGAGCTTTTCCGTCGCATTTCCTCACTAAGGATAGCACCGACAACATCATCAAACTTTAAAGTACTAGATCCAGAAACGGAGTTACTAATGGCCATTACCAAACCATTCCAACTTTCTGGTAATGAGCACAAGAATAACAGAGCTCTAACTTCATCATCAAAGTTTACCCCTACAGAACTTAACTGACTTGTAACTGTATTAAAATCATTTAAATGGTTTGCAACAGATCCACCTTCTGACATATTCATATTAAATAACCGTTTCATAAGAAATACCTTTTTTGAGGCCAAGGGTTTTTCATATAGTATCGACGACGCCTGCATCAAACCCTCTGTCGTGGTTTCCTTCGAAATTTTGAAGGCGACTGACGCAGCAAGGCACAACCGTATTGTTCCGAGTGCCTTTCTATCGAGAAGGTTCCATTCTTCATCTTTCATACCCGTTGGCATCTTTGTTTTTCCACCCAATGGTAGGTATCGATCTTTCAGATACAGATAATCTTCCATCTGCATCTTCCACAGCGAGAAGATTTGGCAATTAAATTTCTTGACCCTAAACTTACCATCTTCTGCCATTGCTCCCACTCGAACCAGGAACCCTTCTTTCCTGCGAGTTTATCAGCCAAATAGACCTTCGGCTCTGATACCAGTTGTTAGAAAATTATATATTACGGAGCAATGGAACACATAAAATATTGAAGAAATATAAACATAGAAAACGCACAAAATAAGAGAGACACAGATATATGTGGTTCACCCAGTTTGGGCTACGTCCACCCCGAACAGCCAATCCTTCCTTTCTATTATCCAACAAAATGAAGAGACACAACCTACAACAAATCCGCTATAATATCCTCTGTTTTGTCTCATAGTCTCACCTCTCTGTTTCTCGCTCATAGAATACACATCTATATCTCAGCCTCAAATACAATGCCCTCATACAAAGAGAGGGGGTTGCCTTCTAGGGCAAAAAACCTTAAACTAAACATAAGTTCTACCGTCAGATCATCTACCTAATGAATGGCCCAGATTGACTAGAAATTACTATACTTTTATAAGACAATTTTACATTTGTTTTTAGCTTTGGGGAAGCTGCCCCCGAGCCCCCGCCGGGGGACCGCTGGCCCCCGAACCCCTCAGCCGGGGGGGATCGGCCCCCCCGGACCCCTGTGGGGGGGACAAGTCCCCCCCGCACCCCCCCACATGGAGGGGTGTACAAACTTCCTGGGGTATACATCTGGCTGAAACAAAGACCTCTGAACAATCATGCTCCACACACAACAACACGAAACCCAAGAGTAAAGGCATCTTTAACATTATTTCTCCATACACGTACCTTGCCATTGCTGAAGGTCACCTTGTAGCCTTTGTCTTCCATTTCCAAGATGGACACTAGGTTATTTTTTAGGTCAGGTACATATAATACATCCTGTAAGTGGATTGTATTACCTTGATTCAATTTGAGAGAGACATTGCCTACACCTTTCATGGGATATTTCATATTATCTCCAAGGACAATTTCCAGGTTAGTTTCTTTCTCTACCGAATTATGGAGAACTTCTTTGTAACCAGTGAAGTGCCTTGAGGCACCACTATCAATGAGCCAAATTCCCATTGAGTCCGAAGGAGCAGAGGTAGATAGAGCAGCTAGTAGATAATATTCATCCTGCTTATTTTCAACAATGTTGGATTCATACTTGGAATTTCTAGCCTTCTTGAATGGTTGTCCTCTTCCTTGACTTCCAACACTCCTTGTTGGAGAGGTAAATCCCCTCTGCAGACGGAGGCGATCCCCACTAGCCCAGAATGGGTCTAGCAACAACCAAACAATGCTAACACACAGGTTCCTAATTACAAATTAAAGGTAAATGATGACAACCTACTTGGATTCCAACACTAGTGTTGTAGAAGAGTCGACACTCCCGTTCCTTTGCTCCGGCCGATCACGATCCTCACGATCTTCGTGAATGGACACCTACACATGCAAAGAATGCCACAAATACAAGCATAAAATCCAATAGATGCAATTATATATCGGTAAGAAAAGATATAACTCAAACATCATTACAATGAACAACAAGAGTGGAACCATAATGATAGTCATCTATTATTGATAAACAACAAAGAAGAATACAACCATAGTTCTGACGTCAAATCCTCCTTTGGCTGGGTGATCAGCTACATATGCCTTGCAAAGCTTGTCGGGATTGGGAACAAGCCTCTCTCTCTTTGATTATGAATGCAAAGAGGACTCTTACAACAATCTCTTAGACTTCTGAAAGTATAATTCTCCCTATGCTCGAACCAGCTTGTCAAAGGCAATGGAAGAAGCTTTTATAGATGGAGGAGAACGAGATAAGATCAATCACACCATCTATGGGATTGGGTTTATCCTCAAAAAGCTATTATGGATAGAGGAAAGGGAGATAAGATTAATCACGACATCCATGGGATTGGAATTATCCTTAAAAAGCTTCATGAGTCGAAAGGAAAGAACCTTCGCGCGTGCGTTTGTTAAAAAGCTTTCCCAAACTCGGTTGGCGTGAGTATAGCTCTGAGACAGAGCGCCAACTGGCACGCCCTCTTTGGAGGATTTCCCCCATTGGCGCGAGTAATACACTGTGGATCCACGCTAATGGAAAAAGGGAACTTTTTAAGGATATTCTGCATGAGATGTCTTCAGGGCATATGAAGTCCATACTTAGGGGAACATAATGCAAGTGTTTTCAAGTTATGTCACTTCTCACAGGTCCCATAATGAGTCCTCCAAAGTGTGGGAGAGGGGTAACAGGGACGGTGACAAATGGTGACAAATTACTGTGTAACACTCCTTTTACCTTTGCTATTGAATTTACCATTCCTTTGATTGCCATGAGAGGGATTTTGATCATCGTCTCAGTGTGAGTCCTTTCTATCAGGGCACTCCCTTGCATAGTGACCTGCTTTGTCACAAATGTAACATTGTCCTTTTCTTCTACCCTTAGGTCCAGCCTTTCTTTTTTATTTAGTCCCGGAAGTGTTTCTTTTCTTAGCATGAGAAGAAAAGGAAGCGGGAGGACCTTTAGGCATGGGAATTTCTTGCTCTTCTACCCTTGTTTCTTCTTGGATGCATATAGCCATTAATTCCTCGAAACCAGGAATTACATTATTGTTCAGAAAAGTAGTCCTAAACACGTACCATTTGGATGGTAATCCTCCAAGAGTCGTGAGTGCCATTTCCATATCATTGATAGTCTCCCCAATAGATAGGAGATCATTCCTGATCTCGGTGATTCTTAAGAAGTATGCTTGCATACTCTCATTTTTACCCTTCTTAATTTCCTTCATCTTATTTCTAAGAAACAAAAATTAATTTGCATCATTAACTTTAAGTAAAATCACCAGTCTATCGTAGATTTCCTTGGATGTGTTCAGGTTGGAGATGTAGGCCACCAAGCGCTTGTCAATAGAGTCCCGGATGATCTTCTTTGATTTTACTTCTCTGGTTATCCATTTGTTCCTGGTAGTAGTGGATGCATTTGATGGAGGCTCAACAATATTGCCTCTCACATGGTCCAACACTCCTTGATCTTCTAGGGTTAGATCGATATACATCTTCCATCCGTGTTACTCAGCTTTCTCAAGGAGCTTTTCCTCGGTAGGAAAGAGTGATGAGGACCCCATAGTTCTTTTAGGATAGCCTTCCCAATCTTCTCTTCGGTGATTTCTCTTGCTCTTGCTTAGGTTTTGTCTTCACCTCAGCTCTAATACCATGTTAGTTTATGGTATTTTCTATGCTTATAACAATTTACTTATCTTTCTTATTATTATCCACAGATTAGCAATCACATGTACATAAAGTAAAGTGTAGATAGAACATTAAACGATCGACGGAAAATAAGCCAAGACAAAGGACACAAGATGTGGCAGCTAGCCAGGGACAAACCCCAATGTGGGGAAACCCTTTGATCAAATCTTCCTTTATCTTCAATAATCCAGTAGAGAGAAATGGTACATAAATCAGATTTACATTAGTAGCAGCAAACCCTAGATCAGTCCCAAACTAGGGCAAACAATATCTTGCAAATCGACTGTCGGATCGACTTGATTCCACCACCAAAAAATGCAGCCTTCAGAGGAGATCTAGATGGACCTACAACACAGTTTTGAGGAGGGAGTCTTCTGGTTAACGATGGTAAAACTTTGGTTTTGCAGTTGCTGCCCCAAAACTGCATCCTTCCTTCCACGTGTGAGAGAGAGTCTCTTTTCTGCGCAGTAGAGAAGAGCCTCTTTTCTGCGCAGGAGAGAGAAAGAGATGTGATGAGATGAGTGAGTGCAAATGAGGAAAGGTCCTCCTGTATTTATACACAACTATTGATGTTTGAATAGATGTGACTGTTGGGCTTCTGATCCTACATGAGTTGTAGGTCGGCTTGATAAGTATTCCATAATCAAAATAAATTCATATCTCCATAAATACTTATCAGAATAGGATGATCTTTAGATCAATCCTACACCTCTTGACGAAAGGAATCTAATAAAAATATTATCAGCCATGAATAAGATGACCCACATGGAGTTTGGCCCTAGTTGTCAATTTTAACACATGACCTACACGCTTCGAGGGAACCCAATGCATTGGTGTGCCCCGCTGCCCGAAAAATCTATTCATTCTCTCTCTCATCTGGTCGCAGAGATAGACCGTGCTTTCAATCAGTTTGACTGTAAATCACTCAATAAAGAAATTCTAAAATTACGGAAAGCACCCAATGAATCTGTTGAATAGTTTCACACACGCTTTTGTAATCTTGCATACCGATTTCCTGAAGATGAAATTGATTGGGAATTTATCGATGGAAGATTTGAGTATATTCTTTACATATCCAAAAATACGAAATTCTTGAAATCATTTGAATCCCGCTCAACATACTTTGGTGATGGAGCTGCACAATCATAGGCAGGCACAGTTGTTGTCACAAGTGACTGTTCGCCTTCACCTCATCAAACAACTCCACCACCATAGAGTGATGTGGGAGAACATGAACACACATCTGTTGAACTGTCACATCCTCTCACCCCACCTACTCTCAACATCTGCGCATATTTTTCTTGCAAGCCTGCTGGTTGTCACGTGGATTCATTCGCTCAACCTTCGTCCCTGCATTCCATTGATCCTTTGAATTGTATTGTCTTGTGTTCTTCAATTTCAGACTCCACACTTGTTGTGAACAAGGATCAAGTTGTTGATGGATTTGGTGTTGTGCAACCAACCTGGCTATCATTGATGATGAGTGTGTGTGGGAATCTAAAGAAGAACCCACGTTGAAGGATGAATCCCCTCCATCCATGCCTCATCCGCTTTATCCGAACATCCCTTTTGATTCTTCCACTATTGATTTCCCATGTGAAAATTCATTTCCGGATGTTTCTACTTCCAATCATTCAGAAGACACATTAGATGTCAGTCTGTCATTACATTATGGAAAGGACACATCTTCCTATGAAAATATGTCCAATCTGTGATCGATCATTTATGAAAACACAGAGGGTGAACATCCTTGCTTCTCATCTACCCCTCTACATGATTCATCAAATCATGAGGATGCCGACGAACATCCCAAATTTTCTGATCGTGGTTGTCATGATCTATGTACTCCTTCATTTGATCATAATGTTGATTCACTCACTATTAATCTATCTAAGGCACTGGTCTCCGTGATCTACCTATCGATGAAGTCGAAACCCCGCAGGCTATCGAGGCACTTCAGCTCAAGCTGATGGTTATGTCAGGCCCTCGCTTCCCTGAGGTTGGTTTCACTTCCGATTAGGAAATTTTTGAAACACACAAGGCTCTTCATCACTCTCTCATTCATATTGAAGATCAACCAAACACCCACATTTCACTTCCGTTACTCGAATCACATGATCCCATCGCTCTTGCATTGGAGGAATCTTACACAACAAGCACAGTTGTGCGATGTAAGTGGTATACCTTTCTCACATTTGCTTGCATGTCACAGTCAAGAGAATGTGTATGCTTAACATCTGCACGTAGTGTAGCACAACACCATGGAAAGTCCACAGAGTGCATGTCATGCGCTTTCACTCATTTCTTTTCTGTGGATGCATTTAAACCTAGAGTGTGTTTGTCTTCATCGTTATATATTTCATGTTTGTTGGTTCGCCTGACTGCGGTATTCCCGAACCATGCCTTCACCAACATGGGTCAACCAATGCGCTGGTGGATGCATTGGAAGTATCACTTTACATGAGCAGACCCTGTAGAATTTTTCCTACAAATCAGCTAGCTTTGATACCATGTAGAACTTTTTCTACAAATCAGTTAGCTCTGATACCATGTAGAAATTTCCCACCTGTAGATCAACCTAGTAATGCAATGTACTAAAGCAAAACACTTGATCTACTTCTACAAACAATTTAGCGGAAGCTTAATCAACCATGAGCAACATCAATAAGAATACATATAACTGATAAGAAGGAACCAATCACACATAACATAGAATATTTTACTTGGGGAAAGCACCTGCCTAAAACCCCATCTCTGTATTATCATCCAAGTGGAAATATAGTCTGGATTACACAAAGCCTTAGCTCGGAAGCTATCTAGCTCTCAGTACAATTCCTCTGCTACTCATAGACAATCAAAGGCTTCTCACAAACCTTATCCTCTACCCTCCAAGCCTCCTATTTCTATGCATAGTTTTTCTTGGGTCCTCAAGCTGCAACCTGTGTGATTCTCACCTCACACAAAACACTGACCTCTGAAATAACTACACAAACCTGAAGGAGATAAATTCTCATCATGGATGAGCTTCCTTCATAGGAAAAATATTCATCCAAATGATAGTACACTGTCCCTTCTCTGATCTCAACTGGGTCTTTGATAGAACTGACACGCATCAGTTATCCATGAGTGAAGACATAGTTATCTGAAAATAATAGTTGTCACATGCATGCAAGCATCAACAAACTATATCTCATTAATTTAACAACTTGTTAAATTAATCTAACTAGACTTGAATAAGTTAAACTAAGTCAACTGATCCTCTCAGTATAGAACTCATCCTTAATTCCTTAATTAGTGGAGCAAATCAAGGATACATTTCCCAATTAGTGGAGAAATAATTGCATGTTCTCACAAAGACTTCAAGTTTTCTTTTCCTTAACTAATTAAATCATGGATAATTAATTAATTAATATTCCAAACTATTGGTAAGACCAAATTCGAATTTACTTCCTATAGATAGATCAGGCACTGCTATAAATAGGAAGGGACCTAGAAATGCTATTTTTAGCAGTTTCACCTCTCACCCAAGGTGGCCAAAATGCTCATTGGCCAAACTTCTATTTTTAGAAGTGTTATTTTTAGCAGTTCTATTTTTGGCACTTTCTAAATTTATCATTTCTTGTTGCACACTTTTCAACACTCCCTCTCAACAAGAAAGGCTTCCTCTCGAACCTGATCCTATAACTCTGGAATGTTCTGCATGCAACACATCTACCAAGTGCGGTTGCTCCAGCAACACTCGGAACAAAAGACTCCCAACTGACCACTCTATTGGGCTAGAAACATACTCTGATGCTGAAGCTCTACCTGTTGCTGACAAGTGCTCCCTCTCTGACCTCTGCACTACTGCAACATCTCCATGCATCTCACACCATTGCACCCTTCTCTGTGCTACCCTTCACAGTGCAACACACTTGTGCCTCTCGCATTGTTGCAGCCTGCATGCTCTGCGCTGTCCTGGGATTCCCTCACTATAGCTCTCTCTACCACTCCATCCACATCTATATCTATCCAATCAGTTAGTTCTACTACTCCTCATCGGAGCTCCCATAGTAAAGTCAAATAAAAAAGGTTAGGTACCTCAAGGATCCTGCCCCCATATCAGCCTCTGAGGGACGATCACTCCACATCGCACCACCTCCTACCTGGAGGTATGCATGCATGTGATCCCTCTACTCACCTGGCTCGAAGTTTACCCCTACTGGAGGTCTCTGAATGAGTAGATGTCTCTACTCGATCTCCAATCAGCTTTCCTTGTTGTGGTTGCTCCTGAAGCTGCTGCACCAATCATGGCTCCTCCACAATCGTCTAAGACTTCTTCTGGCACTGCATGTTGAGAGGTAACATACCCTCCCTCTCAACCACCAAGTCTCCATCAGTTGCCTTGCTTCTCAAGGCTTTGCATGCATCTTCAATCTCAAGAGCATACAGGTTCTTGACCCGTGAACCAATCTGCTTCACTTGTCTAGTGATGACGTGTCTAAGGAAAACCTTTCCCTTACTGAAGACTACATCATAGCCTCTGTCTTCTAGCATTGCGATCGAAACCAAGTTTCTCTTTAGTCCTGGTACATACTTGACATCGCTCAAGGTAAGGTGAGATCCATCCTCCCTCTAAAAAATAACCGTACCTACTCCTAAGACACTATACTTCTCATCATTACCCATCGCTATGAGTATTTGGAGATATTTCTCCTCCAAAGTACTGAACAAACTCTTGTCATCGGTCATGTGGAAAGAAGCTCCACTGTCAAGAAACCAACCACTTCCCACCATGGATGAAACCATGCATGCGAAGAGTGCGAAATCCAACTCAAACTGTGAAGCAAGTGCCTCACCTTTAGATCCTTCCCCGGATCCCTTCTTGGATTTCCTCTGTGGACAATTTGTAGCATAATGGCCCACCTCATGACAATGAAAGCATCACACTCTCGATTTTTCAACCTTCTTCCCACCATTGGAAGAATTGGATTCGGAAAGAGAAACCTTCTCCTTCCCCTTCTTTGCCTTACTCGCTAAGGCACAGTTCTCCTCATCCTGCATGGATGAAGAACTGTCTCTGGTGCTTCGTCTGATCTCGTCCTACATCAAATCCGACCATAGTCGTTCCCAATCTGGTAGTTTCTCCCTTCCATTAACCGAGTCCCGGTAGCTATGCCAGCTCTTAGGAAGGCCAAGGCATGGAAAATTTTAGGGGCTAATGTTCGCCCAGTGGGCTAATTTTCCATGATTTTTCCACAAAAAAGATTCGCCAATTTCCAATTTTATAAAAGACGATTCGCCCAAATTTTAGAATATAAAATTAATTTACCTTAAAAATCGTCAATATTATATAGAGACTATATATAAAATCATTATAAATTTGAATAATTTTACAAATATATCAATAAACATTTTATAGTTTTCATATTAGGGATTAGTGAGATTCGCCAATATTTTTAAACTTCAAGAAAATTTTCCATCCTTAAAATTTTCCTTGGGCCAAGGAGTGCTAGACTCACCATATCATCATCAGCTGTCATGACCCCTACACTTGCAAGCTCATCCCTGCATGTGATAAGCTTGGTTAGATACATAGAGATTGTCTCATCCTTTTCACACTGGATCTTTCGAAGTTTGTCCTTCAGTGCTAACTTCCTCTGATCACTGCTTTTCTGATATAAATCTTTCAATGTTTTCCACATTCCATGCAGAGTCTACTTCCCTTGGAGGCTCGAGACTCTGTGATCTCTAACTCCCTCCAGGATGATTCTCCTAGCTCTAGCCACACACCTCTTCCATTTCGCCAGTTGAGTAGCATCAATAGGCTTAGGGACTTCTTGATCAATGAAGTCCTTAAGGCCATTATCTTCCAACACTGCCTCCATGCGATCCTTCCAAGCTATATAGTTTGAGCTGCCATCAAGGACATACACAAGCCTCAAACCATAGAACACCGTCGTTGAAATAGATGTGATAAGAACTTGAGATCTATATCCGAAATAATAAACTTTGAATTCCTTCTTGTATACTATTCTTCCTTGATCACCTGTGCTCTGATACCATGTAGAATTTTTCCTACAAATCAGCTAGCTTTGATACCATGTAGAACTTTTTCTACAAATCAGCTAGCTCTGATACCATGCAGAAATTTCCCACCTGTAGATCAACCTAGTAATGTAATGTACTAAAGCAAAACACTTGATATACTTCTACAAAAAATTTACCATAAGGTTAATCAACCATGAGCAACATCAATAAGAACACATATAACTGATAAGAAGGAATCGATCACACATAACACAGAAGAATTTACCCGGGGAAAGCACCTGCCTAAAACCCCATCTCTGTATTATCATACAAGTGGAAATATAGTCCGGATTACACAAAGCCTTAGCTCGGAAGCTATCCAGCTCTTAGTAAAATCCCTCTGCTGCTCATAGATAGTCAAAGGCTTCTTACAAACCTTCTCCTCTGCCCTCCAAGCCTCCTATTTCTATGCACAATTTTTCCTGGGTCCTCCAGTTGCAACCTATGTGATTCTCACCTCACACACAACACTGACCTCTGAAATAACTACACAAACCTGAAGGAGATAAATTCTCATCATGGATGAGCTTCCTTTATAGGAAAAATATTCATCCAAATGATAGTACACTGTCCCTTCTCTGATCTCAACTGGGTCTCTGACAGAACTAACATGCATCAATTATCCATGAGTGAATACACAGTTATTTGAAAATAATAGTTGTCACATGCATGCAAGCATCAACAAACTATGTCTCATTAGTTTAACAACTTTTTAAATTAATCTAACTGGACTTGACTAAGTCAAACTAATTCAACTAATCCTCTCAATATAGAACTCATCCTTAATTCCTCAATCAGTGGAGCAAATCAAGGATACATTTCCCAATTAGTGGAGAAATAATTGCATGTTCTCACAAAGACTTCAAGTTTGCTTTTCCTTAACTAATTAACTCACGGAGAATTAATTAATTAATATTCCAAACTGTTGGTAAGATCAAATTCGAATTTAATTCCTATAGATAGATCAGGGACTACTATAAATAGGAAGGGACCTAGAAATGCTATTTTTAGAAGAAGCTATTTTTAGCAGTTTCACCTCTTACCCAAGGTGGCCAAAATGCTCATTGGCCAAATTTCTATTTTTAGGAGTGCTATTTTTAACAGTTCTATTTTTATAACTTTCTAAATTTAGCATTTCTTGTTGCACACTTTTCATCAGACCCATGCACCGTTACCTTAAGAGTAGGAGTAGTGTTTTATTCTTGCTAGTTTGCTTGCATGCATGTTTGATTTCTTGTTTTTTTGTTTGTTTTCTTGATTGCTTGTTTTCTTACTCTCTTTTCTTTTTCTCTTTGCACTTTTGTTGTTTTTTGGTTGTTTATTTTCATAGGTTAGTTTCACTTGAACCGTGTGCGACTCTTGAAACAAGATCTGTAAAGTACAAGAGGACTTGTGCAATTATCAATACTTGGTTATCTGTCATCCTATATCTGTATGAAGAACTTGTTGTCTTTAGTCCATGATGCACCAATGGAAAATACATTCTATTCAAAGTGAACCTTGATGAAAACACAACAGTTGCGCGCTAACTAGTATCACCTACTCTAGTCGGTTGTTTTTGGGTTAACCCTTGTCAGCTCGGTCAAGCAGAGTAAGGTGAGGGGGAAAACCTTAACAAGTATGCTAGAGGTATATACAAAATAATTATTTGAAGGAACAAACCCTTCTGATCTCAATAAGTCAAGATCCCTCTTCCGCCTCTGAAATGAATAAGTGCTATGCACAGTTCTTGAAAAAATGAAAAATGTTAAAAAAATGAAAAATGAATAAGGTGAAATAAGAGAAAGGATTCTTGCACAAAGAGGTGATGAAAGTAACTCCGTCAGGGTACTGACCAAGCTCGCTGGCAGTGGAGCAATGCTTGTGTTCCTGCATGACTCTACCAGGGTACTATCTAGGTCTGCTGGCAGCAGAGCAACACCAGAGATGAAAACTAAACTATGACTATCATATTGCTTGTGCACCAATATACCCCTCATCCCCAATCAAAATGACTGTGTTGACTTGGGTTGGAATGTGTGCCGAATGACCAAGAGCATGGCAGCTGCTACATCTTTCAATCAAGCTAGTGTGGAAATCAAGATGATCCGAGAATTGAACAATACTTATGGAGGGGTTATAATTTCTTTTCATGGAACAAGGTCCATTTAGAGAACTAAAGATCTACCATTGTGTCGCCAAGTGTTGTAGTGGCTACAACCACCCTCCAAAATTTCTCCTTAGCTTCATTTTAGAGCCTCCCTACCAACCGTCCTTAGTATCATGTCTTGAATTTTTCTAAGTACATAGGCTTCAGCTAAGTTTTAGTGGCCTTCCACCCTGTACATGTCAACTTGTTTGTCTCCCACTACAGGCTATCATTCTTGAATTAGTTAATTTTTTGGCTGAGATGCTCCCCTTGAAAATTGCACAATTGTGGAGGGGAACCAGCCTTCTCTCAAAAAATTGTGCAATCCTGTTGGGCTCCAGAAATGTGCAATTAAGCCAGGTAGACTTCCCTTCAGAAAATGTGCAGTTCAACCTGACACTGGGCTTCATCTTAGGAATTGCATAGTTCTGACTGACAGCCAAGGCTTTAGTCTAGAAATTGCATAGTGCATGAGGGACATGCAGTCTTTCTCAACCCGGAAATTGCGCAAATCTCATCCACAGGCTTGCAGACTACTGCATGTGCTTTCAAGTTGACCGGTTCCCTCCGGGACTGAGTAATCCTGATTTGCATGCATGGGCTACTTTTTGCGGAAAAGAGAAAAAAGAAAAAAGCATAAAGCATCGCTAGATTTTAGGGATCCATTTTTAGCAGTTGGAGGTTACATGCAAAAGCCATTTTAGAAACCTCTCGCCAAGTGTCACTTTTTCCTAGATTTATGGCATGCGCATCATAACCTCGATCTTATCAAAACTCATTCATTCAACACTGAAGAGCTCTTCCCTCACATCAATCTTGGAGCTCTGACATACCACATCTCCTCTAGGAGTCTTCGGCACATTCAGCTCAACTTTTTCTGGGTAAGTTTGCTTTTCATGTCTTTTGTTGCTTTTCTGTTGCTTTTTGTATTTCGCTTTGTGTAAGTACTGTCTCCTTGGTTTCAATGAATGCTTGTTGTTTTCTTGATGTATGTTAGCTTGTAGAAGCAATATTTCAGTTTTTAATTGCATCTTGTTGCTATCACTTACATGACATTGTTTCTGCACTAACGATCGCCGTTGTGGTGACTTGCTTCACACACATGCTTGTTTTCCCATTTTTGAATCCTGCACTCACTGATTGCATGCATGATCATTCACTCTTGTTTTCACTCAATTTTGGCATGCATTCACACCTCTCATGTTTTCAGTCGCCCATCGGTGGGTCTGGGCTACCTTGGTTCGGACCTTGCTTTTCCTGGCTAGCAATGCACATTTCTGGAAGTGAAGGCTCTGCATTCCCTCTAGAAACTATGAAAACCTTGCCCAATACTAGCCTCCAGGCTTGCATTACACAATTCTGGGATGTAGTGCCCAACTGGCCCCAGAAACTACACAATGCAGTTTGCTGGGTTTGCATGGCCTTGCTGACTGAAACTGTGCATTACGTAGTTTCAGTCCTCAGTAAGCTAGCCCAGACTATGTCTTGCATAGTTTTGGCAGTCAGTCTTCCAGCCTCCCAGTGGAAATTTCACAATCTTCACAATCAGTCACACAGGTATGTTGCAAGTCAATCCTCAAGTTTCTTTTGGTTTTCAACTGACGGATTTCTTGCCATGAGTGTTTCTATGTCTCTAGGTATCACAAGTGCTCATCTACCTCTCAACAGTACAAGTACAATGGCCTCCAAGAGAGCATAGTCAAAGGACACCGTTGAGAGCACAACTAGAGATGCAGTTGAGCAAGTGTCTATGAGCTTACTTATCTATGAAGAAACCAAGTTGTTCATCAACAAGGATATCAAGATGAAATGGCAATGGCATCGCAGTGAGAAGCACCATCAACAACAACTAAAGGTAGAAGACCTGTGCATGACAAAGGCAAGAGGAAGGTTGTTGACAACGTAGAGGCGGAGCAAAGATGCAAGTTCAAAGAAGATCCACTTGTGATGAAAGCAACTTTGGAGATTGAGGCTAAGCGGCGACAACACGACAAGAGGATCACACAAAGGAAAAGAGAGAAACAAAGGATGGAGGAAACATAAAAGGAGTTGTAGGAGTTGAAGCGACAACTCAGGGACATCCTACTTACCTATGCGCACAACCATGGTCAAGGTGATACTGTACGATCCACTGCTGGGACTCCTACACCAAATGGTTTGAGGTCTAGTTGGGACTTCTGACTGGGGAGATCCCCTAATATGTTGGTGGGTCTAGCACTATCAACATAACACTGAGGTGTTCGAAGAGAATTGGATATATATGCTCAATATAGTGGTGATCCATGTTATAACTTTCAATTGGGTTGATATATTATCATATGAGTTGCAATGTTAGGTGGGACAAGCTAAAGCACCTTTACAGAAAAACCAGGCACCAGACATTTATATGTCTATATTTATCTTAGACAAAATTTGTGCACAATATGTGTTCTTGGGATTGAATTGGAATTGGACTCTTGAAGATAAGTTCCCGGTTTACTTTCACTATAGGGTGTTATCAGAAGCGAGCTTCAGAGGCATTTACAAAAAATTGGATGAACACTTATTTACAATTATCTTTCACATGATATTTGAGATTGATCGTCCTTGTATGAA
Organism: Pinus tabuliformis; assembly: GCA_031772625.1. Taxonomy (NCBI): domain Eukaryota; kingdom Viridiplantae; phylum Streptophyta; class Pinopsida; order Pinales; family Pinaceae; genus Pinus; species Pinus tabuliformis. Next base: position 1,169,891,302 of record CM062807.1, read on the forward strand.
AGATCATGTAAAGGAGTCACTTAGAGATATCGTGGATTGGTTCACAGTTCCAGAGGGTGCATACATCAAGTGATTCAGTTGTCAGATATCCCCTCATTTTATGTTGCGATATGTGACCAACAAGGTGGTCATGCAAGAGGATACAAATTAGTTGGACAAGGGGTTGTTAGGAATGTTTCACAAGAGGAAGAAAGCCCCTTGGCCTATCTTTCCATTTAGGATCAGACTGTACGAATTAAAGAGTCATAAGGTGACAAAAAAGAAGATAAAGGAGCTAGACTGCCTACATTTTTCCACCAAAGACTTACATGGATATGAGCCTAGGTGAATTTTTAGGCAACATTGTCAAATGATCGTTCATAATACAAGGTACTAATTAATATCCACAACATAAGATGAGAAGATAAAGAACTGGTACACTGCTAGAATGAAGACACATCCAACCATGGAGACCAGGTCGCCCCACGATCCACCAACTCAGGACTTGCAGGTGTAGGGGGAAGAGGAGATAAAACCTCAAGAAAATAAGATGGCTCCCAAGAAAGGATAAGGTATTCATCAAGCGAGAGTGTTGGCTTAGTGGGCCTGACCTAGGTTAAGAGGTGATTTAGCCAAACAAATATTGGTACTACTGGCCCTTTTGGCAATAGTCCGCGGAGCGCATTTTGAGGTCTCACCCAAAGTAGTATGGGAGGGTGCTAGAACTAGGTTTCCACACCCTAGGGATGTTTGATATTTTGGGATCAGTACACAGTCCTACCTTCGCGCTCACTGTGCTACACACACTAGTGGGCACCTCGTGGCCTGCGATGCTATCTTCGTGCAATCCTATTTGTAGCGCAATCCTTGTTATTTACCCAAGGCTTTCCTAATTATGCCTTGTTAGCTAATTACTTAGATTATTTTCATATATAAGTATTCTGAACAAGCATTTACTCAACTATGCACAGTAAATAAACAGAGTAAAAGTAATGCATAACAACAGAATAATGATTTAAGACTAGATGGATAGAATTAGGATAAAATTCTCTTTATTAGCTTCCTATCCCGATTACAGACTCGACTCCACCATGTGCACTCAGCTGCAGGGGTCTGCACACCCAGCTGCGGACTATACTAGGCCTCTACGCACTCAGATGCAGAGCCTCTTCCTATTACTACAACCCAAGACACTTAGAATTACACTCTAAGCTTGAATCATTCCTTCGCTACTCTCTATCTTCTACTATCTTTACAACTTAGAGCCTCGCTCTATTTATACAATCCCATGGTCTGTGGACCATGGGTAGGCTGACTTTACACTAGTTTACAATACAATTTTTAGAGCAGACAACCCTATGACTCAATTGTACACTTCGCACTCCGCGCTTGCAATTCGCAGAGTTTTACAACATCTTTGACCAAAACTTGGGCTTTGAGCCCCAAAAACTGTTGTGGGGGGCTTCCATGCCCAACAGGCCCCCAACACAATCATTGCGACTCGTCTTGAGTCACTTTGTTGGTGCGGCGATATTGGCACATAACCCTTCCAACCGATCCTGCGTTGTGCGGAGGTTCGCAGCGCACTATTCTACAGTCTGCTGGATCTGCTCCACTCTTTCGGCCAAATTCTTGCTGTCAAGGGAAAATCCCTGTATTAAGGCATGCATCACCTTCATCTATGCGAGATTTTCTTCAATGTCTACAGTGATGAGGAAGGCCTCATCAATCCAAGGCTAGACGTGTGCTTTAAGGACTGCCTCTTTCTACCACGCTGCATCCACCTGTTCCTTCAACGCCTTTGCCTGCTGTAGCTTCGCAAGACATTGGGTTATGGAAACTGTTTACGCCGTTCTCCACACACTGTCATACTACACTTGAAGCTCCCATGCCTTCGTTTCCATGCGTTGTATGTTGGGGTCCTCGTGTAATGAAGTGAGGACCACGAAGGATTCTTCCAACATAGCGGTACAGTATTGCACTACCCATCCTGTTTCTTCCAGCCCCATTTGGATAGCGCGGGCGCACTTCTCTCTGACTTCTAGGGGTGGGGATGGCTACGCTCTCAACCGCAGCTCAGCAATCTATAGATTCAGCTCCAACTGAACTTTCGTCATTTTGGCCTTGGCCACGCGGACTTTGATCGCCAATCGGTGGATTCGCTCCACTACTGGTAGATCTGTCGGGATAGCCAATTCTGGGACATTTCTATAAGCATTGTCTACTTCCTGCTCTAGTCCTTGAGTTTGCGCAACCATTTCATCACGCTATCGGCTAAGCTATTCCATATTGATCTTTTGTTCACTCAATACCTGTAGCGCATGGCCTTCTCTGGCGCGAAGCTCGGTTGTGACCCCATCCTGCAACTAGTACAGGGTTTCTCGTGGAAGGGTAGCCAAGTTTAAGCCTAGTCCCTTAATCTTACCCACCACAGCTCAGGCAACTTCGTTCGCTGCAGCTAACGCACCCTTGGGGAACACGAAAGTGTTTGTCATTCGGGCGTGCAACATTTGTTCTGCCTTTGATGTACCTGCTGCGACATATGGGGCCATCATTCCTGTTTGTGGGGGTTGCACCTGTAGTTCTTGTAACTGCGCTCTTAGTGCTGCCAACACAGTGTTTTGCTCCATCATCACCTCTTGGAGCGCGTCCTTAGCGACATCGCAAACTATTTCACCGATGTCAAAAAGATCACCTCTGTAAGCGTGATCAGGTCGATGGACGTCTTCGATGCCCTAACAATCTTTCTAGGGACCGGTCTCTCAGGGATGCGCAACCGTTTCAATTGTTGCAAGGCGGTTTCTGGGTCTACGTGCTCTTTGGTCAGGTCTATGTCCTCAGCCCCTTGCCCTATAGACATCTCACGGCCCTCCTCGGCCTCTTCTGTTGGCACTGTTGTTGTTTCTGCTATCTGCGCTACTACTGCTAAATTGGCTGTCTTCTGTTGTGCGACTGTCTTTGCTGTTGCTTTTTCCTGTTGCCTCTTTTTGGCTAGCTGCTTTTTCCTTTGTTGAGTTGTGGCCCTTCCCATTCCTGCCAAGTCCGGGGCATGCCACTTCGGAGGCCATGTTTACAACGCCGTGAAGATGGTGTTGCCAGTAGCAATGAATGGGAGCTTCATCCATTCCTTTGCCGGATCCTTTTGCGCCCAGACATTAATGTTGTGCATGTCTTCTTTAAACTCTAAAAAGCTTTGTAGAGTGGTGTACACTATGGGAGACAACCGTGGTCTTCTATTGATCCACATCTGGATGCTCACCTCCATCAGCACCCAAAAAACCTTGGTTGCGCAAATCCGCTTCGCGTCCTTAGTGGCCCAGAGTGAAGCGTACTTTGCGGCCTCAGGTAGGTCCCGGTCGATATTAAGGAATTGGCTATCTTCCAGTAGTTCGATCGCTACCAACAAGATGGATAAGAGGAACCACACATAGTGGAAGGTCTTACCCTGCTCTTGGGCCTCCTTGTAGTTTGTCAAAAACTCATCATAGAGGAATTGAGCCTAGTTGAACTAGATCCCTTCCACTTACTATTCGGCCAGCGCAACCACAGGTGCTAGTAGTTCATCGGCGTGACACTTCCGCATTAATTTTCTGACCAGGAGCTAGGTGGCTATGCGCACCCCTTTGTCCTTGATACTCGCAATTGCATAGTCTCACTTCTTCTTTTCCAGCTTTTATTTAGTTTTCATGGCTTCTGCGAGAGCCAAATCACTGCTTTTGCCTGCCATCATTGCGGGGTCCTTTCCCTTACAGGGAAGTTGAGAAATCTAGTGAATTAGGGCGGCCGTGATGGGAATAGGATCCTCCAGCCAGAGATACCCATCATGCACTAGGCACAACAGCTGCCTGATGATGAAAATGGTGATGGGCATGTGGTGAAAGTGGGGTATCCATCATATATAAAGTAACTCAGCCTTCTCCACACCGTGCAACCATTTTCGCGGCTCCAACGTGATTACTGGCCCCTTCGAATTTTATTTCATCAAGCTCTCCATCCCTAGGTGCGGGAACTTCTCGCTATCCGCGAGGTCCCAATCTTCTAATTTCAGGGTAGGCGCTCAGCCTAGGAGCAGACCTCCAAAAGTAATTCCGTCAGGGAGGAGCGGGGTCTGGAGTGCACTCTTCGTGGCCTCTAGGTCTTTGGGCACCCTAGCTTTCCCTTTCCACAGAGGGATGTACGCAGGTAACTTCGTTATGGAAGGCATTGGTGGGACATCCTCCTCCACATCTTCTTGCTCCTCTATTTGATCAATTAGAGCCTGTAAGTCCTCCTCCTCTTTGTCTGATTCAATGGTGATGGCCTTGCCTTTTTCTTCCATTGATATCTTGCCGAACCGCAGTTTCTTGGGGACACACGGACTGGTCCCATAGTTTTTTTTATCTTTCTTCGGTTGAGGCATCCGTGGTGATTTTGGAACTTCTGTCGCACCCATTGTATCTCCGGGCTCCTCATGGACCATATGGGGTGGCGCAGTCTCACTAGTGGTATCTTCAACAAATCTCACACCTGGCTTGGTAGCAGTCATCGTGTTTGCACGGGATATGTTCTAGGGGTGATTTTAGGGGCGAATGTTCGCCCTTTGGCGAAATTAAGGGGTTTTAAATTTTTAGTGGGCGAATATTTTGTATCATAGTACATTTTTACAAATCACCTCAAATAACCCACCTTATTTTAAGGGAGAGGGTAAAAAAGGTAAATTTAGCCCTTGAAATTAGGAGTTACAACCTTCCATTCGCCCATTTTCAAGAATAGGCTTTATTTAAGTGAATCCATTCGCCCATTTTCAAGAATAGGTTTTATTTAAGTGAATCCTATGGGCCAAAGGCCCAAATACCATATTTATAAAAGAGGTATGGTAAATTAATAAAAATATAAATAAATGAGAGGTATGGTAAATAAATAAAGAATTTTTTATATTTACTCCATAAGTCACCTTATATACATGCAAGGGTGTAAACAAATAAAAATATAAGTAAAGTGGAGGTATGGTAAATAAATAAAACATCTTTTTATACTTACTCAAAAGGTATGGTAAATAAATAAAAATATAAATAAACTAGACGCATGGTAAATAAATAAAACCTCTTTTTATATTTAGTCCATAACCCTCATTCTATTTATGAAGGCTCAAGAAAGAGGTTTTATTTAAGTGGATCCTATGGGCCAAATACCATATTTGTAAAAGAGATATGGTAAATTAATAAAAATATAAATAAGCGAGAGGTATGGTAAACAAATAAAACAATTTTTTATATTTACTCCATAAGTCACCTTGTATTTATGAATGGTATGGTAAATTAATATAAATATAAATAAACGAGAGGTATGGTAAACAAATAAAACATTTTTCTATATTTACTCCATAAGTCACCTTATATTTATATTATGTGACAAATACCATGGACTAGATTGTTATTAATACCATGCAAAAAAACGTTATTAACCCTAATATTAGTATTAATAAAAATAAAAATGGCACATGGTATTCACCAAAATGGCACATGGTATTGACCCATGGTATTCACTTGGAATGTAGCCTATTTAAATGGGAGAATTAAACGAGCATAGATCCATATTTACTCTAGATCTACTAACCCCCGAGAGGTATCAAATATCGTGATATGAAAACTAGCATAGAGTGAAAAAATATTTGATCCGATCAAGAGTAAAAATGGATGTTGTAATTTAATGTATGTTAAACATTTTAGCTTGGTTAAAATAAAAATAAAATAAAAATCAACTATTAATTTTATTAATTTTTGTAAATTAATAATAGTAATTTCTAAGCTCTAGGTTTATGATAACCCATGGTATTGACCCATGGTATTCATGTGAGCATAGACTATTTAAAGGGGAAATTCTATATTAGATACATCTTAATTCTGGGTCTACCAAGTGCTCAGAGGGATAAATAGATTTCATCCCCCTAAGAGTGGTAGATGTGGAGTTAAGATGGATATAGGTTGGTTTTTATGATAATGAAGATATTAATTAGACTTAGGAAATTATATTGTAAAAACATCTTAAGGTGAATGGTTAAATCATAGACATTGGACAAGTATATTTATATACTTCTGTTTTAAACTGAAACAAATCCAGAGCTAAAAGGAATGGATTGATTGCACTAGTCATCCTTCTATAACTTTCCAACATATGCTGGAGTAAATAGATTGTAATTTGGGTAATTTTTCTAATTGCAAACGGGAACATACTTGTGTATTGGCAGGGTGGTTATGAGGTCCCTAGAAGTGGAGTAAACAGATTGCAATTTGGGTAATTTTTCTAATTTCAAATAGGAACATACTTGTGTATTGGCAGGGTGGTTACGAGGTCCCTAGAAGTGATGAATTTGAATTTTTCTTGGTTTTATATATAGTATTAGGTGTTTTCTCATGCTTTCTGAGAATAACATGGGTGAATTTTATCCTACACCCACTAGGTTATCCATATGTAATTTCGGTAATTTTGATTTCAAAAGATATTTTAAAGAAATGTAATGTTTTCATTTGTGTATTCAATAAACACAAATTTTATAATTGAGTAAAATATTCGCCAAAAAATTATATATACATATCATATTTTTTTTTTTTTTTTTTTTTTCTGAGTAAGGACTATTCTATTATGTATAAATAAAAGAGGAAAATATTTACAAAGAGGTTGGAACCTCTGAGGGGGCTAAATCCAGCCCTCTGTCAAAAAAACTGCTGCAATCAGCTCTTAACTGTCTGTTTACATAGATGAAAAACGAGAGCCCAAGACTCTGTAGAACTAGACACCACCACCAAAAACCAAAAACTAGAAGACGATAGAGAATTATACTGAAAAATGCCATATAGCATACCCTCTGAGATGTTGGAATATTAATTCCAACTGCAGGCGGACGTGGACAACAACGGCAGCACAAAACCGCTCAGCAAAAACCACCAGCATATCGGACTGCCTTCGACCAGCAAGCAGTTTCTGTATGATCGAGCCCGATACAATCTCCTGTTGACACATGGCTCTATACATACGTCATCATTTCTGACTTTTCGGGACGTAAAGTTCAGCAAAAAGAGGCCTTCCGAAATCCTCCACCGCCGTCCGATCTGCTCCATCATTCTCCGTCGTTGATTGTTTCAACCTGAGGTGGTAATTCTGCATCTTCATCGTTGGCTTTGCAAGGAGAGCTGACCCATTCAACCATCACATTGTCTTCTACATCCATATTACTGCGACCAGGAGGCATCACCGGATACAGAACAGTGCCTGAGAAATGCGCCGGTGCACAAGGAATGATCTCCTCGTGTGAAGAAGTTTGTTGAAGACGCGCGTCCTCTTCATGACCTTCGGCCTGCTGCACCTCTGGAAGATTGAGGATATCCTCTGCCATGCTTCCTTGAGAATCCTTAGAATTCTGTGAGAGAGTCCTGTCCATGGATTGTTCATCAGAGCCAGAGAGGTCATCTTCTTCCTCTGAGAAGATGACTGTGATAATAGCAGAGATAGTAGGCTTGTTTAGCTTGCTTTTAAATGTGAAACGGGAGGAGTGGAAAGAACTGTAGAGGGACGGACCAGAGTGGTCGGATGATGGTGAGGCCGGCGAGACAGAAGCTAGCGGGGAAATGCGTCGTGGAACAGGACCTCCCCTTCCTCTAACACCCCCACGAGTGCCTGAACTACTACCCCTCCGGGAAATTCCTCGACGTCGGGCCATAGCAGCAATGATTGATAAACTGAGAGAACAAAAGGGTTGAAGGAGGAAGAAATACGACCCGCCCCAATTTGAAATAAACAGAGGATAACAGTACTCAGAGTAGAAAGCGCCCAGGGAAAGCACCGCACAGATAGAAATCAGAACCCCTAAATAAATTCCAGAACTGTCTGAATGAGTCCCACACCCTGCCCAAGCAGCTTCAACAGACACCGTAACACGACCTATTACAGTTATATACCAAAGGAAAAAACATTGACCATACCAGATGCGAGCCAGAAGAACCGTAATTAAATGCTTGAGGCTGGCCAGATGCGGGCTTCTATGGAGCCATGATGGCTTCCAAATGCTCAGCTTTGCACCTAACTCCTGTGAACCAATTCGACCGGGAATGTCTCTGCTAGAATGAGCCAGAGAGAATGTCGAGCTCTGGGCAATTGAAATGAATCGTATGCTCACCATCCTGAAGAACTTACTCCGCATGCTGTACACCCAATTCCTCATTAATGGGATTTAATGCGCTGCCAGAAATCGCCTACTTGCTCCACGGTGATGCCAGATGCCGGCGTCACTCGTATGGGCATTAACGGCTCATAAAATCACCCGCATCCGAGTTATATATACATATCATATTATTGATAAAATCGCCTTCCATTTTTCCTATATACCATGGAGATTCGCCCATTTATTATACATGTAAATTTAGGGGGAGTTCTTAAAATTTTCCCTGATATGTTCTGTTGCGTACTCAAAGATGGTAAGATTTCTCGGTGCTCAATACTCTGCAACTGCTCAAATCTCAAACAACCAAGTGTTGTCTCATGGCTATTCCTTGGAGTTTTATAGCATCTTTTGAATTTGAATTCGATCGTTCCCCCCACTTCCGAGTCATTAATGCATTCTTGGTGGCATATCGTCCCAAATTTAGCTCTTAATTCGTGTCTTAATTGCCCGCCGCCTGCTCACTTTTTTATTAACTTGTACATCTTGTCATGAATAGTGACACCAACGGTTACTTCCCAACCTACCTGCATAGCAGCGTAGCCCCATATGCGCGGGCGCGACCCTTGTGACATGCTAATCCTGTGCACAACCCCCTTATCGTGTAGCTCCCACACAGACTCTTTTATAGTCCCTCGCTCTCTTTCAACTATCTAGAGCGCTGAGACTATGCCCCCTGCGGCTAGTCAGTTGGTCGCACCATCTGTGTGAGACTTTAATTCACCTTCCAATATAGTTCGTGGACACTCCTCAATTGCCCTCGAGACACCCGTCGCTGCGTGTTTTATCTTAAGTGGTGAGCTTCCCTTGTTACTGTGTTTGGTAACGTGCGGTCTCAACCATGGTAACAGAATCATAAATTCTTGGTGATAGTCTTCTAATGCAGTGGTATGACCATCTGTGTCTTGCCTTGTCATCCTTGGTTTATCAACGAGACATGCTTACGTGACCTCGTTTTCCAGTCTTTTGATCTCAACGTCCTTCAACATGCTTTTCTTCCTCAATCGTACCTAATCTTCTTCGATTCCACGAAGTCTAAGGTTCCCTTGTCGAATGGATTTTCGAATCCTTATATGGTCGTCCTCGTGTAGCTTTGTGATCCCTTCGTCCTGGTCTTCGCACACTACCATAAATGCAGGAGCTATTATGTGTGGATTCCTTTTGGTATTCCCTTCAGAAATCTCAGTTTCTACTCTGTTTCACACCTTTGGAATCATCTCCGCACTCAGGTTTTTGCACATGGTCCTATAGGCCCATCGAACCGTTGGCATGCGCAGGTCCCAATCAGTTTGTCTCGTCTGGTGAACCTTGTTCAGTACTCTGCGCACCCTATCAAATGCCTCATCATGGAGAATTGGTAACGTGCGTCACCCTTCTTGCTGCTGTGGTTTGTTCCGATTCTCTAGGCTGGGGGTGGTGTGCGCTTGTGTGGACTGTACAACATATGTTTATACCCATCGGGAAAGGTGGGCACGCAAGTTGTTCCGCCCTAGCTGATTGGCTTTCGTTCGAAGCTGGGGTTTTCCAAAATGTAGGTGCATCATCCTTCTGCATCCGCACTAGTCTTCAGAAAATCCTTGATGTGTACCACACCATTGTGCAGGTGTTGCGCGCAGTGCCCACTTCAGTGCATCGAACTTCTGCTGCTCTGGTATTGCATTTTTGAATTTGCTTAGAAATTCATCCACCGCTGTCAATCCATCATATGTAAACAACTCCCTTGCCTCTGTTGTTATGCAATGCAATGATCTGATCATCATGTTGTAGTTCAGTGTTGTTACTTCATGCAACTAATTCTGCCATCACTCTATCTCTTCGTCTGAATCCGAAGTGCAGGAGCTTTCACACTCCCACGAAATCCTTCGATTCGTAGTTGGATTCATCCAATCCTCTCCTTATGCAGTTATCTTATAGATACAGACGAGATCGTCATCACTATCATCGTCGCACATCGATTCATTGTATCGCGCTCCTTCAGCTGGGTCCAGTGGTACTACTACGCGTAGTGACTTTTTCTCAAAGGTCATTTTGCGCTTCTTCAGATTTATGACTCCGTTCATATCGGTAGCCTAGTCTATTCCTAGTAGCATGGGATAGGGATTGTTGTCATCGATAATCTCTATCACTTCAAAGTCCTCCTGCGCGCTTGCGCATTTAATATCAACTATCACCCCTTGCAATCTTCCCATGGGTAAAACCTTTTGTTGGTTCACCATTCGTAAATGAATAGGGGACGATTGTAACGCGGTTCTGTCCATGCATTCCCATGTTTGCTTTGGTAGTACATTCACATTCAAACCCAGATCTAGGATACCTGATCCATTTCGTACTCACCTATTTGTGCAGTAAACCTCATCTCCCTTCCTGTGCGCAATGCATGCTTTCCTAGTTTTCGGATCATGCGTGGCTCTCCTGACCCCGCGCACTTGGTGATAAGTTCCTATAGCCCTTTGACTACCTTACTGCTGCACAAACGTTTCATGCATGTCTTCAGAAAGGTAGTGAGCATGGAAGGATCCATCCCTGGTTCTAGTTGATCCTTACTACCTGAAGTGGAGGCCTCCGTGAAGCTCTTCTTAGCTTCCATGAATGTCTTCTTTGTGTGTTCTAAATCAAATTCTGGTTCCTTTGTAGGAGCCTTACAAACCCATGCAATTTCTTCTGGCTGCTTACCTTTATCATCTTCCGTGTCATACCGCTCCTGAGCATCATGTTTACATTTGGGTCTTCTTCGCATGGTTCAGACCTCATCATTTGAAAAAATTTGGGTTAGAGGGCGATGGATTACCCCATTTTCGTGCATCTTCGCTATCAGCGAAGGGAAATATTTTTCCTCATGATCAAACTGATTATAGTACCGCCATGATATCCTAGTCGGGTTCGTACAATCATGGGCATAATGCCCTGGCCCTCTGCAATTGTAACAAATTATCTGGTCGTGACCCCTTCCTGGTCCCATTCCACCTCGACCCCGACCGTGCCCCCGAAACCCAACGTGTGCCATCCCTGCATTTTGGTCGAGGGCTTATGTTTTGGTCTGCACCCTATAGGTAGGAGTCTGATCCATCATTAGTTCGTAGCTTCGACAGGTGCATTCGTCATGGCCTACTGACTTGCAAAAATTACAAAACAATTGTTGGGACGTCTGTGTATACTTCTGCAACAGATGACAATTATCCATGGTATGTTTTCCTCCTATCTGGCAGATCGCACATCATAACGCAAACGCCACGCTCGGTCCCTCCTATGCCTCCGGCCTTAAAGGAATTAGCCCTCCTCCTGCCAAGTAGTTAGAGAACATTGGACAATGATCTTTGTCATGGCCCTGACCTTTGAATTTTATGGACCATACTTCCTCGCGCACCTCCGGCCGAGTTGTCTTGTCCTATTTCAAACTTTGCATCTCTAGACATAGATTCTATAACTGCGCATGGATATGTTGGAATCCCAATCCAGTGTCTTGCATAAGAGTCTAATGCAATCTCATTTCCATCTCCAACGCTTCGGCCTGGGTGGAAAGTTTTTGCTGTGACAACGCTGTCCTTAAGTGTGGTCTAAGTGAGTCCACAAATCATGCGCAATGCCGTGCATCTGTTAACGTCATATTGGCTTCGTAGATCATACTCTTTAGCCTTTGGTCCAGATCCCAGGGGGTCTTGCTCAGGAGCATCATGATCTCCTTAAACTCGATGATTGATTGTGTCTCTGATTTTGGCCTGCTAAATTCCTTGTTCAACGTGGTCTGGATCTCTACAATTCTTGCGTTTGAGTGGTCATTAGGATGCTTTATGTACCACGTTAATGTGTAATCCTGTAGCGCACTCACCAGCGTAGCCTTTTTAATATTATCATCCACAATGCCCTGTGCTTCCCATACTGCTCTTACCACAAACCAGAATTGGTCCGGATCTTCATTTCCTATTCCTCTGAACACCGGCAGTTTGATCACACTTTCCATACTGAACTGCAGTGGTGGCAAAGGTGGAGTGGGTGGAGATGGAGGTGAGGGGGGTGAAACAGGTGGCAGTGTGGGTGGGGGTGGTAAATGTGGAATTATCTATCTTATCAAACTGACCACGCTTCTCGGAGAGACTTTTGCGAGCTCCTCCTCGCTTTCTCGCAAGGGTGAAATTAAGGCATTGTTTTCTAACTCCTCACTACTTTTGCTTCTATAGATATTTCCGCTCTGCGTAGTCCCATACATTAATTTATTTGCATAACCCGCTTTTCGCAAAATAGAATCTTAATCCAAGTGTTCGAATATTTAATATACTTAACTTGCGGTCCCTTGAGAAAATGTCGCTCGTCCTCACTGTAGCTGACAGTCGTGTCTACCGCGAACTCAGTGATAAATCCTCCTATTATTCGGTCGAGCCAGTGGTCCACAGCTCGTGTTATCTTATCTTTTGAGGCTTCTAGTTTGTGCACTAGTTCCGAAGTCCACATTATTGGTTTTTCGAGCCTACACCTTCCCTGGCTGTCTGCTACCCTCGCGATCCATTCATACAACTCAGAAGGAAAAGATGCAAAGAAAATTTCATGGACTTCAGTGTACAAGTAGTGATCCAACCACTGTTCCTTAGATACTCGCGGATTTTTGTTTTCCTACACGACATTAGTTTTCCTTTATGCAAATCCTGGTCCCGGTAATGGAACCATTTGTTTGCTTAGTGGGCCTGACCCAGGTTTAGAGGTGATTTAGCTAAGAAAATCTCGGTATTATTGGCCCTTTCGACAATAGTCCGCGGAGCACGGACTGAGGTCTTGTAGGAATTTATAAGGTAAGTTCCTCAGACAGAACACCAAAGGACACCTCTCACAAACAGATCACAGATCAATACACCAATGTTTTGACGTGGTTAAAACCCTCAAAGAGGGAAACAATCCACGGCCTGAGCCAACGCGGCCACTTTAGGCAATTTATTAATAAAAGAATGAAAATTTACATATGCTTCTCTCATAGATGGATTACCCTACAAATGACCCTCCATGCTCTTTAAATAGAGATCATGGACCAATCCAGTGTTAAGCCACGGATCAAGTGTCGGTAATACCGAGGAGAGAATGAACCATCGGATCACTACATATCATGACCGTCAGATTGTAAGTTACAAAATGTACATAGTAAAGAAACACACTTTACCTAACTCTATACTAGACCAAGTTGTACTTAACTATTTCCTATGTGTCGGAATATCCTAACATCCCCCCTTAAGAACAACTTGGGATAGGATTGAAGGATTTACAAATATGACACAATAAGAGAAGGATGGAGGCACTAGAGCCTATCCCCCCTTAGTGACAACTTCCTGAACTCTAACCATAAATCAAAGTTTAGTGAACTTCGCCTCTGTGAGAGCCTTTGTAAAGATGTCTGCAACTTGATCATCTGTTGAACAATATTGCACTTCAAGAACATGGTCATGAATGAGCTTTCTGATGAAGTGCATGTGCACTTCAATGTGTTTGCTGCGCTGATGTTGGACTGGATCTTTGCATAGTTGAATGGCACTTGGATTATCACACCAAAGTGTAGTCGGATGCTGCTGCTGAAAGCCAAACTCTGACAGGATCTGACGAAACCACAAGGCTTCCTTACTAGCTTCTACGGCACCACGATACTCTGCTTCTGCTGAAGAAAGAGAAATGGCACCTTGTTTCTTGCAAGCCCATGTAATAGGTCTTGAACCAAGAGTGAACACATAACCTGCAGTAGACTTCCGATCATCAGGGTCACCAGCCCAATCGGAATCAGTGAAACCAACCAATAGAGGAGATGCTTCAGAACTGTAATGAATCCCAAACTGATATGTACCTCGAACATAACGAAGTATTCTTTTAGCTGCTTTCCAATGACTTTCACGTGGGTTTTGCATAAACCAAGCAACAAGGTCAACAACAAAGGAAAGGTCAGGACGAGTATGGGTTAGATACAAAATTTTTCCTACAAGTTGACGGTATAAGGTAGCATCAACTTCAGGAGAAGTACAAGTGACTGAAAGTTTGACTCCAGACTGAAAGGGAGAAGGGGCTAGCTTACAGTCTTCCATGTGAAAAGGGTGTAGAATATCATAGGCATACTTGGATTGGGAAAGGGAAATACCTTCCTTGGATTGCAAGACTCGAAGACCAAGAAAATAATGTAAGTGTCCTAAGTCTGTAATTTCAAACTTCCTTTTAAGGCTAGGCTTCACATGGTTTATAAGGTTGGGATCACTACTAGTCAGGATAAGATCATCAACATAAAGAACAAGAATGATAAGATACTTGCCCACTTTCTTGGTGTAGACAGTATTGTCAGAATGACACCTAGAAAAGCCATTTTCTAAAAGAAAGTTATCCATTTTGGCATACCAAGCTCGAGGAGCTTGCCTGAGACCATAAAGGGATTTCTTAAGCCAACATACAAGGCTGGAGTTTGCTTGTATAAAGCTAATAGGTTGTTCCATATAAATTTCTTCATGCAAGTCCCCATGCAAGAAGGCGGATTTAACATCCATCTGATGGACTTCCCATTTGAAAGAGGCAGCAAGGGAAAGAACAAGGTGGATAGTGTTCATTTTGGCAACAAGGGAGAAGGTTTCGGTATATTCAATGCCTTCAACTTATGAAAAACCCTTAGCAACAAGACGAGCTTTATGTTTATCAACTTTCCCATCTGGTCCATACTTGGTTCTGTAAACCCATTTGCATCTAACAAGTTTTCGTCCCTTTGGTAGAGGAACAAGATCCCATGTATCATTTGCCAATAATGAATGATATTCTTCATTCATAGCTGCTTCCCAATCTGGATGGCCTGAAGCTTTTGTAAAGGTGTCAGGATCATAATTCACTGAAGCTTGAGCCAGTAAAGAAGAGGCTCTCTCGAACTGAGAACGTGTATGTCGCTGATCTGTAGGATCACCGACAAGATCACCTGCTGCATCCCGAGTAGCACAGACCCATTTTGGAAGGTGAGGAGCTGTAGGAGGATCCTGAGAAGGTGGGGGAGGATTTTCATCCTCGCTTTCATCATCTGAAGAAGAAATATTTTCAAAAGTAGAATAGATAGGGGGAGGTGGCAAATCCGCGCAACTAGGCTCGTAGGCCGATATATTTTCAGCAAACTTTACATCTCTTCTAATGATAACATTTTTGGACTTAAGTGGAATAATTCTATATCCTTTGACATCTTCAGAATATCCAACAAAAATACATTTTTCACTCTTAGGTTCTAAAGCTTTATGTTTCTCATCTGGAATATGGGCCCATGCTTCACTTCCAAAAACACGAAAGTGACTTACATCTAGTTTGATTGAGCACCATGCTTCTTCTGGAGTGATATTCTTTAAAACCTTAGTAGGAGTGCGATTTATTATGTAATTTTCACAGTTAATTTCTTCTGCCCAATAATTAAGACTAAGTCCTTTAGATTGAAGCATACAATTAGCCATTTCCTTTAAGGTGCGATTCTTCCTTTTAGCTACACCATTTTTTTGTGGAGTATATGGAACAGTATGTTGCATTTGAATTCCATTCTCAGTGCAAAAGTTGATGAATGTGTTTTTAATATATTCTCCGCCATTATCAGATCTTAGCTTAAGAATTTAATGTCCAGATTGTTTTTCAACAAAGGCCTTAAAGGCCAAGAACATGTTAAATACTTCACACTTGAGTTTTAAGAAGTAGACCCAAGTGTGTTTGGAGAAATCATCAATGAAAGTTAAGAAATACTTGTAGCTAGAGAATGAAGCAACTGGAAGTGGACCACATAAATCACTATGCACGAGCTGTAAAGGGGCTGAGGAGTGCCAAGAGGCACTGTTATAGCTCCAAATCTCACTCTTATGGTTTGTGATGCTGCACTCATGGCCTAGGGCAACCCCTCCTTCCAGACCTGGTCCAAAAATTTAAAAACCAGTGTTTTATTCCCTATACGCGACATTGCCCTGAGTTAAACGCGTGTACACGCGGGTCTGTCATACCCAACCCACGTGTATCTATTAAAACACTTAAAAAAATAATAAATTCCTCTTTTTCGGGCGGAGATCGCGGGTTTTACCTGCTGGATCACCTGTTAGTGCCCGTGGCCCAACTGTTCCCAACCAACTCCTAACTAAAAAGCTACTTTGGAGAGGGTATAAAAAGACATCAAAGGGAAGGCCAAAGAGAGAGAAGAGAGCAAGATTATTATGCTGAGATTTTTCCCTTAGACCAGGTCTGAAGTCCTTGGTGCTTTCTGCACTTTCCCCATTTTGCATAGGAAACCCTTGTTTCCATGTGTATTGGTGATCATTCATTCTTGATATCATCATTGAGTAAGACTTGGAAGGAGCTCTTGTTGGAGGCTTGAGGCTGGAACGAATCCAGGAGGAAGCTTTGCTTGGAGCCTCCTGAAGGTGTTCAGGTGATATATTTCCGTTATATGTACTTTATTTGCCTTTATATATAAAGAAACACGTCTTTGTTTTCGAAACAATCTTTCTTTATGCTTATGAGATTCTTGTCTTGAATTCTTATGCAAGTGGTTACTTAAAGATTTTTATAACTAACTTTATAGCATAAAGATGGTTTATACATAAGTATTTGTATATGTACTGTTGTGTTCTTTGATTTGTTTGTCTTGCAGGTCAAAGGAAGAAGAAGGGAACTCCAAGAAGGGTTTGGACCCTAAAGGCCTTCTCGAACGTAGGACCTTAGGTACGTACCCTAAACATTAGAATTTGCTTAAAAGTAAAAATGATGGCTGTGTGTGTGTGTTTCTTTGAATAAGCAATTTTCAGTCTGGTAGAGTCTTAGCCCAAAGGACCCTAGGGGTACTTTCCCTTCAACCAGAATTGGCGACTCCGCTGGGGACAACACTCTTGTTGTTCCTAGTTTGGGTAGTCTTCAAGCCAATCAAGGCTCAGCCCCTCTGTTTGTTGGCTCTGACTGTCTGATATTTTCTTGAACTCCAAGCTTTTCCAGTTTTTCAGTCTGTGTTTTTTTTATTTTTCTTGAAAGACTTCAGATACGCTCTTTTCCTGGATTACAGAAGCGTATATACGCAAGTTTCACTAAGTGAACCCGCGTATACGCAGGTTTCCTTAGTTACAGTCGCGTGTACACGCATTCTGCACTTAATTGCAGGTGCGTAAATTACATAAATTTCAAGATTTATAAATTTTCTTTTTTCTGAATGTTTGTCTGGTGGTTTGGGTCAGTGTCAAGCAGTCACTTTTCCAGTAACAGTTCTCTGTTGACAGGGGGCATCTTGTTCTGAACTCTCTCTAGTCATAAGGAGTATTAGTCTTGTTTTCGTTGATTGCAAGCGTCATTGATTTTTGACACACAAGATTTCTGTTTAAGAATCTTGATTGCTCTGTTTCGGCAGAGTAGGAAGATTGGGTTCAATCTTTGTGTCCATTTCTGTTTTCATGACACTTTTTGTTTGCTTAACGAAATCATTTTTGTGACCACTTGCTCCTTCGTTTCGAGAAAGTTGTTTGTTACCATTTTCTTGAAACTTGTCTTTTGATTTTTGGACTTTCATTGCTGCTTTTGATTGTCAAAAGCGATTTCAAACACATTTATTTTTGTTGAGTTTTCATCATTTGAAAGGTGTCGATTCACAAAAGTGTTTGGTTGCCCATTTATCAATCATTGGTGTCAGTATTTTTTGAGAGCTTTCCTTTGAAAAAGACTTTTTGGTTTGATTGAAAGAAAATCTTTTGAAAGTTTTTGAGTTTCGCTTTCTTAAACTTGATTGAAAGAAAATCTTTTGAAAGTTTTTGAGTTTTGCGAAGTGAAAGTGCTTTGTTTTTATCTTAGAACTTGTTTTTATTGTTTGGACGAAATGATTGGGAACACATCATCTTCTATCTAAGCATTTTAGTGGCAAGACAAAATTTGGTAAAGCAACAACTTTCCTTCTTTGTTTTTAGAGTAGTCTTTGAATCTTGCATCCACATATAGTTCTTGCATTAGGGTAGGATTTGCATCTCCTTTTAGGCATATTTAGTTTTTGTGAGTGTGGAGTCTGAAAAGAAAAAGAAAATTTGTTTATATTACAAGTACCTCTGAACCTCATAGAAATTGCTCTTCATCGAAAACAAAAGTGCATGTGCATGTAGCTAAGTTTTATTAATTTCTTTTGCGTCCATAAAAACACCACAAGTTTCATCTCCATTACCTAGTGACTTAAAGAACAACCTAATAAAATCAAGCGCTTAATTAAAATCCACTAGAACTTTTTGTTTTAGTTATTACACCAACAAGTCTAGGATTTTAGGGCCTTGGATTAGGCGAGTGGAGAGTTAACTCTCCAAGGCCACGTAAAACGTCAAACATAAGAGTCCGATTAACGAGAGTAAATCCAATAGCGTTAGGAAGACCAGGAAAGCTCCGTATCTGGGAGTTAAGCACGAGGGTCTGTGAAGACAGGGAAGAGAGATACCCCCTCTCCTACTTGTCCGAACTTACCTCACGACTGTTCCGCCTGGCTTCTGCGACGAGTTGGTACCCATAGTTGCCTCTCCTAGGGATCTGCATAGGTGGTTGCGGAGGGGAATCCCGTGGCACCTGAGGTCGACGTTGTATCACTCTCGACAGTACTACTGGAGGGCACCCTTGCGAAGCTTGGGGGCTTGCACCGGCGCAGGCTGTTGTTAGGAGGTTAGCGTAACTTCCTCTGATACCTTCGCTGATAGGACTGGGCCCTCATCATCCCAGACTATCTTCGGAAGGCCATTTGATTCACTTTCTCGTATTTTGGTGTCTGGTCCTAATCACCCAGAGCGGAAATACTTGGAAGTTGTTTGACTGGCTATATCTTTAGGAACTTTTTAGTGTGTGCTCTGTGCTCCTAGTCGGCTTAGCTTTTAATTTTTTGAGTCTTTAGTTAGATCATAACAAAAAATTCAAAGTGGTTGACCGGTCTCCAAGACAGTCTCGAAGACTTCGTGGTCTCTCGCCACCTAGTTTAGAGCCTTCTCCTAGAAGGCACAGAGGGGATACTACCGGTGGGGTCCGTCCCACGCCGGTTGACGCATCGAGGATTGATCCTCCTCTCGGGGATATTAGCGGCCAAGCAAGGCCTGGCACTTCTAAGCAAGAGAGGGACACTCCAGTCCTTTCTCGAGTTCGCTTTCAAGCGGAGAATAACGTAGAGGTAGAAGAACTTTCAGAATCACTAGTGATTCCAAATTCTCCACTACCATCTAGTTATCCAGACGTATTGCAATACGTTTGGACTCCGTCACATAGACCAGCGAGTCCAGGTTACGCTACGCGCTTACCATTTATGATCACTACTGGAAGCATGGCTTCTACGAGTGCTGCGACTATGCAGACCCCGACATCGGTGCAAGGGGGAGGAACCATTTCCATCCCCTCCGCTTCCTTGTTCGGATCGTTTGCTAGCACATCTTTGGTGGGGTCTACCTCCATTCCGTCCACGAGTAGAAATACCCAAACCAATGCTTTTAGTACTGGTTCCTTCCTTTTTGGCACCCAATCACAGGGTATTCCATCGGTTCCATTCAGTGCCGCTACGTCCATGATGGGCGGATCGGCTTCATTCCAGGGTTTTCCTTTTGGAAGTGGTCATATCCCACATTCCAACCCAACGGTAGGATCCATGCCTTTTTCTTCAATAGGACAAAGCAGCAATCCTTTCCAAGGTTGGAATAACCCTGGGGTTAGTAGCGCAGGAACTGCGAATCCATTTATCGGCCAACAAGGAAGTAGGCCGTATTCCACGGTTAGCATGTTTCAAAGCATTCCTCCCCTTGCTTCGGCTTGGAACCCATATCAGGGGTTATCAACTCCTTACCATTCTTTAAGAGGAAACTTTGCAGGCTATGGAGGTTATACGGCAGGAGTTGGTCAAACTCCGAATTTTGCTAGACCACAAGGCTTGCCTTTTGGTTCAGCCGGTTCTACTGGTCACTTCGGGCAGCCTGGTGCCTCCCAAATCCCAGGACAATCTTTTCAGAACTTTGGGAGTTCTGCCCAGCCTGGGTGGAATCCCCTAGCTCCTCCTAGGGTTCCGTTTCTGGCAACGTTAAACTTGCCAGATCTCACTAAGCTAACGAACGACCCTATCAGATACAATCCGGCCTGGCCTCCGGTCCCAACCAAACTCCCTTTGGACATTCCAAAATTCGAAGGGAAGAGTGGTGAAGATCCGGGTGATCATGTAACCACATTCCATTTGTGGTGCTCATCCAACTCCCTCATCGAAGATTCGGTTAGGTTGAGACTCTTTCAGCGCACCTTGACTGGTAATGCAGCTAAATGGTATATAGAGTTGCCAGGGGGCAGCTTTACATCGTTCACAGACTTAGCCAATATCTTCTTGAATCACTTCCAGTTGCATGTCCGCTATGATGCCGGAACTGAACTTCTGGCTAACTTTTGTCAGGATAAGGCAACCCACATTTCTTATCACATTCAGGAATGGAGATGGAGAAAAAGGCTCATTAAAGCCGAAATCCCTCCGGAGTACCGTCTAGAGTGGTTTTTGAAGTCTTTGCAACCCGAGATCTCCAAAGATGTCTCCATGTCTGGGGTCTATTCTGAGGAGCAAGTCATTTTCAGGGCCCAGCAGTTAGAACTGATTTACTCTCAGTCTGGGATCCTCCAAAAGTACTTGCCAGATGCTCCTGGATCTAAGGTTGATTTAGCTAAGCCAAAGCCAGGTCCGCATGCGGACGGTATCGTTGGGTCTGTAGACACATCTACAGTGAACTTGTTGAATCAATTGCAGCAGTTGTCTTTGCAAACTGCTTCTAACAACCAAGTCACATTATCTAATCCTCCCGCTTCCCAAAATTCTTCCATTAACGCCGTCCAATCCGATAACCCCAAAGGAAATCAAAATTCCAATGGGAAAAAGAAGGGACGTGGTAAGAAGAAGAATTCGGATGGGAAGCCCGATGCAAATAAATCCGGCAACAACGCTGGTGGTGGTAAAGGTGAGTCGAGAAAGAAAGTTAAGTTCCCTTGCAAGTTATGCAGCGGGGACCATCTAACTCATCTCTGCCCTAGAATTGAAGACGCTCAGCGCTTGTTAGGATAGCAAGGGACTTCTAGTTCGCAAGCTGTCTTAACTAACCCGTTTCCCCAAGGGCAGCAACTTCTTGCTGGCGCGAATTCGAATCCTGGAACCTCCTCAGGGGGCAACCAGGAAGGGGAAAAAGCATCAAATGTTTTTATGATGGGTTCAAATGTTAACGTGGCTACTCAGTCACGTGATTATGGTGAAGCCGAAACATCTAAGGATAAAACGGTTCTCGGAAGTAATGACCTTCATATTGAGCGACCTCTTGTTGAGACTATACCTAGGATACCGAAAGGTTCCGCCAAATGCGCGACAATTAACCCTAATACTAGGGCCGCCCAAAATTACTCCATTGTGGAGGATTTGGCTCAAAGCCCGTGTGCTATGTCCGCTTTGGAAGTTCTCCAATCGTTTCCGTCTCAGAGAAGTGCTTTACTCTCCGCCATTGGAGCAGTCGATCCATCTAACTCTTTAGTGCTCTCTTTTGACATGTAAAATGTAAAAAAGAGACTCCCTCATCATATGGCTTTTCAGGTAAAGTCAACATACCGGAAAATCAATATTTTTCGCACCGTTATAAATGAAGGAGCTTCCACATGCGTCATGTCCATGTCATGTTGGAAGGCTATTGGTTCACCTTCGGTCGTTCCTTCACCAACCGTCTTAACTGCATTTGATGGCCATTCTCACAAGTCGCATGGGATTATCCTGGCCTTTCCTATATGTGTTGGAGGGAAGGTCGTTAATATCGAAGTTGAAGTCGTAGATGCTAACCTAGACTATAATCTCCTATTAGGAAGGAACTGGGTGTACGAGATGGAAGTCGTCGTATCGACTTTGTTTCATGTCATTTGCTTTCCTCATGAGGGGAAAATCGTTAAGGTTGATCAATTGGACTATGCTCCAATCGATCCTCAAGCAACCTCCGACTCTACTGTTCCTTTGGTGGATAACCCTCGCCCGCCGACTGAGAATTTAGGAGTAGGGATGTATTCCTCATTGATGGGTACGTTTGATTTTCCCTCTCCTTTTGCAAGAATCAATGCTATTTCATCATCCAAGGAGTCTTCTCGAGAAGAGTTCTTTCGAACTCATTATTTTTCTGACCCTTGGACCTTGCCTTCACCTACGACCACATTAGTTGAAGGACAAGTTAATGGAATGGCGTTTCCTATGTCTGCAGCTGAGCTTAGATATCAGTCCATCGTAGACTCTGCAGATAACCATTCTACTCCTTTCTCCGAAGAGGAGTTAGATGGTCATGTGGCCCCCGCTTGGAGCTTTGATTCTACCTCTGCCTTGGACTGCTTGGATTCGGTTCTACCTTTTGAAGAAGCAATCCTCGAAGTAATGATGGGTATAGATCGACCTTGGGAAGACTTACACCATCGTTCATATTTTCTTCCTCCATTGCAGGAAGTGGAATCTAGATTCTCCGAGCTCGTTGGTAGTGATGTTTGTACGGTGTCGAACCCTTTGGCTCCAACACACGTACGTGCCGAAGGTAATATGTCGGTAATTTCAAAAACGATACCTATAAACATCTCTAAAGATCCTAACATCATCGAGAATATCTTCATCGGAATTGAGTGTTCCCCTGAAGAAATTCAAATCTACACCGACCTATTCAAAGAATATCGTGATGTATTTGCTTGGTCTTATGAGGAAATGCCTGGCATTGATCCTTCTATAGTCCAACATGAGATCAAGACGTACGAAAACGCAAAATCGATTCGTCAAAGGATTTAGCCGGTTAACCCTAGGAAAGCAGCGGCTATCAAAGCTGAGGTTGAGAAGCTGCTAAGGGCGGGTTTTATATACCCTGTTCCTCTTACGGATTGGGTTTCGAATCCAGTCCCTGTGGACAAAAAGCAAGGAACAATCCGCGTATGCATCAATTTTAGGGACTTAAACAAGGCTTGTCCAAAAGACAATTACCCCACGCCATTCATTGATCAGATTATCGACGAGTGTGCGGGTAATGAGATTTTCTCCTTTATGGATGGTTTCTCAGGTTATAATCAAATCTCTATTCGTCCTGAGGATCAGCATAAGACTGCCTTCATATGTCCCTGGGGTACCTTCGCATATCAAAAGATGCCCTTTGGTCTTAAAAATGCTGGAGCCACGTTTCAGCGGGCCATGTCCTACGCTTTCCACGACATCAAACATGTCATCGAAGCATACTTAGATGATCTCGCTGCTCGTTCTCGAAAGAGAACAGATCACCCTAGTCATCTTCGATTAGTCTTTGAGCGATGTCATTTCTATAAAATCCGGTTGAATCCCAATAAGTGCGTTTTCGCGGTTACATCCAGTCAGTTGTTAGGGTTTATAGTGTCCAATGAAGGGATTCGGGTTGATCCCTTCAAGGTTGAGGCAATAGTTCAGTTGCCTCCCCCGTCCTCAATCCGTCAACTTCAAAGTCTTCAAGGGAATGCCAATTTTTTGAGACGGTTTATAGCAAACTACGCCAAGATCACTAAAGGGTTCATGCGTTTGCTACGGAAAGGAGTTCCATTTGTGTGGGATGACTTTGCGCAGCGGTCGTTTGATGCTTTGAAAAAGGCATTAGTCTCTACCCCACTTTTGAGTCCACCGGATTATGGTAGAGGCTTCCTTTTATATCTCGCTGCAGCAGAATCTACCATTGGTATGGTTCTAGTTCAGGAAGACGATGCTCTTGTCGAGAACGTGATTTATTATTTGAGCTGAGGCTTAATAGGCCCTGAACTCCGCTATTCTCCGGTTAAGAAGTTGGCCTTGGCAGCTGTTCATGTTGTCCAGAGGCTCCGTCATTATATTTTGCTACGCAAAACTTTTGTCTTAGTGGCGGTTAATCCATTTCAATTTGTCCTCAGTAGGCGAGTGATTGGGGGCAAATATAATAGATGGATAGTCATTTTACAAGAATTCGATCTCGAATTCTTGTCCGCCAAGTCTAAGAAATCTATGGTCTTCGCGGAGCTAATTTCTGAGCTTCCTTGTGGAGAGGATATTGTTTATGAGGAAAGTTTACCCGACGAACATATATTCCTCATCTCTTCAAAAGACCCTTGGTATGGAGATATCATTGTTTATCTCCAGACTTCGAAGTTTCCCTCTACTTCCTCCAAGGATGAACGTCACAAGTTACGTCACCTGGCTAAAAACTATGTTATCATTGGTGACACATTATATCGTCGAGGGGTTGATTCAATTCTTCGACGTTGTTTAACCTTAGAGGAAGCAGAGTCTGTGCTTAATGATTGCCACAGTGGAGCTTGTGGTGGTCATCTATCCGGGCTTGCTACAGCCCAGCGCATCTTACGTGCCGGCTACTTTTTGCCTTCACTCTTTAAGGACTGTGTGGAAGCGGTCAAACACTGTCACCCGTGTCAAATTTTTACTCGCAAGATGCGCGCACATCCAGCTCCCTTCACTAAGTGGGGTATTGATTTTACGACTTGTAATCTGCCTTCAGCGGCGAATCAAAAGTACACTATCGTGGCTGTAGACTACTTCACGAAGTGGGCTGAGGCCATGCCTACTTATAAGAATGACAGTGACACGGCAGCTTTGTTTCTTTTCAATCAGGTTATCTCAATATTCGGTATCCCAAGAGAGATTGTCACTGATCATGGCAGTCATTTCCAAAATCAGCTAATGTCCGAATTGGCTCTTAAATTAGGTTTCCGTCAGGAGCATTCGTCTCCTTACTATCCTCAGGCCAATGGACAGGTCGAGGCGGTCAATAAAACTCTTAAGACGATACTCCAACGGACAATCGATAAAAATCGGTCTAATTGTCACATTATGTTGTATCCGGCTCTTTGGGCATACCGAACCTCCGTCAAAACGGCTACTGGTTTTACTCCTTTTCAGTTGGTTTACGGGATGGAATCTATCTTTCCGGTTGAATGTGAAATTCCATCTCTGAAATTGGCTGTCGAGCTTCTTCCTGAGACTTCGAGTCTCGAGGAGCGCCTAGTTCACCTGGAACATCTCGATGAGCAGCGTCGAGATGCCGCCACGATGAATGAGGCCCATAAGAAAAGGGTCAAAACTCAGTATGATAAGTCTGTCCGTCCTCGTGTCTTTTCTGAAGGTGACCTTGTCTTGGTCTATGACCAAGATAAGGACGCCTTGGGGGTAGGCAAATTCAAGCCTATGTGGTACGGTCCTTTCATTATCAAACAAGTCTTAGAAAAAGGATCGTATGAGTTAATTGATTTCGAAGGAAACAAGCTGGCGGAGCCCCGAAATGGGCTCTATTTAAAGAAGTATTTTGCTTAGTTTTACCAGGCAATGACTTCTTTGTATTTTATGTATATTTGTACATATATTATCGAGCGTTTTCTGATATCAGCACTTTTTGGTCTGCTTTGGCAGGTGTTGATGGATGATCTGGTTTATTTTGGGTTCGCCGATGGTGCTAGTCGGCACACTCGGAATCTTGCTTCCGCAGCGTGGGTACTTTATTACCCAACTGGTCAGTTGATGATATCGAGAGGCATGTGTATCGGTCCTGCTTCGAACAATATGGCCGAGTATACAGCCGTTATCAATCTATTATCCGAGGCAATCTCTTATGGGATCGACTCGTTGGTAGTATATCTTGATTCTCAATTGATAGTGTCTCAGTTAAATAACATTTATCGGGTTAGAGATCCATTATTATATCGCCAATATTTAAGGGTGAGGTTGTCGCAAAGATCATTTATTTACATTAATTATTTGCACATTCCAAGATCTCAAAATTGGTTAGCCGATTCTATCACTAATCAAGCATTAGACTGGCATATCAATCATTCATCATCATAAAATCATGCATCAAAAAGTCAATATATATATATATATATATATATATATATATATATATATATATATATATATATATATATATATATATATATATATATATATATATATATATATATATATATATATATATATATATATATATATATATATATATATATATATATATATCGCAAAGCGTCTCGAGTGTACATATGTGTGTCCAAAAATATACAAAAATTGGGACTCAAATGCCCATAATCATGTCAGGCATATCTAATGCCTCGGCTCTGGATGAGCAGCTAAATAACTAACTATAGCATTGGCCACGCGGCGAAAGACGCGAACCCAGTCACGTGGCATTCCAACCACGTGACGCTGCATATCTGGAGGAAGGTCCTCTATCTCGGCCATCGGTACTTGGCAGCTCAGTCTCGCCAAGTGTCGCTGGACGTTATTGAGGGTCCTTTCCGCATCCGTAGCCGCCTCTTCGGCTCCTCGGCCACGCCGTCCATGCCGCGGGAATCCATCTGGTCGCACGGGCCCAATGTCTGGAACATGATCATCATATTAGTCATTTGAATCTCATCAAAAAATATTTTTCAAAATTTATCATTATATTTGAAAAATCCAAAAAAATTATATAATCATAAAAATCAAAAATCTTACCAATCTCGCCCCATGCTGCATCCGGTGGTAACACTAGATCAGGATCTCCTCGGAAATCCAGCCCAGCATAGGGATAGTCATCTATGGCGATGATCTGTTGCTCCCACCAAGCAAAAAAGTCATCGTCGAATGCATTCCTAGGTACTTCCCCACCCCCTAGACGTTTCATCAAGTCAGCCCACCGGCCCATGTGTGGATCACGTGGACTACTGATGGGAACTGCTACCCTGGGGCGGAGTGCGGGAACCTTCTCGAAGAAGAAAGTGCATAAAATGGTTCCGTACCCAAAGTTCTTGGTCTGTCCCCTCCTGATAGAAGTAAGTTGTTCCTTCATGTTGGCAAGTAGAGGAGTACACCAGTCAAACACCGTGGTGAGACAGTCCACTGCTACGCTCATGTTGACCCGTGATGCCTGATGTAGTGAGGATGATCCGTTCACTCGAGCTATGGTGAACAAGATTATCCGCAGTGACAAACTCTCCACGTGTGGGATAGAGATCTGGCTCCCGACCTTCCGATGACCTGGGCAGTAAATTTGAACATAGTCGTCTATACTGAGACTATTCCGGGTCCTGCCCCGGGAGTGTACTACCTCTCCCCTTCGGGAAAGGCCCGTGATGAAATATATATCTTCCACTTATACCCTGAGTGGCATCTGATCAATCACAAAAGCTTCCTCCTCGACATCCCAATAATCAATGAGTCTCTCGAGCAGATGCACGTTTGCTTTCATATTTGGCAACTTGAAGAATTTTAACAATCCGCATCTGACAGTGATCCTGGAAGAAAAAATCACTTTCATCCGTTAGTTTTGTATATAAAATTAGTTTGCTGCGCACACGCAGGTTCCCTTGTATACAGTCGCGTGTAGGGCCATCGTATACGCGAGTTCTATACAGCCAACCCACGTGTACGCCGCAGAGCAATTTTTTGCAAAAGTCTAACGGTGAAACATTAATTAAACTTCCTAAAAACTATCACAATTAATTGCAAGACAAGTTTAGTGCTTACCTGGAAGTTTTCGGCAAGTTTGAACGGTTGAATAAGTCACAGGGAAGTTTGCTCCTTTTGCTCCACCATTTTTGCTCTCCAAGTCAAACGGTGAAAATAGTAAGTCCAAAATTTCTTTTTATAAGTTTTGAAAATGCAATTTTTTTCAAAATTTTATTTTGTTTGGTTTCATGTCACTTTTAACTTGGGAGCTTGGAATGTTGAGATTGGGTTGTTTTTAAAGACATTTTGGGCATTTTTCGACGGTTCGAGACGGTTCCATGACTGCTGACCCGTCATAGCAGGTATCGTGTTCTCACTGGCATATAGGTTAGGGACACCAGTTTTCCGTTGCATTATGCATACTAGCCTCCATTTGACCGATACATCTGCCGTATGGTTGACCCCATCATGTTATGGTTCGTAAGCCATTTTCACTCGCCGATTCTTTAAATCATGACATGATGGTAGAGCCATCCTTTTACATGGGCATCCTAGTTAGCACCTCACTGACATTTGTTGCCCATGATGCTTCGTTTTGAGTAGGCTCGGGAGTCCTCTATAGTCCCGCCATGACTTATGCGTTGAAGACTCAGTCCTCTTTGCTTCTTCGCTTCGTTCTGGCCTTATACCCTAGAGGCTCCTATGTGTGTTGAGTTGTACTTCTGCATTGCATGTTGACCATTTGCACCTTCTGGCCTATAGCCGGCTTCACTTGGACTCGTGTTTAAGCCAAATTTCGACCATGACGTCTGCAAAATCAACCTTGCATACCCTTGACTTCTGCAGCTTGACATACCCAGATCCGTGGAAGGAACTTACCTCTGAGTGTGACTGACCAGTTTTTCACCTCCCTGCATTGAGCATAGGAACGTTCCTTTCCCAGGAACTAGATCATTTGTTTCACCGACACTCGTTCTTTCCACTGTACCATAGCATTCTTTTATTCTTTTTCCAGCTTATCAGAAAAAGACAAAAAAATTAAATATTCCAAAAAGAGCGGGAACAGGGACATTATTTCCATTTATTGTTGGCAGCTAGAGTCAGTCATGTCGCCCTTGAACAAAGCACTCAAAACAAAGTCTCCTCCGCATGGGTGGGATTTAGTTTGACTTAGGTACGCCATAACCTTGTTATCGAGTCAGTTCTCCCCCGATTGGTTATCTCTTGCAATCATATGGAGGGTTCGTTCATGCCTCCTGCATGACGAACTTATACAGATTCATCATATGCTACCACATAGTCACATTGAGTCGTGCTTTTGTTCAAGGGAAGTAAACCTGAGTCGGCCTTTCTGCGGTGTCTCTTAACTCATTTTTCAGTCGGCCATCCCTGGTTGTCAGTGTCATGTCTATCATCACATCAGTTATATTGGTCCTTTACTTGTGCCGGTTTGAGAAGGTCCCCATTGACTTCTTGCTGGCGGGTCTTGTCCTTATCGACGACGACACCTTTCTCTGAGGACAGGCCTAGAGCCGCACCCTGGCCCTATTTTCATTATTGATAGGTCACCTTGTGCTCAACATCGATCAGTATCATGGGTCTTTGACTGAGTGGTTTCCCTTGTGTTCGACATTAGCATACATTATCACACATTGGGATTCGTGCAGTACCTTGGTTTCCATTTGACCCTATTGGTGGATACCTCGCCTCTGTGTCAACTTTCATTATTGTTTGGTTCAGAGGGTTTCTGCCGTGCGCTAGCCACATCTTGTGTACGCCGGAAACGTACTTCGGTTGGGTTACTACATCTTTTTTCGTCCGATTCCTTCCACATTATTGGCCTACGGGTTACACTCGCGCTAGATTGATGGAGGATGCCTTAATGCCTTCCTTCTAGCGGATCTTTCCCTATCGACTCCGACTCATTGCTCTGGGGCAAAGATCTAGAGTCCATTTGGCAGTACCTTGGGGTTTGCAGTCATTAGTGGCAGATTCCTCGCTATCGACAGTGGGAAACCATCATTGTCTCCTGATTGATAGATTCTTACAGGTGTTCGACTTCAGCTCATCTATTCACACTTGTTAGCTTGTACTGGGTACCTTGACACTCATTATCATTATCAGTGAGTAGTCTCGCGTTTGTTAACGGTATACATCAATGACCGGTAATCAAACGATTTCTCACATGGTCGACTTCAGATCATTTATTCCCATAGTGTAGAAATGTACCACGGCGGTCGGTGAAGACCTCAGGTTGTATCAGCATTCATTGGTTCACTTGACAGTTGCTCCTGTTGCTGCTAATTGATACCACTCCACCTTATATGTTGCAGTCAGTCACAGAGACATTCTATATGTTGGCACCTGAGTTTGCAGTGTAGTACCATCCTATTCCATCATGTTCAGTTGGTACCTTTTTGGGATCAGTCTTTGATATCAGTGATCCGTTGCATCTTTCAGCATCATTGACAGTCTTATATGTGATATTCAGACATGTACTTACTCATTATGATCAGATGATCCATTATGTATTTTCCAGTCATTTATACTTGTATACTTAGTGGATCCGCTTGTACTTGATATGCGGACATGCTTTACTTTTCCTGAGCATGGGTATGCCCGCCTCAGACAGTGTTTCTTTCTGATCTCCTTTCGGTGGCTTGGCAGGCTTAATTCTGGTGAAGTCCTCCTCGGTTTTTCGGCAGAGTTCCTTTCCTTGTACTTACTTAATATATTTCGGCCATCATGTTCCCCTTCTGGCCTCATACATTAGGGGGCATCTGTTATAGCTCCAAATCTCACTCTTATGGTTTGTGATGTTGCACTCATGGCCTAGGGCAACCCCTTCTTCCAGACCTGGTCCAAAAATTTAAAAAACAGTGTTTTATTCCCTATACGCGACATTGCCCTGAGTTAAACGCGTGTACACGCGGGTCTGTCATACCCAACCCACATGTATCTATTAAAACACTTAAAAAAATAATAAATTCCTCTTTTTCGGGCGGAGATCGCGGGTTTTACCTGCTGGATCACCTGTTAGTGCCTGTGGCCCAACTGTTCCCAACCAACTCCTAACTAAAAAAATACTTTGGAGAGGGTATAAAAAGACATCAAAGGGAAGGCCAAAGAGAGAGAAGAGAGCAAGATTATTATGCTGAGATCTTTCCCTTAGACCAGGTATGAAGTCCTTGGTGCTTTCTGCACTTTCCCCATTTTGCATAGGAAACCCTTGTTTCCATGTGTATTGGTGATCATTCATTCTTGATATCATCATTGAGTAAGACTTGGAAGGAGCTCTTGTTGGAGGCTTGAGGCTGGAACGAATCCGGGAGGAAGCTTTGCTTGAAGCCTGCTGAAGGTGTTCAGGTGATATCTTTCCGTTATATGTACTTTATTTGCCTTTATATATAAAGAAACACGTCTTTGTTCCCGAAACAATCTTTGTTTATGCTTATGAGATTCTTGTCTTGAATTCTTATGCAAGTGGTTACTTAAAGATTTTTATAACTAACTTTATAGCATAAAGATGGTTTATACATAAGTATTTGTATATGTACTATTGTGTTCTTTGATTTGTTTGTCTTGCAGGTCAAAGGAAGAAGAAGGGAACTCCAAGAAGGGTTTGGACCCTAAAGGCCTTCTCGAACGTAGGACCTTAGGCACGTACCCTAAACATTAGAATTTGCTTAAAAGTAAAAATGATGGCTGTGTGTGTGTGTTTCTTTGAATAAGCAATTTTCAGTCTAGTAGAGTCTTAGCCCAAAGGACCCTAGGGGTACTTTCCCTTCAACCAGGCACGTTTTTCAAAACTGTCCCGATGATGTTTTCCGAGTACACATCCGGAACAAACACCATCTCTGCAAGATACCATTGGAAGACCTGTCACCATATTTTCTTTACATAGATTTTGAAGAGAGCGATAGTTTCTTAAGTGACTAAATCGCTCATGCAAAAGTTTGCTCACTTCATCATTATGAGCAACAAATACTGAGGGAAGATTTGATGACCCAAAGTTGTGAAACTTATACAACCTTGTAGAATCATCAGCAATGCCAGTAGCTAAAATCTATCTAGGATCTCTTAGGTCCTTAATTACAACATCATGAGGTGAAAATTCAACGATTTTACCTTCACCTGAATGGGTTATCTGATATACAGATAGAAGGTTGCAGGATAAGGTTGGAACACATAATACATCATTAAACTGACCATTGTCTAGACGAACAGTTCCAGTCCCTACAACACTAAGAGATCTATCATCACTAACATATATATTTTTGGTGTTACAATCATTTAAAGAAGAAAACATGTCTTTGTTTTTGGCCATGTGATAAGAAGCTCCAGAATCAATGAGCCACTCATGAGAATGAGAAGAAGAAGATACATTTAGTGCATAGCCAGACCGAGATGCTTGACAACCACATGCAAAATGTGCCATTCCTGAAGATGAAGTTGAAGTTGAAGAGTGCTCCAAATGGATGTTATGCTTCTTCATTGCTGCTTCCAAGGCTTCCATCTTCTTAAAGCATTTGGATTCTAAGTGGCCATCTCGATTACGAAAGTTGCAATTTCTATCAGTCTTCTTCCCTTTGTTTTTATTTGTCTTATCATTTTGTTGAAATGATTTTTCATTTTGAGGCTGAAATTTCTTAGGACCCTTGTTTGGTTTAGGACAATTCTTTTTAGGATACAACTTCTTAAGTTTCTTTGGATTTGGTTGTTGCTGGGCGGCTAACGCTTTCTTAGAAGAGTTTCCAAGATGAAGAAGACCAAGGTGTAAGAGTTTTTCTTGTTCTCTTATTAAAGAATCACAAAAGGAATCAAAGGAAGGGGACTTGTAGGTTTGTCCTTGAGAAATGAAGGCTTCTCTTGTAGAATGGAAGGTGGAAACAAACACAGAATAGGCTGGTCCCAACTTAGTAAGAATGGAGTAGATAAGGCTACTATCTTCTTTCTTAACCTTAACACCTTCCAAGAGAAGTCTAAGGGTCTTGAACTTGGACAAAAAATCTTCAATGCAAGAAAAATTATTGGGGTCCAATGTAAGCAATTCATTTTCAAGTTGATGGGCTTTAAGTTCATTTTTAGTTCCAAAGACTTTAGTAATCTGTTTCATTACTTCATCAGGAGTATCAAGTTCTGCAATATGGAATCTAAGATTTGGAGAAATAGACATCCCTATCAACCCATGTGCTTGGTCTTGTCTATCTTCCCATTTGGCTGCCTTGTCTTCATCTTTCGGTTTGGTCTCTTGGCTTGTGGGTATTCTGTAAAGACCTTTACTTCTAAGTAAATCCACAATGTAGGACCACCATTGGAAGTAGTTTGTGTCACCGACGAAGTTCGGGAATGTGCAGAAATGAAAAATCTGCCCCCACAAAGTGGAGACTTGAACCTAAGACCTCTACTCTCATAAATTAGCTTTGCACCAAGTGAGCTATACAAAAAGTTTGAGAGAGAGAGAGAGAGAGAGAGAGAGAGAGAGAGAGAGAGAGAGAGAGAGAGAGAGAGAGAGAGAGAGAGAGAGAGAGAGAGAGAGAGGGAGAGGGAGAGAGAGAGAGAGAGAGAGAGAGAGAGAGAGAGAGAGAGAGAGAGAGAGAGAGAGAGAGAGAGAGAGAGAGAGAGAGAGGTTGAAGCTTTGGGTTGCGTTCTGAAATAAACAAAGAGAAAATAACTGTCTGGAACATATGATCCCAACACAACAGAGCAATCCTCTCGGCCCGAAAGTAGTCAGAAACAGTAGATCTAGGAAACGATAGTCGGATGCAGTTCTACCGGCTTCAGATTTGGATCACCAATGGACGCGGCCCTCAAATAGCTATGATACCATGTAGGAATTTACAGGGTAAGTTCCTCAGACATAACACCAAAGGAAACCACTCAAAAACAGATCACAGATCAATACACCAGTGTTTGACGTGGTTAAAACCCTCAAAGAGGGAAACAGTCCACGGCCTAAGCCAACGTGGCCACTTCAGGCAATTTATTAATAAAACAATGAAAATTTACATATGCTTCTCTCATAGACGGATTACCCTACAAATGACCCTCCATGCTCTTTAAATAGAGATCATGGACCAATCGAGTGTTAAGCCACGGATCAAGTGTCGGTAATACCGAGGAGAGAATGAACCGTCGGATCATTACATATCGTGACCGTCGGATTGTAAGTTACAAAATGTACATAGTAAAGAAACACACTTTACCTAACTCTATACCTAACTCTATACTAGACCAAGTTGTACTTAACTATTTCCTATGTGTCGAAATATCCTAACAGGTCTCACCTAAAGTAGTATGGGAGGGTGATAGAACTAGGTTTCCACACCCTGGGGATGTCTAATATGTTGGGATTGGTACGTGGTCCTACCTTCGCACTGACTATGCTACATGCACCATTGGGCACCTCGCAGCCTGCAATGCTATCTTCGCACAGTCCTATTCGTAGCGCGATCCTTGTTATTTACCCAAGTCTTTCCTAATTATGAAATGTTAGCTGATTACTTAGATTATTCTCATATATAAGTATTCTAAACGAGCATTTAATCAACTGCGCGAAGTAAATAAACAGAGTAAAAGTAATGCATAATAACATAATAATGATTCAAGACTAGATGCACAGAATTAGGTTAAACTTCTCTTTATTAGCTTCCTATCCCGATTACAGACTCGACTTCGCCCTGCGCACTCAGTTGCAGGGGTCCGCACACTCAGCTGTGGACTCTACTAGGCCTCTGCGCACTCATCTGCAGAGCCTCTTCCTATTACTACAACCCAAGACACTTAGAATTCTACTCTAAGCTTGAACCATTCCTTCTCTACTCTCTATCTTCTACTATCTTTACAACTTAGAGCCTCACTCTATTTATACAATCACATGGTCCGCAGACCATGGGTAGGCTGACTTTACACTAGTTTACCATACAATGTTTAGGGTGGACAAACCTATGACTCAATTGTACAATTCGTGCTCCGCACCCGCAATTCGCAGAGTTTTACAACATCTTTGACCAAAACTTGGGCTTTGAGCCCCAAAACCTGCTGTGGGGGGATTCCATGCCCAATAGAGAGCAACATGAAATGGAAAGCCTATCCATTAAACTCAGGATCTATGCAAGAATAACAAGAGAGGAAAGATGTAGAAGAAGAGGAGAATAGGAAGCAGGATGAGTTTCTCAAGAAGCGACAAGAAAAAGAAGAAGAGAGGAGAAGGATAGAAGAAGAGCAGTAGAGGAAGTCCCAGGAGGAGGGAGTTACACATAGACTAGAATAAGAGTAGATGACTCAAGAGCTAGACTCAAGAAGAAATGGAGGAAGAAGATACCATCCAACCCATGGACGATGAACCAAGCACTCAAGAGGAACCTCCTCCTACAGGTGGTCATTTTCCATTTGAGGAAATGGGGATCAAACCTCCACCAAATGAAAATGAGGATCGTGTAGTAGAGGAAAATATATTTCCCAAATGATCCTTAGAATCCAGTGTTAGTAGCAAGAGAAAAGGTGATAACCTCCAACACTCAAAGGAAGCCCAGAGCTATCATGGAAAAAAATGTCACATTCTCTACAACAATGTAGGATTATTCTGAGTATCCGCCGAATGAGAACACCAGACTGAGAAGATAACTTGTTGTGGTGAAGATAAAGGTAGAGAAAATTGTGGTTGAAAACCAACGGTTGTTATTATAAAGCACCAATACCACCGAGTGGAAATCAATCGTGCAAGAAGAGTTAGGGCCAATGGAGGACACCATGGCACGACTATATGATGAGATGATCTTTCTTTAACATGTGGTGTCTCCTCTTGTTGGCATAGAGAAGAAGGCACATGAAGTGGTGAAACTCCTAAAAATGACAAATAGAGTAGTTGGTCAGCTTCAAGAGTGGACTACCAGGTATCCAGATGCTCTGCAATATTTGGAGAAGAAAGACAGGATTGCCACAAAATTAAATAGAGTTTAGTTGAGACTCCATCACTAAAATTTCATATGCCTTGGTGAATAATCAATTAGTACCATTGTTGCATACAATCGACTACACATTGCATTTGAGTCTCTAACATAAATTCATGGGATGCCTTGGATCAATACAACTGAGGCAATCAGGGGAAGGGATATCATCTTCTCGGAGATCCAGCAGTACATGGAGCAGATTATATAGGGAAAAAAATAAGAAGGCTTGGAGGTAACCAAAGATGTTATTCTACAGTATGACATTGCACCAACCAAAGTTCATATGAAGCTTTCATGGATGTGGAATAATGTACAATCAAACTCCAATAATATATTGTCGGAGGCATCGGAGGTTAGCATGAGCTTCATTGGGGACTATCCAGCTCAGGTCAAAGACATCTCCACTGAGTTCAAATCTTGGCATACTTATATTACAACTGAACTCCATGTAGAAACACATGACTTTTCCATTTGATGAGTCTTTTCCCCATTCTCATTTTTGTCTTAAATTGTGTTGTCCCATTTGTGATTTTTCTTATGTAATGAATGTTATGTAATGAAGTCCAAGGGACACAAGTGGAATATGAATGGCCACATATTGGAATGTAATGAGTCATGTTAGAATGTAGATAGTAATATAAGTGAAAGAGTCATGGGGAAGCTCAAAGGTCATTTTACTTGTTATAAATAACTCCTCATAACTCAAGCAAAGGGCTTTTTGGGAGGCTTAGCCTTGGCTTCTCTTGCAATACATAGGAGATAGATTATTCTTTGGAGAAGTACATTGTGGCTTGATGTTCCACTATTGGATACAATGTTTCATTCATCTAACATTGTACTCGGGATCTTACACTTATGATGAGAAGCTCAATGAGCAGGCATTCCATCCTACATGTATCGTAGATATAGTTTGACAATTCTGGTTATGTTTTGGGTATATGTTGTTTTATTTACATACTAAGTTAATGAACTAATTTGTTACTTATATACGGATGTTATTGAATGAATGTTGTTATGATTTAAAGATTGTTGTTTATTATGTGGACTAATCTACAAGCACTCAACAAGTATTTCTCTTTTTCCTTGGGCCCCCCCTTAGGATAGTACTATTATTTTTCTAACTAGTGGTTTGTTTCCCTCATCAACCGTCAAGGTGTCTCCCATAGACCTTACATTGTATGTCTCACAAATATCACATTCTTGATATCCAAAAGAGGCATTGTGTTCTCTAAGGTTTGATCATAACCAAGGCATACCCTGGAAAACCATTCCAACGGTGGTCGAACTGTATGATCAGATGGGACTCCTACATGAAATGGTGTGAGGTCTAATTGGGAATTCACATCAGGGAGATCCCCTTACAGTGTTGGTGGCATCCAACACCATAAACACTAACATCATTTCATGTTATCATGTTAGATTAGGCACATTTAAATTAAATTTCAATTATATATTAGATTTCATTTACTGTTGATTTTTAAGGACTAACAAAGGCATGGGTGATCAAAGGACATTGTAAAAAGAATGCTACCCTATTCGCTTCGCCTTTGATATGCACGTGATAGGTTTGTGGTCCTAGGAGATTTATGGTGTTCTCATGACCTTCCTATTTGAGTACATGGTTCGTGCACTCTACTGAGAACTCATGTCCTAGTTGGAGCCAAATGTTACCCAACACCAGTGAGTGACCCCTATAAGAGAATTTTTCTCGTAAGTTTTTCTTTAGCCGACAACTAACAACACCTTGCAGCCATCATATAGCTAAATGTTCCACCATTCTCCGCCATTAAGCTAGATATTATGTGCCCTCACACATCTGTTATGGTAGTATGTTTGAAAGTGGGCCTGTCAAGCCTGAAGGTATGGCTTTTCATTATGTGATTGGGTGCTTATGATTTCTTTCCTTGGATACATTTGGACATGAATTAGTGGGGGGATTCGATGTAAATAATGGGATCAGATCTTCTCTACTGGATACATGATTTAGGAGTGGCATTACATGGTAAACATTAATTTTGGCTACATGGTCTTGCTCTCTGATATCAATTTTCTCACTCCCCTCAGGTCATTATAACCCCTTTTCATACTTTTCCCATATGGTTCGACATTTTTCCATTAGGTCCACAAGGAGTTAGCCTTTCCCTCCCCTTTTCCACACTTTGGTTGGGTTTGGAATGATGCCTCAGAGGTTGATGCAACTAAAAATAAAGTTAAAAGCATAATTTGGCCACTTACAACAGGTAATGCACCATAAAATTCAAAAAATGGTCGGGACATAAAAATTTAGCATGGGGGCAAAAGCCAAAAATAGGCTCCACCCACTATCACTATGGCCATCACCCTAGTTATTAGGGCCCCTTTGTGTGCCCCTTGCATCATTTAGGAACCGATGAATGTCTCAAACCCTAGTGGACAATGAACATACAAAACTTAAGGGGGTATTCACTACTTTATCATACACATTATGCACTCATTCCCGGGAGCCCTGAGTAGTTAAAGAAAGAAAAATCAATAAAATGAGAAAGGCATATGAGGAAGGGTGGAAAAAAAATGTCAGGGTAACTCATGTACCACAATTTTTCTCGTGGGATTCCCTCATTATAACTACCCTTGTACCATGACATGTGGCTTGGACCCTTCCCTGTTTCCCCACTCTGTTCCACCATCATTTTAAATGAAACCTACCATTTGACAAATGTACCATGGATCTGTTACTCCTTTGAAGGCTGAAACCACTTAATAGGGTCCTTTATTAACCTCTCACATTGAGTAAGAAAACATATGTACCTTCTAAATCCCATTTGGAAGGTGTTGTCGACACCAACAACCCCCCTTTTATTTTAGTGTTACTATTAATACTAAATAAATGGGGACCCTTAGTCAAAAAATTAAAAAAAATCAATTAGTGCTTATATTTCCTTTTGATAAAACTCATCATCATGAACTTAGGAAAATACCTTTGGAAAATCTAAAAAGCTTAAGTTTTATGATGAGGAAAGTAAAAGTCACTCAAGAAATATTGCATCGCGCAAAGAATGATAGGATGCCTTCTTACAAGCCAAGCTCTAAGATCGTGAGATTTCGATACGAGATTACACACTAAAAGCATATATCGCATCGCACGTCTTAAAACACGCTCACGCAGGAAAACCTCGAAAAATGCCGATATGCGATATCGCATAAAAAACACATCAATACAAAACGAATAGGTGATATTGCGATATTGCAATATTGCGACCATGCGATCTTGCGATAGAGCAACATAACGATATTGCGATGCAGCGATCTACGATATTGTGAAGCATGTCACAAAATTGCTCCATCGCAGGTTTTTCTGGATCATCATTCGAGAAGGTTTTATAAAACAAGACCTGGTCATGCGCTTTAATGCTAATCAATGAGTTACTTGACAGTTGTTAATAAAATATGGTTTTGTGTTTATCGAAGAGCCGGTTCACGTAAGGTGGCGTGTTTTTACATGTCTTTGGAATTTAAAGCTTTCCTGTCATTATTTGTTATCATTACTCTCACCTCGCTTGTAAACTGCAGGAACGAAGAACTGAAGGTTATACAAAGCAGTATACAGGAAACTATGGGGAAGAAAGGCAAGGCTCTGATGTCTGAAGATAAAGAAATGGTGCCCTTCTCCACAGACACCTCATGCGACAGAGACATAGATATTTCCATGTGGGAAGGCTTGTACAATCTATTTGAGGAGGAAAATCCTGGAGTAATGGAGGTCGAAGCTACTGCAGGCTCACAGAGTTCTTCTAAGGCATTTATTGCAGATTTAGCCTGTGCCTTCCTGTACCGGACAACTGCAAAGCCCAAAATTCTCTCATATACAACCATGGTTAAATTGGTACTGGAAGATGCTGATAGCAGAAATAGATAGTCTAAGGCCCAAGGTCAAGAGCTCACGAAATCACTATTTTTACAAATTTTGATCTTTATACCCACTATAAGAAAGAAGCGCAAAAGGCGAAAATCGCATCAAGGAAACCCGGATCAAGAAACAGAGGCAGTTTCCGATGTGTTATTAGAGCCTAGCGCTAACCGCGCATCGTTGAGAAAAATTTCTAAAGAAGGAAAGCTTCTAGTTGCTCAGCAACCTGCAAGCCCCAAAGATTGCAAGAAAGCAATGGTAGAAAAAAATTGGAAGTAGAAAACTCAAGAAAAGGCAGAAATAATCCAAGGGTTAACCAAGTTGAATTGAGATTATTACTGGGCATACTGGGTAAAGCCACGTAGCCGGCTTATGAATCTCAGGTACATCATCGATTCTACCGAAAATATGGTGCCAGCTCTCGCCGAATCTGTTTTCCCAGCACAACTAAAAGCGGAAGTCGGCCAGCCGACTCTTCTCAAACAGATACTGAATGCATGCGATTTCAAGGAGCAAATACATAATTTATTTAATTTTAGTTTTAGTTTTAGTTTTGTTTAGTTGCCTAGAAAAAGGATGGTCATTTAAACCGCATCCTGTATTTTTGTAATAAGTTACTTTTAGATTTAGTTAAGTAGTATTTAAACCCTTCTCATGCATTTAGAGAAGGGTCCAGAAATTTATCAAAAACTTGTCCTCGGGACATGCACTTTTGTACCCTCCGAGGAGGTTTTGATGAATGAATGGAACAAGATTTGTTGATGTTTGCATTTGATATCTGCTACTGATGTTGCTCTTCTATACTCTTAGTGGATGTTAGATCAAGGAGAGATAAATCATTGTCGCTTGAAGCTCATGAGTAGGACTAGTTATAAATGGTACTTCTATCTCTTAACTATTTCTGCCTTATGTGTTAAAGTGATATTCAGTTTCAGTTGTTTATATATTGATGTATGAATGCTTGAGTTATCATTTGGCACTTTTGTTCAGTGATAGCTATTTATTTATGCTTAATGTATGAATAGCTTAGTATGCAATATGTTTTTCACAACTATTTCTTCTAACTTTTTATGCGGAGTGGTTTATCCTTATTGAATTGATTTCTCATAGCAGCTGAATGATCTTTATTACCAGTTGTTATTTGAAATTATTTTAGATCGCATAACAGAAAGATTACACCCCAGGTTAGTATAGACTTTTATGTTTCTGTTTTATTAGAATACAATTAACATGTCATTAGATTAGAATTAGAATTAGAAAATATTAATTAAGAACTGTTAGACCAGAAACATCAATCTTTCTCTCACACACACTTGAATTGGGAAACTGGTCCCATATCCCTAGTCGCACCCGCTATACCAAACGGATAAGAAGCTGCCAACCAAGGTCCAGACCGGGCGGGTATCCCCCTTGTTGTAGACCCGATTTTCGGGGCTTCAACATATTTGGCGCTAGAAGGAGGGCTTGAAACTGTGAATGGCAAGAAAATCTAAATCTAAATACCATTCTGAGAGTAAATCACCCTCACCATCTCCCCCGACTTCTCCATTGCATTTAGAATCTGTAAATCCAAAACCAGAAGTCGTTGGATCAATATTTGCTGCTACAAACCCTGACATTTCAGAACAATCTACTATTGAACCTCCTGAAGTTGAATCTTTGATTCACAAAATTCAGCGATTTTCTATATCCCCTCAAAAATCTGATAAATCTGAAGGCAGCATGACTTCGCAATACAACCCTGCTCATCCCTTAACTAGATTAAAGAGTGAAAAGTTTGGTGTTCAACCGACCGAATTACCTCTACCTTCGAGGAAGAAAGCAAGGAAGTCTCCTAAAGAATTCGATAGCGAGACTCTTTCATCATCATCATCCATCTCAACCTCTTCACCGTGAAGTCAACCATCCACCCCTCCACTTCAGATCATTGTCCATCAGCCTACTCCAACTTCCTCAAATCCTTCTCAACCATCTGGAGTCATAATATCTTCATCTTCCTAACCGCAAGGATCATCTTCTGCACTTCCCTCTGTTAGTAGTTCAGCGATGGCTCAATCACCATGGAATAACCCAGGGGCAGTCTTAATGCCTGCACCCTTGAGTTAGTTACCAGCCCATCCTGAAAAATGGCTGCCTAAGTTTAATCTTGAGGCAAGCATGCTAGCGGAAGAGCATATAAATAAATTTATGCTATCCATAAATCTCAATGGAGTTACCAACGAGGATGCTGTCGTTCGACTGTTTCCTTATACTCTACAAGGAACAGACGGATCGTGGTATTTCTCATTACCATCTGGATCTATCACTAGTTGGGACATTTTCCAAAAACAATTCCTGACCAAGTTCGGTGATGACAGGTCTACAGCAACACTGATAAATGACTTGTATAACCTTAGGGACGAGCCTAGAGAACCTATCAAAGATTTCAATTTACGTTTCAATAAAATCTTAAACGAAATTCCTACTGCTTCCTAACCCAGCGAAGAAGTGCGAAGTGAATGGTACATCACTGCTTTACCATAAAACATAGCAATCTTTGTTGATAGAGCTAACAAGACAACTTTAGCTGAAAATATGAAAGAAGCAATAGCAATAGATAAATGTATTGTAGCTCCTGAAAAGAAAGTCGCGATAGAAGAACGGAAATCCAAGAAGGTTACCTTCAAGGAAGATCCCAAGAAAAAACAATCGAAAGATCCATTCGATTTGGAAGGATTGCAAAAAGTTTTGAAGACCATGTCTAACGAGATGGTCGAGACCAAGAAACAAGTGGCAGAAACTTCTTCAAAAA
Source organism: Pinus tabuliformis (assembly GCA_031772625.1). Lineage (NCBI taxonomy): Eukaryota > Viridiplantae > Streptophyta > Pinopsida > Pinales > Pinaceae > Pinus > Pinus tabuliformis. The sequence continues at coordinate 1,169,933,506 of CM062807.1, forward strand.
ATCCCTATAGAGCTTTTAAGAGAAACTCTTTGACTGATTCAAAGCCCCCTAATGATATCACAAGCGCTAAATTCGAAGAAGAAGAAGAGGAAATCGCTACTGAAGAGAAAACTGATGAAGAAGAAGTTGTAGAGCTACAAGGAATGTGGGATTTCATCCTCCCACAAGAAGAGGATCAAGAAGCATCCCCGGTTAGTACACGAAGTAGAAATCAGCTTGATCCTCCTCAACCTACACCTAAGCCAAAGAGCGCAAGCTCAATGACTAAGGAAGTCGCAGCCAAGAAAACGACATCTAAAGTGACTCAAACCAGCCTAGTCCAAACAGATTCATCAACTCCATCTAAAACGCTGATCGTTTCAGATGAAATGGAGTATAATATCATAGAAGACATGAAAAAGACTAGGGCCAATATCACTTTTTACGAATTGAGAAAGTTAAAACACCAGCAAAAAGTGCTTTTAAAAGAATTACATGATGTGCCAATTGCACCTTTTCCCGTTCCTATAATCTCTAAAGCATCCCATGACATGGGAAGACCTCCAACTAATGCGACGAATAAAGTTGATCCAAATGATATCTCCTTAATTGGAGGAAGATCGAGATCTCATACTCCCCCATTTCTCCTTACTTATGAAATTTTCAATAAAAACGTGCATAATTTCTTAGTGGATTCTGGAGCTTCATCCAATATTTTACCAAAGTCAATATGCACAAAATTGAACGTTCAACCGCAAAAATCTGCTGTGCGCATAGTTTAGCTAGATCGATTGCAAGTCGAAGTGATTGGTGAATTAAATTAGGTTACCATAAGGCTGTCATCCAACCCAAAGGTATGTCAAGTTATTGACATTTTGGTTGCTGATATTCCAGAATTTTATGGCTTAATTCTTAGCAGGGATTGGTCAGAAAAACTTCATGGATACTTTGCAACTGACTGGTCGCACATGTGGCTGCCCTACAATGGTAAACCAAATCAGATAAAAGTTGAATGAGAACGACATCAGAAATACATAGTAACGGAGCTAGAGGGAGAAAATGAACCAGTAGCATATAATTCTAGCATCATTGGCAATTACTCAGTAGATTCTTTCCTAGGGAATTTTAATGCTCATACGTCACCTTATTTAGAACATTCTATTTTATCCCAAGTCGAATTTTTTTCACAAACGGATAGTTCTAAATGTATTAATTTTTTAGATAGTCCTGTAAATAAATCTTTATTTTGGAAATTATTTTTTGATGGTTCTAAATCTAACGAAGGAGTAGGAGCAGGATGCATGCTAGTTAGTCTAGAAGGAGATAAAACTATGTTAACTTGCAGACTCGAATTTGATTTCTCAAACAATACAGCAGAATATGAAGCTTTAGTCCAAGGGTTGTACAAAGCAATCGAATTAGACGTCAAATACCTTCAAGTTTTCGGAGACTCTGAAATTGTAGTCAGACAGGTACGTAATACTATACATTGCTTATCAAGTCATTTAAAACATTACCAATCTTTAGTTCAAGATCTGACTGAACACTTTATAGCATTTAATATTTCATCAATTCTCAGACTCCAGAATGCTAGCGCAGATCTCTTAGCTAACGTAGCTTCCAAACTTATCCCTTCAGAAGATTTTAGTCCTGATAGATTCTCAATAGAATTGATATTTGGACCTTCCATTCCTGATAACATTAAAAATTGGAGAATTTTCAACTACGACCCTGATATTGTGAGTTTTCTCACATATGAAGGATCCTAAACCAATCAAATAATTGATCAAGACCAACATGATCAACAATTTCAACAGCATAGTACTAACAATGCTATACCTAAATCGGTAGTCAAGTTAGAAGACCTTTATGATTTGAAATATCGGTTTAAAAGATCTACCAATTTGAAACTCCAAAGTTCAACTTTGAACTACGAATTAGTAAATCTAGGAACTGATACCAAACCGCAGAACATCAATCTAGGCCTTGGCCTAGCCCCGGAAGAAAAATTAGCATATATTCGTCTCTTGAGACAATATAAAAATGTCTTTGCTTGGAATTACGATGAACTCAAAACATGCGACACCTCTATCATCCAACATACTATTCCAATGATCGATAATGAAAAACATGTCCAACAAAAGTTGAGAAAAATCCATCCCAATTTAGAAAACAAGATCAAGACTGAACTCAATAAGTTATTGAAAGCCAAAATAATCTTTCTCGTTAGACATTCTAAATGGGTATCCACTATGGCACCTGTTAGAAAAAAGAACGAAGATATTAGAATCTGCATTGACTTTCGGAATCTTAATAAGGCCTGCCAAAATGATAATTTTGCTTTACCTCCCATGGAACAGATACTGCAGGCAGTTGTTGGCTCAGAACTAATGTCATTCTTGGATGGATTCTCAGGATACAATCAAGTGTTGGTACATCCTGATGATCAATTAAAAACCACATTCAGAACTAAGTGGGGCACATATGCCTATCGAAAGATGCCATTCAGTCTGATTGATGCGGGTGCCACATTTCAGAGAGCCATGGACATCGCATTCAAAGGTTAAGTTAATAAATCTGTAGTAATCTATTTGGATGATATAATGGTTTATTCCAAGAAATGAAATGATCATCTCAAAGATTTAAAATTAATCTTCCAATGTTGTTTAAGGTATGGAATTTCGCTTAACCCCAAAAAATCATTTTTCGCATTAAGTGAAGGAAAGCTTCTAGGATTCATAGTGTCAAAATCTGGTATTCACATTGATCCTGACAGAATCAAGGAAATTTCTGCAGTATCCCTACCTCACAACAAGAAAGCCATGCAATATTTTCTTGGCCAGATCAACTTTGTAAAGAGGTTTGTTCCAGATTTTTCAAGAATCGTGTCTCCTTTACATGCAATGATAAAAAGGAACTCAAATTTTAAATGGGGCCAAGACGAACATGAGGCATTCAATATGATCAAACAAACAGTTATTAATGTTGCATCTTTAGAAACTCCAAATTTTTCTAACCCTTTTACTTTGTATACATTTGCCTCAGATAGATCATATGTTGCGATTCTCACTCAAGCAAATCAGGAAAAGGCGGAAGCCCCAATTGCTTTTTTCAGTTCCAATTTACAGGGTGCTGAATTGAATTATTCAGATGTGGAGAAATAGGCTTATGCTATTTTTAAAGCAATTAAATACTTTAGACCCTTTCTACTCAAAACCCATACAAAAATCATTGTACCGTTTCCAACGGTAAGAAATCTTTTAGTACAAAAAGAGGTGGGTGAGAAAAGGGCCAATTGGGTTACTGCCTTACAGGAATATGACGTAGAAATTAAACCAGCAAGCATTGTAAAAGGTCAAGGCTTTTGCAAAATTCTGGCAGGAGCATCGCTTATATCTGAAACTCCATCTGCGGACATACAAGTGTACAAGGTAAGCCTAAACGATCCTGAGTCATTATATGCCGATACAATTTATTATCTTAAAAATGGATATGCTTCTTCACACCTCGATCATACCAAGAAAAGGTCTCTAAGGTTGAAAGCCAAACAATATCAGCTTGTGAATGATATTCTTTTTAGAATAAATTATGATTCTGTTCTCCTCAGATGTCTTGAGAAATATGAAGCTGAAAAGGTTTTGCAGGAACTCCATGATGGGCCAATAGGCGGACACTATGTTGGAGATGCTACTGCACACAAAATCTTACGCGCAGGCTCTTACTGGCCCACATTATTCAAAGACGCACATAACTACGTAAGGAAATGTCAAGTCTGCCAAACCACTACTGTGAGACAAAAGAAACCATCCTTGCCACTACAGTGAGTCAACATTGAGCAACCTTTTGATCAGTGGGGATTGGACATAATAGGTGAGATCATTCCTCACTCTTCTAATCAGCATAGATATATCCTTACAACAACAGATTACTTTACTAAATGGGTAGAAGCAATTCCACTCAAGAAGGTTAACGCTAAAAATATCATTGAGTTCATAGATCAATTCATAATCACCAGGTTTGGGTTGCCTTCCACTTTAATGTTTGATAATGCATCATACTTTTCTGGAAATGTAATGACTGAATTTGCACTTAAAAGAGGATTCAAACTTAAATATTCTGCCAATTACTACCCACAGGGGAATGGGTTAGCTGAATCTACAAATAAAAACCTAATCACGATTATCAAACGAACAGTTGACCAAAATCATAAAAATTGGCATAAGTCTTTAACATGTGCTTTATGGGCAGATCGAATAACGCAAAAAGCCTCTATCGGCACTTCTCCATTCAATTTGGTCTATGGAAAAGAAGTAGTTCTTCCGACTCATTTAGCAATTCCCTCTCTGTCTTCAGTTCAATATATTAATGAAGTACCAACTTCCTCCTTATAGCTAAGGCAGCCAGAATTAATTAAGTTAGAAGAACAACGAGAAAAGACTAAGAAAACTCACGCTCATCATCAAGCTTTAGTAAAATCCTCTTTTGATTCAAACATAAAAACTAGAAAAGATTTTCAAATGGGAGATCTAGTTTTAAAATGGGACAAGGCTCATGAGGAAAAGGGGAAACATACAAAGTTTCAACGAATGTGGCTTGGTCCTTTCCAAATCATAGAAGTCATAGGTCCGTCAACGTTTATGTTACAGGATTTAGCAGGTAAAAGAGACTCTTTTCCTGTTAACGGACAAATTCTCAAGAAATATTTTCCTTAGAAGATCATTCTTCTATTTTTGTAGATTAGTTGTTTTTTTGTTCATAATAAAACTAGTTGTGAATGGTTACATCAGGAATTTACGAAAAAGACACCAATTCTCTTTCAGATTTTGATCTTTCGCTTGTATAAATAGCAAATCTTTTGGAAAATTGATCTTTATTATTGAAAGATACAGTTAAAAACTCTAGCCTAGATATGATACTAGTTTCAACTTCATAAATTTGATGAAAACAAACTTCAGTGAAAAATTGTTTTATATCAGTGCAATGAAAGGTATCAATAACAAAATAAAGATTCTCTGTAGAACAACTATTTCCAAAAACTCTACTATTGTCGTCCAGAGCTATCTTAAGGAAACAATGACTTCCTCCCTACTAAGGAAATCACAACTTTCAGAGGAACAATCCAAGGATACACTTTATCTTGAAGAATGAGAGGTATCATCACGAGCCAGCTTGTTCAACGAAGTTATAAATCAAGTGAATGACTATGTCATAAATTGGCTATTAAACGAATACATTGTTCTTTAAGAGTGTTAAAAAAAATAAAAAAATTAAAGCAATAAGTGTGGATGTGGATTCTTCTTTGAGAATTGTAGGTTTCTTTAAGTAGGATGCAGGATCATTGCTGCATAACAGGTAACCCTGTCGAGGCTATAAACACCTGCTGGCAGCAGAGGCTCTACCTATGAAAAATGAGCATATTTAAAACTGGTTTACAGAGAATACTTTGTTTTATCTTTACAAACCAAGTAATAACTGATGTAAATACAAGGACTAGCTTGAGGCAGCAAATAATCAAAGTTGAAAATAGTTGAAACAAAATGTCATTGACAGGTTAGAGCATAATGTACTTTATCTTTCTATAATAAAGTTTAACTTTCTGGAAAATTTTATGTTTTGGAAGTTTAGAAAGTTTAAAAGAAACACAGAGATAACTGGTTCTTCCAAGTGAATCGCCAATTGTTGTGGCCACCAACAACCCCCCTTTTATTTTAGTGTTACTATTAATACTAAATAAATGGGGACCCTTAGTCAAAAAATTTAAAAAAATCAATTAGTGCTTATATTTCCTTTTGATAAAACTCATCATCATGAACTTAGGAAAATACCTTTGGAAAATCTAAAAAGCTTAAGTTTTATGATGAGGAAAGTAAAGTCACTCCTTAAGAAATATTGCATCGCGCAAAGAATGATAGGATTCCTTCTTACAAGCCAAGATCTAAGATCGCGAGATTGCGATACGAGATTACACACTAAAAGCATATATCGCTTCGCACGTCTTAAAACACGCTCACGCAGGAAAACCTCAAAAAACGCCGATATGCGATATCGCATATCGCAAAATCGCATTTCACATAAAAACACATCAATACAAAACGAATAGGTGATATTGCGATATTGCGGCCGTGTGATCTTGCGATAGAGCATCATAACGATATTGCAATATTGCAATGCACCGATCTGCGATATTGCGATGCAGCGATCTACGATATTGCGAAGCAAGTCGCAAAATTGCTCCACGCAGGTTTTTCTGGCTCATCATTCGAGAAGGTTTTATAAAACAAGACCTGGTCATGCGCTTTAATGCTAATCAATGAGTTACTTGACAGTTGTTAATAAAATATGGTTTTGTATTTATCAAAGAGTTGGTTCATGTAAGGTGGCATGTTTTTATATGTCTTTGGCATCTAAAGCTTTCCTGTCATTATTTGTTATCATTACTCTCACCTCGCTTGTAAACTGCAGGAACGAAGAACTAAAGGTTATACAAAGTAGTATACAGGAAACTATGGGGAAGAAAGGCAAGGCTCTGACGTCTGAAGATAAAGAAATGGCGCCCTTCTGTGTAGACACCTCATGCAACAGAGACATAGATATTTCCATGTGGGAAGGCTTGTACAATCTATTTGAGGAGGAAAATCCTGGAGTAATGGAGGTCGAAGGTGTTGCAGGCTCACAGAGTTCTTCTGAGGCATTTATTGCAGATTTAGCTTGTGCCTTCTTGCACCGGACAACTGCAAAACCCAAAATTCTCTTATATACAGCCATGGTTAAATGGGTACTGGACAATGCTGATAGTAGAAACAGACAGTCTAAGGCCAGGGTCAAGAGCTCACGAAATCACTATTTTTACAAATTTTGAGCTTTATACCCGCTATAAGAAAGAAGCGCAAAAGGCAAAAAATGCATCAAGGAAACCCGGATCAAGAAACGGAGGTAGTTTCCGATGCGCGATTGCTGAGAAAAATTTCTAAAGAAGGAAAGGTTCTAGTTTCTCAGCCACCTGCAAGCCTCGAAGATTGCAAGAAAGCAACGGTAGAAACAAATTGGAAGCAGAAAACTCAAGAAAAGGCAGAAATAATACAAGGGTTAACCAAGTTGAATTGAGATTATTACTGAGCATACTGGGTAAAGCCACGTAGCCAGCTTATGACTCTCAGGTACATCATCAATTCTGCGGAAAAGATGGCGCCAACTCTCGCCGAATCTGTTTTCCCAGCACAACTAAAAGTGGAAGTCGGCCAACCGACTATTCTCAAACAGATATTGAATGCATGCGATTTCAAGGAGCAAATACAGAAGTTATCTAATTTTAGTTTTAGTTTTAGTTTTGTTTTAGTTGCTTAGAAAAAGGACGGTCATTTAAACCTCATCCTATATTTTTGTAATAAGTTATTTTTAGATTTAGTTAAGTAGTATTTAAACCCTTCTCATGCATTTAGAGAAGGGTCCAGAAATTTATCAAAAACTTGCCCTCAGAACATGCACTTTTGCACCCTCCAAGGAGGTTTTGATGAATGAATGGAACATGATTTGTTGATGTTTGCATTTGATATTTGCTATCGATGTTGCACTTCTGTACTCTTAGTGGATGTTAGATCAAGGAGAGATAAATCATTGTCACTTGAAGCTCATGAGTAGGACTAGTTATAAATGGTACTTCTATCTCTTAACTATTTCTGCCTTATGTGTTAAAGTGATATTCAGTTTCAGTTGTTTATATATTGATGTATGAATGCTTGAGTTATCATTTGGCACTTTTGTTCGGTGATAACTATTTATTTATGCTTAATGTATGAATAGCTTAGTATGTGATATGTTTTTCACAACTATTTCGTCTAACTTTTTATGCGAAGTGGTTTATCCTTATTGAATTCCTTTCTCATAGCAGCTGAATGATCTTTATTACCAGTTGTTATTTGAAATTATTTTAGATCGCATAACAGAAAGATTACACCTTGGGTTAGTATAGACTTTTATGTTTCTGTTTTATTAGAATACAATTTACATGTCATTAGATTAGAATTAGAATTAGAACATATTAATTAAGAACTATTAGACCAGAAACATCAATCTTTCTCACACACACACTTGAATTGGGAAACTGGTCCCATATCCCCAGTCGGACCCGCTATACCAAACGGATAAGGAGCTGCCAACCAAGGTCCAGACCGGGTGGGTATCCCCCTTGTTGTAGACCCGATTTTCAGGGCTTCAACAGAAGGGCATGCCACTATGAAGTGTCCACTTTTCCCCTTGGTATGTAAGCTTAATTACTTAATTACACTAATGAATTGTTGTACTAGAAGGTGGGGAGATGCATTGGGTCTTATACATGATTGTATGTGGGTCTCCATTTGAACTTGGTCTCCCTATGATCGGTCCAAGATTTACAGAGGGTCTCAATGACACTTGTAGGGTGACTGTTGAGAGCCATGGGCCTCCTCCATAAAAGAGCATTGATTTCTAGACACCACGGGCTTCTTCAACACCACATATTTCTTTCTCATGCCCCACTTGTACATAGATGATGATGCACTTGGACCACGTTCCCCAACTGGCCACATACTTGTACATGCCACTTGGCAGCTGATCCAGGGGCCAAATAGGGTTTTTTCTCATATGAAAAGATATAGGAGGGCATGTGTCATAATTCTTTCCCTTATTCATGGAGCATCAACATGATTGATCCATTTGGAGACCCATAAGACCGTTGATTGTGCCCCACTTCCACTTGGGAGCACCACAAATGTTTCACTTGGAAACCAAGGGGCCACCCCCTTGGTCATTAGTTTGAGAGCCCTCCTCTTCATCTTGGAACATGGAGGGCTTAACTTGGTCTTCCAACGACCCTTTTATGCCATTATTTTATCATTTCGGCCTCATTAGGAAGGCTTATTTCACACTTTTGAGCTATTTGTGGGCTTGTCACGAATAAGGTTGTTATTTTTCACATTAAATTTATTTTTAGGGGCTTATTAGTCTAATTATACCAAATCAAACTTCTAAAGGCTCATATAAATTAAATAAGAGCCTCTTTTGTAACTCATCATCATTTGGATTGGGATTTTATCTTGTAAATGAATTCAAACCTACAATCGATGGACAAAATTGGATGTAATTTATGCATTTTTTTGTTTGGGATTTTTGTTATATTGTCTTGGAGCTTCTAATTACAATTGTGATGGATGGATATACTCGCATTACCTTGTAAGTGTGTTTTTGATGTTATATCTTCATATCATTGCATGTATAGTGTATGGAACGTCTTGTCATAATCTTTTTTATGGCCTAATTTGATCAAATTATTGAAAGCACTTAGTTATTGAAGCATTGCATGAATTACTCATTAGGGAATGTGAATGAATCTTCCTAGAGGCTTGTCTTATCTTGCATCCTCTAAACTCCATAATCTCTTACCAAACAAAGTATAAATTCATCTTGTATTAGAGTTGCTGCATGCGAAGGCTACACAAGACTCCTTAATAGAGCGAATTCCTTTCATTAAAGGAAATTTAGACTCCATTTCTCCATATTTTCAAGGCAATGGGTCTCATTCTTAGGTTATCAACCCTCAAACTTTTTCATCACCTTTTTCCAAATTTCTGCCCTAACCCTAGACAACTAGCTAGGGTCTTGTGTAAAATTCATTAGAGGGATGTCATTGATAAAATAATTGGATAGGCTACTACACTATTGTATTCTCTAGTGTTCCTCAAATTTTGAGGCAATTTCCGCGACTAGATTGAGAAAAAACTCAAACCCTAGCTCAAGTTTCAAAGTTAACCTTTCATGTCTATAGTTAGTGGATTTTGAAGGTCATTTTACGATTGAAGTTGATCTCTTTTGGCCTTCTTATTTGCCCTACCTTGACCTAGTGTCCTCTTACAGGGTCTCTTACTTGTGATCAATCCTTAAACCCTAGGTCATGTGTGGACCCAACCTAGTCCTCTCAACTTTAGCATCATCCACCTTCAAAGAAATTACATATTTCAAAGAGCTAGTTGAGTGGTCCTTCACCATCTCAGAAATCTTGATTATAGGACACCTAATCTCATTGTATCATCCCAAAAGACTAGATCCTCATTTCCCTATTTAGGTCTTTGTTGGAGAGTCATTAAGCTTCATTGAAGCAAGTGAGATTCACACTGAACCTCTCTTCTGAATGGGCCTTGGAAATCATTATAAACCTAATCGTTGACCCTCTTATCCTAAGTTATTTCTGTCCTAATGTGACTCCTCCCATCGGTGAAAGGCCGTAAAGAGCAAGGGACATTGACTCAGGTGATAATGAGTTTTTGTCTCATTGTTATCATTTGGTCTAGTAGTTGTCCCTTAGATACCCCTCCTAGGACCCCTGCTAGATTGTGTGGCAACATATACTATTAAAAATATTTTAATATATTACATAAAACTTAAATATCTACTACTCACTTAATAATTATTTATTATTTATAATGAATTATTATTTATAATGAAAGTAAAATAATGAAAACTCTATTCTAAAATAAATATGCCTATTAACATAATAATAAAATATTTTTATAAAAAATTATAAAATAAATAAATAAATAAATATATATATATATATATATAGTAAAATATAATTTTAAAAACTATGCACAATAAAAATGGGAACGAAATGTCATTAAAATTTTAATGGTTATATGAATTTTTAAAATAATTTTAATAGTTATATGATTTTTCGGGTAAATATTAAATATATGCATTGTAAAATAGTGTAATTTAAGATTTTAATAGTTACATGGTTTTTGTTGTTGTAAAAATGTCGTATACATAAATACTTGTGAGTTGTGGAATGAAGTGGATTTTTCTTAAAGGGCTAGGGTAAGACATTAAATTTCATTTATATTAAAGTTGAAAAATATTTGTATTAAAATTTGTTATTTAACAGAAAAGATTAAAATTAAAATAAATAAAAATTAAATTTTGTATATTGGAAAATATACAAAAATTTATCGCTTAAAATTAATATTTTATAGTAAAAATGTATATAAACGAAATATTTTAAAAATTGTATATGTAAATATTTAATATATAATTGTTTTTTTTGTAATAATCAATAATGATATATTCAACATATATGTATTTTTAGTAATAAAATTAGTCAATAAGGGTGTATTGAGTTTGATTTTGATGTATCATCTAACTATAAATTTAAAGTAGTAAATGTGTGTTGGATAAAGTTTTCAATGATGTCAATAAGATGGAAACCTAAGTGCATTGTTGAAGCATGTCATATATGAAACCTATATGCAAACCCTAGGATCCTAATTGCTAACCCTAGGTATTGATAGCAAACCCTAACTATAAGTGCATTAATGAAACCCTTGCATTGGTGTCCTTAGCATAACCTAGGTACATGACAAACCCTAGTTGTGTTGAAGAATCCTAGATGAAAAACATATGTGAAGGAACCCTTATCTTAGAAGCCTTAGCTTGGAAGAAGCCCTAACATGAAATATTCCCTAGAACATATGATGAAATGATAGGTATGCCTAATATGATTATAAAATATTTTGAATATTCATGAAACCCTAAATATTCCCTAAATGAAGAACTAAAAAAATCCCTCGCCCTAGATGTTTATGCATTGTTCAAGTCACATAATGAAACCCTAGTTGCATAGAAATCCTCAAACAAAGCTGCCATGGAAGAAACTCTTATGAAAATAAAAATTAATATCATTAACTATAAAGACAATTTCTTGGGGAGATAATTACACTAGATTATAGAGGGTTCCAAGACCTTTCTAATGAGTACTCATATGCCCTCTAACTCCTTGTCATTGAGGATAATTTGTTTTTTGAAGTAAAAAATACATCATTTGGAAAGCCTACTTGAACCTACACAAGTCAACATATATAAACACCCCAAAGTACATGTCCCTTTGAAATTACATCGCAAAGTGCATAAATAAGAAGCTAGACTCCTCATTTCTTCCACCATCATGGATATAAGATCGAAAAGCAACAAAACAAGCTAAAGAGGACGAAGATTGAAGATTTTGTTGAGCACTACTAGACTAATTTTTTGTGGCTTAGGTTTCTCTTTGTTTTGGACAAGGATCATTCATTATATTTGTAGATTTATTCTCACTCTTGTAACATACCTCATTGATCATCCTTTCGGATACCTCAACCTTGTTACAGATTACATATCTCTTCTTCTATAACAGACCTTGACCTCATAGTGGAATAAACCTTGACCCCTCTGTTGTAATATAATTTGACCTACAATTTTGGCCTATTCCATGCCTACAATTTCAACCCCTATGACATCGAAAATTCAACCTATTTCAGGACTATATTTTTTCCCTCCTGTAGTCTACTCCACCCTTGTTGAAACACTTATCTATTGCAATTTTTGAGCCCTACTCGACCCTTCTAGAAGACAACTTTAGTGGAAATCCAAGGAGAAACTTGAACATAATTTTTTAGTATTGCTTCAGTTCTGGTTTAAGGGTTCTTGGTAAAAAATTTTGTATAGGAGCTGAGATATTTTGGAGAAAACTTGTTGTTCATAATTCAATCTTATTTGAGGCATATAGTTCAACATTTATGTATCAAAAAAATATTTATTAGTAAGAAGGCTAACTTGTAGCGTTGGAAAACCTTGAAGCAAATTTTTGAAAAGGATTAAGGTCAACAATTTTGAAGGAGTTCTTTGAAGAGTTTCTAAGCATTTTTTTTACATCGTGTTGAAAGATTTATTGAAGACTTGTGAAGGCATATTGAAAACCTCCTTGAATATTGTTGAAGCAATATTAGAGAAGTTCTTGGATGATTTATTAAACACATCCTTGGAAGCATCATTGGAGCAATTTGTAGAAGATCTATTGTGCAAGAATTGTACAAAACTTGAACTGATCTTGGACCAGACCTTGAAGCAGCCTTTTGAAGCATCTTGGCGCAAACTACACAATGAAAATTTGGGAAACATATTGAAGTCAATTTAGAGTAGCTTTTGAATACCTTCTTGATTAGTCTTGAGCATACCTTGGAGAGCCATATTGAAGCATCCTTGGAGAATTAGTTTGAAGAAATCATTATTGAAGATATTTTGAAGCAACTTGATGAAGCCATATTGTGAAGAATTTGAAAATCTTGATGGGTCCTAGTATGGAATTGAAACATCGACTCTAAATTCAAACTATGGAGCATACTCCATACTTTTTTTCTTTAAATCCTATTCACAAAAATATGCAAACAAGAACTTTGCAGATCCTGGAGAGTGTCTTGGAGCAACATATTGAAGACATCTTGTTGGGAAGCATTGTTGAAGAGACTTGTAGAAGTAGAACTTGGAGTCATTCTTGGAGACATTTTTGACCTCGTGATGCATGGTATTTTTAAGTGATATTAGCTAGTATAAAATAACAATTGTGAAAGGAAATATTGATTCACCCCCGTCTCAGTATTTCCAATAACGTAGGTATTTTTTTAGAGATTACAACATATCTTTAATGGAATTCAATATAATTTATTTGGAGAAAGAATAAATAATCAAGTTAAATGTGATATTGCAATACTGTATATAACGATGGCTTTAATACTTGCATTAAAGTTCATATTTCAGCACAATTCCAAGGTAGTATAAATTTTTTGAATGGTTTGTTTTTATATCTTTTATGAGATATTGCTATCAAAATGAAGTGGATCAGCCAAAATTGGAAGGATATTTCTTTCTACATGTTTAATTAACTGCTAATAAGGTAATTTCCTCAAGGAACTATAACTTCATAGTGTTATGACATACCACATGGAATAAAAGGGGTATTGGAAGGCCTCCTTCAATGAAAAATTTAACTAAAGTGTGTGTGATTACACAAAGTAAGGTGTAATGAATAAAAATAATTCATTGATTGAGCATCCATCTTGAAGAGGGACAAGAGTACTTATGATCCATAAGGTACATACATACCATATATGCATGCGCATGTGTTTTGGTTGGGGGAGTGGGGTGGGAGTTGTGGTAAAAACTTGCATATGTTGCAAAATTACTTTGGGGGCTTAATGATTTCATGAATATGCACTAGACCCTAGCCAAACTATCAAAGATGGATCATGCAAAGATTGAAACTACTTTCGTGGGAGGGGAAGACCAAAATGTCTATCATGCTAGGCAAAACTTAATCATTGCAAGGATTGGATAACTACTTCCAAGTATTTTGCATCAATTAAATAATCATGGAAATTATGGGAAATTATTTTGTTTGAAGTAAAGGTAGTGATGAAGAGGCAAACAGGAAATAAGATAAGTACCAAATTAAGAATACAGATTTTGGTGCATGTTAAATAATTGTACCTACTTAAAACACATAAGAAGCAAATGAAGCAGTGATCAATGTGATCAAAATTCTAGGTGAGGAAGTGAAGGCTTGAAAGTAAGAAGGGAAAAGTAAAGGTATATAAACAAATCTCCACTATCATAGGACCATTTTGAGTCAAATAACTTGAAATAAGAGGGAAACTGAGAGAGGAAGTGGACCTTGGAATATTTAATTCCTCATTTGCAAGAAACAAAATGGGGTAGGAGGACCCATGAGGGAAAAGAGTCATATAACGTCATCAAATCAAGTGATAGAAAAGGAAAGGGAGTATATGAGAGCTAAGTGTGAAAATTTGTGAAAGGAGAGGATGAAGGTTTCATATAAACTCATAAAAAACAAATCAAAAGAATATTTTCTTCTAAAAAATCACTCCAATAGGATTTTTCCACCACATGTCAATTGGAGAAAGAAATATGAAACAATAACTTAGAATGTCTTGGAGGGGGTAATCAGGATAGTCATTGTCCTTCCACACCATGGCTTGAGGATTCATTTTTTTCTAGTTTGCATCTAAATAAGATAAATACTTTACAATAGGTGGATTGTGGTTTTGTGATAACTCAACCTTAACCTTCAATAACTAGGAACCAATGTTTAATTTGTTGAGGGAAAAATTAAACAAACAAGCAATTTGGGTGAGATTCTTATCCTATCATTGGAGTTGCAACATGAAATTCAATTTTGGCAACATAATTGGTTAGTATAATGATTTAAATAATAGGAATATTGGGATGGAGATGCCATGTTGTCCAAATTTTGTGTGGAGTTCGACACAAGGGAAGGTATAACTGATGAGAATGATGTGGAAGAATGGAGACAAAGTCATAGACATAACACTAATTAAATAAATTCACCATTTAGGGTGGCGAATGTAAAAAATATGGATATTTAAAGCAAAACAGGAGCTTTACGATGAAAGGTACTCGATGCTAAGCATAATATATTTGAGCTTAGAAGGATATATCTTTGACTAAGAAGAATTTAACTACTCCTAAGAAGATGGGATCAAAGCACAAGCCAACTATGAAAAATCAAAGATCAAGGTTGGTGGAGGATCTAAGTGAAAAATAATATTGGAATCTAACATTGGAACAAACAAAAAATGCCCTTAAAGTTATTGGGACACTAGCGACTTTGGTAAGGATCAAAGGCTCAACTATTAAAGAGAAAAATTAGAAACTACAATAAAAATTAGATAAGGCCATGGAAAGGGAACAAAGTATTGTATGGAAAAGAAAGGAGTTTTTGATAGAAGAATTGTCTTCTCCTTGAGATGGCTTGATCTGTAAACTACTGTGGATATTCCATTGAACAATTCATCACAACAAATATTTAAAATATGAAATTATACAATGTTACAATTTTATTAGATTTATGGATTTGTAGATTTACCGTTAATAGTGCATGCATACAAATTAAAATTATGTAGAAACTAGAGAACGAAAAAATAAAATCTCTCACACACACACATTTGACACAAGATATGTTGTGGGAAGCCCTTTCAACAAAAAAACCTAGTTGGAAGGTGAGGTTGCTCCACTGTCTTTCTATGAATGGAAATATGTCTACGAGTACAAAGAAGTACAGATTCCAGCTTGTGGGCTAATACAATGTACAAATCCTCTCAGTGTGCTCTAAATCCTATATCTCATGGCTATTTTTTCTCAACTACGAAACAAATGCACTTGAAAGAATGGAACCCATTTTCCTCCTAGTGGCTTGGTTATTACACAACCAGATATCCTACTAGTGGTTAGGTTTGACTAACTCAACTCTTAACTAGAGTTAGAATATAGACTCTTCTAGAGTATTCTACATCATAATCACGTGGCTAGCCCCTTTTCATGAATAATTGGGGCTAAAGTGGCATCCTCTCGAATTATGGTGGTGAAAAAAATAAAGTCAACTTCTGAGTGGAATAAATTTCACATATGGACTCTAATTGACATGATTCTTACACTATTGGAAAGGTATTTGTGTGTATAATAGGAGGAAAATGTCTAGTTCTAAAGTGACAAAGTTCTTCCCCTAGAAAATGTCATTTGTTTCCTTAAAAAGCTATCAGAATGTTTAATGCCCTGTTTTTCCAAACTGGGTCCCACTGATAAAAACGGTTCCATGAGCTAATTCCTCCACTTTTTCCACTATGAAAGCATTGATATAGATGAAAAACAATATAATGATCCAATATAAATCACACCTCCCCATTTTGGGAGGCTTTTGGTCACCAAAATATTCTACTGAAAGAGGTGAGGACATTTTCCCTCCACCTTCTCTCTCTTGTACCATTTAGCTTTGCATGGAAGTTGTCCTTTCAATCTAATTTTCCAAAGGTCATGCTACCCCTATCTTGTAGTTTTGGAACTCTTTTGTAAAACTGTATCTTCTATCAAGTATGTGTAAGCATATAGTGCCAAATCCTCCTGTTATAGACATATTTGGGCACTGCAACCCCAATCACATATGTCGATAAACCAAGGGCTCTTAAACCCCTAAAAGTGTTGTTTCACACCCTAAAAGATCATGGTCAACTGATTACATCATTTCCCATAAGTTCCACTTGAAAAACTACTCAGAACTGGTCAAAACTGACCCATACAGACTGCTCCTTGGTCAAGGTGCGATGCATCTCACCTATTACACACGGGGGGTGTGATGCATACTGAAAAGGCCTTTTGTAGGGTGCGATGGGTGAGAGAAGACAAATGGCAGAGACAGTTTGCTAAGTGGAAACCTAGAGAATCTTCTAGAAAATTCTCATATGACACTTGCCTCTCTGAATTCACCCAGGGATGAGTAAGAGATCATGAAATCTCCAAGTGGAACCAAGAACTATCAGTGAAATGACACTAATCAAAAACCCAGAAGTTGACTCAGCCCCCTGTAGATATCTATGTATGGATCCCTCATCACAGAGATCTAGAGGTTGGAATTTTGTAATTTGTAAGGAAGTGTTGTTGGTTTCTCTTTGAGACATTGTATTGTTAGGTGATCTTGCTTTTCATGAGGTGAAGAGGGCTTTCATGCTGGGAGGATGATGCTGGATCAGACAGCTGGGTTGTAATCCTCTCTTCTACTTCTACTATCAATAAAGTTATTTGAGTTTTCCTCCATATACTTGTGTACTTGTGAATCTTGTATTTGTGTATGCAATTGCATGGTTAATGTACTTCTGATTCTACATTGTTTATGGTATCATAGATCTCTATGCTTTGATGGTTTTTTGTTGCTTTGCCTCTGCAGGTGTTCTTTGAAGTGAGTGAGAAAGGAGTGACAAGCTCTATCAAAGGAGAGAGGAAACAAGAAAGGAGCCAAACGAAAGATTAAGGTTGGTGCTCTCTGCTTCTCTCTTATCTATCATCCATAAAGGAAAACACAAGTTACTTTGAATTGTTTGTTTCTAAGATAGCTACCCATCTTAGTGGGACTAGCAGATCAAATATACACTAGTTTTCTCAGAAACAAAATGGCAACTCTGCTGGGGAGAGAATAGTTTGTTTGTTTGTTACTCTTGTTTTCTTTATAAACTACAGACGAAGCCTGAAGTTAAGCCAGCTAACCTTCGAACTGCTTTTGCTATGCAACTACAAAGTAGATCAACGCTGCTTCAGTCAATCTCTGGGATGGTTTATGAACTGAACATTTGACTTGCAAACATCCTAAGTGCCCTGGTGGTAGCTCAATAACCTCATAAGATCATACCCCTATACTTTGTGTTTACTATCCATCATAGCTCGCCCTAAATCACTGAACTTAGCTGCAAATTTTGAGCAAAAAACAAGCTCGGTTTCACTCCCTGGTCCATCGAATTGTCTCTCATTAGCAGTCTGGATGCATCACACCTCTCATGTGTTGCAGGTGAGATGCATCCCCGTTTCCCTTAAGGACAGGTGCGATGATTGAATGAGACTGTTTCCCTCTCTGGAATTTGGTTTTTTCTTCATTGTTTTCAGCTCTATTTAGTAGTTTTGATGCTTATGATTAGTATATCATTGTTGAAGCCTTCTTCCTTTACATTATTTAGCCTCCATTGATCAGGAATTGTGAATGTGTTTTATGTATTTTTCGTCATTTACAGTCCTCCTTTGCAAAAAGTAGCTTAATCGAACTGTCGTCTTTTGATTCAAAAGTGTCGTAACTATCGTTTTGAGTCAAGAAGAATAGTGTCGTAAAGTCTTCCTCTTTTAGATAGTCGATTGTACTTTTGCCATTGTATTTGATTTTAATTGCCAATATTTGAAGTGTTGAAAACAGTTTTCCATTCGAAGTTGAAAGTGTCGTTTTAGTCTTCCATTAATTTTGAAAATAAATTGTTGAAGTGTCACTTTGAAGAAAATAGTTCAGATCTGTACTTAGTTTTCCTTTTTGGCATTCTCACATTAAGGAAGCGGAAAAAAAAATACATGCATGTGCATTTGCATTTAGACTGCATACGGAAAATGATTTAGGAAAAGTGCATTTAGTGTGTGCTCTTTGCCCTCTATTGAAAGAATCATACTTTTCTTTCCTTAGTAGCTAGGATTTTCATTGCTAAAAGAAAACAAACGACTGTTTATCATTTTAGATTGCATATTTAGGAATTTTACATCTACACCACGCAGTGAATCTTGAAAGGAAAACTTCTAAGAAAGATCAACTCTAAAATAAACCTCAATGAACATAAAAATGCTTTGGATCCTAATGCATGGAATCTAGAAGTATAGGCTAGAGACGTATTCCGGCATCATAAAACCTGGTAACTATCGTTTTCATCGAAGGTTGGGTGATTCCTCCTCTTTGATACGACAAGTGCCAGTATGGACTTGTGCTCCCTATACCATCGAGTATGTATTGGGAGACCACAATAGGCTGATATCCTTTATCCTTAGGATACCATGTCTGCTGCCCTATCGATCGCAATGCACTGAACAAAGCATTTGGGAAGATTGACTGCCGTACGTAAAGTCCTTGGTAATTTCTCTTTAATTTACCACCAAGGTGTATATTGCAGTTTTGCGATTGGTTTGGTAATCCCTCTGTCTAGATCTCCAAAGTAGTCACTTTTGTTCCTTTTCGACTCCCTAAAAGAAAAGGTCCATATGAGCACTTGTCACTTCAGGCTCAGTAAAAATTGAAGGCGACTAGAGTCACCTTTAGCTTTTTCTTGACTCTTAGAAATTGAAAAAGCAAGTTGTGTCAAAGCGTCATAAAATTCATTTAATTCAGAATAACATCCCTGTTCCTTCGTTGATCTTAGGTTGAGGTAATGGAGTCCACCAATCAAGGATTTCCCCTTGGGGGAATCCTAGTCCTTTCTCTTCTTGGGGAGATATTGGTGCTCCTTATATGGCTACATTGTCCCTTCCAGGAATCACAATTAGCCTTCCAGTATGGCTATTCGAGACCTCTGTCATTCAAAACACCATAATTCTTCAGTAATCGAATCAGCAACCAGATGATACTAGAGTTACTCCCTCACCTTCTACTTCGTTTGTTTCTCCCTCTCCTTCTTCCTCTTCGCTTGGTGAAACTAGTGATACTAAAAACCAAGTAGCTGAGAAGAAGAAGAAAGGGAAGGAGAAGAAGAAGAAGAAGCCAGTCGCGCAAGGGGGCAACCATGCATCATTCAGCTAATATCCCCAAGGAAACCATTTTCATCAAGATTGTCCTTGCATTCCGCGAATCTTGAGAGACTGGTCTCCCCACTTGCACCATCCTGTGTCATCAACCTCTGTCGATCATGTTGAGAGTACACCATCGACTAGTGGAAGTGAAGTCAATGGACAAAAAGGAAGATCTAGATTTCCTTGTAGGTTGTGTGAAGGAAATCATGCCCTCCACCATTGTCCTTTTCTGGACGAAGCTAAAAGTGTCTTGGATAACTGTCCTGCTTCACTGCAGTGACTTCCGCCTGGATACAAGAAACTCTTGCCAAGTCCATCGCTAGTTGAAAATCTGACTGACATACCTCTGTTGTTGGTCGAAATGCCTATCATTGAAGGTAAATCCTTTGAGTCCACACCGGACCAAAGTCAATAGGTTGAGATGGCAGTCGACCCAGTTGTGCCTTTAGAAGGTCCGCCTTCAGATGTTATAGTATCCAAAGAGAATGAGAACGACACCGTTCAAATTATTTTTGTTAACACAGAGTCTGATGAACATGGGGGAAATCTGCCCATTCCTTTACCACAGGAAGGAAGTTCCCCATTTCAAGAGATTCATTCGACTATTTATTTGGTCCCTCCTCCAAGCAATCTAGTCATTTCCTTTGATTGGAATCTACTAGCGGGACCTCGCCTATCATCTAATGTACCATTTCGAATCATAGTACAAGTTTACAGAATGATCATGTCTGGCACTATCATAGTTGAAGGGGCTTCCGTGAGTATCCTTTCCTCAACTGCTTGGAAAGCGCTTGGTTCGCCATCGCTGCTGCCTGAGAATCGAAATTTGTCAGGCTTCAATAAAGGAACCAGTCGACCGTTAGGGATCCTTCTAAATTTTCCTATAACTTTGAGAAGGAAAACCGTTCATTTGAACGTGATGGTAGTCCAAGGGCCACTAGATTACAACCTACTCCTTGGGCGTGACTATGTTTACAACATGGGAGCTATTGTTTCCACAATCTTTCGAGTGATGTGTTTCCCGTATGAAGGCAGAATGGTACAGCTTGTTGACCAGCTTTCGTTTCCCAGTTCACACACAGCTACGAGTCAAACACCATCCCTAAATGGTCCCTTTGCACAAGGAATGTCTCTTCAACCTCTAGTTCATCCACCTAATTACCGCGAGTAATTCGGTGAATGTGATGAAACCTAGGGGGCATGCACCCTGGTCTGCTTTGGTAGGCGAACCCAGATGAAAAAACAGGTTTCCTCGTAGGTTATATGACCAGTCTGAAACGCCAATTCCGTGTAGGATATGGGATCAGTCTGGAACAGGATCTCCTCGTCGTAGGTTATATGATTGGTCTGAAACACAATTTCCGTGTAGGATATGGGGTCAGTCCGAAACATGATCTCCTCGAAGGTTATGTGATTGGAAGTGTCGACCCACACCATTCACCTTTGTCTATTTCAATGGACAAAGCCAAGGAAGTGTTTTGTCTACTCCGCAGACGAAACAATCTTGCTTAAATGTAAGGACTTCCATATGGTAACCTAGAAACTCTACTTTTCTTTATACCTGGGGGCATGCAAACCTTTTTTACGCAAGTGAAAAGTGACCAGCATAACTCTAACCTCGTAGTATTTTAGTCTAACTTTTAGTTCAAACTGCTTAGGTTAGGTGATTGGTCTGATCCACTATTCACCTTTGTCGACAAACCCCGACAAAGTAAAGGAAATATTTTTTCTAAACAATCCTACCTAACCTTAGTAGTTCATTAACTCTTAATGTAGTTAGTTTTGTAGTTGGTCGTTTCTAGCCTGCATACAAAAGGCGCTGAGAAAAGTTTCGCATGGGGCAAGCTCACTAAAAAATGAACCTACTAATAAGAGACATCCTTAAATATGACTGAAGCGAGCAATGTTTCCGCAAAGTTCAAGCTCATAAAAAAATAAACCTAGCAACAAGCAATGTTTCCGCATGGTTCAAGCTCGTTAAAAAATAATCCCGCCACTGAGCATATGTTAATGTAAGGTTCAAGATCATTAAAAAATAAACCTACCTTCAGTAAACGACCTCTGTGATGCCATGCTATCAGCCTTTTGAGCCTTGGTTGTGTTCTTCCATCACCTCCATTCTTTTGGCCGATCATACACTTCCACTTGATTGTTTACCCTTTTGAGGAACAACTGCAACAAGTGGTCCTGTTAGCCACCCTCTTCGCATTACCATGTTTTGAGAAGTTCCAAGATTACCCGGAACCCGTTTGCTACCCTAAACACCACTCGTTCCTTGAATAACGAGTCTACTTTAAACTCTTTTCAAACTCGCTAAATATGAAAATATTATCGAGCAATTAGCCTCTCTAGCTCGCTAAAGTGATTGGAAGTTCCATCGCTCCTGTGTTTTAATCTTTTTGGACATGAGGGATTATCAAACAAAAAGATCGAGCGCTTGTCTTGTTCGGCTTGCTAAAGTGATCAGAAAAGTCATCCCTTTTGTATTATTTTAATATTTTTCGGACTCAAGGGATTATGCTATGAAAAAGAACTGCTAGAGTTTCCTTTTTGTCCCTTTTAAAACTCTCTAAACATTAAAAGGACCGAGTTGTTTTTGTCATTAAACTCGTTAAAACAATAGTGACAAACTTGTCCATCCAGAAAAGAACGAGTTTCACTGTTGCTAGGCTCGCTAAAACATAGCGACAAGTTTGCCCAAAGGGAAAAATATAGAAAAAACATATGATATCCTCCTCAAGCTTGAAAAAAATAAAGAGGTATTGGTCAACAATGACTGGGAAAAAAGGGAAGAAAACTTGAAGAATTTTATTGGTAGCAGGTCGCTCTTGAACATGACACTTTCACACCATCACCATGATTGAGTTGGGTTGGTTTATTCCATTCACCGGTCACATCACCATTGGTCCTCCGTACCATCCGTTTTTGGGGTTAATGCTACTAATCCATTTCAGTGTCGCCGATATGTTCAAGAGAAGTCATTTATATAATTCACCAACCCAGCTAATGCCTCATCCACTACAATACCTTCACTCTCCATTTTTCATGACCGCCATTCCTGAACCTTGTATCATCAGATAATTTTCACCTCCAAAAAATCATTTTCTTTGTTTCGTGTCATAGATGTGAGATTCATTAAGGCCCTCCTATGATGGGTCACTTCTTGTCGACATCAGCTGATTATCCAAGAAGTTGACTTAGGAACAACCCTTTCAGTACTTTGAAGCTTGCATGCCTCAATGGCAAGTTTCTCACTTCCGATGACAGGTTTACATCAATGGCCTTTGACCAAAAGATTTTGCGTGGTGTTTGACATCGACTCATATATTCACACCACGTGAATTGTACTGTAGTACCTTGAGGGTCATTATCATTATCGGTGATTCCTCTCATGCCTGTTAACAACTTACATCATTGGTTGGTAATCAGGCGATGTCTTTCCATGTTCGACTTCAGAACATCTTTTCACATGGATCGACTTGTACATCGGGCGAAGATTGAACAAGTTTGAAGACCCCGGATCTAGTTTCATCCATCCGGGCTATGATATATTCAGGAAAATAAAGACATCAAATGTATGCCATAGCTGCACAGATGATCATCCAAGCTAAGGGATGATGGCTCTACAAGAATCACCAGTCTGCAACAGTAGACGATTGTCTGTCCTATGTACATGAAAATGAATTTATAAATCTGAGCATGGAAATGCCTGCCTCAGCTAGATCATGAAAATAATGTGAAGATAATGTATTGTATTGTATCTTATTACAGGTCACCTTCCAGTTTGAAAAACCTCGGATCCTCATGATAAAGCATTTCACCCGACATCAAAAGATTTACGACCTCATGCTTTAGGGGGAAACTGTTATAGACATATTTGGGCACTGCAACCCCAATCACATATGTCAATAAACCATGGGCTCTTAAACCCCTAAAAGTGTTGTTTCACACCCTAAGAGATCATGGTCAACTGATTACATCATTTCCCAGAAGTTCCACTTGAAAAACTACTCAGAATTGGTCAAAACTGACCCATACACACTTCTCATTGGTCAAGGTGCGATGCATCTCACCTATTACACATGGGGGATGCGATGCATACTGAAAAGACCTTTTGTAGGGTGCGATGGGCAAGAGAAGACAAATGGAAGAGACAGTTTGCTAAGTGGAAACCCATAGAATCTTCTAAAAACTTCTCATATGACACTTGCCTCTCTGAATTCGCTCAGGGATGAGTAAGAGATCATGAAATCTCCAAGTGGAACCAAGAACTATTAGTGAAATGACACTAATAAAAAACCCAGAAGCTGACTCACCCCCTGCAAATATCTATATATGGATCCCTCATCACAGAGATCTGGAGGCTGGAATTTTGTAATTTGTAAGGAAGTGTTGTTGGTTTCTCTTTGAGACATTGTATTGTTGGGTGATCTTGATTTTCATAAGGTGAAGAGGGCTTTCATGCTAGGAGGATGATGCTGGATTAGACAGCTGGGTTGTAATCCTCTCTTCTACTTCTACTATCAATAAATTTATTTGAGTTTTCCTCCATATACTTGTGAATCTTGTATTTTTGTATGCAATTGCATGGTTAATGTACTTTTGATTCTGCATTGTCTATGGTATCACAGATCTCTATGCTTTGATGTTTTTTTGTTACTTTGCCTCTACAAGTGTTCTTTGAAGTGGGACAAGTGGGAAATGAGTGACAAGCTCTATCAAAGGAGAGAGGAAACAAGCAAGGAGCCAAGTGAAAGATTAAGGTTGGTGCTCTCTACTTCTCTCTTATCTATCATCCATAAAGGAAAACAGAAGTTACTTTGAATTGTTTGTTTCTAAGATAGTTACCCATCTTAGTGGGACTAGCTGATCAAATAGACACTAGTTTTCCTGGAAACACCTCCACATAAGGTAGGACCTATTCCTCTTCTTGATCTAGCATGGAAGGCTCATAGAGTTTCAAATTTTCTACATACACAACTAAGTAAATGTGCATATATAGTGGAAAATTGACTCGATAGGCATTATCACCCATTTTTCTAGTATCATGAAGGGACCATACCTCAGAGCTTACTAGGCCCCTTTATCCTCTCCTTATTCAACTGCATCGATAATTTGTCTCCCACCTTAAACGATTTCTCTGTTCTATGTTGATCATTCCTATCTTTATATTTCTCATATGACTTCTACAATGTCTCTTGTACTTGTATATGCATTTATCTGATCTTATCTATAGATTTTTTAGCCCTCAATGCATATCTTGTAAGATTTTACCTAACTCCTTATTTCCCATATGAAATGTCTAAAGGTGAAGGTGTCGAATATCCAAAACATGTTTCAAATGGGGAATTTATTGTAGAAGTGTGGACTACTTTGCTGTAAGAATGTTGTATATGTACCAGATTTCCATCCTAAGTCTTTGGATGCTTCTAATTGTATCCCCTCAGAAGCTACACCAAAGCCCCGTTGACTACTTTTGTCTGTCCATTTCTCTGTGGAGAATATTGTAGATCTCTTCAACTTCATGTCCATCTTCTGCCACAATGTAGTCTAGAATGCACCAAGAAATATTGTATCCCTGTATAAAACGATGCTCCTTAATATCACAAAGTGCACTTAGACTTGTCTAAAGAACACATTGGTTGCTTCTTTCCCACTAGTGATCTCTTTAAAGGGCATCAGAACACACATCTTGCTGAACCTACCAACTACCATGAATAGGTAGTCATATCCCCTCCTGATTTTTGGTAAACCTCCCACAAATTCCATGGAAGTGCTTTCTCAAGGACAAGTGGGTATAGGTAAGGGATGATATAGACCCTGTTTCCTATTCTTAGGCTTTCTGGTAGAACCTACCTACTTGCACTTTCATCTTGGGTCAATACACATACTTTTGCAAGTTGGCTATGGTCTTCCCTACAACAAAGTGCCCTACAACCTTAGAGGTGCGAGCCTCTCTAATCAACTGCAATCACTGACCTTTACGAACACATAGTTTATCTAGATTATAGAGTAACTCATCCTGTAGATGGCGGTCAATGGTGGTGTCTCCATCATGCACATGACTCCGACTCTATAACTACTAAAAAAAATCCTTGAAGTATGTTGAGATTTTTGTTAATTAAATTTGGAGAAAATCTCATGAATGTGACAACAATAGGATTTGTTGCTAAATTAACTCCATTTAATCCTGATGAGGAGTTATTGCATCCTATATTTGTTGTGAGTGAATTTATGATTCAGTTTTCTACTCCTAGCTATAAAAATGTAAGCCTGTAGAGGATATGGGTGATTAGAAGGTGTGAGGAAGAGAAATTCCAGATGTGCAAATTTGTTGTTGTAATCTCCTGTTGAGTAATAAGATTGTTGATGCCTCTGTTTAGTGGACGTAGCTCAGATTGGTTCGGTGAACCACATTAAATTTGCTGTCTCATGTTTTCTGTTGTGTGGATTTATTTTTTGTTTCTGCTGTGCATACTCTCACAATTGGTATCAGAGCAGAATTCATTCACTGCCTGTTGGAGAAATAGTTGTTTGTTGTAGTTATTCAAGTCGACGACGCTAGAGGATAAATGTGGATACTGTAAAAGGGAGCACAGAATGGAGGTGAAATGTTGTGGTTGATTCTGCGACTGGATAAGGCTGCAGATGCTGGTTTTGTCCACCCATATGAAATCGATTTATCAGAAAGCATATTGCAGAAAACGAGCAGAGAGCTAACTGCGTTTTGAGCTGGTGCAAATCTTTGCGTGAAGTGGAGTATTAAGTGCAAATCGAAGTGGAGCTGTTAAGTGAAAATCTCTGCAAATTTATTTGTAGAGCCTTTCAGTTCACTGAATTAAATAATGTGCATAGTATCCATTGTATGGCACGGAGGGGATTAATTTATTTATCTTGAAACCCATCAAAACCTATTTCTTATTCCATCGTTGTCTCATGCTTCATTTTTCCTTCCTCTTCTTTTGACACTTATGTTTGTTGGTTTTTGTCAAACAATTGATCGTTGACAGAGAACTGGGAATGGCAGTGTTGCACTAGTGCGGTGGCTTGTTGTTCTATGATTCCAAGTGGGATGAGCACGAGAGCTGGAGGTTGAACTGCATGGCCAGTGGAACTGTGTGGCTATTGATTGCCCACACAGATTTGTGCGAAGAAGGGAGCTGTGTTCCTGAAGGCAACGTGGTCTCAACCTGCCTGGATTCAATATTTAAATGTTGTTCCACCATATCATATGCAAAGATCGAATAGATGCAAGGTAGTGTTTTTTCATTTCATTGCTAGCAGTATTGAAATTCCATTCGATTCATTTGCTAGTCGCTGGTATTTGTAATTTACAGTTTGTGGAATTTTATCAAATTGTTAATTTGATTAAAAAGGCAAATTAAAATGTAAAAAACACAAAGTGCTCAATTTGAGATCGAGAAGTTTAATGGGAAAAACAACTTCGAGATCTCGAAAGTTAAGATGTATGATCTACTCGTGCAACAAGGCATGGCGAAGGTGCTGTTGGGAAAAGCCAAACAACCATACACCATGACAGATGACGAATGGAGTGACATGGATGAAAGAGCACTAAGCGGCATTCGATTGTGTTTGGTGGATGATGTTTTGTTTAACATCGTGTCAGAGAAAACTGCTGCTGGTTTGTGGACAAAGCTTGAAAAGCTGTACATGACAAAATCCTTAACCAATAGGATTCTTCTGAAGCGACAGTTGTACAGTTTGCGCATGAAGGAAGGTACATCTATTACTGATCATTTGAATACCTTTAATACTCTCTTGGTGCAGTTAGAAAGTATAGAAGTAAAATTTGAATCAGAAGATAAAGCTGTAACTTTATTATGCTCGTTGCCCGAGTCATGGGATCATTTTGTTACTTCTATAAGTCTTAGTTCATCAGAAACCCTTGAGTTTGATGATGTTTTTGGATCTTTATTATCTAAAGAAACAAGGAAAAGGTCAAATTCAGAAACCTCTACATCAGAAGGAATGATGGTTAGAGGTCGCTCTAAAGAAAGACGCTTCAGTAAGCACAACAACTCGCGGTCAAAATCAAAAGGGAAGAAGAGTAAGGTAAAGCGCTAGTTTTGTGGCAAATCAGGACATTTGAAGAAGGACTGTTGGAAGAGACAGCAAACATATAAAGCAGACTCTTCGACAGAAAAGAAATAAAAAAACACGACAAATACAGGTTCGACATCTGTTTCAGGTATGAGTGATGAAGTGTTATCAATTAGTTTGTCTAATCATGATCAACATTGGTTGTTAGATTCTGGTGCGTTAAATCACATGTGCATTCATATAGAGTGGTTTAAAACTTATAAATCAATCAATGATGGATTAGTTTACACGGGAAATGATGTCACATAAAATATTGTGGGAATTGGAAGCATTCAGATTAAAATGTTTGATGGGACAAATAAAATATTAACTGATGTAAGACATGTGCCTGAACTCAGAAAAAATCTTATTTCCCTAGGAGTACTAGACACAAATGGATATAAAACCTTTATTCAAGGGTGAGTAATGAAAATCTATAAAGGAATCCTACTGGTAATGAAAGCAAAAAAGGTTGGAAATCTTTTTCAGTTAGAAGGAAGAACGGAGTCAGGTCATGCTTAAATTGTATCTGAAAACGACATTGATTCTATTCGACTATGGCATCAACGGTTGGGCGATATGAGCGAAAGAGGATTAAAATTTTTATCTGATCGTAAGTTACTTCCTAGCTTAAAGTCTTTTAAGTTAGATTTCTGCAAACATTGTATATATGGGAAACAAAGTAAGCAAAAATGTAAAACTGGAAAACATACTAGTAAGGGAATCCTTGATTATATCCATTCTGATGTTTGGGGGCCATCTCCTACAACCTCATATGGAGGATCATCATATTTTGTATCTTTTATAGATGATTTCTCTAGGAAAGTATGGGTCTACATGTTGAAAAGAAAGTCTGATGTATTCACAGTTTTTAAGCAGTTTAGAGCATTAGTAGAAAATATCATTGGAAGAACTATTAAATGTTTAAGAACTGACAATGGTGGTGAGTTTACTTCAAAGGAGTTTGATAATTATTGCAAGGATGCTGGGATTGAAAGACATAAAACTACTGTATATAATCCTCAGCAAAATGGATTTGCTGAACGCATGAACAAGACTCTCTTAGAGAGAGCAAGAAGTATGCTTAGTAACGCCAATTTGCAGAAGGAGTTGTGGATAGAAGCGGTTTCTACGACTTGTTACTTGATAAATCGATCACCATCAACTGCAATAGGATGCAAAATTCCTCAAGAGGTATGGAAAGGTCATCCTTATGATTATTATAAACTAAAAGTTTTTTGTTGTGATGCATATGCTCTAATTCCGAAACATCAGCGTTCTAAATTAGATCCTAAATGAAAAAGATATATCTTTGTTGGATATGGTGATGGGACTAAGGGATACAGGTTGTGGGATCCTACTACTCACAAGATCATCATTAACAGAGATGTTAAATTCAATGAATCTTCACTCAATAATCCAGATGTAGATGATAAATTGAAATAGGATAATGTACCTAAGTTTCAACATATTCAGTTTGAAACTAGTCCAAATACTGATGATAGTCCAGATGAACAAGTTTCATATGCAGATCATGAACAAGTTTCAGATGTAGATCATGAAAAAGTTTCAGATGCAGATCATGAACATGTGTCAGATATAGATCATGAAGAAGTTCCTACGGATAATAATCAACAAATTGTGGAAGTACCAGAAACATCTTTAAAGAGGTCCACGAGAATCAAACGTCCTCCTAAAAGGTATGATGATTATGTTACTTCAGTTGCTTTAATCGCTAATGATTATGAACCTTTGTGCTATCAGGAAGCTGTAGAAGGTTCTAAAAGTGATAAGTGGAAAGAAGCTATGAAGGATGAGATGATGACATTAGACAAGAATGCCACATGGGATATGGTAGAACTTCCTAAAGACAAAAAAACTGTGGGATGTAAATGGGTTTACAAATTGAAAAGGGGTGTTGATGATACAAAGGACAGGTACAAAGCAAGGCTGGTCGTAAAAGGTTTTTCTCAGAAAGCAGGAATTGACTTTCATGAGATTTTTTCACCAGTTGTAAAAATTGTTTCAATTCGGATTTTGTTAGCATTAGTTACTTTACTTGATTTAGAATTACACCAACTAGATGTTAAAACTGCATTTTTACATGGAGATTTAGATGAGGAGATTTACATGGAACAACCGGAAGGGTTTGTTCAAAATCACAACAAGAAATTTGCCTGCAGGCTCAAGAAATCATTGTATGGTCTAAAGTAGTCGCCTCGACAATGGTACAAGAAATTTGATTCTTTCATGATGAGTCAAAATTATATAAGAAGTGAATATGATCATTGTGTTTACTTTAAGAAATTGAATAATGGAATGTTCATTATCTTAGTGTTATATGTTGACGATATGTTTTTAGCAAGCAAAAGCATAAGTGAGATCAATACGTTAAAGGCTCATATGGCTAGGACGTTTGATATGAAAGATCTAGGAGCAGCAAGACAGGTTTTTGGCATGGAGATTTTCAGAGATAGGAGAAATGGTAAGCTGTGGCTATCACAAAAGAAGTATATTGAGAAAATACTCTTGAGGTTTGGTATGAACAATGTGAAGCCTGTTTCAGTCCCTTTAGCTTCCCATTTTAAGCTTTTTTCAAGTTTATGTCCTAATATAAATGAAGAAAATGAATATATGTCTCGAATTCCATATGTGAATGTAGTAGGTTGTTTGATGTATGTAATGGTTTGTACATAACCAGATATTTCACATGCAGTTGGGGTTGTCAGTAGGTATATGGAAAATCCAGGAAAAGAACACTGGTTAGCAGTGAAATGGGTGCTTCAGTATCTGAGAGGCACAAGTGATTATTGTATCACTTATAATAGAAGTAGTGAATATGTTTGCGGATATGTTGATTCCGATTTTGTAGGTGATTTGGATAAGAGAAGGTCAACTTCAGCATATGTCTTTACTCTTGCAGGTGGAGCTATAAGCTGGATGTTAAAGCTACAAAACATTGTTTCTTTATCCACTACATAAGCAGAATACATAGCTGCTTCACATGCTTGCAAAGAAGCAGTTTGGTTGAAAGGTTTGTTTGGTGAGTTTGGTAGGTTGCAGGACAACATCAAGTTATTTTGTGATAGTCAAAGTGCAATTCACTTGGCTAAAAATCCAACCTATCATAGTAAATCAAATCATATAACTATCAAGTACCATTTTGTAAGACAGGTTATCAATGAAAGGGGAGTCTCTCTTGGAAAAGTGCATACGAAGGAAAACTATGCAGAAATGTTCATGAAACCAGTTTTGTTAGAGAAGCTACGATGGTGTCTGGCTTCTCTTGGCTTGCAGAAAAGATAAAAATAATAATCGAACAGGGTATCATGCTAATTGTTGTCAAGGTGGAGATTGTTGAGATTTCTATTAATTAAATTTGGAGAAAATCTCATGAATGTGACAAAAATAGGATTTGTTGCTAAATTAACTCCATTTAATCTTGATGAGAAGTTATTGCATCCTATATTTGTTGTGAGTGAATTTATGATTCATTTTTCTACTCCCAGCTATAAAAATGTAAGCCCGTAGAGGATATGGGTGATTAGAAGGTGTGAGGAAGAGAAATTCCAGATGTGAAAATCTGTTGTTGTAATTTCCTATTGAGTAATAAGATTGTCGATGCTTATGTTTGGTGGACATAGCCCAGATTGGTTGGGTGAACCATGTTAAATTTTCTATCTCGTGTTTTCTGTTGTGTGGATTTATTTTTTGTTTCTTCTGTGCATACTCTCACAAAGTCCTCATCCTCTGAATATGCCTCTTTATATGCATCATGTGTCAATGGATCCATTTGCATAAGAGTTCCCAAAGCTGTGATATTTGGTGTGGATGGCCTTGAAAGCATGTTAGCCAACTTGTTTGTGTTGTCCTTCTTGTATTTGATCACCAAATGAAACTATTGCAGAAACCCCATCCAGTTGTAATGCCTGGTTTGTTGTAGCTTACTCCGGGCCTACAAGTACTATAGTGGTTGGTGATATGTGAGAATTACTATCTCCGTTCACATCAAATAATGCTTCCACTTTTTCAAAACTTGCAACAGGGCATATATCTCCTTGCCATAGGTAGGTAGTTAAGAAATGCCCCATGAAATACTTTAGAATGGTAGCATACATGCCTTCCTCCTTACATCAAGACCACTGCCACAACATGCCCACTCACATTTATCTCCACTTCAAAGGGTTTCTACAAGTTTGGTAATGCCATAATTGGTGGTTGAATAATTTCTTCTTTAACTCCTCAAAATCCCTCTATTGATCCTTTCCCCATTGGAAATTATTGCGACTTGCTGTTATGGTGTGGAGCGGTGCCTCTACCACTAAAAATGAGGCTATGAATTTCCTCAAATACCATGTTTCCTTAATGAAACTCCTAACCTCAGAAACATTAGTAGGAACTTTCCATTTCATGATGGATTCCATCTTGGAAAGAATGATCTTCAACTATCCTCCACCAATCACATACCCCAGATAAACCAAAGGTTGTTGTGAAAACTCACATTGCTTGAGATTTTCTAGCAGTTGGTGCTTCTTTCTTGTCTCCAACACCTACATCAAATGTGAGATGTGCTCTTCTCATGTAGTACTATGTACTAGTATATCATCCAAATAAATAGTAATGAATGAATCTATAAAAGGGCATAGTACATCATTCATTAATCTCATAAATGTAGCTGGTGCATTACATAGGCCAAATGGCATGAATAACCAATCATACAAATCTTTCCTATTTTTGAAAGCGATTTTCCAAGTATCTTCTTTTTTTACTCAAACCTAATGATATACATAATTCAAGTCTAGTTTTTAAAAGTGTTTTTCTTGTTTTAACTAATCTAGCAGATCATTTATCCTGGGTAGAGGGTACCTATTCTTGAGTGTGATTTTGTTCAATGCCTTGTAATATATACACATCCTCCAAGTCTTGTCTTTATTTGGCGTAATGATGATGGGTGACCCACATGGTGGTGTACTAAGTCAAATGAAGCCTTGTTCTAGAAGCTGTTGCAACTGTTTCTTCACCTCATTCGCTTATATAACATAATGCTTGTACAACTCGATGTTTGGCAATGGGGAGTCCGAAAATAGTTGGATCTCATGCTCCACTTCCCTCTTAGGTGGTAACCCTTTAGGATATCGAAACACATCCATGTATAAACTCTTCCAGTTGTTGTTTTTATTTCTTAGTAGACCCCTCCAGGGATGCCTTACCTCTTATTGAATCTTCTACAGATTGATTTTCTCTTAAAAAAAATAAAACATACGTATTGCTGGAAATGATCAATTTCTTGGCTTGGTTGGCACTTACTAGAAAAATTTATGACTTGCCTTTTTGCACATTGATGGTGAATTATATTCCATGCTTGATGAGATGATACTGGTTGGCTCTCCGCATGAATATTGCACCTCACATGTACATGTAGTGACTCCCAAACAAAACTCCACATATATCAAGGGGAACCACATATAGCTCTACTTCATCAATAAAATAAGAACTTAAATGGAAAATCTAATTTAATACTATTTTTTATCTTCAACTATGCATCCTTATTTACCCATCCCAATGGATATGGGGTTGGATGATCACGAAATTTCAACCCCAACTTCTTGACCAAATCTATTGTAATGAGATTCACTTACGATCCTTAGACAAATAGAGCATCAATCTTTGTCTTCTTGACCTGTATCTTTATATGGAAGACTTTTGTCATTTCTTCCTCTTCTTATTGTTGAAATTTAATCAGGTTCACATCCTTCTGCACTAATGTACATATGATCTTCTCATCTATGTTTGAGCTACTTTCAACTTGGTTGCTCGAATCAATGGCTATGAGATTCTTATTGTTATCTTTCTTTTTTCTCTTCGATTTTAGCTCTAGATGCAACTTCCAACACTTATCCTTTGTATGACTATCAATGTTGCAGTGGTTATAGTGGTTGATGGGACCTTGAAATTGGTGTGCTATTTCTTTCATCCTTTTATCTTTTCCTCATTTCTACTTCTTCTTCCCTTATTTAGAAGTGTCCTAGTTCTCCTTCTTCTTCGATCCACTTGATTGCGTTCTCTTCAAGCATATGCTCTATAAGTATTGTGCCTGTACACAAGCCTCATCCAATGGTTTTGGCTTAAAAACATCACTTTCTCACACGGATGGTGGTGTAGACCCCCAAATACTTAAGGAGTACATTTGGTTTCTTTGGGGAGATATCCAACATTATGGCCATCTTTCTAAACTCTGTGGTGTACTCTTGCATAATTTGCCCCAACTTTTGCTTGAAGTAGTGCTACTAGATCCACTAGTCCTCTACATATCCAATAGGGTAAAACTATGATTTAATGAGGGTTTTAAAGTCCTCCAACTTAGTTAATTTAGGCTCTCCCTCCCACCTTAGGGTCTCTGTGTGGCTCTCCCACAAAGTCATGTCATGGCCCTCTAATTCCAGTAAGGAAAATGATATCTTTTGTTCTTCCTCACTTTGATGGATGATGAAATACACTTCCAGTTGCTCCAACCAGTGATTCAACTTTAGAGCGTTGATATTGCCATGTATGACTTGATATTGACCTTCAATTCCATTCTAAATGGGGGCACTTATTGATTCATGAAACTTGAAATGGGTTGATATTTTCCAAGTTCTTTCTTCGGTTGATTCTCCATTTCTTCCTAATCTCCTGATCCCCCTTTGGTTTATCCTTTACATTTGAACCCCCATATTCTCCAAGTATACCAATATTATTACTCAGGGCCACGATGAGGAGATTTACATTACAATTTATATCTACGACTTGTTGTTCCAACAACAAAAGCCTCTCCTTTGCAGGGTCATGAGGGTTATTCACATATTCATCAACCATGACTAGGGTTTTATGATTTTTGACCCCACCGATCTAGATCCCTTGCAAATATCCACAATATAACAAAAGGAACCTACTTTTATACCAATATGATCCATGTACCATGGATAATTCATCACAACAAATATGATAAAATTATATTTAAAATATTAAATTCTACACTGTTACAATTCTATTAGATTTTGGATATGTATATATATTGTTAATAGTGCATGCATGCGAATTAAAATTATATAGAAAATAGAGACAGAAAAATAAAATCTCACGCACATTTGACACAAGATATGCTCTAGGAAACTCTTTCAAGAGAAAAACCTAGTTGGAAGGTGAGGCCACCCCCCTCTCTTTCTTTGAATGGAAATATGGTTGTGAGTACAAAGAAGTATGGCCTATGGCCCGTGAGCTAATATAGTGCAAAAATACATTATGTGTGCCCTACCTCCTATCCTAATTGGCTATTTTTTCTCAGCTATGGAACAAATGCACTCGAAAGAATGGAACCCCTTTTCCTCCTAGTGGCCCAATTATAACATAGCTCAATAGTCTACTAGTGGCTAGGTTTGACTATCTCAACTCTTAACCAGAATTGCAATATAGACTCTTATAGTGCCATAATAATGTGGCTAGCCCATTTTTCATGAATAATGGGGGCTGATGTGGCATGCTTTTGAATTATGGTGGTGAAAACAGGAAGGTCAACTTCTGAGTGGCATAAATTTCACATACAAACTCTGATTGAAACAATTCTTGCATTGTTGGAAACGTATTTATGTGCAGAATAGGAAAACAGGTGTTGCACTAAAGTGATAATGTTTTATGCCACAAAAAATATTGTTTGATTCCAATGCTCTCAGAAGGTTTGAGACCCTGTTTTTTCCAAACAAGGTCTTGCCAATAAAAACGGTCCCATGAGATGATTCCTCCACTTTTCCACTCTAAAAGCATCAAGACGGATGAAAATAAATATAATGAGCCAATCCAGATCATGTATCATCCTCATATTCTTTCAATGGGATCGTAAAAGTGATGACAAAGAAAGTGTAGGAAGTAGATAACATGATAGAAGTTAAAAGTAACTAGGAAGTAGAAATATCACAAGTAGTTGGTTCAGCCAAGAGGAGGCCTAGGTTCAACTTTCACTTTCCAACAAAATTTTTTGTTTGTGGAGGAGGCATTAACTTGACTA
This sequence comes from Pinus tabuliformis, assembly GCA_031772625.1. Taxonomy (NCBI): domain Eukaryota; kingdom Viridiplantae; phylum Streptophyta; class Pinopsida; order Pinales; family Pinaceae; genus Pinus; species Pinus tabuliformis. The sequence continues at coordinate 1,169,969,579 of CM062807.1, forward strand.
TTGGAAGAATTGGGATTTGGGAAGAGGATGGGACAAAATGTCATCCAAAAATTCTTCTAGCATTTATTTATTTAAAAAAATCCAGCAGATCTGGTACTAGTGGAATAAATCACAACCTAGAGGACAAGATAATATGGGGAGGTACATTAGCAAATAGGTAATGCATATTCTTAGTGTTTGATTATTTTCTTGTTTTATTAGGTATGTTTGGATCTTTGGTGGGTGCTTAAGAGAATTTGTATCATCTTCCAATTATACTTAAATTAGTGTTGGGAAATATGAAATCAATATCCCCCTTCAAATTCCATACTCCTTGGATCACAAATGAGGAATACAACTAGTTGGTAGTCATACTTAAATGTAAGCACATTAAAGAAATAACTAGTGAATATTCTATGAAATACTTTCATCATAACCCACTAAGATAATAAATCACCAAGGAATGGGTAAAAAATCACAATGCATCATCAAACAAAATATTAGAGGATGTGGAGTTGGTATAAGAAGTCTTATATGGCAGAATTAAGGATGATACTATAGTCATATAATATCGAGAAGAGGTGGAGGATATGGAAAAAGTGAGAACAAAGTGTTGGCTTCGGAGGAGGCTTACTGGCATAGAAAACACAAGGCTACATGACTATAAGATGGGGATGATGACATCAAGTTCTTCCACATATTGACACACGAAGTAAAAAATAACATGGTTGGTGTTTTGAAAACATTTTTTTTACATGGGATACTCCAAGAATGTGGATGGAAAGGACAATCCTTATGTTCTAAAATGAAAGAATTGATGGCTCATATCTTCCTTCATTTTCATTTCTCTGTAGAGGTATGGTTGAGAGCAAAGTTCATCACAAGGGGACTAGGTCCAAGGGAAGGGAATCTAGTAAATGATAATATACAATCACAAATGAAAAATGAAACATTGAGAATAAATCACCCAACACATCCAATGTTTGTCATTTGGGCTATTTGGATCATGAGGAGTGACATTTCAAAGGAAGCATACTGACCCTATCATGGTATTTTATAGAGTGAATTGAATCTATACATTTTCAACCAACTGACAAAGGAGAAAAAAAAGTAGAATAAAGTTCCATATTTAAAAGTGGATATAATAAGGTCATTTGGAATGTTGACATGGAAACTCAAAAAAATGCAAGGATTAATGGTGAAAGGGGGGTTACCTACATTAGAGGCAAAAAAATCATATCATTTTACTACAAGTTAAATATTAGATCCAAAGATTTGTTAGAATTAAAAGTAGCTCTAATCATGATCTCTCTTGCACATGGATTAGACATTAGATCCATTCAAGTGATAAACAACTCTAAATTGACCATCTCTTGGCTAAACATCTAGATTTCTATGAGAAATACTACTCTTTAAACATATTATTTAACATTGCAGGAGTTTTTGAAGAGGTTTAAATTGGTGGATTGTTTGCATGCCATAAAGGACATAATGAGGTGGCAAATATTCTTTCAAGGTAAGGATGCAACCAACTAATAGGAGTATTAGGAGTCACCATGCATGAGTAGGGAACACAATAAACAATGTTTCCAAGGCATGCTTTTAGTGTGTTCTTAATGGATGGAGATGGGGCAACACATGAATTAAATGTCATTCTCAAATAAAGTATTGGGCTTGTAAAAATAATTATTCTTGTTGATACACAAGATAAAGCATTGCATGGTGTTGAGTTTTGCAGCTCACCATAAGGCTTTATAGGTTTCCCCGAGGATTTATTCTTCTCCCCTCATAGTTCAAATGAAATTAATACTAGATGAGTCTTCTTATATCGCTCATGTGTTCATGATGGAGATTGATTTACTATATTTTGAATATATCACTAGTACTGTCAACATATTCTATTGTAATTCATATTTCATCAATCTATACTAGTAATGCAAACTCTTGATTTGATGCTTCTTGAATTGTTCGTTCTACTAGTGACATTCATTCATCAATTGTCAGTTATTCAAAAGAAAATTGTAAATGTGCCATGCAGGGTGATAGGTTTGACTTGTGTACCCCTAATTCAAGGACCCTTCTTCACTCCAACCTAATCCTCCCTCTCTCATTCTCTATCTATGTGCCACGGTGAGTATGAGGTTTCACCCCCCAGTCCCTTCTTTGTATTTTCTCTCACATTAGTATCCTATCTCTTTTTCACTCAGAATGATAATACACAACCACAATACAATTCCCTCATATAAACCAAGGGTTTCCTTCTAACGAAAAAACCATAAATTAACATAACTTCTACCATCTAATCATTCATCTAATGAATGACAGAGATTGACTACGAAATTACAGTATTTTACAAGGCAAAATTTCATCTATTTTTAGGTTTGGGGGCGTTTACCCCGAACCCGCCCCAGGGGGGCTCACAAAAGTTGTCATTCCCCCCCTTGGAGCCCCCTGACAATGATTAAACGAGTGACATTTCCACCCCAATTTAGGAACTGGGGTTTAACGCAAATGAGAACTCTTAATCAAGAAGATAATCAAGCTCCACACCCAACATATTGGTGGTTGGATAATTCCTGTCTTTCCATATAATAGTTATTTCTTAGCTTTGTTTCAAATTTCACTTGAAATAAAATTTGTGCTTCATCATGAAAAAGAGTTGGAGTTTGGGTCCCTCGAGTTTGATTTTATGCGAATGGAAGGTCAATTTTGACCTTCATAGAGAAAACCTATCGTATTCTTATGTTTGTGCCATTCCTCTCATTCTTCCCTTACCTTTTTAGAGTGTAGGGGTCTCTTGAATCAATTGGAAACAAAATCGGCCAATACTTGTTGGAAGAGATCAAAATTGTACGTGGGAAACTTTTCATGGGTCCAAAAAATCAACTACTTATGCATACCATTCAAATGTTTTAGATTCCATGACAAAGGGCATATTGAAAGTTAGTGTGATAAGTCGTTTCCATTTCCTCCCTTTTTTTTTTTTTGGAAATCTAAGGTTTCTCTAAAGCCAACTTTATAAATTTTTGCACTAAATACTTCTCTATCTAAGGAAGTGGCCCCAATCGTGTTTGATTCGATGATCAATAACTCTGTTGCTTCAAAGTATTTGGGACATGGAGGCAAGGCTTTCAACAACATGGAAAATCTTCCCTTTAGTAAGTATGCTATTTTTGTTACTTATTCACATGGATTATTCAATGTTAAGGGTTCCTCCCCTCCTTATATTTCCCCTCTCCCTAAGCCTTTAGCTAATAGGGCCTTCTCTCCTATTCCTCTCCCCCTTTTTGTGATCTCCCCATAATACTCCTCACTTAAATTTAGAAATAGAAATAATCCTAGCAATTGAAACCCTTCTTACATGTCTACCCTTACATCCTTGTGCCCTCTAGTGTGGATTTCCTTACCCTAGTTGTTGATCATCCTCCCCCTTCAAGTGGTCTTCCTTCCACCCCTAAAGAAAAGGCCCCTTTCAAATTTTGTATCTTCTTCACTCTAGAATTAAGACTATGGAAGATGATTCCTCCTATGGAGGATTAGCTCTAAACAAGTCTTAGGGCTTGCAATTGGGAGTTAAATCCCACCTCTCCCTAGATCAAATCTAGGAAAATAAAGACATTCAAAATGGAAATCAATCCACTATTGTCTAGTACCTTGGAGTATAGAAGGCCTATTGCAATTCCTCACCATGATTTGCTTCTCCTTTAATGCCCATGCGGTAGGTGAAACCCCAAAATAATTAACACTCAAGAAAATCATAAAATATTTTGCTCCTAATTTTATCATGATTTAAGAAGCTATGTGTTCCATCTCCAAGGCCATGGAGTCTTTCTCTTCTTGATTAAAAGTTTGGTATTTTCGTAGTTTGGAATCTAATGGTATGTGTGGAGGGATCCTCAAGAACTAAAGCCCCAAACTCAAAGTTGTTTTTTCTTCAGTTTTTATCTATGGAATATTTATTGTATAGGAAGAATGTGATTTGGATTCATATTTTTTCCTAATAAATATATATGGCCCTTATAGATATAGAATACTTTTTGGGATGACCTTAATCGATATAAAAACATACACACACACACCCACATATAACTTGTCAGGACAATTACTATAGTCTAACTGTCGGACCAAACACTATAACTAATCCAACATTATTTAACTTCTTGTTACAATACATTTTTATTGACTCGACTAGGCTAGTCATATGAGTCGACTAGCTTCTTCAACATTCTAGTCAGTTAGGCTGACTAGCTCCTCAAACGTCTCCCCCACCCTCAAAGCCTTCTTCATCCCGAAGAAGGGGATATTTGAAGTGATACAAAAACTTAATAAAACTTTAACAGAGATTTTTTTTTTACAATTGATGTCATTTTCTCTTGAAAGCAAAAGGTTTCTAACATAAAATAAATTACAACAAAAGTATATTAAGGCAAGACAATTGGTAGTTCTTTGGCAGGTATTTCTGGAGCCTCGGTTGAAACTTTTGGGATTTGATCGATCGATTGATTTATTGTTGGTCGACTTCGATTCGTGGGATTTTTGTTTTGAAGTTGCAACATATGTTAAAACACTTGGTGCTAAGAATTGGTGAGTGGAATGTAGTGGTTGTGGTGATGCAAAACGTGTTGGCAGTGGTGGAGGAATGTTTGGGAATGTAGTTTGATAAGTGACTAGAGTGAGTATTTATAGAAGATAGACCATTCACGCATAACCAATCTAGATTTAGAACTAGCTTCTTTTAGATGTGACAGGTACTGCAATTTTTCTTCCAAGGGCATGCCTTCTGCTATCCTTTGAATGAAGGGTTTGGCAGTCTCAATATTCAAGACTTGAGTAAGAAATCCTTGTAGGAAATTAGATGCATTACTAGCTTCCTAATGTGATTTATTCCCTTCCCTAAGCCACATGTTCTCATTCTGCAACAATTGTGCATGGATTTTTCGTTCTTGATCTAGTTGGTTGTTAAGTGCTTTCCTTGCTTTGGAATCTACAAATTTTCTTGAAGCTAATTCACAAATGAGCATATCTTGAGCCCTGATTTTAGTGTGATTGATTGTGAGATAGGTAGGCTAGTTGTTTTGTGTAGTCATGAGAGCAACTCCTCTATCAAGTGAATTATCCAAAGTTTGTTTGGATGCAAGGAATTCATCATGGGATTTCTACAAGATCTCTGTAAACTTTGGGTTTCTAATGACTATAGGTCGATCTTGAATATTTTTCACCTATGCATTGAGTTATTCATTTTGATCCCTCAGCTGATGCACCAATTTTTGGATAGCAATGAGATGATCATCAACCTTGGATGGAGTGGGGATTTTAAGTTTTTCTACTACCTAGTCCTAACAATCTAGCTAAGTCTCCCTTTCTTGTTCCTATTTTTGTTGAATCTCATTGGTGTCCCTTTTCCACTTTTGCAACCTCCTCTTAGCAACTTTAACAAATTATTCCAAATCCTAAAATCAATTGTTTTCACTAGCAAGCTTGATATCGACATACTTGGTGGCAATATCAACATACTCCTTTTTATCTTTATTTCCTGGCATGCTTGTCAAGTCTGGTTCTGCGGAAGTCATGCCGATCGGAATAGGCTTGATAATTGGTGAAGTATTCACAACTGGTGAATTGGTAACTAGTACTTCAGTCATTGCTTCTTACTTCTAGTTAGTCATTAAATTAGTTGTTTGTTCATTGTGACCTATGATTGTTTTGTTGGAGTGAGTGCGCTTAGACGGATTGTTTTGTGAGTTCACTTCAAAGTTAACTTGTTGGTTCGATAGGTGCTTATCCAATTGATTCTGCTGTGAATGATTATGCTTTGATTGAGTCTGATCAAACTGATGTTTCTCCCACTGGGTATGATCCATCTAAGTCTGCTGTGACTGGTTATGCTCCAACTGAGTCTGATCTGATTGATGTTGCTTCGACTGGTTCTACTCCAACTAATTCTGGTATGATTGAGTCTCATCCGATTAATGTTTTTTTGACTGGTTTTGCTCTGACTGATTCTACTCTGAATGATGGTGTTCTTGTTCAATACGAGTTAGAGAGTTAACAAGTGTATCATTTTAAAGTCAATTTTAGTCACTTTATTAGTTTATTTTTCGACAACCTGCTCTGTCTAATTATGACTTTGATTTGAAGTACCATTATGTTGAGGTTTCTTAGTGGATGAAGTGCCGTTATGCTTATTATAATTTTGTGAAGCTTGAAAAATATCATCCATTTTCTATTGAATATTGTCAGAAAAAATGCCCTTGGCACTTTATATTGCATTATGGATTTGAGTCTTGATGGAAGAAGATTTGGATTTTGAGTATTCTTGACCATTTTTTATTTTGGAAGCAATTTTATGATAACTGCCTCTAGTTGCCGCTATTGTTCGAGGTGATTTAGATAAATTTCTTTAAGTACCTTCTGCCAATGTTCTGATTTGGTCATGGTCAGAGTGGTCTTGGGACTATGAGACTCTTTATGGGAAATTTTTTTAGAAGTTTCAAGTAAAGGGATTGATAAATAAATTTTGAAAGGGTGCAAATACAAAGTGGCTTGTGCCTCTTCTTCTAGTTTGGAATCAACCAAGAGGGTAATGATATCATGAGAAGGGTCAAAGAATCTGGGAGGGATGACATAGTTGGTGTTAGATTGTCAGTGGAGTTCGTCAAATACTTGGTCGATGGAAAGCTAGTACAAGAGTTCTTGGGGGTTGAATTCTTCAAATTTATTCTACCATACTTTAGTATAGTCTAAACATAGTTGAATAACAAAACAAGGGGGTAAGGCTCGATGAAAATGTTGAGGAACTCTCCATTTATTGGAGATGTTCTTAATGTTCAACAACTAGTTGCTAAAAAGTTCATGAGGACCTAAGGATTGGGGTTTCCCCGATTAGTTGTGCGAAAAGATCCTGAAATTGTTCATGAGAGGCACATCCTTTTTTTTGAAGACTGCCTCCCTAATTGGTGGATTGGAATTCATGGCTAACCAAATTAAAAGAGAGGAGAAACGAATGGTCTTACCCAAATTTTGACAATCTTTGCAATTGGATTTAATGATGTTGGATAGATGTTCTACCCAATTGTACTCTTTGCCATCTTTTTCCATCTCACCAATTGCTTCAAGCATTGCCAATTTTATATATGAGGCTCTATTGGTAGTTGTGAGACACAATAAAACTATTTTACATGCCCATATAACCAACAAGTCCTAAACCTTGCCTTAGTCCATGGTTCAATTTTAATTTCATTCTCTTCAGAATGAACTTTGCACTTTATCATTGCAAAATCATTTCAGAATTATTTAGTTCAAAGGAAATCCAAGAGCTCAAAGTAAGATATTACAGGGTCTGAGATATTTGAGATATCGTCAAGGTTGTAGGGAGCTTTGAATGATATTTATGGAAAGATTTTTGTTAAGACCAATCATTCATTGATTTTTATAGAGGTGGAATTAATTGCGCCATCATTCTCGCTCAATTTCTTTCCCTTGATATGTCTTTGTGATTTATGATTTTCTCCTCGAACATCACTTAGAATGTGCATGTCATCTAATCACCGCCTTCTTCGAGGGGTGGTGAATAATTTCAAAGTGGTTTGAAATGATTCCTACTATACTTCTGACAGTGATGAGATGTGCAGAGTCTATGACATGTCAAGATAAGAAGGATGTACTTGAGTGCCCATATTTTTAAATCCAAGATTTTGTATTTTATGTGATATGTTGTCAGGTTCACATGCTGGATATTTATTAGCGACTAGTTTTATGAAAGTGCTTCCTGATGGTTGGTATGAACCCCTGTTTTGAGTCTCTATCCCATCAAATCACACACTATGACTTTGTTTTGATGGGTGGTTATTTCTTGATTCTAACCGGCTTCTATCTGGTTGGCTTGATTTTTTCGGTTGAAGTGGAATTTTATACTGGTCTCTGAGTTTTTCTCTATATTCTTTCCATCATTCTTCTCTGAATTGATGTCGATCGATATTTTTCTTTGCTCTTAGAATATTGCATATATCTAGCTCTTCTTCCATAATGTTAATGAACTTGCTTGTCTTAATTGCATTTTTGCTGCCTTTATTACTTCTCTGACTATTATGTCAGTTATTTTTATCTTTAATTTATAACTACCTTTTGTAAAATAAACTTAACTAAGAGAAAATGACTAATTATACAATTTATTGATCAGTTAGCACACCAAAAAGTAATCCTGGAGCTAACTGACACTTAATGTTATTAAGAAACATATTTTTTACGATAAGCACCATTAACAAGAGACTTGAAAAGGTGTCCTTGCAATGTCTTTAACTGAAAAACTCCAGAAGATCGAATGTCTTCTATAATGAAGGGTCCTAGCCATATTATTTCAACTTTATTTGGTTTTCCTTCACTCGACTATTGTACAATAGGACTAAGTCGCCGATTGAAAGGTTCTTATTTGAAGCTTCCTATCATGCCATGTTTTTTGCATATGATATAGAGCATAAAGTCAATCTTCCTCTAACTGATGTAATTGTCTAAGTCGTTTTGTTTGTAATTTTGTATTATATTTTGATATAGTTGATACACTTTGTGCATTTTCTGAGTAATGGAATGGTACAAATGCTTCATGTCCATAAACAAGTTTGAATGATGTTGATCTCGTTGACTGCTTATATGTTGTGCGATATGCCCATAGAATGGCTGGAATCTTGTCATCCCAATTTTCTCTATCTATATTGCAGATATTTGTTAATCCTTTGTAGTGTTTTGTTGAATGATTCAACAACATTGTTTACTTGTGGGTGGTATGTGGTAGTATTCTTATGTTCAATCATAAACTTCTTCATTTATATTTGAATTGCGTCATTGAAAAAATGTGTCCCTCTATCACTAATAATGATCATAAGACAACCAAATCGATTTATTATATTATAGTATATGAACTTCACTGCTACTTCTTTGGGACATGACTCGATTGGTTTTGCTTCCACCCATTCCATTAAGTAATCGACTGCTATTATGATATATTTTTATCTTTTTCATTAGCTCTTTTAGGAAATGGGTTGACGAAGTTGATTGCCCAAATCTCAAAAGGAAATGATGGGACAGTTGAATATAGTGACATATGATGTTTTGGTAGTGGTCCTCTAGATATTTGGAATATGTCGCTTTTTTGTATGTGTTGTTGGCAATCTCTAAATAACGTCGACCACCATAATCCTACCTGAAATATTTTATGTGTAGTCATCTCACCTTGAAAATGACCTCCAACTACCCTTTTCTGTGCTTCGTCAATGATTTCTTGTCTTTTGTGTTTTAAGACACATATTTGAGGTACCTTGTCAATTCCAAGTTTATATAATTGTCCATTTAATAATGTAAATGGTGCTGATTTAAATGCAAGGGATTTATTTTTATTTTTATTTTAAATTTTCTTTTCTAGATAGTCCCTCAAGTGGCTTACCAATATGTACAAGCTATGTTATTTGAGAAAGTTTTAGGGGTCTGCTTAAACTTTGAATAAATGGGCATCTGGGATATCATCATCAATGTCATTTAGTTTTTCTATAGACTTTAGTCGGGATAGGTGGTTTGGATCGACATTGTTTTTATCTAGTCGAACAATGACTTCAAATTCAAACTCTTGAAATAATAATAGCCATTGAAATTTTTCCCTTGATGAATTGGTTCATTTACAAGGTATTTTTGTGCTTAATGATTTGTGTAAAATATGAAAGGCTTCGCAAGAAGGTAATGCCAAAACTTTTGTAAGGAAAAAATAATTGCTAAGGCTTCTCACTCCGTCGTCGAGTAATTTCTTTTAGATTTATTAAGTTTCTGTCTGGCATAATAATTTGGATGATCTATCGATTCATTGTTGAGTTGTGCCAGAATTTATCTGACTGCTACATTCGATGTGTTGATGTGTACATGGAATTGTTTTGACCAGTTAGGAAATTTAAGGATTGATGCTTCAACTAGTTTCCTTTTTAACAATTGAAGGGATTTATCACACTCATTAGACCAAATAAATGGAACATATTTCTTTAATAGCTCATTTTTTGGGAATGTAATATCATAATAATTCCTAATGAATCATCTGTAATACCTTTTATGTCCCAAAAGTATTTTAATTTTTTTTTATTAACATGGGGCTTTAGGTATAAAATAACCTTGATCTTTTCCATATCGACTTTAATGTCATCCATTGAGTCTCACATGGCCCACCAATATTCCAATTGGCAATGAAAAGATGCATTTTTTGATATTTAGTGATAATCAGATCTATCGACATCTTTCAAACATCAATCTCAACCACTGAATGTGATCTTCAAGTAGTGTATATATAGTCCAGTTGTCAAAGTATACTGCCATTATCTTATAAATATACTCTTGAAAATATTTGATGACAATTCTTGAAAATATTGCGAGTGCATTCTTCAATCCAAAAGGCATCACTCGATATGAAAAAGAACCAAACTTAGTAACAAAAACTATTTTTTCTCTATCTTCTTCCACAATAGGTACTTGATGTTACCTTGAGAAACCCTTCATGAACGAGTAGCATTCATGGCCCGTGACTTCATCTATAATTTGATCAAAAAACAATGTCAAGAATGGATAAGTCATTGTTAGTTTGTTTAGACCACGGTAGTCGATGCAAATACGTAATATATTTGGGTCATTCTTTTTAGGCTGCATGACCATGGGGCTTTCCCATTTCAATGTTTCTATAGGGTAGATGATGCCTATGACAAGCATCTTGTCTATCTATTTTTGAATAATAGATTTATGCTTGTGAGAAAGTTTATATAGTCTCTTTTTTATCGTCTTTGTTCCTGGAATGAGATTAACTTTCATTTCCCCCATTTCTTGAACAAGGCCTTTTACATCTCTATAATCATGGGTGAATACATCCTGGTATTCTTTTAGAAAATCGATGAATTTTGCAATTTATTTGTCTGACCAGTAATCACCAAGTCGGGCAGTTTTCGGCTAGTCATCATTCGATATGTCAACTTCACATATTTTGATTTTGACATCCTTATAGTTGGATGATTTTAATTCATCAAGTCATTTCTCCCCAACTTTTATTTCTTGATAATATGGTGGAAAATATAATTTATTAGGTTTCTTAATTTCTTTCTTGTTGAGTTTGTATACTAATTGTATTCTTTTATGATTATCTAGGTGGTTTTTCTTCAAACAGAAGCTTTGACCAACAATAAGTGTTTCTTCCATTTCTATATGAATGGCCATTTTCTATTCTAAAGTGCATGACACATAATTGTAGGTTGATGAGACATTGACTCACGATTTCTGATGAATGACTGGTTCTTTTTTGATGAATTCTTTGGTTTTTCTGAACTACGTCATTCAATTATTTTTCCTTTGGTTTGAATTCAAAATCATTGATGATTTTTTCTCTTAACCCTTTCCATTGTAGTGATTGACCTTGTGCTTATTCTATTTTGTACCATTTATTTGGTAAATCATCTAGGATATTTGGAAACATATGTGACCATACTCGCTCATCCCTATACTCGATTCTCCTCCATTTTGACTCACAATTTTGAATGTGTATAACAAGGTCCTGACCAGAACTAAAGATGGTTATATTTGCTTGTGTAGAGAGATTTTTCCCTCCAAAGCGTTCAATGAAATATGTCATTATAGATGTCCACGTTTGAAGTTGAGATGAATGAATATCCCACCATCTTGTTGCTTGACCCATAAAAGTTTGTACTATGATTTGCATTCTTCTTTGTTCACCGATAGACTTTGTTACTTGCTTTATGTGGTTAATAGGTGATGCTTGTTATTTGAATCAAATGGTATTTGTAGAATCATGCATTAGGTCAGTTGGAAGTAGGGACAATGTTCCATGACAATTTTTTCCTTTTACAATAGGTATTTATTTGATGGAGTAGCATGGTAAGATTCTTGACGTCAGAATGGCTTCTATTGTCCAACATTTTTTAGCTTTAGATTCCTAGTTCTCAATTTTCCATTCATAGAACTTTGTATTGGAGTTATGTCCAATGGAAAGGGGTGAACCTGTTAAAATTTCACCAAAGGCGCTTGGCTCAATATTGTCACGGTCTTCATGTAATACTTGATAGAGTCTTCATTTTTCAGTTTATTCGTCAGAAGGATCGAACCAAGGATTTCCTTCCTAGGGGTCAAGGGGGATGATTATTTTCTTTTTATTACCTTTAAATTTGATTCTATCTTTTTTAGTGATATTTTTGCTTTCATTCTTTGTCCCCAAGGTCGGCCAACTAGATCCGGATATGCAAGTATTCCTTCTACTAAGTCAATAACTTCAAAATTGATTTATGTAGGGATTCCCATGATTGAAGTTTGTACTTGCCTTAGCGTTCCAATGGGTTCGATAAATATCTGATTGAAAAGTTTGTTCCATGCTGATCCATGTTTCTCGTGGAATGATATTTACTTGTGAGCTGAAGTTAAAAAAAAAAAAGAAAAAAAAAAACCCTTGTCTAACCATATACCTATTTATTTCTAAATCGACTTGTGGTTTTTGGTCTTCCATATCTTTTCCTTGATAGGGTTGTCGAACATTTTTTCATTTTTTTTTGTTTTCATTGCAATTTTTCAACATATTTAAAAGTTATACCAGATGACCAATGAAATTCTCCTCATTTAGGAGTTCCAAAAATTCTTCCAAAATGAGATCCTTAGATAGTCTTTGTTGATCAATTTCCTTCATAAAGAATTCCGCTTCTTTTAACATTATGTCGTTTTGTTCTTGCATATATGGGTACTTAGTCATGTTTTTTATCGATCAAATATTTTGATGATTTTGATTACTAGTGTCTTTTTCGACACCCAACCTTGTACATACATGAAGATATTTGGAGTCCATGGTTTCTTTCTTTGGAACATATTATAGAAAATTAATAGATCTCTTATTTATAACTTTTTCAATAATCTTAGGGCAATCCTCCAAGGAGTGATCACCCAATCCGCACATGTTGCAAAAACATAGATCGGTTTCATATTTTAAGGAATAGTAGGAAATGATGTGCCCCTCTTACCAAAAGGTATAAAAATATAATCTGCTTGACCTCAACCATAACCCCTACCATCGTATCCTCCCCATCATCCATTGTATCCTCCTCAACTCCATGTTCGCTGTAAGATGATGGTTCGTTAAATTGATCAGTGGCCTATGTGTGATAGACAATGTGATAGTTTTTTTTATTTTTTCCAGTAAGTGGACATTCCTACATGGAATATGTATTATCATCACACATAGCGCACCATTTAGGTTTGGAATTTTGTAGGTTATATTGAAGGTATTTGGTCATATGATTTGAAGTGACTTGACATATATTGCAATATATATTAGGTTGTATTCATCAGACACATTGATCAAAATAGTCTACATATTTACAAGTATCTTTAGTATGTCCTTCCATATGACAATTGGGACACCATAAAAAGTTATTTTGAAGTGTCAGTGCCATTAAAGAATTATGTAATTGTTCAAGTTCATCTTGAAGTTTGTATTCAAGTTTGTTGTCAGTCAGTGAGATAATCGTTTTCCCTTCATCATATGTTTCAATGCACTATGCTAGCTTAAGTGCTTCCTTGCAGGTTGTGACTTCGTGCATTCTAAGTGGGCCACGAATCTTCTAGAGTAGACAAGCTACACACCATTGTACTAAAGTATTTTTGTTGATATTATATGGGATTTGGATTAATAAATATCTAAATATTTTTCCATATTCTTGTATGGATTTGATTGGTATTTTCTTAATTTATTTTAATTTTTATGCCGCCAATTGTTTAATGGCTTGAGCTTTAAAGAATTTAATAAAGCTAGTATTGACTTCAGTTTCCAACTTTGGTTGTTTCTTTGTAAGATTCATGAACCATGTTAAAGAATGTTTCCTTAAGGCTGCAAAAAATTGCACCATTTGTTTATCTTCATCAGTAATATCGCTTCTATACCAAAAATTTTCATAGGCAAACTGATGTTTTTTCGGATCCTTGTTACCCTCATAGAGGGGTATATGGTTCAATCCCATTTTGCTTGTTTGGAGTGTCAACATTTCTGATGTTAGATTATTACTTGGATGGTTTATTTGTCATATTTGTCGGTGGATTTCCTGATAAGAGGCATGCTATTTCCTTCTTTGTTGTTGATGTCCTTTGAAAGTGATTTTTCAGTTTGACGCTCTCTATCTATATATTTGGTGAACCAACTCTCTCGAGGTTGTGACTCTTTATTGACTGGTTCTGTGCTTTGAAATTATTCATAAGATAATATATGTAGTAAGAGGGGTACGATTGTGATATTATAGAGTTGGAGAAGAACTTGTTCTATTTCATTATTACTAGGTCAATCTTGATCATGATTTTGAATTTCTTCATGGTTTCTATGTTCTTCTTCATTATGCCAGACTACAGGTATGTATGAATAATTTCATGACGTCTGTTGAAGGAATTCTCAAACACTGGGACTTGCTATCGGTACAATTAGAGTTCTTCTTATTTTTGTACTTGAGTCATCAATTTCATAACTTCTATTTTCTCTCTAGGGCTTATAAGTAGAGTATTATTCTCTATCAAAGAAGGTGGTGCTACACCTCTCAACTCATCTAGGGAGTCTCATGCATCTTCACTCTCATGCTCTCAATTTTGCATTCTCTTCCTCTGGTATTCTTGTTCTCTTATTTATTCTTGTCGTTTTTGTCTCTTATCCCTCACTATTTTTTGTCACTATCCCGTCGAATACTTTCTTGTTGCTTTTTGATAGTCGACATTCTTCCTTCCATTTTTGCAATTCATGTGTACTTCTCCAACATTACTCTTTTCTCATGATCTATTACCCCCCATGCCAACCCGACTTAGTGTTAGTTTGAGGTAAAGTACCCGACGATCATGTTTATTTGCTTAAAAAGTAATCCCATGCTTCTTTCATGTCTTTGCATTGGGCATTGAGGAACTTCTGCCAGTCAGCTTACTCCTTTCACCAGTTGGTATTGGCTAGAGTTTGCAATGAAGTTAGATACTTGATGATACGTCCTACACATTTTTTGAGAAGAAAATTATGTAAGAGGGTAAGAATCATGCAAAAGGAACTGTCGTGTAAGTCATCATAGAATCTGGCCTTAACATAGCTAGGAGAATTTCGATCTTATATTGCTTGTTCTTCACAGAAGTCATCTAGAGTCGAATTGGGCCATTGATGTAGATTTGTTCGACCACCATTTGATAATTTCAACATAAGTTAGGAATCGGTTTCATTATGAGGTTTTTTCATGGGTGACATAATCAAGGAATTTCTTGATTTATATCGGGTCTCCTTCTATAAATCATTCATGCGCTGATGTAAAGAAGTTGGATTTGACGTATGTTATTGATAGTTTGTTTCTCCTCACATAGTTCTTCATATAGTTATTGATCTTTGTCTCCCACCATAATTGTATCTCCTCTAATGTTAACATTTATGCTTGCATACTTTGTGACTCGAGTTCTGACTGCTGACAATGGAACCAATGTTGTAATCTAGTGAAAAGCATGCATTGTTAATAATAAACAGACAAAAGGCAGTCATATAACAATAATAAGTAAATATATAGAGACACAGTATTGGAGAACCAACGAAAGAACGCCAATATATTATCTCTTATTAGTCAAATCAAAACTGATACATCAAAATATAAACAAATATATATAGCTTTCCGGGACAATTATAATAGTCTAAATGTCCAACTAGATATTATAACTAATCTGACATTAGTTAACTTCTTGTTACAATACATGGTTATCAAATCGACTAGGCTAGTCGGCTAAGCCTGTTGAAATAGGAATTGCTGAGAGGGGGGCGGGGTGAATCAGTAATTCTGAGATTCTTTTTCTTTTCCTGTTATGCTTACAGTTCCATAGTATCTTCTTTTAATTGTGAGAGAATTCATTCACAAAAGTAGTGAACAAAAATTTCAAACATACACGTTCATACAAAAATCACATGAGCAACACACACATTTGACACAGTCTTTTTCACGTGGAAACCCAAATGGAAAAAGCCACAAAGTTTGTTGTTTGTTTATGATGTAAATTAAGCACCCACTTAATTACATTTGTTTTTTAATGAGCACCCACTCACTGGAGGCACCAACCCCCTTTGGTAAGCATGCACCAACTTGCTAAGAGGCACCAATCTCTTTAGAGTGCAGGCACCAACCTACTCTTGCCATTGTTCTACTATTTCATACAATTTTCAAGATGAAAACAAAGGCATACAATAGTACAAGTAAAATACCAAAAAATTTCAGTTTCAAATTCAACTTTTGCACTTTGTCTTTTGTGCTCTCATGCAACAGATCTTTACTTGCTGCTCACAACAACATCTCCTCAACACTCTAACTCCTCTGTCAAGGGCCCTCTACTGACTCCTCTTCAACGCTACCCTCACTATTCTCCACACAACACTCTCACTGCTCTTCCTGCTATATCACATAATGTCCTCCTTGGTGCTTCAACATCTATGTCTCTACGCATTCCTCTCACAATACAACACTACATAAATATGCACAACTTCTCCATCTCCTCAATTGCAAGCGATGGTTTTGTTTTACTGAGGCACTCTACGCAAAGTAGTCTCTGTTGTTTGTACTTTAGCTGCCCAAATGTACTTTAGCATGAATTCCTTTTTAGTTGTTGCATCTCTTGGTAGTTTCTTGTCACAATGCCAAATCAAAGATGGACCTTGCAGTTCATTATCGTCTAACTGTGTAGAGCTCCATGATGAGAAATTAATTCTTAGGTGGCCTATGCACTCTTGTGAGAGCCCCCTTCTCATTTATCACTTCACAGAACTTGACAGTTCACAAAAGTGACCAATTCGATTCTCATTTATCACAACCATTCGTGCACGCGAAGTAGTGGATTGATTCCTTCATTCACCCAAATTCGTCTCTGCTAGAAATGTCATCCTCGATTCCTTGTTATAGAGTATTATGCAGGTTTAGCCCATTTAAATGATCAACTCCCTTGAGTTTGTAGCCAATTCCATAGCTGTCGTCCCATACATATTTTAAATCACTGTACTGCTTCATCGGAAGAACAGGATATCGTAACTTTTATTAACATATCTTACGCAATTGTGAGTTTCAGATTGGCGTTTATACCCTTGGCGCTTATCTCCTTATCATTTCTCCTCCATGGGACTGAGAGATGTGATTGATATTACATCCCTTGGGTGCTACAATATTAGAGCCACCATATCTCGTAACTTTTATTCAAACATTGTTACAAGGTTGCGAGGTTGCGAGATCCTTTTGATTGGCACTTTCCTATTTTTCTTCCATGGGGCTAGGTGTTGTAACCAAAGGATTAGATTTTACATGCTAAGGCCTTTTGTTTATGTCAAGGGCCAATATTCCCTTTTTAACTACTTTTCGCCCTTGGTTCTTTGGATTCTCGTGACCAAGTGCCAACCCAATATCGAAATCCACTTCCATTTTAAATTTTCCAAAAATGATTTGCACTAAAGTTACGAGGTCTTCATCCTCCGATATGTCGACCTCTGATATGGCGTCATTAATCCACATGGTGACCCCTTAGTGGTGACATGCGTCACATATTTTTGGCACATTAGGCCACCCAATAAGGTTGAATCTACCTGCCATGTGTCTTGTTGTACTTCCATTTCATGTTGACGTCAAATTCCATTGTAGCTTCTTGGTGCCAATCTTATGCCACCATGTGTCCTACAAGAGGAGAGAGAAGAGGGCCCGTCAAACCTTGGTTTTGCAAGAGGAATCTTTGTTAATTTTCTTTAGAATTCCTCAAAACTTTTTAGTACTATTGAAACTATCAGATATCGTAAATTCTAAAGGTTCCTCTCTTAAGAAGTTTCGAAATTTTGATATCATATATGCCAATGTCCCGATGTTCCGATGTGTTGATCTCCAGGTTTACGATATATGATATGTTGATGCCCTGATGTTTCAATGTGATGATCTTTGGGTTTACGATATCCGATATGCCGATGCCCCAATGTTTTGATGTGCTGATCTCTGGGGTTCTGATATTTCATCCTTCTTAAGGCTTCAAATCCTTGGACTTTAGAAGACCATATCTTTTGATCCAAGAGTCCATTTTTGGACTTCTGAATATCATTGTAAAACTCTTCTAGAGAACTTTTCTTTGGATAGGGTCTAATGTAGGATTTGAGTCCATTTTCTACCTTTGAGATGGCTGTAAAATCTCATCCACACTTTGCTCCTTGACTCTTCTTCTTGTGCTAGAAAAGCTAGACTCCCAACCACCATAGTCATCATTTTATGGTTTCTTTAGTAAGATTGCTACTGTGATGATTCTATACACGAAGCCTACAGATACCATGGAATTCTATCTAGTCCATCACTGTATTTATCATTTTATGGTTTTCCAGTAAGCCTTCTACTATGATGATTTTCTACAAAGCACTCCAATAACCATGGGATTCCTCTCGAACACCCAATAATAATGCTGACCCTTGTTGACATCAATGCCAACACTAACACAACCACCCATATACCACCAATTTTCCAACAATATACCCCTTTGGAAGTGATGGAAACACTATAAGCTCCCCCTAGGGTAGGCATGGTCTACTCCGATGCCAAAGTTTCCCCCTTTTACATCAATGGAATCTTGAACCATTGTAAATAATACTCCCCTTGAACCATTGCAAAATACTCTCCCATAAGTTCCACATGCTAAGTAGTTGCCACCACCTACCAAAATGAAGTCATTTGGAGGGAGGAGTCACAACTCCTATTCACTATCTGAGATATTCAAATGGTTCTCTTGATAATGGCTTGGTAAATATATCTTCCAATTTCTCTTTAGTGGCCACATATTCAAGTATGACATTGTTAGATGCAACCTGTTCCCTCAAGAAATGGAAATTGATAGGAAAATGGTTAGCCTTTGAATGCATGAATGAATTTTTGGAGATGCTCATCGCACATGTGTTGTCACACATTATTGGAATGGGATCAATCAGCTCTACTTGAATATCTTTCAAAGTTTGCTTCATCCATAAAATCTGCGTACAACAGGTAGCATCGACAATATACTCTACTTCAGCAGTTGACAATTACATGGAGGCTTGTTTTTTGTTGACCCATGACACCAAGCATTTTTGCAGGAGAAAGATGCACTAGAAGTACTCTTCTTGTCATCAAGGTTTCTAGCCCAATCTGCATCCATGCAGGCCTTCAACTTGAATTATTTGCTCTTAGAATACCACAGTCCATACTTTGTTGTTCCTTGAAGATAATTGAAAATCCTCTTGAAAACAACAACATGATTCTCATGCGGGAAAGCCTGAAATCTGGCCACAAGCCCCACTGCTTGCATGATGTATGGCTTGAATATATTAGATACAATAAGCTTCCTATCATTGATTTGTATTAAGTCTAATTTACTAGCGGTGTTCCATGTTCTTTGCACAATTTGCAGCTTGTAGTCATAGGTGTGCTGACTGGTTTGCAATCTTCCAACCCAAATTTCTTCAGAGTTTCCTTGAGATATTTGGATTGGGATATAACCAGTCGTTGTGGAGACTGAGAAATTTGCAGACCCAAGAAGAAGGAAAACTCTTTGAATATGGACATTTCAAATTATGTTTGCATACATTTTTCAAATTTATGCCTTAAGTGTTCCATATTGCTACCAAATATTGTATCATCCACATAAACAACTACTATCAATAGATGGTCGTCTTCAAACTTTACATATAGGTTATTGTCAACTGTGCCTTTCTTAAACCCTTGTTGCTAAAGGTACTTATCTAGCCTTTTGTAGCAAGCTCTGGGAGCCTTCTTTAGTCCATATAGGGCCTTCTTTAGTTTGCATACGAACCCTTCATCGGAGGTGAGTATAAATCCTTTTGGCTACTCAATGTAAACTTATTCTTCCAAATATCCATTGAGAAATGCATACTTCACATCCATTTGATATACCTTGATATTCTTAGGGGTGGAAAGAGCAAGAAATATCTTGATAGCCTATAGTCATGCTACTGGTGTAAAGGTTTCTTCGAAATCCGCCCCTTCTATTTGGGCATACCCTTTGCAGACCAATTGAGATTTGTTCCTGATTACTTGACCCTATTCATTTAGTTTATTTTTGAAAACCCATTTGGTTCCAATAAATTTTTTCTCTCTAGGCCTTGGAACAACCTCCCAAGTTTCATTCTTTTCAATATGATCAAGTTATTCATTCATAGCTTTTACCTATAACTTGTCTTAACTTGCTTGACAAAGGTTCTCGGGTTCTGTCCCCAATAACAGAGCCAGATTCACATAATTTGTGCTACCAACAAGTTTCCTCTTGGTTTGGACACCATATCTTTGATCTTCTGAGTATCTGAATCTCAAGATGTTCCTTTTGTACATACATGGAGGGTGTCTTTGGCCTTGAAGTTGTGCCTTCTTCCTCAAATTTATTTGTCTACTTCTTGTAACACTTATACCCTTTGCTTCGAGCAGAGTACCTGAGAAATATCCCTTTGTCAGAACACAAATCAAACTTTCCAGAATTCTTATCATTCCTTTTGATGAATCACTTGCTTTACCCATTTCCTAGAAAAAGTGGCTAGAACTCCACTTGCTTTAGCTATTTCCTAGATTGTTCTATTCTTCCTCTCTACTACTCCATTTTTTTGTGGAGTTCTAGCCACTGAGTACTGCATCCTAATGTCGTGCTCTTCACATAAATCCTCAAATCTCTTGAGGTGTCCTCTCCTCCTCTATTTGATATTAAGAATTTTATCTTTAAGTCTTTCTCATTTTCTACTTGAGCTTTAAACTTCTTGAAATGCTTGAATGCTTCTGCTTTTTCTTTTAAGAGAAAAAACATGTTGGAAATAATACTGGGGGGGGGGGGGGGGGGCGAATCAGTATTAGCAACTTAACAATATTTCATTTCCATAAACATATTTATATACACTACTTCAGTTAATGCAACTTTCATATGTACACCACTGTGTTTAGAGAAACCAACGTATACCTTGTAAATTTATTATTTAGTCAGTTTGTCTCTATCTTCTTTAAAAAAAAAAGAAACTTCTTTTTACAATATTTCTGTACTAGTGCAGTCTTATACCAGTATGTAGGCTTCTACCTGCAAAAGGCTACAACCTTCTCTAGTTCTCCAGCTTCTCCTGGAAGGAAGTTACATCCGCCTTAGCTCTTGTACTAACTGATGTACTAGTACGTAGGTGCTAACCTACATAAGGCTACAACCTTCTTTTTTCTTCTAGGGACCACGTTTCATAAATTTTCAGACTGGATCCATCAATAGCATCAATCAAACATTGAAATCTATCTGCATCAATCAATCTCCCTTAACCAAATCTGAATCAAACAATTACGTCTTTGAATGTTGTAACCAGAATACAGTAACAGTACCAGAACCCAGAACACTACACTCAGTAAACAAAAGTAGCTAAAACATATTTTATGAGACGTACGCTCCTTTGATGTGTCAAACCTGCATGCATACGCTGCTATATGAAGGCAAAACTGCGTATACACTGTTTTGACTTGCCGAACCAGCGTGTATACGTGTTTTTGCTATACTGAACCTGCGTACAGATCTGCAAAAGATGATTCACCCTTTTCAATTATTCAGACATCATTTATACCTAGATCATCAGATTTACAGATCAAGACATGCGCTAATTATAAAAGATCAAAACCATACAAAGATACTTCTTTTCAAGTTTTAAGATCTTGACCCATCAATAGAACTTATCCTTCTTCAAACACTTAGGTTCCTCCTTGATTCAGATCCAGCTATGCACCATAACCCAATGACCAGTATTCTAGATCTTTCTCTTCATAAGATATTCAATACTCCAGTGCCTTTGCCTAATGATCTCTTCCTCCTTTTATAGTCTTAGGCCTTACTCAATACCATGGTACAAAACCACTTAGAAGTAATACCTTGGACCAAATACCTAAGGTCAACACTTCGGTCAAGATACCTTGGATCAATACCACGGGTCAAAATACCAAGGACCAAATACCATGGACCAAAACCAAGTTTTCCAACATGTACATGCTTTTCCTTGCGTGAAAGTGCGTGTATATGCATACGTGCCTTCTGGACTGCTAACCTGCGTGTATATGTGGCTTGGTCAAGGGAAACCTGCATATACCTCTTTTTCCTTCATTCTGAGAGCCTGAAATGTGATCTATCATCTGAGTGAGTTGCCATCAAGGACAACACCTGTGTCATAGTGCCAAACCTGTGTCATAATGCCAAAAATCTCCCCCTTTGGACTTGATGGCAACCCCAAGTCACTCTCCCCCTTTGTCATCAAAGGCAAAGGGTTATGCTCCCCCTGAGTACATGCTGAATTCTCTGATATGCTAAAGTGTGTTGTTCATGCTCCCCCTGACTGTAAGCAAGGTCTGCAACAAGATGTTCTACAAGAAGAACAAGACTCTATACATTATAAATGACCTTCCTATTACCAATGACTCATACGTACATCCATCTCCCAACCAAGTGGGGATATACCAACATTGACTCATCCACCCAACCAAGTGGGGATACATCAAAAGGTTATAGAAGATAAGAACATTACATCATCCAACCAAAGCATAGTGGGGAAACAAAATAGGTCGTACATGAACTTGATAGTAAAAGATATACATGACATAGAGACAAAATGTCTAAAATGAGATAGTTATCAACAATTATCATCAGCAACATCTGTCAATCACCATCAACAACTATGGTCTCCCTCTGCACCTGTTCCACCTGAACCAAAAATAACTGTGAAATTGTACCAAAAACTTCTTAGATAATTCCAATAATGTATTATTAGAAGTATATGCTCCCCCTGAACCTGTGCCACATGATCACTGTTAGACCCATATCAGACTCTTATCATCCTAAGTCTGTCCCACTGATATTCTTCAAACCAACATATATGCGATTGTATCCACTGCAACCGGCATATGTACACGGATACGCTTCATGAAACTCGCGTACACCCACTTTTCTCTGAAACAAATAAGAATTAATGGCAAGAAGATGCATCAACTACTACCAGCTTCTGTATGAGGTATTCAAATGTCTCTTTGGGTAGTGGTTTGGTGAATATATCAACAACTTGTTCTTTGGAGGGAACATACTCCAATTTGACCTTTTGCTTAAGCACTTCTTCCCGGAGAAAATGATATTTGATAGGTATGTGCTTGGTATTGGAATGCATGACAGGATTCTTTGAAATACTAATTGCACATGTATTATCACATAGAATGGAGATGGGTGGAGTACAAGTGATTTGAATGTCTTGCAATGTTTGCATCATCCAAAGAAGTTGTGTGCAACAAGATGCAACAACCACATATTCTGCTTCAGTTGTAGATAATGAAATTGAGCTTTGTTTCTTGCTGAACCAAGACACTAATCTAGAACCCATGAAGAATGCACCACCACTAGTGCTTTTTCTGTCATCCATGCTTCCTGCCCAATATGCATCTGTATATGCATTAAGTGTAAGATCTGTATCCCTAGGATACCATAAACCAAAGTTTTGTGTCCCTTGAAGATATTTAAAAATCCCTTTGACTGCCTGAAGGTGTGCTTCCTTTGGGTTTGCTTGGAATCTTCTAACTATTCCCACTGCATGCATGATGTCTGGTCGGGTACCTGTTAGATAGAGCAGACTACCAATCATAGATTTGTAGGTTGGTTGATGCACTGCTACTGATTCACCATTTGTGTTGAGGCTACATCCTGTTACCATAGGGGTATTGTTGTGGCCACCAACAACCCCCCCTCTTTGTTTGGTATTAGAAATAACACCAAGCAAATGGGGACCCTTAATAAAAAATCCAAAAAAAACATTTTATGAAATTTTTTGTATTCAACTCCTTAAAACTGTATCGCATCGCGAGAAGAGAATAAAACATTTTCTTATGAGCATAATAAACTGCGAAGAAGCGACGCGAAATTCATCGCATCGCATACATTATGAAGCGCTCTTAAATGAAAAATCTTAAGAAATCTCCGACGGCCGATATGCGACGTCGCATATCGCAACATCGCGTAAGCAGCACACAATGATTGAATGACTAAGCGCGATCTGCGATCTGCGATGAATGCGATTTGCGATAAATGCGATCATGAATTTCTGCGATGACACATCTTGACGACGCGATCCGCGATGCTGCGATGCGAGTCGCAGAAATCACCCATCGCAAATTTTCCTCGGCGCAGTATTCAAGGAAAGCTGTCTGTAAACCAAAATTGGGCGCGCACCTTAAAAGAAATTAATGAATGTATGCCAAAGTATTCAAGAAGGACAGTTTTGTGCTTTTCGAAGAGTCAGTTCGCTATAGGTGTCATGATTTTATACATTCATAAGAGCTTAAAGCTTTCATGTCAATCTTTATTATCATTACTCTTTTCCTTTGCGTAAACTATAAGACAGGAAATAACATGAAGCAATGTGCAGGAAACATCTAAGGAAAAGGGGAAAGCGTCAATGCTCGGAGAACAGAGAAGAGATGCCTTCATAAACGGATGTCGCATGCAACAGGACCACAGATTCCAGAGTATCACTCAACAGATGCTGATGTCAATAGGCCATCCAAAGCTCAGAGTCAAAGGCGCACAAAAGCAGCATGTTTACAAAAGATCCTGAAGCTTATGCCCGGTAAAGCAAAAAGGGCGCTAAAGAAGGAAAACGCACCAGAAAATCCCGGAACAAAGAATGGAGGTAGTTTTCGATGCAGAAAATTGTTCAGAGAGCAAAGTCCCTAACTTGTTCAGTCATTTGCAAGGTTGAAAACCGAAATAGCAAAAGCAGAATCAGTTTGAGAGAAATTTGGGTTATTACCAAGTGTACACGCAGTGAATACACCTAGCCAGAGGAAGATTCTGGAAAATATCTTCTAGTTTACCAGAAAGTGGTGCCAGCGCTTGTTATTTCTATTTTCATAGTTCAAGCGAAAGTAGAAGGCGACCAACCGACTCTTCCCAGGCGAATGTTGCATGCTTGCAGCACTAAGGAGCAAATACAGAAATGGTTAGGAATTAGATTCAATTTTTAGAAATAGTTTTTCTTTAGCAGAAGGGCGGTAATTTAAAACCGTATTTTAAATTTATGTAATTAAGTTAATTAGTTAGTAGTATTTAAACCCTTCTCAGGCATTAGGAGAAGGGTCCAGAAATTTGTCAAAAAACTTGTCCTCAGAACATGCACTTTTGCACCCTCTGAGGGGGTTTTGATGAATGGATGGATCAAGGTTTATTAATGTTTGCATTTGATATCTGCTACTGATGTTGCCCTTTTGTACTCTTAGTAAATGTTAGAGCAAGGAGAGATAAATCATTGTTGCTTGAAGCTTATGAGTGGAACCAGTCATAAATGGTACTTTTATCTCTTGATCGTTTCTGTTTATATTCTTAAAGTGATATACAGTTTTTAGTTGTCTATATGTTACTGCATGAATGTGTGAGTTACCATTTGGCACTTTTGTACGGTGGAGTCATTTATTTATGTTTGATATATGAATAACTTATTATGCGATATGCTGTTCACAACTGTTTTGCCTAACTTTTTATGCAAAGTGGTTTATCTTAATTGATTTCTATTCTTATGATAGCTGAATGATCTTTATTACCAGTTATTGTTTGAAATATCTTTAGATCGCATAATAGAAGAAATACACCCCGGGTTAGCGTAGATTAGATGTGTTGTTTCTCATTAGATTACAATAACATAGAGTTAGTTTAAAAGTTTGAATTAAATTAGCTTTAAGTATTCTTAGATCAGCAACATCCAACTCTGCACACACACACACACCCTTAGATTGGGAAACTGGTCCCATTATCCCCAGTCGGACCCGCTATACCAAACGGATAAGGAGCTGCCAACCAAGGTCCGGACCGGGTGGGTATCCCCCTTGTTGTCGACCCGATTTTCGGGGCTTCAACATATTTGGCGCTAGAAGGAGGGCCCGAACTATGAATGGCACCTAAATCAAAATCTAAATACCATTCTGAGAGTACATCGCCCTCATCAACTCCCCCGACTTCCCCAGTACGTTTAAATCCAGAGTTAGAAGTCGCTCGAGTATTAACCGTTGCTACATACCCTAATATTTCAGACCAATCTACCATTGAACCCCATGAAGTTCAAACTCTGATTCGCAAACTCCAGGGATTTTCTATTTCTACATAGAGGTCTGATAAATCTCAAAGCAGTGTGACTTCGCAGTACAATCTTGCTCATCCCCTGACCAGATTAAAGAGTGAAAAATTTGGCATCCAGCCAACTAAATTCCCTCTCCCCACCAGGAAAAGAGTAAGGAAAACACCACAAGAGTCTGACAGTGAGACTCTTTCATCTACATCGTCCATTTCAACTCCCTCACCGCGAAGTCAGCCACCCACATCTTCATTCCAAACCATCCATCCATCTTCCACAACCCCTCTTCTTCAATCATCTAAGATCATAATATCTTCATCTTCCCAGCCTCAGGGATCATCCTCTGCATTTTCATTTACTAGCAGCTCAACGATGGCCCAGTCTCCATGGAACAATCCTGGGGCAGTTTTAATGCCTCCACCCCTGAGCCAAATACCAGCCCATCCTGAGAAATGGCTACCCAAATTCAATCCAAAAGCAGGCATGCTAGCTGAAGAGCACATTAACAATTTCATGCTTTCTGTCAATCTCAACGGAGTTACCAACGAGGATGTTGTTGTCCGGCTTTTTCCCTATACAATGCAAGGAACAGTCGGGTCATGGTACTTTTCATTACCCTCCGGGTCTATCACAAGTTGGGACATTTTTCAAAGTCAATTCCTTACCAATTTTGGTGATGACAGATCAACGGCAACGTTAATCAATGACCTATCCAATCTTAAAGCCGAGGCTAGAGAACCCATCAAAGATTTCAATTTACGGTTCAATAAAATCCTTAACAAAATTCCCACTGCTTCCCAACCCAGCGAAGAAGTACGATGTGAATGGTATATTATGGCCTTACCATCAAACTTAGCAATCTTCGTGGATAGGGCAAATAAAACAACCTTAGTTGAAAAACTGACAGAGGTGATAGCAGTAGAGAAACGCGTAGTAGCCCTTGAAAAGAGATCTGTGATAGAGGAACGCAAATCTAAAAAAGTCACCTTCAAGGAAGACTCCAAGAAGAAACAAACGAAAGATCCTTTCGATTTGGAAGGATTGCAAAAAGTATTAAAGACCATGTCCAATGAGATGATTGACATAAAAAAACAAGTAGCAGAAACTTCTTCAAAAAAGCCCTACAGAGCTTTTAAAAGAGGCCCTTCAATGGATGTGAAACCACCCAACGCTATCTCAAATGTCGAATCCGAAGAAGAGGAAGAAGAAGAGAGTACCACTGAAGGGCAGACCGATGACGAAGAAGTTGTGGAACTACAAGGAATGTGGGATTTCATCCTCCCACAAGAAGAAGATCAAGAAGCATTTCCGGTTAGCACACAAAGCAAAAATCAACTTGATCCTCTCCAAACTACCCCTAAGCAGAAGGGCGCAAGCCTTGCAGCAAAAGATAAAGTTGCAACAAAGAAAACGACTGCTAAAGCGACTCAATCTAGCCCAGTCCAACCAGATCAAGCATCTCCATCGAGAACATTGATAGTGTCGGATGAAATGGAATACAATATTATTGATGACATGAAAAAGACTAGGGTTAATATCACTCTTTATGAATTGAGCAAATTGAAACATCAACAGAAGATAATGATGAAAGAATTACATGCCGTGCCTACTACATCTTTGCCTACAGCTGTAGCTTCCCACAACATGGGAAGACCTCCAACCAACACGATCAATAAGATTGATCCAAATGACATCGCCTTGATTGGAGGAAGATCAAGGTCTCACACTCCCCCTTTTCTTCTCACTTATGAAATTTTCAATAAAAATGTGCACAATTGTTTGGTAGATTCTGGTGCTTCAACGAATATTTTACCCAGATCAATATGTGCCAAGTTGAATGTTCAACCACAAAAATCTGCAGTGCGCATAGTTCAACTTGATCGATCTCAAGTCAAAGTGATTGGTGAACTTAATCAAGTAACCATAAGATTGTCGTCCAACCCGAAGGTATGTCAGGTTATTGACATTCTAGTAGCTGATATCCCAGAATTCTATGGCTTGATTGTTAGCAGGGATTGGTCCGAAAAACTCCATGGATACTTCTCAACCGACTGGTCGCACATGTGGTTACCCTACAATGGTAAACCGAATCAAATAAAGGTTGAACGAGAGTTACACCAGAAGTACATAGTAACGGAATTGGAGGGAGAAAATGAAGCAATAGCATATAACAGCAGTATCATAGGCAACTACTCAGTAGATTCTTTCCTCGGCAATTTCAATGCTCATACATCACCTTACTTAGAAAATTCAGTTTTGTCCCAAGTCGCAAATTTTTCCCAAACTGATTATTCAAAGTGTGTTAATTTTGTAGATAAACCTGTAAATACATCTTTGTTTTGGAAATTATATTTTGATGGCTCTAAATCTAACGAAGGAGCAGGAGCAGGATGCGTTTTGATTAGTCCAGAAGGAAATAAGACCATGCTTATGTGCAGACTTGAATTCGATTGCACAAACAATACAGCGGAATATGAGGCCTTGGTGCAAGGCCTATACAAAGCAATCAGGCTGAACGTCAAGTATCTTCAAGTCTTCGGAGACTCTGAGATTGTCATCAAACAGGTACGTAACACCATACATTTCCTATCAGGTCATTTGAAACACTATCAATCTTTGGTACAAGATCTGACTGAGCATTTCATAACATTCAATATTTCGTCAATCCCAAGACTCCAAAACGCAAACGCAGACCTTTTAGCTAACGTAGCCTCTAGACTTATTCCCTCCGAAGATTTTAGTCCGGATAGATTCTCAATAGAATTAATCTTTAGACCGTCCATCCCTGACAACATTACAAATTGGAGAGTATTCAATGACGATCCTGATATTGTAAATTTCCTCACTTATGAAGTATCCTACTCCAATCAAATAATTGACGAAGACCATCACGATCGACAAATACAACAAGATAGCACTGATAATGCTATACCTAAATCGGTGGTTAAGTTGGAAGACTTATACGATTTGAAAAGTCGGTTTAAAAGATCTACCAATTCTAAGCTCTACAGTTCAACTCTGAACTACGAATTAGTAAACCTAGGAACTGATGATAAACCACAAAACGTTAATCTAGGCCACGGCCTAGCCCCTGAAGAAAAACTAGCGTATATTTGTCTTTTGAGACAATACAAAAATGTTTTTTCCTGGAATTACGATGAGCTGAAGACATACGACACTTCTATCATTCAACATACTATCCCTATGATTGACAACGAAAAACCTGTCCAACAGAAACTTAGAAAAATCCACCCCAATTTAGAAAATCAGATAAAAACTGAGCTAAATAAGTTATTAAAAGCCAGAATAATTTTCCCCGTCAGACATTCCAAATGGGTCTCCAATATGGTACTCGTTAGAAAGAAAAATGGAGATATTAGAATCTGCATCGATTTTCGGAATCTCAACAAAGCCTGTCAAAAAGACAATTTTCCCCTCCCACCTATGGAGCAGATATTACAGGCAGTAGCAGGCTCAGAACTAATGTCTTTTTTGGATGGATTTTCAGGATACAATCAAGTGCTGGTACATCCCGATGATCAGTTAAAAACCACATTCCGAACTAAATGGGGCACATATGCATATCGGAAGATGCCGTTTCGTTTGATCAATGTCGGCGCTACATTTCAGAGAGCCATGGACATCGCATTCAAGAGTTTAGTCAATAAATCTATAGTAATTTATTTGGATGATATAACAGTGTACTCCAAGAAGCGAAGCGACCATCTCAAAGACTTGAAACAAATCTTTCAATGATGTTTAAGGTATGGAATTTCACTTAACCCAAAGAAATATTTTTTCGCATTAAGTGAAGGAAAACTTCTAGGATTCATAGTGTCAAAATCTGGTATTCACATTGAGCCTGACAGAATCAAAGAAATTTCTGAAATATCCCTACCTCATAATAAAAAAGCCATGCAATCTTTCCTTGGTCAAATCAATTTTGTGAAGAGATTTGTCCCAGATTTTTCACGAATTGTTTCTCCTTTGCAAACCATGATTAAAAAGAATTCAAATTTTAAATGGGGTCAAGATGAGCATGAAGCATTCAACCTGATCAAACAAGCTATCATTAACGCTCCATCTTTAGCAACCCCGAGTTTTTCAGAATCTTTTATCTTATACACATTTGCCTCAGAGAAATCATATGCTGCAATTCAAACTCAAGCAAATCAAGAGAAAGAAGAAGCTCCAATCGCATTTTTTAGCTCGAATTTACAAGGTGTTGAACTCAACTATTCAGACGTGGAGAAACAAGCATATGCTGCTTTCAAAGCGGTCAAATATTTCAGACCTTTCTTACTTAAAACCCATACTAAGGTCATAGTACCGTTTCCAGCGGTAAGAAATCTTCTAGTACATAAGGATGTGGGTGAAAAAAGAGCAAATTGGATCACTACTTTACAAGAATACGACCTTGAGATCAAACCAGCAAGCATTGTAAGAGGTCAATGCTTCTGCAAAATGTTGGCTGGAGCATCGCAAATTCGTGAAAATTCATTTGAAGAGGTACAAATGTATGAGGTAACCCTAAACGATGCAGAATCATTATATGCTGACACCATTTATTATCTTAAGAACGGGTATGCTCCATCACACCTGGATCACACCAAGAAAAGAGCTCTAATATTGAAAGCTAAATAATATCAGCTCATAAACGATGTTCTGTTTAAAAGGAATTACGATTCTATTCTTCTTAGGTGTCTTGAGAAAACTGAAGCCGAAAAGGTTTTGCAGTAACTCCACGATGGACCAGCAGGCGGACACTATGCTGGAGATGCTACTGCACATAAAATCTTACGTGCAGGATATTATTGGCCCACGTTGTTCAAAGACTCACACAGTTACGTGAGGAAATGCCAAGTCTGCCAAACTACTGCAGGGAGACAAAAGAAACCGTCCATGCCACTACAACCGGTAAACATCGAGCAACCATTCAGTCAGTGGGGCTTGGACATAATAGGTGAGATCGTTCCTCACTCTTCTAAGCAGCATAGATACATCCTCATGGCAACAAATTATTTTACTAAATGGGTAGAAGCAGTTCCTCTCAAGACAGCTAATTCTAAAAACATCATTGAATTAATAGATCAATTTATAATCACTAGGTTTGGATTTCCAACGGCTTTAATGTTTGATAATGCCTCATACTTTTTTGGGAATGCAATGACTGAGTTTGCACTTAAAAGAGGGTTCAAACTGAAATATTCGGCCAACTACTATCCGCAAGGTAATGGATTAGCTGAGTCAACAAATAAAAACCTAATCAGGATTATTAAAAGAACAGTTGACCAGAACCAAAAGAATTGGCACAAAACTTTGGTAAATGCTTTATGGGTAGATAGAATAACAAAGAAAGCTTCAATCGGCACTTCTCCCTTTAATTTAGTTTATGGGAAGGAAGTGGTCCTTGTTGTGGGGAAAAGTATCCGACGCGGATGACCCTATCCCTACTCTAAAGGTGACAGTCTTTAGCAACAACTGAAAGTAAAGATTTGATATTTTCCTTTATGAAAGTACAGAGAGAAGGAAGAAAAGATTAACCAACCTGGTGTCTTTCGCTTAGTCGATCCTTATCCTCTCTCTTTGTCTCTTGTTCCCAGCTCCTTGCTCTCTTGGCCGGTCCAGCTACACACAGATCCTGCACAAAACAAGAGAGGAAACTACAAGATACATGTACTCATAACTGATGCATGGATTAGAGTGAATCAAATATACAAGTAAATACAATACATCAATGCAATACAAGTATATAGGAGAACATGCAAAACTTTATTGATAGAAGTAACAGGGTTCTGAGAAGGTTACAACCATTGATGGCTCCAATCCAGCAGCACCTCCCCAGCAGCAAGAACTCTCCTCTTCACCTCTAGTAAAACAATCACCCAATAGCTCTAACTGTAATCCAACAACACCTCCTTGCTTTACACAAAATTCCAGCCTTCTTAGACCTCATAGAAGAGCTCTATATATAGGAGAGAAGAAGAGAGGATGAGTCAGCTTGAGGCTGGCATAGAGCTGACTAGTGTCCTCTCCCTCTTCAGTTAATCTTCAGTTCTTGAGTCCACTTGGAGATCCTTGCTTACACATGGTGATCAAGTACCTCTTACTCATCACAGGGCGAATCTCATGAACCAAGTGTCAGTTTGGAAGCTTCCTGGGCAGTTGACACCTTGCAGAATGACTGTGCCACTTGGCCAATCTCGCCCAGCACAGGTAGCCTTCATTAGATTTGACTTCCAGCGCAGGTACAAGGAGGAGCAGTTGCATTCCAGTGCAGATGCTCAGTGGAGCAGCTGACATGATCCAAAAATAGCCTGTTTTGAAGTGTTTTCAGGTGGAGAACTGATTGGAAGTGCTGTGGTTTGATGACCTTGTTCTTTTAGGGGTAAGAACAACATGTTTAGGGACTGAGGATCCCTGTAATTATTGACATTTCATGCTCCATGTCGCGAGGCACAAAAATGTCTATAACAGTTGCCCCCTAAAGTATGAGGCCGTTTATCGGGTGAAATGCTTTATCTAGAGGGTCCGAAGTTCATTCCAGTGCTGAGGAGGCGCCCTGTAATACAATACAATACAATACATTATTTTTCATTCTATTTTCATGATCTAGCTGAGGCGGGCATTCCCATGCTCAGCTTTTATAAATACATTTTGGTACATATGACAGACGATCGTCTGAAGGTAGACTGATAATTTTCTGCTGAAATTATCATCCTTTGAATAGGATGATCATCTGCTGCAATGATGTACATGGCAAATGCTTTTATATTTCCTGAATATATATCGCAGCCCGGATGGATGAAACTAGATCCGGGGTCTTCAAACTCGTTCGATCTTCACTCTAAGTACAAGTCGATCCATGCGAGAATTTCGCTGAAGTCGAACATGGAAAGACATCGCTTGATTACCGGTCAATAATGAAAACTGTTAACAAGCGCGAGAGGAATCACCAATAATGACGATGATCCTCAAGGTACTGCAGTACAATTCACGTGGCGTGAATAAAGGACTTGGCGTCGAACGCCACGCAAAATCTTCTGGTCGAAGGTCATTGATGTATACCTGTCGCCGGAAGTGAGAAACTTGCCATTGAGGCATGCAAGCTTCAAAGTACTGATGGGGGTGTTCCTAGATCAACTTCTTGGATAATGAGCTGAAGTCGACAAGAAGCGATCCGTCAAACGAGGGCCTTAATGAATCCCACATCAATGACACGGAACGGAGCTAATGATTTTAGTGGAGGTGAAAACAAACTGTGACATATGATTCAGGGTGGCGATCATGAATGGATGAAGGATAATGTATGGCAGTGGATGGGACACGGTTGACACTTTCAGAATGACCCCTCTTGAACATATAAAGACACTGATGCGATGGATCGGTAGCATTACCCCAAATGTGGATGGTTTGGTGAGGACCATGGTGATGAGACTGGTGAATGAAACAACCCAACCCGATGTGGTACGGAGGAAAAGTGTCATGTTCAAGAGTGACTTGCTACCATTAAACTTTGATGTTCTCCCAATTTTTCCCCAGTCATTTCTGACCAGTACCTCTTTATTTTTGTCAAGCTTGAGGAGGATAACATATGCTTGTTCTATAACCTGCCCTTCGGGCAAGCCCATCGCTATGATTTAACGAGCCTAGCGATAGGGAAACTCGTTCTCGTCTAAAGACAAGTTTGTCGCTATTTAATCATTTTAACGAGTCTAACGACAAGGAAAACTCGGTCCTTTTCATCTTTAGAGAGTCTAAAAAGGTACAGAAAGTTAACTCCATAATCCCTTTTTCGTCAGCTAATCCCTTAAGTCCGAAAAAGTATAAAACAATACAGAAGGGATGGCTGTTCGGTACTTTTAACGAGCCGAACAAGACAAGCGCTCGATCCTTTTGTGCAATAATCCCTCAGGTCCAAAAAGATTAAAATTTAGAGGAGGGATAGCGTTCCGGTCATTTAACGAGCTGGAAGGCCAAAACTCGGCAAACTTTTCATATTTTACGAGTCAGTGAAAAGAGCTCAAAGAAGACTCGTCTTTTGAGGAACGAGTGATAAACAGGGATAGCAGCAGATTCCAGGTACAGGTTGGAATTTTCCAATCACGGCAGTGTCACAAGGATGGCTAGATGAAATCACTCTTCGCAGCTGTTTCTCAAAAGAGGTAAACACACAAATGGAAGTGAATGATCGGCCAAATGAACAGTGGAGGTGATGGATGAAAACACGATCAAGGTTCTTATGGCTGATGAATTTACAATCTCAAAAGGTTATTTACCGGGATAGGTTCATTTTTTCCATGAGCTTGAACTCTCGGGGAAACTTTTGCTCACACTTTTCTATTTTTTAACGAGCATAAATTCAGTCATAAAACTGCTCGAATTTTGCGTTTATTTTTTAACGAGCATGAACTATATGCTAAAACTGCTCGATATACCAGTCATAATAAGAACGCCTCCTATGAGATAACTATTTTTTAAGGAGCTTTATCTCACAAAGCTATGCTCCAATTTTGGCAAATTTTACCTTTGCCCCACAGGCTTTCTTCATGCAAGGTCGGAAACGGCTAATCCTACGAGTTTAAAGCGTTAGACCTACAGGTTTAAAGGGAGGACCTAAAAATTTAAAAAAATAAATAGTCGTCCCTTGCTTGCATTCCAAAAGTTTGCATGCCCCCAGGTATAGGATAGAATTTCGAGGCTGCTCCTCCTCTCCCCTACCTCTGTTTTTCTTTGGGTGTTCACAGTTATTTGTCATCTTGCTAATCTAATGTTAACGATACTTGTCTTCTCGTTATTTTAAGGGGTCTTACGCAGTACTCAGGCTTCCCGTCGGCCCACTTTTAATAAACAGCTATTCGTGACAATAGAAGAACACTACTCAAAGACAAAACATTGGTATTATTGAGGGAGGCTTGCCTCTTTCTTATTATCCGAAGAGGGTTCTATTCGCTGCCGCAAATCAATCTCTTTCTTCGGCGGTGTCTATCATTGGGTTGTCCAAAGATGGTTACCCTCTGTCACAACAATATAGTCCCCTACTTCGTAGGCTGCCCCTGCTTATCCTTCAAAACATATGTTTTAATGGGCGAGGCTTGAATTCAAAGATGGTTACTATTCGTCGCGATAAGGGAATTCCTACTTGGGCATTGCCCACTTTTTTAGACAAAGGTGAATGACTCTTTTGCCAAACACATAACTTTAACAAAAGAACACTATTCCAGAACAACCCCACTTCCTTCCACGGACGGGGTACGGACTAGTCATATTCTTCTGCGGAAATTCTTCCTTATACCCGGGGTTTCTTCTGCCCGAAGCAGACCAGGGTGCATGCCCCCTGGGTCCTAGTCTTTCTTTCCGAATCACTCGCATTCATCGGGAAGGAGGACTGGGGGTGGAGGCGAATCTTGAGTGAACAGACCATTTAGGAATGGTATTTGACTATTTGCGATGCGAGATCCCGGAAACGAAAGTTGGTCTACGAGCTTGACCACCCTTCCTTCGTGTGGAAAACACATTACTCTAAAGAGTGAGGAGACTATCGCTCCCATGCAATAAATATAGTCACGTCCAAGGAGTAGGTTATAATCCAAGGGTCCCTGGATGACCAACACGTTCATATTAACGGTCTTCCCTTTCAATGTAACAGGTACATTGGGGAGGATTCCTAATGGTCGACTGGTTCCTTTATCAAAACCTGAGAGATTTCTCAACTCAGGTAAAAGCGCTGGGGAACCCAGTGCTTTCCAAGCAACAGAGGAAAGGATACTCACAGACGCCCCTTCATCAATGATAGTACCAGCCATAATCATTCTATAGATCTGGACAATGATTCTGAATGGTATACTGGCTGGTAACCGGGGTCTGCCTAGTTGATTCCAATCAAAGGATACAACCAGGTTGCTTGGTGGTGGGACCGAATATACGGCCGGATATGACTCTGATGATGTTCCTTCCTGCGATAAAGGAATGGGCGCATTGCCCTGACGCTCATCGGAGTCGGTGCTGATGAAAAGAACCTGGATGGTGTCATCCTTATTCTCTTCAGTGAGGGTGTCGCATGAAGATGACTCTTCGGCGACGGTGTCATTTGAAGACGGGTCTTCAATGACGGAGTCATTGGATGATAGAACCTCTGAAGGAAGAACCGGGCCAACTGCCGTTTCGACCTTTAGACTTTCGTCTGGTCTGGATTCAGTAGGTTCATTCTCAATGACCGACACTTCAGCTGACCACTTGAGCGGGTCAACTGGATTTTCAACTATCGAGGGATTAGGCGCGAGTTTTCGGTATCCAGGAGGAAGTTGCAACGGTGAAACCGGGCGATCTTCCAAAACTCTCTTTGCCTCATCTAAGAATGGACATTTGTGGATGGCATGATTGCCTTCACACAATAGACAGGGTGATCTTGGTCCCCTTCTTCGTCCTTCACTCTCGTTAGTTGACGGATTGCAATCAACATGACAACCAGAGGTTGATGCTACCAGATTGTGCAACCTTGGGGACCAGTCCCTTAGTATCCGGGGAATACAAGGACAATCACGATGGAAGTGGATCCCTTTGCAAATGACACATGGCAATTTAGGCCCGGTCGGTGCAGTGTGTGGTTTTTTGTCAGCTTTCTTCTTCTTGCCCCCAGTTGCCTTCGCCAGAGGCTCCTTCTGCTTCTTTTCTCTCTTCTTCTTTTCCTTCTTCTCCTTGGGAGGCTGACTTTTGCCAGCTCTACCTTGCGAAGATGAAGGATCAGAGGAAGTATCATAAGAAGTGGAAGGCTGGTGGGTAGTTCTAGATTGTTCTGACTGTTGATTCGACTGCTCAGGATTAGTGGCGATCTGGACTACATTAGTTGAAAAGAGCCATACAGGTAGGCCGATTGTCAATCCTGGAAGTGACAATGTAGCCATATGAGGCGCACCAACATCTCCCCAAGAGGAGAAGGGATTTGGACTTCCGCCAAGGTTACTTCCTTGGTTGGTGGGCTCCATACTTTTCAACTGAAAGATCAACGTGGGAATAACAGGTGATTATGTTCCGCTTAAAATAAATTTTATTAACGACGCTTTTAGACACAAACTTGCTTTTTCATGTTTTAAGAGTCGAGAAAAAGCTAAAGATGACTCTAGTCACCTTCGATGTATTAACGAGCCCGAAGTGACAAATGCTCGGTTGGACTTTTTCAGTTATAGAGTTTGAAAAAGGCCAAAAGAAACTGCTCTGGAGATCTAGGCAGAGGGTGTGCCAAACCTTTCGCGAAACCACAGAATACGTTTTACGGTACGGGTGGTCGATCTTCGTGAATGCTGTGTTCACTGCATCGCGATCAGTAGGGCGGCCGACACGGTTTCCTACGGATAAAGGATAAAAGCCTATAGGGGTCTCCCAATATACGCGATGGTACGCGGGAGCACAAGTCCGTGTTAGTGCCACCGACTCTCAGGAGGAATCACCCACCTTCGTAGAGATCGACAGTCACTATGTTTAACGACGCCGGAACACGTCTCTACCTAGACCTCTAGATGTTTGCGTTATGTTACAAAGCGTTGTTATGTAAATTGGGTTTATTTTAATGTTGATCTTGCTTAACAGTTTGCCTTTCAGGGTCGCCACGAGATGTATATATACAACTTCCTATATGCAATCTAAGATGAGAAGCAAATCTTTTCAATCTTTCAACTTTGAAAACCTTAATCTACTGAGGGAAAAGAAAGACACAACTTTTTCCACAGATCATAGAACACACACTAAAATGCACATTTTCCTAAATCGTCAAGCACACAGTCAAATGAAAAATGCACAATGCATGTATTTCTTTTCGTTATCCTTAATGTTGATGTAAGACAGAAAGGAAACTGTTGTATAATTTTGAATCTAATTTAAAGTAGAAATAAACAAGCTTGTCCAAAATCAAAAAGACACCTTATGATCGACTTGTTTAAACACAGGAAATGTATAGATCCAAACCATAAAATGAAAAACAAACAAACTCAAACAGCCATGAACAGTAATAAAACTAGCTCTTCAGATCACAAAGACACTTTTACAGTTCAGGATCTAAGAGGCCACAGCTATACTGGTTCGCTTTTCACAATGGGAAACTGTAACTGAAACAAGAAATACTGAAAGAACATTCACAGTTTCATCACACAACTGAGGCGGAATAATGTCAAGGAGAATGGTTTACAGCAAGTACAATGACCAGCAAGCAATCAGCAAAAAATCAGTGAAAACAGGGCTCAGACACAAAGGGAAACCTCAGCAAGACACTGGTTAACTGGACCAGCGCAGGCTCTGGTCTGTCAGTTTGATTCTCAGCGCAGTTCCCGAAGGGAGTACCTGCGCTGGAATGCAGACTGCCTGTGGACAGCCTGCACTGAGACACGAGAGTTGCGTTTACAAGGAATTCCGGGTCATAAAAAGCTCAAAAATGCACTGTTTTTGCTGAAATAAAAAGCTATAGGTCAAGTACAGGCTAAGGGATGATCAAGAGGATGAAAAGCTATCACAAAGAGTAAAGAGTCTTTTGTAGATAAGCTCTTCAAATCTTGAATTTTCTCAGCAAATGAGCAAGAGTAGCAGTCCCTCTACTTCGCTTTTGATATAGTCAAAAGCTTTTCGATTTGGTACTCTTTTCTTCAAGAAATGAATAGCAAAATACTACAAACACCAACAAGATACTAGGCTCCCCAGCGGAGTCGCCAGTTTGTTGTGGGGAAAAGTATCCGACGCGGATGACCCTATCCCTACTCTAAAGGTGACAGTCTTTAGCAACAACTGAAAGTAAAGCTTTGATATTTTCCTTTATGAAAGTACAGAGAGAAGGAAGAAAAGATTAACCAACCTGGTGTCTTTCGCTTAGTCGATCCTTATCCTCTCTCTTTGTCTCTTGTTCCCAGCTCCTTGCTCTCTTGGCCGGTCCAGCTACACACAGATCCTGCACAAAACAAGAGAGGAAACTACAAGATACATGTACTCATAACTGATGCATGGATTAGAGTGAATCAAATATACAAGTAAATACAATACATCAATGCAATACAAGTATATAGGAGAACATGCAAAACTTTATTGATAGAAGTAACAGGGTTCTGAGAAGGTTACAACCATTGATGGCTCCAATCCAGCAGCACCTCCCCAGCAGCAAGAACTCTCCTCTTCATCTCTAGTAAAACAATCACCCAATAGCTCTAACTGTAATCCAACAGCACCTCCTTGCTTTACACAAAATTCCAGCCTCCTTAGACCTCATAGAAGAGCTCTATATGAAGGAGAGAAGAAGAGAGGATGAGTCATCTTGAGGCTGGCATAGAGCTGACTAGTGTCCTCTCCCTCTTCAGTTAATCTTTAGTTCTTGAGTCCACTTGGAGATCCTTGCTTACACATGGTGATCAAGTACCTCTTACTCATCACAGGGCGAATCTCATGAACCAAGTGTCAGTTTGGAAGCTTCCTGGGCAGTTGACACCTTGCAGAATGACTGTGCCACTTGGCCAATCTCGCCCAGCGCAGGTAGCCTTCATTAGATTTGACTTCCAGCGCAGGTACAAGGAGGAGCAGTTGCATTCCAGTGCAGATGCTCAGTGGAGCAGCTGACATGATCCAAAAATAGCCTGTTTTGAAGTGTTTTTAGGTGGAGAACTGATTGGAAGTGCTGTGGTTTGATGACCTTGTTCTTTTAGGGGTAAGAACAACATGTTTAGGGACTGAGGATCCCTGTAATTATTGACATTTCATGCTCCATGTCGCGAGGCACAAAAATGTCTATAACAGTCCTCCCAACTCACTTAATGATTCCCTCCTTGTCTTTAATACAATACATCGATGAAGTATCTACTTCCTCCTTACAATTAAGACAAATGGAAATAATTAAATTAGAAGAACGACGAGAACAAGCTAAGAAAACCCATGCTCATCACTAAGCGCTAATAAAATCGTCTTTTGATTCAAGCATAATGACCAGAATTTTTTTTCAGGTGGGAGATCTAGTTTTGAAATGGGATAAGGCTCATGAAGAAAAGGGCAAACATACAAAATTTCAGAAGATGTGGCTTGGTCCTTTTCAGATTGTACAAGTCATAGGCCCATCAACGTTTGTGTTGCAGGATTTAGCAGGTAGAAGGGATTCTTTGCCCGTTAATGGACAGATCCTTAAAATATATTTTCCATAGAAGATTATTCTTTTATTTTGTAGGATAGTTTTAGTTTTTTTCTTTTCTTTCTTATAAATAAAACCAGTTGTAGATGGTTACTACAGGGGTTCACGAAAAAAGACACCAATTCTCTATCAGATTTTGATTTTTTTTCGCTTGTACAAATAGTAAAATTTTTCGAAAAATCTGATCTTTATTATTGACAGATAGAGTTAACTTTAGCCTAGATATGATACTAGTTTCAACTTCAAAAAACTTGATGAAAGCAACCTTTGGCAAAAAATTGTTTTCTATCAGCACAATGAAAGGTATCAATAATAAAATAAAGATTCTCTGTAAAACTGCTGTTTTCAAACTCTATTATTGTCGTCCAGAGCTTTCTTAAGGAAAAACAATGATTTCCTCCCTGCTAAAGGAAATCACAGCATTCAGAGGAACAATTCGAGAAAACACTATATCTCAAAGAATAAGAGGTCTCATCATGAGCCGGCTTATCACGATCACAGATATTATAACTTGCTGACTTTGCCAATACTGTCCACCAAAACAGGGCAACGACTCAAGATTGTTGCAATCAAAAGACAAGGGGTCTCATCACAAGCCAGCTTGTTCAGCAAAAGTGTAAATCAAGTGAATGACTGTGTCATAATTTGGCCACCAAACCAAGACATTTTTCTTTAGAGAATAAAAAAGGAAAAAAGTATCAAAATGGGTTTTTCTCTGAAAGGTTGTAAATAGCCTTAAGCAGAATAAAGGATCATTGCTGCGTAACAGGTAACTCTGTCGAGGCTATGGACGCCTGCTGGTAGCAGAGGCTCTACCTACGACAAATGAGCATATTTTAAAAAGCCAGCACACAGAGAAGACCTTATTTTATCTTTAAAAGACCAAGTAATGGCTGATGTAAATACAAGGACAAAGCCTGAGGAAACAAACAATTGGAATAGAAAAAGGTTGAAACAAAATATCATTGATAGGATAAGGCATAATGTTCTCTATCTGTCCATAACAAAATTTAGACTTATGAAAATTTTTCTGCTTTGGAAGTTAAAATTCAATAGAAAAGCAGAGATAACTAGTTCTTCCCAGTGAAT
Source organism: Pinus tabuliformis (assembly GCA_031772625.1). Classification (NCBI taxonomy): domain Eukaryota; kingdom Viridiplantae; phylum Streptophyta; class Pinopsida; order Pinales; family Pinaceae; genus Pinus; species Pinus tabuliformis. Next base: position 1,170,010,975 of record CM062807.1, read on the forward strand.
CGCCATTGTTGTGGCCACCAACAACCCCCCCTCTTTGTTTGGTATTAGCAATAACACAAAGCAAATGGGGACCCTTAATAAAAAATCCAAAAAAAACATTTTATGAAAATTTTTGTATTCAACTCCTTAAAACTGTATCACATCGCGAGAAGAGAATAAAACATTTTCTTATGAGCATAATAAACTGCGAAGAAGCGACGCGAAATTCATCGCATCGCATACATTATGAAGCGCTCTTAAATGAAAAATCTTAAGAAATCTCCGATGGCCGATATGCGACGTCGCATATCGCAACATCATGTAAGCAACACATAATGATTGAATGAATAAGTGCGATCTGCGATGAATGCGATTTGCAATAAATGCGATCATGAATTTCTGCGATGACACATCTTGACGACGCGATCCGCGATGCTGCGATGCGAGTTGCAGAAATCACCCATCGCAAATTTTCCTCGGCGCAGTATTCAAGGAAAGATGTCTGTAAACCAAAATTGGGCGCGCGCCTTAAAAGAAATTAATGAATGTACGCCAAAGTATTCAAGAAGGACAGTTTTGTGTTTTTCGAAGAGTCAGTTCGCTATAGGTGTCATGATTTTATACATTCATAAGAGATTAAAGCTTTCATGTCAATCTTTATTATCATTACTCTTTTCCTTTGCGTAAACTGTAAGACAGGAAATAACATGAAGTAATGTGCAGGAAACATCTAAGGAAAAGGGGAAAGCATCAATGCTCGGAGAACAGAGAAGAGATGCCTTCATAAACGGATGTCGCATGCAACAGGACCACAGATTCTAGAGTATCACTCAATAGATGCTGATGTCAACAGGCCATCCAAAGCTCAGAGTCAAAGGCGCACAAAAGCAGCATGTTTACAAAAGATCCTGAAGCTTATGCCCGGCAAAGCAAAAAGGGCACTAAAGAAGGAAAACGCACCAGAAAAGCCCGGAACAAAGAACGGAGGCAGTTTTCGATGCAGAAAATTGTTCAAAGAGCAAAGTCCCTAACTTGTTCAGTCATTTGCAAGGCCAGAAACCGAAATAGCAAAAGCAGAATCAGTTTGAGAGAAATTTGGGTTATTACCAAGTGTACACGCAGTGAATACACCCAGCCAGAGGAAGATTCTCGAAAATATCTTCTAGTTTACCAGAAAGTGGTGCCAGCGCTTGTTAATTCTATTTTCATAGTTCAAACGAAAGCAGAAGGCGACCAACTAACTCTTCCCAGGCGAATGTTTCATGCTTGCAACACTAAGGAGAAAATACAGAAATGGTTAGGAATTAGATTCAATTTTTAGAAATAGTTTTGCTTTAGCAGAAGGGCGGTCATTTAAAACCGTATCCTAAATTTATGTAATTAAGTTAATTAGTTAGCAGTATTTAAACCCTTCTCAAGCATTAGGAGAAGGGTCCAGAAATTTGTCAAAAAACTTGTCCTCAGAACATGCACTCTTTCACCCTCGGAGGGGGTTTTGATGAATGGATGGATCAAGGTTTGTTAATGTTTGCATTTGATATCTGCTACTGATGTTGCACTTCTGTACTCTTAGTAGATGTTAGAGCAAGGAGAGATAAATCATTGTTGCTTGAAGCTTATGAGTGGAACCAGTCATAAATGGTACTTTTATCTCTTGACCGTTTCTGTTTATATTCTTAAAGTGATATACAGTTTTTAGTTGTTTATATGTTACTGCATGAATGTGTGAGTTACCATTTGGCACTTTTGTACGGTGGAGTCATTTATTTATGTTTGATATATGAATAACTTATTATGCGATATGCTGTTCACAACTGTTTTGCCTAACTTTTTATGCAAAGTGGTTTATCTTAATTGATTTCTATTCTTATGATAGCTGAATGATCTTTATTACCAGTTATTGTTTGAAATCTCTTTAGATCGCATAATAGAAGAAATACACCCCGGTTAGCATAGATTAGATGTGTTGTTTCTCATTAGATTACAATAGCATAGAGTTAGTTTAAAAGTTTGAATTAAATTAGCTTTAAGTATTCTTAGATCAGCAACATCCAACTTTGCACACACACACACCCTTATATTGGGAAACTGGTCCCATTATCCCCAGTCGGACCCGCTATACCAAACGGATAAGGAGTTGCCAACCAAGGTCCGGACCGGGTGGGTATCCCCCTTGTTGTCGACCCGATTTTCGGGGCTTCAACAGGTACATACTGGTTTAGCATCTTCCATTCCATATTTCTTCAAGATCTACTTGAGGTACTTGGTTTGTGATAGAAAAATACCATCTTTATTTTGTTGAACTTGTAAATCAAGAAAATATGTGAGTTCACCAATGAGGGACATTTCAAATTCTTTATGCATTACCAAAGCAAAGTTTTGACTCATGGCTTCTTCATTACTACCAAAAATGATATCATCAACATACACAACAAGTATTAACAATTTATCATTGTCAATTTTTATATATAGATTGCTATCAGCTAATCCTTTTGAAAAACCTTGTTGATGAAGTTATTTGTCAAGAAGATAATACCAGGCCCTTGGAGTTTGTTTTAGACCATAGAGAGCCTTTCTGAGTCTACATACAAGTTTTGGATCATTTCCAAGGATGAATCTGTCTGGTTGCTAAATATATACTTCTTCTTCTAGCTCTCCATTAAGAAAGGCATATTTCACATCCATTTGATATACTTTGAACTTATGAAAGCTAGAAAGAACAAGGAACATTCTTATGGCTTCAAGACTAGCAACAGGTGAAAAACTTTCTTCAAAGTCCATACCTTCTTGTTGAGCATATCCTTTATAAACAAGTCTAGCCTTGTTTCTAACAACTTCCCCATTTTCATTCAACTTGCTTTTGAATATTCATTTGGTTCCAATGATATTCTTATCATGAGGTCTAGGAACTAATTTCCAAGTATTATTCTTTTCAATTTTCTCAAGCTATTCATTCATGGCCTTGACCCAGCATTCATCTTTGCATGCTTCATGTACATTTTACGATTCAATGGAGGAAAGCAATGCTAGATAGCTTGAAGCTTTTGTAATAGTTCTTCTTGTCTGTACACCTGCCTCTTTTTGTCCCAAAATTTGAGTCTCTGGATGATTTTTCTGAGCATATTTGGATGGAGTCTTTTCTTCTGCCGTTATCTGCTCTTCTGGTGCTTCATTGGTTTCTTCTTCTTCAGCATTAGTTTGATTTGATGTGGAAGGATAATCCTCATCTTGCTCCCACTCTTCTGTTTTTTCCTTCTTTGGATTTTTGCCTGCTTCATCAATCACAACATCAATACTTTCAACAATTTTTCCTAGTATTTTATTATAACACTTGTACCCTTTACTTCGGGAAGAGTAACCAAGGATAATGCCTTCATCTGCTCTAGGTTCAAACTTGCCAAGTTTTTCATAAGTCCTTTTGATGTAACATTTGATTCCAAAAACTTTGAAGTATTTTACAGTAGGAGTCTTACCATACCAAAGTTCATGAGGAGTTTGAGTGGTGTTTACCCGAACATTCGTTTTGTTGAGAATAGTGACGACAGCAAATGCAGCTTCATCCCAGAAGGTTGCAGGAGTTCTAGACTCATCTAGCATAGCATGATCCATTTGTTGAACAATTATGTTCATCTTTTCTACCACTCCATTTTACTGAGGAGCCCTTGTGGTATAGAATTCCCTTCTTATTACATGTTCTTCACAGAAGTCGAAGAATTCATCTGAGGAAAATTCGCCTCCTCGATCAGACTTGAGTCATTTGATTTTGCAATCTGATTCATTTTCAACCAAAGCTTTGAATGCTTTGAACTTTTCAAATGCTTCGGCGTTATGCTTCAGAAGTCCTATCCAACACATTCTGGAAAAGTCGTCAATGAACAATATAAATTATTCTTCTCCATGAGGTGATTTTTTCCTTGATGGACCACATATATCAGTATGGACAAGTTCAAGAGGCTTACTAGCTGATCCTTCCTTCTCAAGGAAATGTGTTCTGTTTTGCTTACCAAATTGACATGATTTGCATATTGTATCTTCTGGAATTCTGATGTCAGGAAGATTGCGAACAACCTGGTATTTGCATGCTTTCCTTATTTGAGGGAAGCTTAGATGCCCCAATCTTCTGTGCCATAGCAAATGTTCATCATTTTTGCGTAGATAGCATTGTTGATGTCCTCCATTGAGTATGTATAAATTATTTGGAGTTCTTATGCCTTTGATCACTTTTTCTCCTGTATCAAGCTCACGAACAACACATCCATTTGATCGAAATACTACCTCATTTCCTTGATCACACATTTGACTAACACTCAATAGATTATCCTTTAAACCATCAACATACATAACATTCCCAACTTTGATTTTTTCTTTTAAGAGAACAGAGCCTTTACATTTTATGACTGTTGGGGTGTCATTTCCAAATGAGACCTTCCTTTCCTTTTCTAAGGCACTATATGAATGAAGTTTTTCTTTATCACCTGTCATGTGTTTTGAGCATCCACTATCGATGTACCATTGATTTTCTTTTCCTTCTGCATATAAGTCTATACCACATCTTTCAGTTTGTGGTTCTTTCTTTTTCCATGTTTTGGGACCCAATGAAGCTTGCTCCTTCTGATATGTTTGCCAAAATTTACTCCTGCATTAAGAGTCTTCATGACCGAAGTTGTTACAGATAGAGCATTCTATTTCATTTTCAAGAGCAGAAAAGTTATTGTAGGTCCTTTTCATGATTCCAATCACATTCCTTTGATTTCGTTCTACTCTAGTCATGATGGTCTTGTAAGCAACACATTGAGCAGATTTATGTCCAAAGTTATGGCATGAAAAACATTGGCCATTAAAGAAATTCCTACGATTATCGAATCTACTGACCTGATGATTGTAGTTTCTAGTGACATTCATTCTTGAAGCAAATTGAGAATGATTTACCTGTGGTTGGTTATAGCTTCTGTTCATCCTTGAAGTATATTGAACTTGATTTACCTGGTGATCATCTTTAAGCCTCTGCTGATGATTGTCAACCTATTCACTTTTCCTTGCTGCATCAAGATAAATTTTGGAGGTTGATGGCTTATGTGCTTGAGATGGTTCTTCAGTATATCCAAGACCTGCCTTTATCAGAGTAGAATGCTGCATTTTGATAATTTCATCTAGAGTTTTTAATCCTTTAGCAAACCTAAGATTGAGATCTTTTGTTTTCTCAATTTCTTTTCTTAATCCCACAATTTCACATTCTAACTTTTCATTGTGTTTTTCCCTTTCAGCAAGTTGGAATGTTAGAGTATCTATAATCATACTCTTTCCTTCCAGATATATTTTAAGTTTAGAAATTTCTTCATAGAGACCATCTTCATCTAAAGCATCCAAGAAATCATCATCTTCAAAATCCATCAGAAGTCTATAATCATTATTATTTTCATCTTCATCACTATTTGATAAACCATCACTATCTTCATGCGTATAGTAGCTCTTCTTATTTACACTTTGTTTTCTATTCCATTTTGCTAATTCCTTACCTTTATCAAGCTTATCTTTTTGAGGACATTTGGCAGCATAATGACCTACTCTTCCACAAGAAAAACATTTGAAAGGTAGTTTACCTCTAAATCTTCCAGAACCTTGTTGAAGGTTCTTGACAAAGTTTGATTCTTCCTCTCCTTCTGATGTATGTCCTGACTCATTGTGTTCTCCTTTTCCTGAAGCTTTGAATGTAGCTTCTCTCATATCTTATGGACCCCATTTTCTCATTTCGAAAGTAGTTAGGATTTTGTGTAGTTGTGACATAGTAATACTCTGAATATCTTGCTTTTCTTCTATGGCAAAAACTTTTGATTCAAACTTAGAAGACAAGGATCTTAGAACCTTTTCAACTAAAGTAACTTCTTTTATCTCTTCACCCAAGTTTTTCATGAGATTAACAATATCATCTATACGTAAGAAATAATTAGCTACACTTTCATCATTGTGCATTCTAAGAGTTTTGTAATGAATTTTGAGAGATTGTAGTTTTGCACATTTTACCTGATCATCTCCTTCATAGCTTAGAATGATCTTGTCCCATATTTCTTTGGCGGTTTTCAGTTGCATTACCTTGACAAATTCTGATTGTGACAGACTTCCCAATAGAGTATTGACATCCTTTGCATTTGTTTCATATTGCTTTTTACCTGCCGTATCTGTAGGAGTTGCTGATGGAAATGTGTATCCTCCTTCCACGATATCCCAAACTTCTGTTCCAAGAGATTAAATATAGGTTGTGCTTCTTACCTTCCAATAGACGAAGTTGCTCCCATCAAATATTGGTGGCTTGATGGATGCCTCTCTTTCATAGTTGCTCATGATGATAGATATTCCTTCAAGCAATCAAGCTTCTTCTGAAGGACCTGCTATGATACCAATTGTTGGAAATAATACTAAGAGGGGGGGGGGGGGGGGGGGGGGGGGGGTGAATCAGTATTAGCAACTTAACAATATTTTAATTTCCATAAACAAATTTATATACGCTACTACAGTTAATGCAACTTGCGTATGTATGCAACTTTGTTTAGTGCAACCAGTGTATACCTTGTAAACTTATTATTTAGTCAGTTGATCTTTAATCTGTGTATCAGAACCATATAAGCAGTAACAGGTACAGTAAAAACAGAGCAGACAATCACACAAAAGAACACAATATATAAGGTGGAAACCCAATGTGGGTGAAAACCACCTGCTGCAATTCGTCTCTATCTTCTTTTAAAAAAAAGAAAATTCTTTTTACAATATTTTTTTACTGGTGCAGTCTTATACCAGTACGTAGGCTTCTACTTGTAGAAGGATACAACCTTCTCTCATTCTCTAGCTTCTCTTAGAAGGGAGCTACAACCCCCTTAGCTCTTGTACTAGCTGATGTACTAGTATGTAGGTCCTGACCTACAGAAGGCTACAACCTTCTCTTTTCTTCCAGGGACCGCGTTTCATAAATTTTCAGACTGGATCCATTAATAGCATCAATCAAAAATCAAAACCTATCTACATCAATCAATCTCCCTTAACCAAATCTGAATCAAACAATTACTTCTCTGAATGTTGTAACCAGAATACAGTAATAGTACCAGAACCCAAACCAGAACCCAGAACAATGCAATCAGTAAACAGAAGTAGCTAAAACATATTTTATGAGACATATGCTACTTCGATGTGTCAAACCTGCGTGCATATGTTGCTATATGAAGGCAAACCTGCGTATACACTGTTTTGACTTGCCGAACCAGCATGTATATGCGCCTTTGCTATTCTGAACCTGCGTATAGATCTGTAAAAGATAATTTACCCTTTTCAATTATTCAGACATCAGTTATACTCAGATCATCAGATTTACAGATCAAGACATTGCGCTATTTATAAAAGATCAAAACCACACAAAGATACTTCTTTTCAAGCCTTAAGATCTTGACCCATCAATAGAAGTTATCCTTCTTCAAGCGCTCAGGTTCCTCCTTGATTCAAATCCAGTTATGCACCATAACCCAATGACCAGTATTCTAGATATTTCTCTTCATAAGATATTCAATACTTCAGTGCCTTTGCCTAATGATCTCCTCCTCCTTTTATAGTCTTAGGCCTTACTCAATACCATGGTCCAAAACCACTTAGAAGCAATACCTTGGACCAAATACCTGGGGTCAACACTTCGATCAAGATACCTTGGATCAATACCACGGGTCAAAATACCACAGACCAAAACCAAATTTTCCAACATGTACGTGCTTTTCCTTGCATGAAAGTGCATGTATACACATACACGCCTTCTGGACTGCTAACCTGCATGTATACATGGCTTGGTCAAGGGAAACCTGCGTATACCTCTTTTTCCTTCATTTTGAGAGCCTGAAATGTGATTTGTCATCTGAGTGAGTTACCATCAAGGACAACACCTGTGTCATAGTGCCAAACCTATGTCATAATGCCAAAAAATCCAAGTGGCCCTGGTGAAATCATAAATGAGCAACATGAAATACCATTCTCCTTTTGAGGATTTTTCTCTAGTCGGGCCACAAATGTTTGTGTGAATGAGATCTAGAGTTCTAGATGATGAGAACTCTTTTGACTTGAAATGAGTCCTATTCTTCTTGCCAAATTGGCATGACTTGCAGATTGAGTTATCGGGCCTTGAAAGTCTTAGTAATCCTCTCACTGCTCCAATATTACTAACCTTTATTAAACTGTCAAAATTCAAATTCCCAAGCCTCTTGTGCCACAACCGTGCTTCATTTGTTTTTCTTAAACAACAATTAACCTTGGAATCATTAAATGCACATACACTAGGAATCATTGCACATGCATATATGCTATTGTGGGTTCTGATTGCTTTTCCTATCTACTTTCCATTTTTCATGTTGCGGATCTCACAATCATTAAATTGAAAGGTTACATCATAGCCATTAACACACATTTGGATAACACTAGGCAAATCGTGCTTGAGACTTTCCACATAAAACACATTTTTTTCTTCTATTTTTTGATAAAGAATAACAACGTCTTGCCCTTGATCCTAGCTAGAGCATTGTTTCCAAAGGTAACATTTTTTCCTCTGTCCTTTTATTTTGGAAACAAAACTTTGCTCGTCCCCAGTCATATGTTTGGAACAACCACTATCAATGTACCATTTGTTTTCTTGATTATGAGTTGATAAGGCGAGTCCACACTACATGCTTTTTTTAGTCTTTCATTTCCATCTCCACTTCTCCTTTTGGATAACTGTATGTTTAACATTTTGGGACTTAGACAGGTATTCAAACTTGCATATGCACCCACTGGCTTTGTGCCAACAATTATTACATTTGAAGCATTTTGCTTCACTTAGCAAGGTTTAGAAGACATTCTTATTTATGAGAGAAGAGTTTTGAGATTTAGAAATCCAATATGTATTATATCTGGGATTTTCATCACTTTCAACTTCGATCCTTCTATAGTCAAAAGATTTATGTCCAAGTTTATGACACTTATAATAGTGACCATAAAATAAATAGGCATAACTATTGTTGGATGTATTATGAGATTGTGCGGGAAAATACCTTGATCATCTAGCTGATTGATTCATTCTCCATTGACGATCTCCTTGTTTCCCTACTGCTCTTTTGTCTTCATTAATTATTTCATGATGCTTCTTCCCATGGCTCTGTGCTTCTTCGAATTCTGTGGACCTAAAGTTTGTCTTCTCCATATAATATTCTTGTGTCTTAGAGTATCCCTTCAACAATCTTTTCATTTAAACCCTTCTTGGTCTTTGTTCTCTCAAGATCTGTTCTCAAAGAGACAATCTCTACTTCAAGACTCTGATAGTTCTCTTCCCATTCTTGGATCAGATATTGAAGGACTTCTTTTTTTGTTTAGCCTCCTCTAGTTTGAATTTCAAAGAGAAAATATCATCTTTGCATGTCCGTGGGATCATTTTCTTTTTTAACTTGAGAAACTCCTGTTTCAAATGCTTGTTCTCCTCTTCTAGTATCTCCCAGGTTCCTTGTTTTTCTTCCAGTATAAGTACTATACTATCTTTGCTCTTGATAGCTTCTACAAGATTTTCTTTTTGATAGGAAAACTCCTCATTGTCAAAGTTATACATACGTTCCTCTACACGTTGTAACTGTTCTTTAATCTTTTATTCCTTTTCCTTGCTTTCTTTAATTCATCAAGGGCACTGATGAGTTCCCCTTCAAGGTCCACTACTCCTTGTTCTTCCTCCTCTTCAGAGTCCATAATACCTTGTTTCTTGGAGTTTGTTTCGAAATCCATAAGAAGATACTTATCTAAATCATTCTCTGACGAGTTTTCATTGTCTGACTCTGGTGCTGAGCTATCCTCTTTGGAGTAGAACCCCTTTTTCTTATAGAGATTTTTCTTCTAATATGTCTAATACTTGTTTCCAAATTTTAGATATTATTCCTTTTTAGCCTTTTATTTATAAGGGAGTTTTGACGAGAAGTGTCCAAATCTTCCACAGTCAACACACTTAAAGGGAAACTTCCCTTTATATTTTCCTGAGCCATGCTTTAGTTTTATGGCTAGTTGAGCCAACTCCTGATCAGATTCACAACTGGAGAAATCTTGATGATATTTATGCTCCTTGGCCTTTTTGGATACTTTGAATGTTGCTTCCTTAGGTTCATACTTTTCTATTCCTACTCTCATATCATAGGCTGTGAGAGTACCATGCAGCTGGTCCATCTTGAGATCCTTTAAATTAGCCATTTCTTCAATAGCTGAGACTTTGGCATTAAATATCATGGGTAAAGATCTTAATATTTTCTAAACAATCATCTCTTCCTTGACCTCTTCACCAAGTCCTCTAATCATATTAGTCACTTCATAAACTCTGAGGAAGTATTCTGCTATGCTTTCATTTTCACTCATTCTCAAGCTCTCAAACCTCATTTTGAAAGTTTGAAGTTTTGCCTGCTTGACTTTGTCATCTCCTTCATGACTCTGATTAAGATTTACCCACACTTCCTTAGCAGACTTACAATGCATAACTTTTACAAGTTATGATTGAATAAGGCCAAAGAGAATGGCATTCTTGGCTTTATCTTGTTCCCATATAATTTTTTACCATCTACATCAGTGGGAGGAATATCAGGGACATTATAGTCTACTAGTACTGAAGTCCAAACATCTACTCCCAGGGACATAAGATACACTTCCATTCTTACTTTCCAAAAGGCATAATTTGTCCCATCAAATACTGGTATTCTACTTGAGTAAACCTCTTGACTCTCTTTCCTAGACATAATTCCTTATAGATCTACCTTCTAGTGATTAGACTGTTGCTGAAGGAACTTTGCTCTGATACCAATTGTTGAAATAAGGAATTGCTGAGAGGGAGGGGGTGAATTAGTAATTCTGAGATTTTTTTTTTTTTTTTGTTCTGTTATGCTTACAGTTCTACCTTATCTTATTTTACTTGTGATATCATTCATTCACAAAATTAGTGAACAACAATTTCTGTTGGCATTATGGTTCAAGTGTTGTCCTTGATGGCAACTCACTCAGTGGATGGTACAGGTGCTCAAAGGTTAGTACAGGTGATGGCAACTTAATCAGAAGACAGATCTCAGTACATCATGGCAAGAAAGCTCATACACGCTGTTTCGTTAAGCCCAAGTCGCGTGTACACGCAAGTTCGATTCAGAAAAAGCGCGTGTATGTGGAAAGGTTCCTTTGGTTCATGGTGGTTAGACCTTGGAAGTTGTGCCTATGATTTCGGACCATTATGTCTCGACGGGCGTGTCGATCCCTAGTTTTAAAGTTGATGGTATTGTGTTACTATGGTTTTGGCTCTTGGTATTGAGAAAGGCCTAAGGCTATATAAGGAGAAGAAGATCATTAGGCAAAGATCATCTTTCGACAAGGCATGAATATCTAAGAGAGAAAGAGATCTGATATGCAGGTTCTGAGTTGGTTGATCTGAGCTAAGGAGAGATCTCATCGGTTGATGGAGAACTAGATCTAAGGAGAGATCGGGATCAAATGGTTTGAAATGCACTATCATGTTATGGTTGATTATGCGTATTTCTAGATCTGCATATTGTCGCAATGTTACGTTCTGAGTCTAACTAATATCTGGTACAGCTGCAAGTTGAGAAAGTTTATTTTTAGATCTGTACGCAGGTTGGCTTCGGTAAAAGCGCGTGTATACGCGGTTTCTGCTCATTAAAGTAGCGTATATCTTTTGAAGCTTGATTTGGGTTTACAGTGGGATCTGACTGTTATTACAGAGTTCTGTAGTCTGCTCTGTGTTCTGGTAACTGGTGATTGACAGGGTTCAGTGGTTCAGTGATTCAAAGTTGGTTGTTTTATTCTTCAATGATCTGTTGTGAAAATTGAATGAATTGTGGTCTTCAGATTGTAATGTTGTGCTTCAGGAATATCCAAGTCTGAAAATGTATGAAAAGTGATACCTGGAAGAAGGAAGATTGTAGGTCAGCACCTACGTACTAGTATCTTGGCTAGTACAAAAGCAAAAGGGGGTTGGAGCTCCCTTCCAAGGAAGTTTGGAGAACGAGAGAAGGTTGAAGCCTTCTGCAGGTTGTAGCCTGCGTACTGGTATAAGGCTGCACCAGTACAAAAGATTGTAAACTGAAGTTTCATATTAAGAAAGATAGAGACAACTTGCAGCAGGTGGTTTTCACCCACATTGGGTTTCCACCTTATATCTTGGTGTTCATGTGTGTGGCTTTTTATCTGTTCTGTTATACTGCACATGTTTACTGTTAATATGATGAATAATGTCCTGATGCACTTAATTGAAGAATAAGCCAACTAAATTGTGAGTTTTCTGCTTATACGCTGTTTTACTTCGTCACAGTAGCGTGTACACGCTGGTTCACTTAACTGAAGTAGCGTATATGTTTTGGGCATTTGAAAAGTTTGATTAATCTGATAATACTGATTCACCCCCCCTCTCAGTATTATTTCCAACAATTGGTATCAGAGCAGGTCCTTCAGAGAAGCTTGATCGCTTGAAGGAAGATCATTCATCATGAGCAACTACGAGAAAGAAGCATCAATCAGGCCACCGGTTTTTGATGGAACAAATTTCAATTATTGGAAGGTAAGAGTTACTGCATATCTTCAATCTCTTGGTACAGAAGTTTGGGACATTGTAGAAAAAGGCTATGCTTTTCCTTCAGCTACTCCTACAGATCCAGATGAAAAAAAGGCATATGAAACAAATGCAAAAGCAGTCGCTACCCTATTAGGAAGTATATCTCAAACAGAATTCATGAAGGTCATGCACTTCAAATCAGCAAAAGAAATATGGGACAAAATGATCACTAGCTATGAAGGAGATGAACAGGTAAAGGAAGCTAAACTTCAAACACTCAGGATTCAATATGAGACTCTCAGGATGTATAATGATGAAAGTGTGGCTAATTATTTTCTCTGGGTAGATGAGATTGTTAATTGTATGAAAAACTTGGGTGAAGAAATAAGAGAAACTATAGTAGTTCAAAAGGTTCTAAGATCTTTATCCCCCAAGTTTGAATCTAAAGTATCTGCAATAGAAGAAAAAGAAAATCTCCGTGTTCTCACTATGTCTCAGCTACATGGAATTCTAACCGCTTATGAAATGAGAAAGGGAGGTCCATCTGACAGAAGGGAAGCTGCTTTTAAGGCATCAGGAAAAGAAGATTACTATGAAGCAAGCCATGTTCCAGAAGAAGAGGAAGAAGAATCAAATTTTGTCAGAAATCTTCAAAGGGGTTCTGGAAGGTTCAGAGGTAAGCTACCTTTCAAATGTTTTGCTTGTGGGAAAGTAGGTCATTATGCTGCAAAATGTCCTTATAAGGATAAAGGAAAAGAACCTGCTAGATGGAACAAGAAACAAAGTGCAAATAGGAAAAGCTACTACACCCATGAAGATAGTGATGGCTTATCAAACAGTGATGAAGATGAACAAGGTAATAAATATAAGCTGTTAATGGCATTTGAAGATGATGATTATGAGGATGCTATAGATGTGGATAATCTCTATAATGAAATCACTAGACTCAAGAGAAGCATAGAAGAAAGGAATGTGATTATTGATACTTTGCAATTTCAAATTGATGAAAAGGAAAAACATCTTGAAAAACTAGAAGGTGAAATTGTTGGTCTCAGAAAAGAAATTGAGAAAACAAAAACTATTAATCTTAAATTTGTCAAAGGATCTGAAACTTTGGATGAGATTATTAGTGTGCAGCGGTCTCCTCTAAACAAAACAGGTTTGGGCTATAATGGAGAAACCTCTCAAGCATCCACCTCAAAAAGTTATCTTGATGCAGCAAGAGGAAATGAGCGGAAGAACAATGAAGATAATCAGGTAAAGCAGGGACGAGTTACAAACAGAAACTATCAGGGACAATCCTCCTTAAGGATGAACAAAAGCTACAACCAACCACAGGTAAAATCTTCTCAGTTTGGCTCAAGAATAGATGAAAATAGAAATTACAATCAGTTGGCTGGTAGATTCAATAACCGCAGAAGCTTCTTCAATGGACAATGCTTTTCTTGCCACAACTTTGGTCACAGAGCAGCTCAATGTGTTGCATATAAAACAATCATGACTAGGGAAGCTCAAAAACAAAGAAGTATGACAGGGATTACAAAAAGGACCTATAACAACTTTTCGGTGCTTGAAAATGAAGTTGAATGTTCTATTTGCAATAATTTTGGTCATAAAGACTCTGAATGCAGGAGCAGGTTTCAGGAGAAAAAGGAACAAGCCACAAGCACCAAAACATGGAGAATAAAGGAACCTCAAACAGAAAGATGTGGGATAGCATTTTATGCAGAAGGACAGGAAAATCTATGGTACATTGACAGTGGATGTTCGAAACATATGACAGGTGATAAAGAAAAACTTGAATCTTATTCTACTTTAGAAAAGGGAAAGAAAGTCTCTTTTGGAAATGATACTCCTGCTACTATAAAAGGAAAAGGTATTGCTCCTTTAAAAGAAAAGGTCAAGGCTGGAAATGTTTTGTATGTTGATGGATTGAAACATAATCTTCTAAGTGTCAGCCAGATGTGTGATAAAAAAACAGAGGTTATTTTCAGATCGAATGGATGTCTTGTTCGTGATCTTGATACAGGTAAAACAGTTCTCAAAGGCAAAAGAACTCCAAATAATCTGTACATATTTGAAGAAGAACAACAACAATGCTATCTTAGCAAGGATGAAGAGCACTGGTTATGGCATCGAAGGTTGGGACATCTAAGCTTCTCACAAATAAGGAAAGCATGCAAATATCAGGCAGTTCGCGATCTTCCAGATATCAAAATTCCAGACAACACCATATGCAAATCTTGTCAGTTTGGAAAGCAGACCAGAACTAACTTTCCAGAGAAGGAAGGATCAGCTAGCTTGCCTCTTGAGCTAGTCCATACAGATGTATGTGGTCCATTTAGGAAAAGGTCACCTCGAGGAGAAGAATATCTGATATTATTCATTGATGATTTCTCAAGGTTTGTTTGGTTAGGGCTTATGAAGCACAAAGATGAAGCATTCGAAAAATTCAAATCCTTCAAAGCATTGGCCGAAAATGAATCAGGACACAAAATCAAGTGCCTCAGATCTGACAGAGGTGGGGAGTTCACATCAAATGAATTTTTTGATTTCTGCGATGAACATGGGATAAGAAGAGAATTCTCTACAGCTAGAACTCCTCAGCAAAATGGGGTTGTGGAAAGAATGAACAGAACTATCCAACAAATGGCTCGTGCTATGCTCGATGAATCAGGTACTCCTGCAACCTTCTGGGGAGAAGCCGCACATGCTGCTGTTATCATTCTTAACAAAACAAATGTCCGAGTAAACAGCACTCAAACACCTCATGAGCTTTGGAGTGGTAAAACTCCTTCCGTGAAGCATTTCAAAATCTTTGGGAGCAAATGTTATATTAAGAACACTGATGAGCAACTTGGCAAACTTGAACCTAGAGCAGATGAGGGCATTCTTCTTGGTTATTCTCCACATAGCAAAGCATACAAGTGCTACAATAAAAGACTTGGCAGAATTGTTGACAGTATTGATATAGTGGTTGATGAGAAGGGATATATTCCTAGGCAAGTTCATCATGAAGAAGATGAAGGTTACTCTCAAAGGCGAAATGATGAAGAAGAAGAACCTCAAGAAGAAGAAGAATCTCAAGAAGAACCAGAGGAGCAGACAAGAATAGAAGAGAAGACTCCATCCAGATATGTCCAAAAGAATCATCCAGAAACTCAGATTGTGGGGCAGAAAGAAGCAGGAGTACAAACAAGAAGGACACTTGCAGAAGCTTCAAGCTACTTGGCTCTACTCTCCTCCATTGAACCACAAAATGTGAAAGAAGCATGCAAAGATGAATGTTGGGTCAAAGCAATGGATGAAGAACTTGAGCAAATCGAAAGGAACAACACTTGGGAATTAGTTCCTAGACCAAAAGATAAGAATGTAATAGGAACAAAATGGGTCTTCAAGAATAAGTTAAATGAAAATGGAGAAGTAATTAGAAACAAGGCCAGACTTGTTTGTAAAGGGTATGCACAGCAAGAAGGAATAGATTTTGAAGAGACCTTTGCTCCTGTGGCAAGACTAGAGGCCATCCGAATGTTCCTTGCTCTCTCAAGCTTTCAAAACTTCAAGGTATTTCAAATGGACGTGAAATCAGCCTTCCTGAATGGAGACTTAGAAGAAGAAGTATATATTGAGCAGCCAGATGGGTTCATTCTTGGGAATGATCCAAACCTTGTATGCAGATTGAAAAAGGCTCTCTATGGGCTCAAACAAGCCCCAAGGGCTTGGTACTATCGGTTGGACAAATATCTTCACCAACAAGGCTTTTCAAAAGGATCAGCAGATAGCAATCTCTATATAAAAGTTGAAAATAACAAATTGCTAATTCTTGTTGTTTATGTAGATGATATTATTTTTGGCAGCAATGAAGAAACTATGAGTCAAAACTTTGCCTTGGTTATGCAGAAAGAGTTCGAAATGTCACTTCTTGGAGAATTGACATATTTTCTTGGATTGCAAATCCAACAAAATGAAGGAGGTATCTTCTTGTCTCAAACCAAATACCTCAAGCAGATCTTGAAGAAGTATGGCATGGAAGAGTCAAAACCAGTATGTACACCCATGGTTACAGGATGCAGCCTCAGTGCAAATGATGAATCAGCAGCAGTTCACCAACCCACTTATAGATCCATGATTGGGAGTTTGCTTTATTTGGCAGGTACTCGACCAGATATTACTCATGCAGTAGGGATGGTTGGAAGATTTCAAGCCAACCCAAAGGAAACCCATCTTCAGGCAGTCAAAAGAATCTTCAAATATCTTCAAGGGACCCAAAACTATGGCTTATGGTATCCTAGAAATACAGATCTCACTCTTCATGCTTACACAGATGCAGATTGGGCTGGAAGTGTGGATGATAGGAAAAGCACAAGTGGAGGTGCTTTCTTCATGGGTTCCAGATTAGTGTCTTGGTTCAGCAAGAAGCAAAGTTCGATTGCCTTATCTACAGCTGAAGCAGAATATGTGGCTGCAGCATCTTGTTGCACACAACTTCTTTGGATGATGCAGACCTTGCAGGACTTTCAAATCACTTGCACTCCACCTGTCTCTATCTTATGTGATAATACAAGTGCAATCAGCATTTCAAAGAATCCAGTCATGCACTCAAAGACCAAGCACATACCAATCAAGTACCATTTTCTTCGGGAACAAGTGCTTGAGCAGAAGGTCAATTGGAGTATGTTCCTTCTAAGGAGCAAGTTGCTGATATTCTCACAAAACCACTGCCCAGGGAAACTTTTGAATATCTCAGACAAAAGCTGGGAGTAGTTGATGCTTCATCCTGTTGTTGAAATTTGTTTGTTCTACAGAAAAGTTGGTATACGCAGGTTACGGAAGGGATATGAGCGTATACACGCGGATTTATGTTGAGTAAGTCGCGTGTATGCTGGACGCTTGTTGCAGAAAGAATATCCGCGTACATACGCTGCTTTATACAGGATAAAACGCGTATATGAAGTTCTGAACAGCAAAGGAAAACTCTGAAGTTCTGAACAGCAATAGGAATGTCAGAAGTATTCAGGCACAGTTTCAGGGAGTGCAACAGGCACAGGTTCAGGGGGAGCAGCTCAAAAGTCTCATAAAGCATTGTTGGCATTCAGATGTTTTGGTTGTTGGTTTAAGAAGGAGCTCAGAAAGAAATTCTCGTTGCTGATCTAACAAGATGTTTATCAGATGCTGCTGGTGTCTTTCCTAAGTCTTGGTCTAGATCTGTTGTCTCTATGTCATGTATCTCTCTTGTCTCTTTTATGGTGTCAAGGTCATGTAACGACCTTTGTTGGTTTCCCCACTATGCCTGGGATGAATGATGAAATGTTCATGTATTATCATGGTTAGGTGGATGAGTCAATATTGATGTATCCCCACTTGGTTGGGTGGATGAGTCATTTTTTTTATATCCTCACTTAGTTGAGAAATGGATGTATGTATGAGTCTTTGGTTATAGGAAGGTCTTTTATGATGTATAGAGTCATGTTCTTCTTGAAGAACATCTTTTGCAGATCTTGCCTACAGTCAAGGGGAGCATGAACAGCACTTGGTGAGCAGGATGGATAGATTGGTACTCTTTGGCATTCACAAAGGGGGAGCACACTTGGAGATTTCAGCATGTACTCAGGGGGAGTATGGACAGCAGTATGGACAGCAGAAGGATTACCAAGGAAGAGAATATCTTGGTCCTCCCTTTGCCCTTGATGTCAAAGGGGGAGAGTGACTTGGTGTGGTGGTTGCCATCAAGTCCAAAGGGGGAGATTGTTGGCATTATGGTTCAAGTGTTGTCCTTGATGGCAACTCACTCAGTGGATGGTACAGGTGCTCAAAGGTTAGTACAGGTGATGGCAACTTAATCAGAAGACAGATCTCAGTACAGCATGGCAAGAAAGCTCATACACGCTGTTTCGTTAAGCCCAAGTCGCGTGTACACGCAAGTTCGATTCAGAAAAAGCGCGTGTATGTGGAAAGGTTCCTTTGGTTCATGGTGGTTAGACCTTGGAAGTTGTGCCTATGATTTCGGACCATTATGTCTCGACGGGCGTGTCGATCCCTAGTTTTAAAGTTGATGGTATTGTGTTACTATGGTTTTGGCTCTTGGTATTGAGAAAGGCCTAAGGCTATATAAGGAGAAGAAGATCATTAGGCAAAGATCATCTTTCGACAAGGCATGAATATCTAAGAGAGAAAGAGATCTGATATGCAGGTTCTGAGTTGGTTGATCTGAGCTAAGGAGAGATCTCATCGGTTGATGGAGAACTAGATCTAAGGAGAGATCGGGATCAAATGGTTTGAAATGCACTATCATGTTATGGTTGATTATGCGTATTTCTAGATCTGCATATTGTCGCAATGTTACGTTCTGAGTCTAACTAATATCTGGTACAGCTGCAAGTTGAGAAAGTTTATTTTTAGATCTGTACGCAGGTTGGCTTCGGTAAAAGCGCGTGTATACGCGGTTTCTGCTCATTAAAGTAGCGTATATCTTTTGAAGCTTGATTTGGGTTTACAGTGGGATCTGACTGTTATTACAGAGTTCTGTAGTCTGCTCTGTGTTCTGGTAACTGGTGATTGACAGGGTTCAGTGGTTCAGTGATTCAAAGTTGGTTGTTTTATGCTTCAATGATCTGTTGTGAAAATTGAATGAATTGTGGTCTTCAGATTGTAATGTTGTGCTTCAGGAATATCCAAGTCTGAAAATGTATGAAAAGTGATACCTGGAAGAAGGAAGATTGTAGGTCAGCACCTACGTACTAGTATCTTGGCTAGTACAAAAGCAAAAGGGGTTGGAGCTCCCTTCCAAGGAAGTTTGGAGAACGAGAGAAGGTTGAAGCCTTCTGCAGGTTGTAGCCTGCGTACTGGTATAAGGCTGCACCAGTACAAAAGATTGTAAACTGAAGTTTCATATTAAGAAAGATAGAGACAACTTGCAGCAGGTGGTTTTCACCCACATTGGGTTTCCACCTTATATCTTGGTGTTCATGTGTGTGGCTTTTTATCTGTTCTGTTATACTGCACATGTTTACTGTTAATATGATGAATAATGTCCTGATGCACTTAATTGAAGAATAAGCCAACTAAATTGTGAGTTTTCTGCTTATACGCTGTTTTACTTCGTCACAGTAGCGTGTACACGCTGGTTCACTTAACTGAAGTAGCGTATATGTTTTGGGCATTTGAAAAGTTTGATTAATCTGATAATACTGATTCACCCCCCCCTCTCAGTATTATTTCCAACAATTTCAAACATAAATGTTCATACAACATTCACATGAGCAACAAACGCATTTGACACAATGATTTTCATGTGGAAACCTAGAGGGAAAAAACCACCAAATTTGTTGTTTTTTATGATATAAAATTAAGCACCCACTTAATTACATCTATTTGTTTGTGATTACCCACTCACTGGAGGCACCAACCCCCTTTGGTAAGCAAATACCAACTTGCCAAGAGTCACCAACCTCTTCAGAGTGAAGACACCAACCTCCTCTTGCCATTGTTCTACTATTTCATACAATATTTAAAATGAAAACAAAGGCATACAATATTACAAGTAAAATACCAAAAATGGTTGGTTGCGGATTCAACTTATACACTCTGTCTTCTATGCTCTCATGCTATAGATATTTGCTTACTTCTCATAGAAACATCTCCTCAACACTCTACCTCCTCTTTCAAGGGCCCTTTGTTGACTGCTCTTTAGCACTACCCTCACTATTCTTCACACAACACTCTCACTACTCTTGTTGTTATATAACACAATGTCCTCCTTGGTGCTTCAAGCTCTCTGTCTCTATGCACTCCTCTCACAACACAAAACTACATAAATCTGCTCAACTTTCGCATATTCTCAATTGCAGGCGATGGTTTTGTTTCAGTAAGGCACTCTGTGCAAGGCAATCTCTATTGTATATAATTTAGCTACCCAAATGTACTTCAACATGGCTTCATTTTCCTTTGTTGCATCTCCTCATAGTTTCTTGTCACAATGCCAAATCAGATATGGACCTTATAGTTCTTTATCGTCTGACTGCGTAGAGCTCCATGCTGAGAAATTAATTCTCAGGTGACCTACACACTCCTCTGAGAGCCCCATTCTCATTTATCGCTCCACAAAACTTGAAAGTTCATAGAGGTGACCACACTAATTCTCATTTATCACAACCATTCGTGCACACAAAGCAACTAATTGCTTCCTTCGTTAACCCAAATTTGTCTCTGCCAGAAATGTCGTCCTCAATTCCTTCTTACAGAGACTTCTGTAGGTTTAGCCCATTTCAATGATCAACTCCCTCGAGTTTGTATTCAATTCCACAACTTCCGACCCATATGTCTTCTAACTCACTATACGGATTCATCGACATAATGCCATATCGTAACTTTTATTAATAGACCTTACGAAATCACGAGCTTTTGATTGGCCTTTAGCTCCTTGGCGCTTAGCTCCTTATCATTTCTCCTCCATGGGACCGAGAGATGTGACTGAATATATAGCCCTTGGGTGCTACAATATCGAACCCACCATATCTCGTAACTTTTATTCAAATGATGTTACGAGGTCGCGAGGTTCTGAGCTCCTTTCACTTGGCACTTTCCCTTTATTCCTCCACGGGGCTAGGCGCTATAACCAATGACTTATATTTTAAGTGCTAAGGCCTTTTGTTTCTATTGGTGGTCAATCTTCCTTTGTTAACTGCTCTACACCCTTATTTCTTTGGATTCTCATGATCAAGTGCTAACCCATTATTGGAAGCCTTTTCCATCATAACTTTTCCAAAAATAATTTTCACTGAAGTTATGGGGTCTTTATTCTTTGATATGCCAACCTTCGATATGACATCATTACTCCACGCGGTGACTCCTTAGTGGTGACACATGTCACCCGGTTTTGGCCCATTAGGCCACTCAATAAGGTTGAATCTTCTTGCCACATATCCTGTCGCGTTGCCACGTCGTGCTGATGTCAGATGTCACTGCAGCTTCTTGAAGCCAATCTTATGCGACCATGTGTCCTACCAGAGGAGAGAGAAGAGGGCCCGTCAAACCTTGGTTTTTCAACAAGATTCTTCATTAATTTTCTTCAGCATTCCTCAGTGCTTTTTTGTACTATTGGAACTATCGAATATTGTAACTTCTAAAGGTTCCTCTCTTAATAATTTCTGATGTTTTGATATCTGATATGTCGATCTCCTGATATTCTGATGTGTTGATCTCTAGGGTCCCGATATCTCATCCTTCTTAAGGCTTTAAATGCTTGAACTTCGATATACCATATATTTTGATCCAAGAGTCCATTTTTGGACTTCCACATATCGTTGGAAAAATCTTCCAAATAATTTTTCTTTGGATAGGGTCCGATGTAGGCTTTGAGTATATTTTCTACCTCTAAGATGGTTGTAAACTCTCTGCCACACTTTACCCCTTGACTCTTCTTATTATGCTTGGAAAGATGGATTCCCAACCACCATAATCATTATTTTATGGCTTCTTCAGTAAGCCTACTACTGTGATGATTCTCTACATGAAGCCTGCAACTACCTATAGGTTTTAACCCCGTACAGAAATTACCTATATATGAATTCTAAAACACAAAAAATAAACAATGCGAGAGCATAACACACAAAACACATATACACAGAAATTTCCCCTGGATCCCAAAACCGGGACTACCAGCTTGATTTTTCATTATGTTCCTTTCAATGTTATAATACATATTTATACATGCCGAAGCATCCAATACCATGGACCAAAAACCATTGCATCCAATACCATGGACCAAAAACCATTACATCCAATACCATGGACCAAAAACCATCGCGTCCAAAAACATGTGCGAAAATCATGCACAAAACCATAGGTGGGTCCACCCAACCTAACATAGGGTCCAAAACCAAAATTTTCTGGGGCACTGCCACAGACCCCATAAAGTGGGGTTATGGGTGCCCCCGAAACCCCCTATGACCCCCCCCCCCCCCCCCCCGCTACACAATCTACGCAATGAAGGGGGGCTCTGTGCCCTTCTAACCCCCCAGTTAACTATGTGGGCTAGTCATGGAAAGAATATAACACAACTCAACATCCTCCCACTTGTTGTTTTCTTTCCACAGGGGACCACAAGAGAGCTTAGTCATTTTTCCAGCCCTAAAACACCCATTGTTTCTCTACACCAAGATAACTTCTTAGAGCTCAAAATTTTTTTCAATGCATCTGCAGTATTCTTCAAAGTGTCCACCTTTACCAGCAACACCTTTTTGTATTCTATCATATCCCTCACAAAGTGATACTGAACATCAATGTGCTTTGCTTTTGAATGATATGCAGGATTCTTTGCCAAGAAAATTGCAGTTGGCTGTCACAGTCTATCATTATAGCTTCTTGTACTAACCCCATACTTGAACACAATCTCTGCAACCAAATTGCTTCCTTGCTTGCATGAGTGGCTGCCATGTATTCTGCCTCTGTAGTTGATAGTGCCACTATAGATTGTTTCTTACTCATCCAACTGACTGCACCTCCAAATAGGTTAAACACATACCCACTTGTAGATCTTCTCTAATCGAGATCTCCAACCCAGTTTGCATCAACAAAACCACGCATATCCAACATTTTGTCCAATCCTAATCTTCCTTGGTAACACAAACCATAATCATTAGTTCCACACAAATACTTGAAAACCCACTTCATTGCTGTCTAGTGCTCCTTCCCTGGTTTTGACATAAACCTGCTCAATACTCCCATTGCATGTGTAATGTCTGGTCTAGTATAGACCATTGCATACATTAGGCTACCGACTGCACTTGCATATGGAACACGGGACATGTCCTCTTCCTCTTCTTGTGTTCTGGGACACTGTTCAGCAGATAACCTCACACCTATAGGAATAAGAACCTTCACCGGTTTACTATCCTGCATATTAAACCTCTGCAATATTGTCTTTACATCCTCTAGTTTAACCAGAGCTTCCTCTTTGCCCGATCTCTTTTGATTTCCATGCCCAAAATATAGTTTGCAGCACCAAGATCTTTCATGTCGAATTTGGAGGACAATTGGGTCTTCAAATCCTGGATATTTTCTTTGTCATTTCCAACCAACAACATATCATCCACATACAAGACCAGATAAAAAACATGGTCACCAACCAATTTAAAATACACATAGTGATCTGCATTGCTTTTGGTGAAGCCAAGTCTCCCTATAAATGTATCAAATTTCTGATACCACATCCTTGGTGACTGTTTTAACTCATACAAAGACTTCTTTAACTTGCATACCATTTCTTTCTTACCCTTCACCGCAAAGCCTTCAGGTTGCATCATGTAGATTTCCTCTTCCAGATCCCTGTGAAGAAATGTTGTCTTCACATCCATCTGTTCTGCCTCAAAATCAAAAGCAGCAACAATAGCTAACAATAATCTAATAGAAGTTACCTTGACAATAGGAGAAAAAATATCACCAAAATCAATTCCCGGCACTTGGGAATAACCTTTTGCTACCAACCGAGCTTTGTATTTCTCGACCTTTCCTTCTGCATTTGTCTTCTTCTTGAACATCCATTTGCTACAAATGGATTTCCTTCCAGCCGGCAACTCCTTCAGATCCCAAGCCTCATTTTTTTTGCAAAGATGCCATTTCATCAACCATGGCCTCTTTCCAGAGTTTTCCATCCTCTGAATCTACTACTTCTTTCACAGTTCTGGGATTATCATCAGTAATAGGTAAAAAAAAAATTGAACAGAAAGTAGATGGACTATACCTTTCTAGTTGCCTTCTTTCTCGAAGTGATCTTCTCACACCCGAAGTTTGTGGCTCTTCATCTTCTGATTCCTCCTCTACTGTAGAGTCTGATTCTTCCTCCTTTAGCTCAAACTCTATCTTCTCAAGTTCCTTTGGTTGGACTTCATGTTTAATAACATCTCAGCTGTACACAACTTTCCGTGTGAATGGGTTCCAAAGCTTATAACCCTTTAAACCATCCTTATACCCAGTAAAGATGCACTTTTCAGATTTACTATCCAACTTGTTTCGTTTCTCCTTTGGAACATGTACATATGCATCACATCCAAATACCCTCAGATGTGAAAGAGAGGGTTTCTTAGCAGTCCATACCTCTTGTGGAGTCTTATCCTCCAATGTTGATGAAGGTGACTTGTTGACCAGGTAACATGCATTATCCACCGCCTCTGCCCAAAATTTCTGTCCTAACCCGACACCACTGAGCATGCTTCTTGCCCTTTCCATCAACGTCTTATTCATTCTTTCTGCAACTCCATTTCGCTGAGGTGTATATGGAATAGTCTTCTGTCGTGCTATATCACACTTCTTACATAATTCTTCAAATTCCCTGCTACAAAACTCTCCCCATTATCTGTCCTCAAAACCTTTATCTTCTTCTCTGTCTGATTTTCCACGAGAACCTTAAATTCTTTAAACTTGTCAAAGGCTTTAGATTTCTTCTTAAGGAAATATATCAATGTATTCCTTGAGAAGTCATCTATAAATGATACATAGTACATAGACTTACCCAGTGATGGAACCTTCACAGGTCCAAACACATCACTGTGCACAAGTTCTAATATCTGTTTCGCCCTCTTATTACTAGAGGGGAAACTCACCTGGTTCTACTTCCCATTGTTATCACCCCAAGAAACTCTCCTAGGTTGTATCTCAGAGATGCTTGGGAACATTACAAAACTCAACAAAATGCTGGAAATGGATGAATGAAAGGAATGATGCTTGTTCAAGCCAGATAACCACTTCTACTATGCTTAACTCTAGACATGGGTGAACACCCCCAGAGTACAAGGCTTTAGACCACCAATTACTCACAGTTTCAGGATTAGGTGAATATGGAGAATACTGACCACACCAGCAGATGCACAGAACCTTGTGATGGCTGGCTACAACTAGTAAAGAGGTCTACAAATCTATTTCCTAATGCACAGACAAGATGACAACTCTCTGGCACTAAGTAAACAGAAACCTACATAACACATTCAATGATACATACTATACTTCAACACAGAGGTGGGATGACAGCCCCTCTAATGCTAAATATCAAGAGTACATGAAAACTGCATAACAGGCATAGCCTAGAATAGAATAGAAGTGGAAAGTGAGCAATTAACAACAAAAGAAACTTGTATTAGCTAAAAATGAACACCAGACGCTGCAAGTATCATAGTAGTTACAGTCTCGAGAAGTTGAACCTTACATCAGAACCAGAACCATCAACCATCATCCCTGATTACATCTGTGTTCTGGGTATATATAGAGTTTGATTACAAAGATGTCTGTTGTTCTATGCGTGGAGGGGTCATAATGGACCACGAACCACTTTAACTATCTGATGGAGTCTTTAGTGTAGTCTGCCTGCTTCAGTGAGAAAAATTGATCTTCTTGGATTCTCTGTTGTACTTCTCTGGCAGGTGGAGTGCAATATGGAAGACATTACATAACTGATAAATGCGTTTAACTGCTCGAGGCTTGTCCTTCTCGTTCTTCGGCCATACTGCTCTTGAATGCAGTTGTTGAGGAGTAACTGCTCGGAGTACTGAACACTAGCCACCTTCATCCTTTGGATGCATGGTACAGGTCAAGGATGTGAAGACTGCATTGCGGGAGCATGAGCATGACGGGAACAGATATCAACCATTGGATCAAGTGAATGGATGGCAGAGATCTCTCGGCGAGAGGTGACAGGAGGAAACGGAGGCAAAAATGATTTTGAGCCGTCGGATCTTGCAGATGGACGACAGAGATTGGTTTGCAAGAGATGTCGGGAGATATGAGAGTGGGACGATCATAGGCCGTTGGATCTCTGGCGGGTAGATCCAACGGTCGCCGGGCGTGGAAGATACACAGAGTTTACCGGGTGGGGAGAGCGGGGGTAAGCGGTAAGTGGTAATGCTCGCACTACTTTAAAAGGTCGGGTGATAAGCGCACACAGGCGCGCGATTACAATCAGCGGGTGACGTGTGGCAGATGTGACAGGAGGAAAACCGCTTTCCCGTGAGTTAACATGTGGGTGGTTCACGGGATCGGGAGGAGCGAATGCCATCCGATCGTGGCGGAGGTGATCAGACGGTAGGGAACAAGCGAGCAGGTTATTGGGCTAATGTGACAGGGACACATCGAGTTTGGGGTGAAAAGTCAACGATTGCGATTATGGCTGAGGGTTGTATGGGTGCAAGTTCATGTGTACAAGGTCGTATGAGGGTTTGGGCTTAAGAGTGAGGGCCCTCTAGTATGGGTTTTTTAAACCAAGAAGCAGGAGAAATAGAAATCAGAGGAGGGTGAAGGGAATAGAATAGGAAAGGAGGACAACCATTATAGGTCTTTCTCTGAGCATGACTGAGGATCTAACTTGCCTTTAGCTTTCTGAGGATCAATGTTATATAGCAGAGCTAACACTGGCTCCTTCTAGGGATGAGATCCTCCCTGTGAGGTCTCAAGAACCTACAGATCAATGCCTTTCTGATGAAAACAAATTAGCAAAATTCCTCGTGTTCCATTGGGCATGGAGTCTACTGAGCTTACACTAAAACTGATAAAACAACATATTTACAATTTTAAGTCCAAAGACCTTAAACAACATAAATGTTCAGGAAACACCCATTAACTGGGCCATCAAAAACTACTTCTCCTCCCATACTTTGCAGTAGGAAGGTATTGTTCCCTTGGACCTGAGAAATAATAAAAGGCCCTGTCCAGAAAGCATCAAACTTCCCATGGTTGCCTTTCGTTTCTTTTAGTGCATCCCACTTCAGAACCAAATCTCCAACCTGAAAATTATCCGCCTTTGTCCTCCTGTCAAAAGCTTCCTTGATATTTCTCTGATGTGTTGTAGACTTTTCAACCAGCTGTTCTCTAATCTGATGTATCTCTGCTAAATCTGTGATCCTTTTTGCCATGTATTCTTCCTCATTCTGTTCTTGTTGTAGGAACTTTGCCACAGGGAGGGTAAGCTGAATTGGAAATACTGCCTCTGTGCCATACACCAGCTTGAATGGAGAATTCCATGTGGATCTCTTAATGGTCACTCTGTCAGCCCAAAGTGCATATTTGAGCTTAGAATCCCAATTCTTTTTGTTGTCCTCTAACAGTTTTTTGAATATCCTTATTGGGCTTTTGTTAGAGGATTCTAATAGACCATTGCCTTGAGGGTAGTATGAGGTGGAATGAAACAATTTAATACCCATTGAATCACACATTTCCACCAATTATTTTGCCCTGAAGGCTGTTGCATTATCTGTTACTAATTTATGTGGACAACCAAATCTAGTGAAGATATGCTCAATCAAAAACTTCATGACCACATTATGATCAACCTTTCTGGTAGGGATTGCTTCAATCCATTTTGTGAAATAATCAATGGCTACTAATATCCATCTGTGTTGACCACTGGAATGTGGATTGATTTCTCCAATGAAATCCAAGCTCCACTGCTGAAAAGGTCCTTTTGCATGTATTGGTTTTAAGGGCAGGGACTTCAACTGCTATTTCCCTTCAAATATTTGGCACCTGTCACAAGATTTAACGAATGAAAACACATCAGAAAATAAATTGGGCCAATAGTACCCAGCTCTGAGAATCTTGTGGGCTGTAGTTTTCCAATAATGGTGTCCTCCACACATGCTGGAATGACACTGCTGCATAACTTCCATTGACTGTTCTTTGTCCAGACACCTCAAAAGCATTCTAGATGGATCCCTCCAATAGAGCAGATTTTCATTAATGCAATATTTGGCTGCCCTAAGCTTAATAGTTCTGGCTGACTTGTGCTTGAGCCTGGAAGGATTTCTAATTTCAGCAAGAAATTGGTTATTGCAGAATACCAATCACAAGAAGCAAGATTTTCTGCCAATGACTGCTTTCTCTTTAGTTAAGCTGCTTCCTGTTCTTCTGTTTGACCATTCTCTGAATTCGAGCAGATGAGGTTTATGTCCAAGGTTCTGCAATTTTCTTCAGCAAATAGTTTGGCAAGACCCTGACCTCTGATAAACTTAGTGGGCTTCAGCTCTATGTTAAATTCAATTAGTTTTGCAATCCATTTATCCCTTCTTCCATCAGCATTAGGCTATGTTAGGACATATTTTATTGAAGCAGAGGGCACATATGGAATTACCTTAGAATGCAGAATGTAAACTCTAAAAACTTTCAAAGACTTGATAAGAGCATATGCTTTTTTCTTGATGATATCATACCTCAGCTCAGCATCCCTTAATGTTTTGCTGAAAAATGCTCTGGATGCTTTCAACCTTCTTCATCTGCTTGCAATAAAACTGCTGCCAGGGTGTCTTCAGAGGCAAATGAAAATATATGGAATTCCTTGCAATAATTTGGACTGCTTAGAGTGGGAGCTTCCATAATGGCTTTCTTAATGGACTCAAAGGATCTTCTTGCGGCCTCAGTCCGTTTTATCTCTGACCCCTTTCTCAACATGGAGGTAATATGCTTCACCAGTTATGCAAAATTTGGGATAAACCTCCTCACAAAATTAATCTTGCCCAGAAAGGACTGGATATCCTTCTTTGATCTCGAGATAGACAAAGTTTGTATGGCCTTGACTCTTTCTGGGTCAATTCGAAAACCTGCAGTAGACACAACATGCCCCAGCATCTTACCTTCTTCTAAAGCAAACTGTGACTTTTTAGGATTGACTGAAATCCCAAACCTTCTGCACTTCAGGAATACTTTCTTCAAATGCTGCAAGTGGTCATGATGGCTACTGGAGTACACTGTTATATCATCAAGGTAGATAAGAACAAATTTTTTCTTCTCTCCCACAAATGCTATATCCATAGCTCTCTAAAAGGTGGCTCCAGCATTCATCAATCCAAAAGGCATCTTGGAATACATAAAAGTTCCCCAAGGAATGGTGAATGTAGTATTCTCTTGATCATATGGATGTACAACAACCTGATTAAACCCTGAAAATCCATCTAGGAAAGACATCACTTTGGCCCCTGAGACCTTCTGCAGCAAATGCTCCAGCTTGGGTAGAGGATAGTTGTCTTTCTTAGAGCACTTGTTTAAGTTTCTTAAATCAACACAAAGTATGATTTCTCTACTTTTCTTCCTCACCACAACCAAATTGGCTACCCATTTTGAATATCTGAGAGGGACTATGATTTTGGTAGCCAGCAGTTTTTTGATTTCTTTTTCAATCAGAGGAAGGAGCAAGGGGTTTATTGGTCTCAGTTTCTACTTGAAAGGGATGGTGTCTTTCTCTAAAGGGATTTTATGCTGGATGATATTATTGTCATACATTTTCAGGTCACTATATTCCCAGGCAAAGACATCATCAAATTGCTTCATTAAATTGTAGTACTCAGCACTTTGGTCAGTAGACAAACGAGTAGACAGATTTATATATCTTGGCTGACCTGAACTTCCTATATTATGCTTACAGACTGCAGATTGATCTTCTTTCTGTGCAGCCTTGTAAGGCACATCATTTTTGTTAAACAATCTTTCTAGAGGAATTAAACCCTTAGGTATATGATTGCTGGGCAGTTGGACAATGCTATCTTTGCCAGTTTTATTTCTAAGCTGGGATTGGGGGCTTTCTTCCAAGGTTTCATTCTCTTGGTCAATTTTCATTTCAGAAAATTCATCAATGACTTGCAAGAACCTATTTACTTCATCATCATCTTCAAAAACTTTCCAATGTTGGACATTATTAGGCAAGGATGGTCTATATTTCATTTGGACTTCATAAACTAGTCTGGGAGGAATGGTAGGGATGAACATGGTAGCAGACATAGCAGGGGAATCGGCAAGCTGCTTTTTGGCTCTAGGGATATATGAGATACAAAAAGTATCAAACGAATCTTTGAGTCTCCATACCTCATCTCTGTATGCTTTTAGCCTTGGGTGCTTTGCTTGAAATGTTCTGTTTACTTGTTGAATGATCAAATCAGCATCTCCAAACACCTTTATGTTCTTGATTCTTCTGTCCTTTGCTACATTAAGGCCCAATATTAGAGCCTCATGCTCTGCTATATTGTTGGTGACTTGGAAGGCCAGCTTAAAAGATAGCTGTGTGCTTTCTTGTTGTGGAGATATCAGCACCACCCCTGCTCCTGCAGTCTCCGTGGAACATGCTCCATCAAAGAACATCTCCCAAACCTAACTTCCTTGCTTTTCCTTGGCCTGAACTGTTGGTTTCCTGAGTTGCACTAAGGCCTTCTGAGATTCTTCTATTTGGAGAATATATGCTCCAAAATCAATGTCCATAGCATAAATAGGATGATTGGACGGGTTCTTCTCATCACTGATGATGTATGCCATCTATGCTTCTCTGTATAATCTCCTGCTTTCTCCTCCAAAAACTGGGACAGTGGCATAAGATAGATCATTCTGTAATGTACCACCTAGTCTCTTAATCCATCCCCTAGACAGCAGCATGCCAAAATTAGGAGGGACATCTGCTACCACAATATCCATTACCATGCTCTTCATGGGTAGCTGAGTTAGGGTAATGGCTAAATCTTTGATTAATTCTAAACATTTCACTTTCCTTGAATCAAATGAGAATAGCTCATGGTATGGTCTGGTGATGTCAAGGCCTAACTCTTCCATGAAAACTTTTGGCATCAGATTATGGCTAGCCCTAGTGTCTAGCAGGCAATTGTGGAGGATTTTATCATGAAAGGTAAAGGAAACATAAAAAGATGGAGAGTTATCATCAACATGTTCAATCATGGGGCTCAAGACAACTATAGGCCTATCATCTTGCAAATTGACAGAGTCAATGGAGGTTTTTGTGGCTTTCAGTTCAAGGGCTTCAAGGATAGGCTTTCTAAACACTTCAATCTTTACAAGTTATAACAGAGGCACAAATATTTTTAACTTCTGGACTTCTGCTTCAAAGCTGAAAGGGGAAGGTGACTTGTCAGGACCTCTTACCTCTTGAACTGGTGCTTTGAGGATGACTGGATCAGCTGCTGGTTTCTTTTGTCTGGTATTCTGTGACTCTGTTTGGACAGCAGCTCTTTGGGCAGGATTCTCCTTGACATTATTTGCATGTGACCTCAAATTATATCTTCGTTGCTCATCAGTCTGTAGGACAGCCTCTCTGTCCCATTCTTGACTGGTTTGGTCTTGTAGTAGTGATTCTTCATATGCAGCTAATGTCAAAAAGGCAGCACTACTTTTATCTTCCATGCAATGATTTCATCCTCTTCTTCAAATTGTTCCTCCTCCATGACTAAATTTTGGAAAGGAGCTTTAACTTTCTGTTCTTCATTTGGTTATTTTCCCCTATGAATGATTTTCAACTGTTCATTTTCTCTTCTGAATGGATTTGGGTTTCTAGGAGCAAATGTGTTCTGCTGCCTTGTCTTTCCTGAGTTCTGCTCAACCTTCATCTTAGCTATTTCAGTAGCTAATGAATCTATCATTCAAGTAATTTTATCTAATTTAGGCTCTGAAGATGAAGCGGAGGAAGAAGAAGACTCACTTCTCTGCCTCCTTCTGTCAGCATGACTTTTGAGTTTTTCTGCAGCCATGATATTAGATTCTACTTCTAGGGCTGCATATTGCATATCAGCCAGAGTGGCACATCTTCTTTCTCTCAAAAAAAGGCAGAAATCAGAGTCAAAAGCATTGGCATAGGTGATTTTGGCAGAGGTGGGGGCCAACTTTACTTTAGCTGGTATCTTACTATGCATACGATTGAATCTTTTATTAAAATCAGGCAATGATTCCCCATTCACCCTCTTCAGGTTACCAAACTCAGTATGGTAATATAGAAAGTCTTTTTTATCTCCCCAGTGCTTCAAAAATACATCCTCTAAGGCTTCAATATCAGCAATAGACCTAGGGGTCAATTCTTTGAACCACTTTCTGGCCTCTCCATCGAGGCTCTGGACAAAAACTCTCATCCACACATCATCCTCACTAATATCCAGGTTATCAGCATAACTGTAAAAATATTCAAGGTGTTCTTCAACTGTTACCCCATCTGTGCCAGTGAACTTAGGCATGTATTTTTGGTACTCTCCTGCAAGCATGGCATTCAAAGGAACATGCAGAACCAGGGGTCCATACCTAGCAGCTATAATTCTTTCCATCTTCGTAGGTGCTTGCTGGCTTGCCATGACTAGAGTATGTGGAGGGATAATGGCAGATTGAATAGTGGGGAACAATGCAATGGATGACAGAGAAAGAGGAATGTGATGGACTATATGGGATACTTTGTTTGGACTTAGATCCAAAGGGGGACTAAATGAACAATAAGCTGTATGAATCTTTGAAGGAATTTTCTCACTAGCTACGCTAGGCTCTAATTCTTCAAACGGTGTATTCTCAACTATAATGTTCTCTTGCAGAGATACATAAGATTTCTTGGGCTTACCTGATCCTGATGCACCCTTCTGTGATGTTTTCTTCTGCTTAACGATCTTCTCAGCGTTAGGCACTAGGACAGCTGGTGGTTTCTGAGGATTTCTTCGAGTATGTCTCACAAACTAAGCCAGGACTATAATGTGGAGTCGCCAAAGGTTGGTCTTCCTCCAGTGGAGTCGCCAGATAGATGATTACAACCAGAAATGTGCCCAAACTTTGTCTATCATCAAAATCTGGAACTGTGTCGTCTCCCAGGGAAGCTGAGCTTCAACCTCCTCTCCCCGACAATGGCGCCAATTAATGTTATCACCCCAAGAAACTCTCCTAGGTTGTATCTCAGAGATGCTCGAGAACATTACAAAACTCAACAAAATGCTGGAAATGGATGAATGAAAGGAATGATGCTTGTTCAAGCCAGATAACCACTTCTTCTATGATTAACTCCAGACATGGGTAAACACCCCCAGACTACAAGGCCTTTATTATAGACATTTTTGTGCCTAACAACATGAAGCATGAAATGTCAATAATCTGAGGGATCCAATGTCCCTAAACATGTTGTTCCTACCCCTAGAGGAACAAGGTCAGCAAACCACAGCACTGAAAATCAGTTCTCCACCTGAAAACACTCAAAAACAAGCTATTTCTGGATCATGTCAGCTGCTCCACTGAGCATCTGCGCTGAATGTCAACTGCTCCACTCTGTACCTGCACTGAATGTCAAAAGCAATGAAGGCTACCTGTGCTGGGCGAGATTGGCCAAGTGGCACAGTCATTTTGCAAGGTGTCAATTGCCCAGGAAGCTTCCAAAATGACACTTGGATCAAGGAATTCGCCTTGTGATGAGTAAGAGGATCTAGATCTCCAAGTGGAAGCAAGAAACTCCAAGTGGACTCAAGAACTGAAGAATAACTGAAGTGGGAGAGGACACTAGTCAGCTTCATGCCAGTCTCAAGATGACTCATCCTTTCTCCAAAACTACTATATATAGAGCTCTCTCATGAGGTCTATGGGGGCTGGAATTTTGTGCAAGTAAGGAAGTGCTCTTGGTTTGAGTATAGAACTATTGGGTGATTTGCTTGAAGGAGGTGAAGAGGAGATTTCTTTCTGCTGGGAGGTGTTGCTGGATTGGGCCTTTTATGGTTGTAACACTCTCGGAACTTTACTTCTTCCATTAATAAAGCATTTGAGGTTCTTCTATATGCATGTATCTTAATGGTGAATTGATGCTTGTATATTTGATTTATTCTAATCCCTGAATCGATTATGGATGTATGCTTCTTGTAGTTTCCTTTTCTTGTGCTTTTACAGGATCTTTGTGTAGCTGGGCCAGTGAAAGAGCAGGGAGCTAGGAGCAAGCAACAAAGAGGGAAGATCGGATCAACCATTAGCGGAAGATAACGGTTAGTGGATCCCTTTCTCCTCTCTCTCTCATCTCATAAAGAAGTAATCTTGAATAGCTTTGCATTCAGTTGTTGCTGAGGTACTATCACCCTTAGAGTGGGATAGCGTCATTCCGTATTGGATACTTTTCCCAACAACAAATTGGCGACTCCGCTGGGGACCGTATCTTGTTGGCTATTTGTGTTTTTGCTATTCATTTCATAAACAAAGGGAGTACCGAATCGAACTGTATTTGGATCGTTCAAATACAAAGTAGAGGGCAGCTACTCTAGCTCAGTTTCTGGGCAAGTTTATGATTTGAAGAGCTGATCCACAAGGACTCTAATAAGCTCTTAGTGATAGCTTTTCATCCTCCTTTTCATCCCTTAGTGTGTCCTTGACTGATAGCTTCTGATTTGAGCAAATACTATGAATTTTTGAGCAATCTGTGACCCGGAAACCAAGAGAAACGAAAGTTTCATTCTTCAGTGCAGGCTGTGTGAAGGATGTCTGCATTTTAGCGCAGTTCCCGAAGGGGATACCTACGCTGAAGGTCAAACTGCCTGTGTACCACCTGCGCTGGACCAGTTTTGCCTAGTGCTACTGGGGTTTCCTGCTGTTTCTTGCCCTGTTTTCACTCTTGTTTTGCTGCCTGTTACCAGTAAATGTGCCTATCTGAAACCAACTTTCCTTATCACTATTCCACCTCGGTTGTATAAAGAAACTATGTTTGTTCTTTGTGTATTTCTTGTACATTTACAGTTTCCCATAACGAAAGTGAACTAGTCTTGTTGTAGCCTCTTAGATCTAGACCTGTGATTAAGTGTCGTTTTGATCTTAAGAGTTAGTTTGTTTGTTGTTCATAGCTGATTGAGCTTTCACTTTCGTCATATGGTTTGAATTTATATATTTCTAGTGTCGAAACAAGTAAATCTTAAGGTGTCTTTTGATTTTGAACAAACTTGTTTGCTTTCGCTTGAAATTGAATTCGAAATTATACAACAGCTTTCTTTTTGTGTCACACAAACATTAAGGAAGAGAAAAGAAATACCTGCATTTTGCATTTTGCATATAAGTTTGTATGTTGATTTAGGGAAAAAGTGCATTAGTGTATGCTCTTTGATCTGTGTGAAAATATTTTATCTCTCTTTTCCCTCAGTAGTTAAGATTTTCATAAGTCGAAAAGATTGAAAAAGCTTGCTTCTCATCTTAGACTGCATTTAGGAATTTGTATCAAAACATCTCGTGGTGAACCTTGAAAGGAAAACTTTAAAAAGATCAAATTAAAATATATTGAATGAACCTAATAACGCTTTGAAACATAACGCAAACACATAGAGGTCTAAGCTAGAGACGTGTTCCGGCGTTGTTAAACATAGTGACTGTCGATCTCGACGAAGGTGGGTGATTCCTCCTGAGAGTCGGTGGCACTAATACGGACTTGTTCTCCCACGTACCGTCGCGTATATATTGGGAGACCCCTATAGGATCAAAGCCTTTATCCATAGGAAACCATGTCGGCCGCCCTACTGATCGCAATGCAGTGAACACAACATTCACGAAGATCGACCACTCGTACCGTAAAACATATTCTGTGGTTTTGCGAAAGGTTTGGCACACCCTCTGCCTAGATCTCCAGAGAAGTTTCTTTTGGCCTTTTTCAAACTCTATAACTGAAAAATTCCAACTGTGCATTTGTCACTTCGGGCTCATTAATACATCGAAGGAGACTAGAGTCATCTTTAGCTTTTTCTTGACTCTTAAAAAGTGAAAAAGCAAGTTATGTCTAAAAGCGTCTAATAAAATTCATTCAATTCGGAAACACAAATTTCCCCTTTTAATATTTTGGTTGATCGAGTAATCCACAATCGTGGAAGAAAGTCAATTGAAACCCCATCGTTCGCGGAGGCTTACGAGTCAACCGTCTTTGTCTCCGGAATCGAAAACAGTACGGGCAAAGCGAACTCGTTTAACCGGTTCAAAATCTCCTTTGAAAGTTAGAACAAGTGTTCCAACTACATCTGAGGTTCCGGTTACTCCTAGCATTTCTGGAAACCCTGCCTCTATAGAAGAAGTTCAACAGCCACAGAAGGACAGTAATACTGATCCTAGTCTGGGGGCAAATACTTGTGTAACTGAACCAGTTCCATCTGTAACTGGTCCAGAGAGTTTTGTTCCTCAAACAACTGTCGCTGTCGAAACAACCACTTCTTCGGCACCAGAAATATTTTACGGACTTGACGGTCTTCCTCTTCCACCAGGTTTGATTGCGATAGAGGAAATTGCAGAGGATCCGCAAGCAAGTACTCCAACTCATTTTGGAGTCGGGGTCACTCTATTTCCTTCATCAGAAGTTAATCCACCACAAGTGGAAGTTCCTGTAGAATCGCTAGGCAATCTATTGGATAGACTTAAAATGTCTGAGCAACCGTCATCATCTAGGACTGTGTCAAATGACACAGCGATAGTAGAAGCCCTTGCCGTCACTCCGATGATGTTTGCCGGCATACCAGCTGTCCCAACTAGTTCTCAATAGCTAGAAGGAGTCCACCAAGGGACTATTTCGACAGTGTGGCCTGTTCCAGTTTGTTCATCCGGAGTAATACCCGACAACTCTTATGTTGAGACTCGACAGATTGATCCTCATGGAGGTCAATTTGGGCCATCTAGTCCTCAAGGACTAACAATCCCTTTGAGTTCAGGATTGCTACCGTATGGGGGGCAATATGCCCTTTCATTACCTCCTCCGGGAGGATATCCATACGGCAGTTCTCAACAGTATTCAGGTTATACTGGAATTGCATCAAGTAGTTGGGTACCTATGCTACCTCAACAATCAAGGGTTGTATATTCTATGCAACAGTGTGTACCTGTGACGAACATCCCAACCACACCGGCTATTGTAACAGTGTCACAAGTTCAAGCGATACCTGTTGCATGTCAACCTCAGATTTCTCAGGTTGTAATGCAACAGCCACTTGATCATGGGTCACAACCACAATCGCCAACTGGTGGGGCGACACAAGTGCAAATGGGTACAATTACCCCACACCTTGGCCCAATGGTTAGCATGGCGCAACAAAACATAGCTTCACAACCATGGCTTGTACAATACCAACAACCGCAATTCCAGCAAGTATACCAAGGTTCTGAGCAGCAGATCTTTGCCAATAGTGGACAACCGTATATCCAAAACGGTCAAAATCAACCACTTTACAGTGGCCAAGTCCACCAACCATATCAATCATACCAACATCAATTACATTATGCTGGTATGCAAAGACCCACTGCTCAAGCGATTCCATCATACCCTGGTTACGCTTCGCCTAACCTGAATCAACAATTACCATTCGTGGCAACTTTAGAGTTACCCGATCTACACCGGTTAACCAACGATCTGATTGCTTATGCCCCTTGGTGGCCAGCGATTCCTCATAAACTTCCATCCGACATTCCTAAATTCAATGGAAATCCAGGTGAAGACCCTTCGAATCACGTGATGACTTTTCATCTGTGG
This sequence comes from Pinus tabuliformis, assembly GCA_031772625.1. Classification (NCBI taxonomy): domain Eukaryota; kingdom Viridiplantae; phylum Streptophyta; class Pinopsida; order Pinales; family Pinaceae; genus Pinus; species Pinus tabuliformis. The sequence goes on from CM062807.1 coordinate 1,170,048,774, forward strand.
TGTTCGTCGAACACCCTAAACGACGATTCGATAAGGCTTCACCTTTTTCAGAGGACATTGACGGGTCCAGCGGATAAATGGTATATTGAATTGCCAAGATCCTCTTTCGACAATTTTAGTTCCCTAGCCACGACTTTCTTAACCCATTTTCAATTACCGATAAGGTATGAAACGGGAACATAAATATTAACCAACTTCAAGCAGACAACTGCCACCCATATATCTGATCATATACATGAGTGGCGTCGTCGTCGTAGGATGGTGAAAACATATGTTCCCGATCAGCTGTTAGCTGAATGGTTTATAAAGTCGTTACTTCCGGCAATTACGGAAGATGTGGCCAAGGGGGGAGTCGTAACAGAGGAGCAAGTCATTGCTCGTGCGCAGTATTTGGACTTAGTTTATACCTAGTCCGGCACGCTCTATGACAAAATACCTGACGCCCCTAGACCGGAATTTTCAATTCCTCCCCCTCCTAAATCAAATAGTGACTCTCATGCCGGTGATGGCGTGATTGGCACCGCAAACACGAAATCGATAAAGGCTTCGGCAAAGAAAGCCCATAAGAATTCGGATCAAAATGCAAAAGGAGAAATTCTTGCTTCGGAAGTAAATTCTGTATCGGAAGATAAAGGCAAAGAAACCAATCAACCAGGAAGCAAGAAGAAACAAAACAAAGGGAAGAAGAAAAAACAAGGTGAATCATCGCCTAAGAAAAATTCTTCAAACCCTCCTGGGAAAGGGAAACAAAATTATCCATGTCAAATATGTGATGAAGAGGATCATTACACAAAGAATTGCCCATTCAAAGCTGAGTTAAAGAGGTTCTTTAAAAGTTCCCAAACATCAGCTGTGTTAACTGATCCATTTCCCAACCCAGGTCAAAATCTGGTTGATAGCGGAAATGCTTCCCCGTCACAAGTACTTATGTTGTCGGTTTCGAAACAACAGAATGATGCTTTGATTTCGACAAGGAACAAAGATTATGGGAATCCTCAGATGTCGAACGAAAAAGGTAAAGATCAACCAAGTAGTTCGACAACAACTTCGACAGAAGTTGTGCCACCCATCATCCCTGAATTAACAATAAAACCGCCAAAGGGTGTAGTACACAAGTCGACATTTAATCCTCGCGCCAGAGCGGCGCAACATTATAACATAGTGGAAGATTTGGCTCAATCGCCATCTGCTATGCTGACTCTTAAGGTGCTACAAAATTGTCCAACCCAAAGGCAGGCGTTGTTATCAGCAATTGGTGGGGTAGATCCTAAGGATTCCAATCTTGTATCCTTTGATCACAAGGGATATGATCCTCAGTTACCGGCTCAACTAGCTTTCCTTATTCAAGTGAAGGCCCTCAACAAAACTGTTCACAGAACGATTATTGATGAGGGGGCATCGACATGTATTATGTCGATGAGCTGCTGGAAAACTTTAGGATCTCCAACGTTGTCTCGATCATCGACGACATTAAAGGCTTTCGACGGAAGGACTTATACCCCTTACGGTATCCTTAATAACTTGAAAGTTGAACTAGGAGGAAAGACAGTAGAAATTGATGTTGAGGTCATTGATGGAAATCTTGACTATAACATCCTACTGGGTAGACCATGGATTTATGCCATGGCAACTGTCGTGTCGACTTATTTTAGGAAGATCGCATTCCCGTTTGAAGGAGGGATAACGGTCGTCGACCAACAGAATTTCCTCCCTAATGGTTCACAAGTTACATGAAGCATTCCCATGATCCATGACAGCAACCATTCAATTCAAGATATCGGAGTCGGATTATTGAAAGACCCCATATTGATGGGAACTTTCGCACTACCACCTCCTATTTATACAGGAAATGTACCGTTTGTAGCAATCTGCAACATGATATCTTCCACGAAGGTCAACATGGATCATGCAATGGTATTGTCCCCAAGCCCATTGGAAATATTGTAGCAATCAATGTTTCAGGCATGGGAGGTGAGCCCAAATGAACGCTTGTCAAGCGTTTGGGTAGATAGGTCTAGAGAATATGGAACCCCATTAGATCCTTGGTCGAAAATACATGGGACTGACGAAGGAATCTTACAATCAATGTTGATTTAGGGGGAACCATGGAATGATCACCACCATCATTCCCTTCTTCCGGAATATGAAGAAGATACTCGAAGTGACCTTTATCACCCTACAGTATTTGAGTTCCTAACGAATACTGTAAATACGGTGGATTCCGAGCGAAACCTATCCAACATTGAAGAGACTATAGCCATAAATATCTCGACCAAAACGGATGTTGTAGAGAATATTTATGTCGGCAAAGGTTGTTCCCCTTAAGAACTGGAAATATATAATGCTCTTTTTCGCGAATTTAGAGATGTCTTTGCTTGGTCATATGATGAAATTACAGGCATTGACTCGAGTATAGTTGAACATGAAATTAAAATGTATCCTGATGTCAAACCAGTAAGACAACGGTTTCGGCAAGTGCACCCGAAGAAAGCCGCTGCCATTAAGGCGGAAGTTGAAAAGCTTCTCCATGCTGGATTCATCTACCTGGTTCCTCTAACCGATTGGGTATCGAATATTGTCCCTGTTATGAAGAAACAAGGGACGATTAGAGTGTGTGTCGATTATAGGGATGTAAACCAAGCTTGTCCAAAGGACAACTACCCTACACCCTTCATCGACCAGATAATTGATGAATGCGCCGGATGTAAAATCTTTTCATTTATGGATGGATTCTCCAGGTATAATCAAATAAATATCCGCCCACAGGACCAGTCAAAGACTGCATTTATTTGTCCGTGGGGCACATTCGCTTATCGAAAATTACCCTTTGGTTTAAAGAACGCAGGGGCGACGTTTCAGAGGGCGATGAATTATGCCTTCCATGACATCAAGAACATTGTTCAACCTTATCTCGACGATCTTCCGGTTCATTCGCGAAAGCGGACTGATCATCCGCAGCAGTTAAGAGCGATATTTCTACGTTGCCGACACTACAAGATAAGACTCAATCCACACAAATGTGTGTTTTGCGTCGGTTCTGGTCGTTTACTTGGCTTTGTAGTCTCTAAGGATGGGATTCGTCTCGACCCCTGTAAGGTTCAGGCGATCATTAATTTGCCTCCACCTTCAAATTTGCTTCAGATTCAGAAACTCCAAGGGAAAGCAAACTTTCTGAGGAGGTTCATTCCAAATTACGCAGAACTTGCAAAGGGTTATACTCGTCTTTTGAAAAAGGATGTACCTTTTGTCTGGGACCAGGTGGCGCAAGCTTCCTTTGATGCTCTGAAAGATTGTCTAGTAAAAGCATCATTAATGTACGCCCCAGACTATCAAAGAGATTATAACTTGTATCTGGCTGCAGCAGATACGACCATTGCAATGGTATTAGTTCAAGAAGTCGATGGAATTGAACATCCTATCTATTATTTAAGTAAAAACTTAAACGATACAGAAAGTAAATATTCTTATGTTGAAAAACTAGCGCTTGCAGCTGTTCAAGTGATTCAAAGGTTTCGACATTATGTCCTCTTTCGGAAAACTACCGTCTTGTCAGATTGCAACCCCATGACTTATATACTGTCGCGACAGTTGCTGGGGGGAAAATATTCAAAATGGATAGCGATCCTTCAAGATTTTGATCTAGAATTTTTAAAATCCAAATCAAAGAAAGCTCTAGTTTTCGCAGAATTATTATGTGATTTCCCATCGTCGTCCAACGATGAAACATCGGAAGAGTCAATCGTAGACAAAAATTTGTTTCTCATATCTGCAAGCGATGAGTGGTATGGAGATATCATAGTTTATCTCCAAACCCAAAAATTCAGGCCTAACACCTCTCGCTCAGAACAAAAACGTATACGATACCAAGCAAAAGACTACATGATCGTCGGTGATTCACTTTACCGTCGTGGTGTCGATACAGTTCTGAGGAGGTGCCTTACCCATGAGGAGGCCGAAAAAGCCCTGAATGATTGTCATTCAGACGCGTGTGGGGGGCATCAATCTGGATATGAAACAGCACAAAGAATCTTACGAGCAGGATACTTCTGGCCAACCATGTTCAAAGATTGCATAACCGCAGTCAGAAGTTGCCATGCTTGTCAAATTTTTGATAGCAAAACCAGACGACCACCCGCACCTTTGCAGCCTATAGTTGTTGTTGGGCCCTTCGCCAAGTGGGGCATCGATTTCATGCAATGTAACCCCACCTCGACCGGGGGGCATGAGTATATAATAGTCGTTGTTGACTATTTTACCAAATGGGCCGAGGCGATGCCTACATTGGATAACACTGGTGAAACAACTGCCCTTTTCTTTTTCAATCATGTAGTCGCCAGGTTCGGCGTACCACAGACTATAGTTACAAATCATGGATCGCATTTTCGCAATCACATGATGGTCGAATTAGCTGCCAAGCTAGGGCTATCTCACGACAGCTCTACCCCATATTATCCGCAAGCCAACGGACAAGTTGAGGCAATCAACAAGGTCCTGAAGCGTATGTTGCAAAGGATGATCGGGGTTCATAAAAGAAGATGGCACCTAATCCTGTACTCAGCTTTGTGGGCTTACCGGACCTCGGTAAAGAACGCAACCGGGTTCACACCTTTTCAACTGGTGTATGGCCTGGAAGCAGTCTTGCCAATCCAGTGCGAAGTTTCGTCGCTTAAACTCGCAATCGACCTCCTCCCCGTGTTGTGGGGGAAAGCATCCAACTCGGAATGACCCTAACCCACTCTAAGGGTGACAGTTCCTTAGCAACAACTGAAAGCAAAGCTATCTAAAGTTTCTTCTTTATGACATGCAAGAGATAAAAGGGAGAGATCCACTTACCGATGTCTTGCGCAAATGGTCGATCCAATCTCCTTTGTTTGCCGCTTGCTCCCAGCTCCAAGTCTTTTCACGGGCCCAGCTACACGAGATCCTGCAAATAAGACAAGAAAAGGAAACTACAAGAAGCATGCATTCATAATCGATTCAAGGATTAGCATAAATCAAAGACGCAAGTAAGACAATACACCATTGAAACACATGCGAATAGAAGAACCTCAAATGCTTTATTAATATATGGAAGTAAGGTTCAGGCGGTGATACAACCGTGAGAGGTCCAATCCAGCATCACCTTCCCGACGGAGAGAAATCTCTTCTTCACCTCCCTCAAGCAATCACCCAATGCTCACAACTGTAAACCAACAGCAATTCTTTGCACCAAATTCCGGCCTCTTGATCCCATGGGATGAGATCCTTATATAGAGTTTTGGAGTGAAGATAAGTCAGCTTGATGTGTGACTTGTTGTCCTCTTCAACTCCAGTTGTTCTTCAGTCCTTGAGTCCACTCGGAGTTTCTATCTTCCACTTGGAGTTTTAGAAGCTCTTAACTCATCATTAGGTGAATCTTTTGATCCAAGTGTCATTTTGGAAGCTTCCTGGGCACTGGCACATTGAGAAAAGATTCCTCCACATGTTAAAGTATGCCCAGCGCAGGTAGCCTTTGTTGCACTTGTTATGCAGTGCAGGTACACCATAGAGCTTTTGACATTCAGCGCAGATGCTTAGTGGAGCAGCTGCTTTGATCCAAAATTGACCTGTGTTTGAGTGTTTTTCAGTGGAGAACTGATTTGCAGTGCTGTGGTTTGTTGACCTTGTTCCTCCAAGGGTGAGAACAACCTGTTTAGGGACTTTGGATCCCTCAGATTATTGACATTTCATGCTCCATGCTGTAAGGCACAAAAATGTCTATAACAGTTGCCCCCTAAAGTATGAGGTCGTTTATCGGGTGAAATGCTTTATTAGGAGGATCCGAAGTTCATTCAATCGTCGGGAGGTGACCTGTGACAAAATACAATACAATAAATTATCTTTTCATACTTTCTTTTCATGATCTAGCTGATGCGGGCATTTCCCATGCTCAGATTTATAAATACATTTGTTGTACATAAACAGACGATCGTCTGATAATAGACCGATAATTCTCTGCTTTTAATTATCATCCTTTTAGTAGGATGATCATCTGTTGCACATGTCTATGTCTTTATCTCCTGAATATATGTCGCAGCCCGGATGGATGAAACTAGATCTGGGGTCTTCAAACTTGTCCGATCTTCACTCTAAGTACAGGTCGATCCATGTGAGAATTTCTTGAAGTCGAACATGGAAAGACATCGCTTGATTACCAGTCAATAATGTAAACTGTTAACAAGTGTGAGAGGAATCACTGATAATGATGATGACCCTCAAGGTACTGCAGCACAATTCACGTGGTGTGAATATAGGATCTGACGTCGAACACCACGCAAAGTCCCCTGGTCGAAGGTCATTAATGTATACCTATCGCCGGGAGTGAGAAACTTGCCATTGAGGCATGCAAGCTTCAAAGTACTGAGGGGGTGTTCCTAGATCCACTTCTTGGATAATGAGCTGATGTCGACAAGAAGTGATCCGTCAAAGGAGGGCCTTAATGAATCCCACATCAGTGACACGGAACAGAGCTAGTGATGATGGTGAAAACGATCAGTGAAATATGATTCAGGGTGGCGGTCATGGAAGGATGAAAGATGATGTACGGTAGTGGATGGGACCCGGTTGACACTTTCTGAATGACATCTCTTGAACATATAACGACACTGATGTGATGGATTGGTAGCATTACCCCATGTATGGATGGTATGGCGAGACCATGGTGAAGGGACCGGTGAATGATAATAACCCAACCCGATATTTACGGAGGCAAAAGTGTCATGTTCAAGAGCGACTTGCTACCATTAAGCTTTGAGGTTCTCCCAATTTTTCCCCAGTCATTCCTGACCAGTACCTCTTTATTTTTGTCAAGCTTGAGGAGGATAACATATGCTTGTTCTATAACCTGCCCTTCGGGCAAGCCCATCGCTATGTTTTAACGAGCCTAGCGATAGGGAAACTCGTTCTCGTCTAAAGACAAGTTTGTCGCTATTTAATGTTTTTAACGAGTCTAGCGACAAAGACAACTCGGCCCTTTTCATTTTTAGAGAGTCTAAAAAGGTACGTAAAGTTAACTCCAAAGGCCCTTTTTCGTCATCTAATCCCTTAAGTCTGAAAAAGTATAAAACAATACAGAAGGGATGAATGTTCGATAGCTTTATCGAGCCGAACTAGACAAGCGCTCGATCTTTTTGTGCAATAATCCCTCAGGTCCAAAAAGATTAAAATCTAGAGGAGGGATAGCTCTTCCGGTCCTTTTAACGAGCTGGAAGGCCAAAACTCGGCAAACTTTTCATTTTTTACGAGTCAGTGAAAAGAGCTCAAAGAAGACTCGTATTTTGAGGAACGAGTGATAAACAGGGATAGCTGCAGATTCCAAGTACAGGTTGGAATTTTCCAATCACGGCAGTATTACAAGGATGGCTAGGTGGGATCACTCTTCGTAGCTGTTCCTCAAAATAGGTAAACAATCAAGTGGATGTGAATGATCGGCCAAATGAAAAGTGGAGGTGACGGTGCACAAACACGACCAAGGCTTTTATGGCTGATGAATTTACGGTCTCAAATGGTTATTTACCAGTTCATTTTTTCTGGATGAGCTTGAACTCTGGGGGGAAGCTTGCTCACTTGCTTATGTTTATTTTTTAACGAGCATGAAGTCCGCGTTAAAACTGCTCGGTTCTTGCGTTTATTTTTTAACGAGCATGAACTATGCCAAAACTGCTCGTTTTTACCAGTCATAAAGTAGGAAGGTCTCCTAGAGCTCGCTATTTTTTAAGGAGCTTCATCTCACTACGCTTTGCTCCATACCCTCTCTTTATGCAAGCTGGGTATCGGCTAATCCTACGAGTTTAACGGGTTAGACCTACAGGTTTAAAGGGAGGACCTAAAAAACTAAAAAACAAAATAGCCGCCCGTGCTTGCATTCCAAGAGGTTTGCATGCCCCCAGGTGTAAGTCTAATTTCAAGGTCGCCCCTACTTTTCCATTAAAAACCTTTGTTTTCAACAGGTGAGGCTTACCTCTTTCTGGTTACCCAAAGAATGGTTTTATTTGCTGCCGCAAATGAAACTCTTTCTTCGGCGATGTCTATCATTAGGTTACACAAAGATGGTTACAATTTGTTGCAGCAATAGAATCTCTTTCTTTGGGGGCTGCCCCTACTTATCCTTTAAAACATTTGTTTTAATGGGTGAGGCTTGCCTTTTACCCAAAGATGGTTACTACTTGCTGCCGCAAACGGATCCCCTTCTTTGGCAGAGCCTACTTATCTAGATAAAGGTGAATGACCTTTGTCAAACAAGTAACCTTGATAAAAGAATCCTTTTCCAGAACAACCCCATTCCTAAATGCCCCTTCTTCTGCATGAGAGCTCTTGCCGGCTCTTCTGTTTTACGAAGATGAAGGAGGGGACGGGGTACGGACTAGTCATATTCTCCCGTGGAAATTCTACTTTACACCCAAGGTTTTTTCTGCCTCCAGAGCAGACCAGGATGCATGCCCCCTGGGTTCCAACCTTTCTTTCCCGAATCACTCGCACTCATCAGGAAGAAGAACCAGAGGTAGAGACCTTTCTTGATCGAAAAGACCATTGAGGATAGGTATGTGACTACTTGCGATGCGTGATCCCGGAAGTGAAAGTTGGTCTACGAGCTTGACCATTCTTCCTTCGTATCGAAAACACATTATTCGAAAGAGTGAGGAGACTATTGCTTCCATGCAATATATGTAGTCTCGTCCAAGGAGTACGTTATAATCCAAGGGTCCTTGGATGACCATCAAGTTCATCTTGACAGCCTTCCCTTTCAAGGTAATAGGCACATTAGGTAGAATCCCTAATGGTCGACTGGTTCCTTTGTCAAAACCCGAGAGATTCCTTATCTCGGGCAAAAGCGCCGGGCAACCCAGTGCTTTCCAAGCAATAGAGGACAGGATACTCACAGATGCCCCTTCATCAATGATAGTTCCATCCATCACCATTTTGTATATTTGGACTATAATTCTAAATGGTATACTGGCTGGTAACCGGGGTCTGCCTAGTTGGTTCCAATCAAAGGACACAACCAGGTTGCTTGGTGGTGGGACCGAATATACGGCCGGGTATGACCCTGACGATGCTCCTTCCTGCGATAAAGGAGTGGGCACATTGCCCTGATGTTCATCAGAATCAGTGTTGATGAAAAGAATCTGGACGGTGTCATCCTTACTCTCTTCGGTAGGGGTGTCAGCTGAAGATGAATCCTCAACGACTGTGGTATTTGAAGATGAAACTTCTGAAGGGAGAACCGGGTCAACTGCCATTTCGACCTTTGGACTTTCATCCGGTCCGGATTCAGTAGGTTCACTTTCAGTGACTGACACTTCAGCTGACCCTATGAGCGGGGCAGCTGTATTTTCAACCAACGAAGGACTTGGCGCGAGTTTTCGATATCCAGGAGGAAGTAGCAACGGTGCAACCGGTTGATCTTCCAAAACTCTCTTTGCTTCGTCTAAAAAGGGACAACGGCAGAGGGTGTGATTGCCTTCACACAGTTCGCAGGGGAATCTCATTCCCCTTCGTCGTCTAGAACCTTCACTTTCGTTGGTCGACGGTAAGCATTCAACCTGGTTGTCAGAGGTTGACGCTTCCGAACTGCGCAAACGAGGGGACCAGTCCGTTAGTATCCGGGGAATACTGGGACAATCACGGTGGAGGTGGTTCCCTCTACATATGACACATGGCGATTTGGGCCCGGTCCGTACTGTGTGTGGATTTTTGTTAGATGCCTTTTGCTTGCCCCCAGGCGCCTTTGGCTCCTTCTACTTCTTTTCTTTCTTCTTTTCTATGGGAGCTCCGCTTTCGGTGGCTTGACCTTTCGAAGAAGAAGGATCGGAGGAAGGCTTATAAGAAGCGGAAGGTTGGAGGGCAGCTCTAGACTGGTCTAACTGTTGACTCGACTGTTCAGGAACCATGGTGTTCTGAACTACAGAGGTTGAGAATAGCCAGACTGGCAGGCCAATCGTCAGTCTTGGAAGCGACAATGTGGCCATGTGGGGCGCACCAACTTCTCCCCAAGAGGAGAAAGGGCTAGGGGTCCCATCATGTGGAATCCCTTGGTTGGTGTGTTCCATGTTCTCAACCTAAAGATCAACGTAGGAATAAGGGGTGATTATGTTTTGCTTAGAATGAATTTTATATGACGACGCTTTAGACACAACTTGCTTTTTCACTTTTTAAGAGTCGAGAAAAAGCTAAAGATGACTCTAGTCTCCTTCGATGTATTAACGAGCCCGAAGTGACAAATGCTCGGATGGACTTTTTCAGTTATAGAGTTTGAAAAAGGCCAAAAGAAACTACTCTGGAGTGCTAGGCAGAGGGTGTGCCAAACCTTTCGCGAAACCACAGAATACGTTTTACGGTACGAGTGGTCGATCTTCGTGAATGCTGTGTTCACTGCATCGCGATCAGTAGGGCGGCCGACATGGCTTCCTATGGATAAAGGCTTTGTTCCTATAGGGGTCCCCCAATATACGCGACGGTACGCGGGGGCACAAGTCCGTATTAGTGCTATCGTCTCTCAGGAGGAATCACCCACCTTCGTAGAGATCGACAGTCACTATGTTTAACGACGCCGGTTCACGTCTCTACCTAGACCTCTACTGTGTTTCGTTATGTTTCAAAGTGTTGTTAGATAAATTCAGTTCTTTTTAGGTTGATCTTGCTTAGCAGTTTGCCTTTATGGATCACCACGTGATGTATGATACAACTCCTAAATGCAGTCTAAGAATGATAAGCAAGCTTTTTCAATTCTTTCAACTTATGAAAATCTTAACTACTGAAGGAAAAGAAATACATCATCTTTTCAAACAGATCATAGAGCACACACTGATGCACTTTTCCTAAATCGACATGCAAACTGTCAAAATGCTCATGCACAATGCAAGTATTTCTTTTCTTCTTCCTTAATGTTGATGTATTACAAAAAGAAAGCTGTTGTATAATTTCGAATTCAATTTCAAGCGAAAGAAAACAAGTTTTTGTCCAATAATCAAAAGAACACCTTAAGATTTACTCGTTTCAACACAAGAAATACTGAAATTTGAACCATATAACGAAAGCAAATGCTCAAGCAGCTATGAACAACAATAAACTAGCTCTTAGAATCACAACGACACTTTCTCATAGGTCTAGATCCAAGAGGTCATAGCAAGACTAGTTCACTTTCGCTACGGGAAACTGTGAATGAAAGCAAGAAATACAATAAGAACAATCACGGTTTCTTCATACAACTGAGGCGGAATGAAGGCAAAGAAAGGTAGTTTCAGCTGGGTATACTGGTTGACAACAGGCTACAAAAACAATACTGAAAACTGGGCAACAGACAGTGGGGAATCCCAGTTGCACAAGGCAAAACTGGATCGCAGGTGCTGCACTGTCAATCTGACATGCATCACAGGTAGCCCCTTCGGGACCTGCGTTGCAGCGCAGGTAGCCTTTGCTGCAGCTGCACTGAAGAGACAACTCTCGTCTCTCTCAGATTCCGGGTCACAGTTTGCTCAAAAATCAATGGTTTTTGGCCAAATCAGAGGCTATCAGTCAAGTATACACTAGAGGATGATCAAAGGAAGATGAACACTATCACAAAGAGCTAAAGAGAGTCCTTGTGGACCAGCTCTTCAAATCATAAACATGCCCAACACTGGGCTAGAGTAGCTGCCCTCTACTTTGCATTCGAAGGACTCGAATGCAGTTCGATTCGGTACTCCCTTTGTTTAAGAAATGAATAGCAAGAAACACAAGCTACCAACAAGACACGATCCCCAGCGGAGTCGCCAGTCTGTTGTGGGGAAAAGTATCCAACTCGGAATGACCCTAACCCACTCTAAGGGTGACAGTTCCTTAGCAACAGCTGAAAGCAAAGCTATCTAAAGTTTCTTCTTTATGACATGAAAGAGATAAAAGGGAGAGATCCACTTACCGATGTCTTGCGCAAATGGTTGATCCAATCTCCTTTGTTTGCCGCTTGCTCCCAGCTCCAAGTCTTTTCACGGGCCCAGCTACACGAGATCCTGCAAATAAGACAAGAAAAGGAAACTACAAGAAGCATTCATTCATAATCGATTCAAGGATTAGCATAAATCAAAGACGCAAGTAAGACAATACACCATTGAAACACATGCGAATAGAAGAACCTCAAATGCTTTATTAATATATGGAAGTAAGGTTCAGGCGGTGATACAACCGTGAGAGGTCCAATCCAGCATCACCTTCCCGACGGAGAGAAATCTCTTCTTCACCTCCCTCAAGCAATCACCCAATGCTCACAACTGTAAACCAACAGCAATTCTTTGCACCAAATTCCGGCCTCTTGATCCCATGGGATGAGATCCTTATATAGAGTTTTGGAGTGAAGATAAGTCAGCTTGATGTGTGACTTGTTGTCCTCTTCAACTCCAGTTGTTCTTCAGTCCTTGAGTCCACTCGGAGTTTCTATCTTCCACTTGGAGTTTTAGAAGCTCTTAACTCATCATTAGGCAAATCTTTTGATCCAAGTGTCATTTTGGAAGCTTCCTGGGCACTGGGACATTGAGAAAAGATTCCTCCACATGTCAAAGTACGCCCAGCGCAAGTAGCCTTTGTTGCACTTGCTATGCAGCGCAGGTACACCATAGAGCTTTTGACATTCAGCGCAAATGCTTAGTGGAGCAGCTGCTTTGATCCAAAATTGACCTGTTTTTGAGTGTTTTTCAGTGGAGAACTGATTTGCAGTGCTGTGGTTTGTTGACCTTGTTCCTCCAAGGGTGAGAACAACCTGTTTAGGGACTTTGGATCCCTCAGATTATTGACATTTCATGCTCCATGCTGTAAGGCACAAAAATGTCTATAACACCCCGGAACTTCAGAGGAAGAGGCTCGTTTCTTGGAATTAATCCAGTTGGATGAAACTCGTCATGATGCCGCTTTGGCTAACGAGGCCCATAAGAAACAAGTCAAGGCTCAGTTCGACAAAAATGTCAAACCCCGTGTCTTCTCAGAAGGTGATTTGGTCTTGCTTTATGATCAAGAATCCGATAAATTGGGAGCAGGTAAATTCAAGTCCTTATGGATGGGCCCCTATATTGTTAAAGGGTGTTAGCAAAAGGAGCCTACGAGTTAATGGATTACGATAGAATTCCACTGGCGCAGCCCCGCAACGGGTTGTACCTCAAGCGTTACTATGCTTAAATAGTAACCTGCATGCTTTTGTTGTATTTTGTTTTCGCTAAAGTATTTGTTCTGGTCAAATGATCCACCTTTTTCATTTGTGGTAGATGTCGAACCTTATGGAGACATGTGTTGGATATGCAGACGGAGCGAGTCGTAGTTCGCGGAACCTGTCTTCCGCGGCCTGGGCCATTTTTGATCCAAGCGGCGAGTTAGTAAGTTTCAGAGGTGTATTTATTGGGCAATCAACGAATAACATCACTAAGTATATCGCGTTGATAGAACTACTCTCTGATGCCATCACACGTGGCATACGCCGACTAATTGTCAGGCTGGACTCACAGCTCGTAATACTACAACTCAATGGTATATATTCTGTTCGCAATCCAACTATTTACTGCATGTTCCTAAGGGTTAAGATCTTGGAAAGACGATTTGATTCAATTCAATATCAACATATTTCAAGAAACTTAAACACATTAACTGACTCATTAGCAAACTATGTGTTAGATAGACATTTGCAACATCTATAAAAAGGACACATCATATGGATCATATAAATCAACCAGAATAAAACCCGAAAATCAAAATATATAAGCTGTTTATATAAGTTCATACATAATGTTCTGTAACCAAGACAAAATTGGTCATATGACCTAAAAACTCAAAAAGATGCTAGGGGGCACCTTAGCCTAGTGGTGCTCATGATAGTACGTCACGGCCTGTGCGATCATGCGCAAGAGACGAGTCCATCGTCTAGGCACACCGATGGTATGCCGCTGCAGCTGTAAAGGTAACTCGTCAATCTGTACATCCGGAAGGCCACGAGTAAGGCTCTCAACCTGCTCCTGCACAGCTGTGAGGGTCTCAGTGTCGTCAAGATCGCGAATAACAACTCTCCTAGCAAGCTCCCCTGCCGGGGCAGCAGCTGGCGATCTCGGACAAACTGCTGGACGAACAGGACCAATATCTGCATGCACCTAAGAGTACAATTAAAAGTCTTGATAGAATAAAGCACAGCAACATTATGAGTAAGAACAATAAACAATAATATGGTCAAAGAGTTTACCAATGGCACCCCACTGCTCGCCATCCGGTAGCACCAAATCCGGATCACCTCGGAAATCCATACCCACATATGGATACTCAAAAAACGCCATCTCCTGGCGCTCGAACCACCTAAAGAAGGCCTCGGTAAAAGTAATCTGAGGTTGACCTACATGCCTAGACATGTGGTCAACCCACCTCTGCATGCGTGGCTCGGTCGGTGAAGGCAAGTCAAGTATGATGTACTGAGGCTGCATCAGTGGGATTTTCTCCAAGGCGAAGGCAGTCAGAATAGAACCAAATCCAAAGTTCTCTAGCTTCCCGTCCTTTACCTTGGTCAATTTACTTTTCATCTGAACAAGTACTGCGTCACACCAGTTGAATACTTTCGGTTGGAGACACTCCAAGGCGTGCTGCATATAAGACCTGTTGGCAACATGTAGAGCTGCGCTGCCGGCCATCCTACCAATGGTGAACAGAATGGACCTGAGAGCTCGATCAGTAATCTCACGGATAACAATCTTGCCGTCTCTGCTCGGCTGAGAACCTTCCCTGCAATACTGGCGGACATAATCTCTGGTGGAATCAGTCCCCCGGGCCGTACCTGATAAGGAAATGGGGGAACCTCGTCTTGACAATCCAGTCAAGAAGTACATGTCCTCTATGGTCAAGGGGATGGTCTTTCCCCTAATCTGGAACACTTGGTTAACAGGATCCCAAGCGTCAAGCATATACTACAGTAAAGAAATCTGTGCTCTCATGCTAGAGATACGGAAGAACTTCAACATGCCACAGTTCCGCAGCACGTTCACCGTGACCGGGTCATGGAGGGCAATCATGTCCTCCTCTTCATGTTCTTGTTCTCGCCATGTAAGGGACATTTTGTTCAAGATTCCCTGCAAAGAAAACAAGAGAAAGAGTGAATTCCTGTTTTGATGAAAAAACTGGCGAAAAAATCATCAAAAATGACCTTGAAACTCAGTCCTTTTGAGCCCAGCGCAGGCAGAAGGTCCCCCACTTGCGATGAGGGTCAGACTGCCTTAAGGCAGATTGACCTTCAGCGTAGGTTTCGAATGGGGAACCTGCGCTGAACCTAGGGCGCCCTGGCAAAACCCCAGGGGCTCAAAAAGACCGGAAAACAGGCAAAAACAGGGAAATGAAACCGTGAAAAGAAAGAGCTAGGGTTTAGCTCCTACCTAGTCCAGACGGCGCCGAAAATCGTCCGCAGCATCTCCCGGAATCAGCTGGTGAAAATCAAGGGGGAAGAGGCACCTCCAGAGCTCCAACAAACCAAATGCAAATGAAATGGTAAATGAGAGGTAAAAACACCTTTTAATGGCTTTTTACGTAGTACAAAGTGAAATATTAGGGTTATAATCTCATTTTCATGCAAATATTATTCATTTCTAACAAAGTTTGTTGCAACAATTGAAAATGTAGTACTATTTTTGAAAAGAGAAAAGCTAGTAATGGTAAAAAATCAAAATTTGACCATATAATCGAGCAGTTTTAGCATAAAGTTCATGCTCGTTAAAAAATAAACGCAAGATCCGAGCAGTTTTAACGCGGTCTTCATGCTCGTTAAAAAATAAATAAAAGCAGTGAGCAATGTTTCCCCCAGAGTTCAAGCTCATTTTTATCTAAAAAAAGAACCCATTCCGGTAAATAACCATTGTGATCGTAAATTTATTAGCCATAAAAAGCCTTGGTCGTGTTTGCACCTGCCACCTCCATTCCATTTGGCCGATCATTCACCCCCATATGATTGTTTAACCATTTTGAGGAACAGCTGCGAAGAGTGATTTCACTTAGCCATCCTTGTAACACTGCCGTGATTGGAAAATTCCAACCTGTACCTGGAATCTGCTGCTATCCCTGTTTGTCACTCGTTCCTCAAAAGACGAGTCTTCTTTGAGCTCTTTTCAATTGACTCGTAAAATATGAAAAGTTTGCCGAGTTTTGGCCTTCCAGCTCGTTAAAAGGAACGGAAGAGCTATCCCTCATCTAGATTTTAATCTTTTTGGACCTGAGGGATTATTACACAAAAAGGTCAAGCGCTTGTTTTATTCGGCTCGTTAAAGTTATCGAAAACTCATCCCTTCTGTATTGTTTTATACTTTTTCGGACTTAAGGGATTAGATGACGAAAAAGGAATTTTGGAGTTAACTTTTTGTACCTTTTCAGACTCTCTAAAAATGAAAAGGACCGAGTTGTCTTTGTCGCTAGACTCATTAAAATGATTAAATAGCGACAAACTTGTCTTTAGACGAGAACGAGTTTCCCTATCACTAGGCTCGTTAAAACATAGCGATGGGCTTGCCCGAAGGGCAGGTTATAGAACAAGCATATGTTATCCTCCTCAAGCTTGACAAAAATAAAGAGGTACTGGTCAGAAATGACTGGGGAAAAATTGGGAGAACCTCAAAGCTTTAATGGTAGCAAGTCGCTCTTGAACATGACACTTTGTCTTCTGTATCACATCGGGTTGGGTTGTTTCATTCACCGGTCTCATCAGCATGGTCTTCGCCAAACCATCCGTATTTGGGGTAATGCTACCGATCCATCACATCAGTGTTGTTATATGTTCAAGAGATGTTGTTCAGAAAGAGTCAACCGTGTCCCATCCACTGCCATACATTATCCTTCATCCACCCATGATCGCCACCCTGAATCATATTTCACAGATTGTTTTCACCTCCACTAAAATCATTAGCTCCGTTCTGTGTCGCTGATGTGGGATTCATTAAGGCCCTCCTTTGACGGATCGCTTCTTGTCGACTTCAGCTCATTATCCAAGAAGTTGATCTAGGAACACCCCCCCCAGTACTTTGAAGCTTGCATGCCTCAATGGCAAGTTTCTCACTTCTGGCGACAGGTATACATCAATGACCTTCGACCAGAAGATTTTGCGTGGTGTTCGACGCCAAGTCCTATATTCACACCACGTGAATTGTACTGTAGTACCTTGAGGGTCATTATCATTATCGGTGATTCCTCTCGCACTTGTTAACGGTTTACATTATTGACCGGTAATCAAGCGATGTCTTTCCATGTTCGACTGCAGCGCAATTCTCACATGGATCGACTTGTACTTAGAGTGAAGATCGAACGAGTTTGAAGACCCCGGATCTAGTTTCATCCATCCGGGCTGCGATATATATTCAGGAAATATAAAGGCATTTGATATGTACATTATTGCAACAGATGATCATCCTACTCAAAGGATGATAATTTCAGCAGAAAATTATCAGTCTATCATCAGACGATCGTCTGTTATATGTACCGAAATGAATTTATAAAGATGAGCATGGGAATGCCCGCCTCAGCTAGATCATGAAAGCAGAAGGAAAAATAATGTATTGCATTGTATTTTATTACAGGGCACCTCTCAGCGATTGAATGAACTTCGGATCCTCTTGATAAAGCATTTCACCCGATAAACGACCTCATACTTTAGGGGGCAACTGTTATAGACATTTTTGTGCCTAACAACATGAAGCATGAAATGTCAATAATCTGAGGGATCCAAAGTCCCTAAACATGTTGTTCCTACCCCTAGAGGAACAAGGTCAGCAAACCACAGCACTGAAAATCAGTTCTCCACCTGAAAACACTCAAAAACAAGCTATTTCTGGATCATGTCAGCTGCTCCACTGAGCATCTGCGCTGAATGTCAACTGCTCCACTCTGTACCTGCGCTGAATGTCAAAAGCAATGAAGGCTACCTGCGCTGGGCGAGATTGGCCAAGTGGCACAGTCATTCTGCAAGGTGTCAATTGCCCAGGAAGCTTCCAAAATGACACTTGGATCAAGGAATTCGACTTGTGATGAGTAAGAGGATCTAGATCTCCAAGTGGAAGCAAGAAACTCCAAGTGGACTCAAGAACTAAAGAATAACTGAAGTGGGAGACGACACTAGTCAGCTTCATGCCAGTCTCAAGATGACTCATCCTTTCTCCAAAACTACTATATATAGAGCTCTCTCATGAGGTCTATGGGGGCTGGAATTTTGCGCAAGTAAGGAAGTGTTGTTGGTTTGAGTATAGAACTATTGGGTGATTTGCTTGAAGGAGGTGAAGAGGATATTTCTTTCTGCTGGGAGGTGTTGCTGGATTGGGCCTTTTATGGTTGTAACACTCTCGAAACTTTACTTCTTCCATTAATAAAGCATTTGAGGTTATTCTATATGCATGTATCTTAATGGTGAATTGATGCTTGTATATTTGATTTATTCTAATCCCTGAATCGATTATGGATGTATGCTTCTTGTAGTTTCCTTTTCTTGTGATTTTACAGGATCTTTGTGTAGCTGGGCCGGTGAAAGAGCAGGGAGCTAGGAGCAAGCAGCAAAGAGGGAAGATTGGATCAACCATTAGCAGAAGATAACGGTTAGTGGATCCCTTTCTCCTCTCTCTCTCATCTCATAAAGAAGTAATCTTGAATAGCTTTGCATTCAATTGTTGCTGAGGTACTATCACCCTTAGAGTGGGATAGGGTCATTCCGTATTGGATACTTTTCCCAACAACAGCCTTAGACCACCAATTACTCACAGTTTGAGGATTAGGTGAATATGGAGAATACTGACCACACCAGCAGATGCACAGAACCCTGTGATGGCCGGCTGCAACCAGTAAAGAGGTCTGCAAATCTATTTCCTAATGCATAGACAGGATGACAGCTCTCTGGCACTAAGTAAATAGAAACCTGCATAACACATTCAATGATACATACTAGACTTCAACATAGAGGTGGGATGACAGCCCCTCTAATGCTAAATATAAAGAGCACATGAAAACTACATAATAGGCACAACCTAGAACAAAATAGAAGTGGAGAGTGAGCAATTAACAACAAAAGAAGCTTGTATTAGCTGAAAATGAAGACCAGATGCTCCAAGTATCAAAGTAGTTACAGTCTCCAGACGTTGAACCTTACATCAGAACCAAAACCATCAACCATCATCCCTGATTACATCTGTGTTCTGGGTATATATAGAGTTTGATTACAAAGATGTCTGCTGTTCTATGCGTGGAGGGGTCATAATGGACCACAAACCGCTTTAACTGTCTGATGGAGTATTTAGTGTAGTCTGCCTGCTTCAGTGAGAAAAATTGATCTTCTTGGATGCTCTGTTGTACTTCTCTAGCAGGTGGAGTGCAATATGGAAGACATTCCATAACTGATAAATGCGTTTAACTGCTTGAGGCTTGTCCTTCTCGTTCTTCAGCCATACTGCTCTTGAATGCAGTTGTTGAGGAGTAACTACTCAGAGTAATGAACACTGGCCACCTTCATCCTTCGGATGCATGGTAAAGGTCAAGGACGTGAAGACTGCATGGCAGGATCATGAACATGATGGGAATAAATATTAGCCGTTGGATCAAGTGAATCGACGACAGAGATCTCTCGGTGAGAGGTGACAGGAGGAAACAAAGGCGAAAATGATTGTGAGTCGTCGGATCTTGCAGATGGACGACAGAGATTGGTTTACAAGAGATGTCGAGAGATATGAGAGCGGGACGATCACCGGTAGTTGGATCTTGGGCGGGCAGATCCAACGGTTGTCGGGCGTGGAAGATGCATGGAGTTTACCGGGCGGGGAGAGTGGGGGAAGCAGTAAGCGGTAATGCTCGCACCGCTTTAAAAGGTCGGGCGGTAATCGTACACAGGCGTGCGATTACAATCAGCGGGTGACACGTGGCAGATGCGATAGGAGGAAAACCACTTTCCCCCTGAGTTACCGCGCGGGCGGTTCGTGGGATCGAGAGGAGCGAATGTCGTCCGATCGTGGCAAAGGTGATCGGACGGTGGGGAATAAGCGAGCAGGTTAGTGGGCTGATGTGATAGGGACACATCAGATTTTGGGTGAAAAGTCAATGGTTGCGATTATGGCGGAGGGTTGTATGGGTGCAGGTTCATGTGTACAAGGTCGTATGAGGGTTCGGGCTTAAGAGCGAGGGCCCTCTACTATGGGGTTTTTAAACCGAGAAGCAGGAGAAATAGAAACCAGAGGAGGGTGAAGGGAATAGAATAGGAAAGGAGGACAACCATTATAGGTCTTTCTCTGAGCACGACCAAGGATCTAACTTGCCTTCAGCTTCTAAGGATCAATGTTATATAGCAGAGCTAACACCCATATACATAATTTTCACAGAAATAAAAATCCAGAGAGCTATTACTCATACCTTCTACCATACCTTTACTAAGAAGTATTTGAAGGACCTTCTCTCCAATATGTCCAAGCCTTTGATGCAACAACATCGTCTTCTCTCCAGAGACCACTAGATTTTCTGCTCCACTTTTAGGAACCACAAAACTATTGCACCCATCAATAATAGTGCTACCTTGCAGCTTGTACAAAGTTCCAATTCGAACTCCCTGCATCAATACTAGTGCTCCCCGAACCGTCTTGCAGGTATCCTTCTTGAACACTATTTTTACACCTGCATCATCCAGCTTGCTCACAGAAATCAGATTTCTGGCTAATGAAGGAATATGTAGAACACTTGGAAGTGTTCTAACCCTTCCACCTTGCAACTTCAACTTTAATTTTCTGCGACCAATGATTCTAGACTTCCTATCATCCCCTAGGAAGACATCACCACCATCGTATTTCTCATATTCACATAACCACTCTCTATGGGGAGTGAAGTGAAAGGATGCACCTGATTCAATGAACCATGCCTCATGATCTACATGTGTACTTGAAGAAGCCAAGTACACATCCCCACCTTCATATGAGGTGGTTTTCACCTCTGCAGAAGGAGCATCATTGGATCCCTTTCCTTTACCAAGAGCTTTAGATTTACAGTCCCTTTTGTAGTGCCCTTCCTTTCCGCATTTCCAGCACACCACTTTTACAGGTTTTCCTAGAGATTTAGATATCCCTCTAGATTTAGGTCTCCCACTCGATGACTTATTTTTTTTCTATTCTAGGATCATCCTTGTATAGACAAGGCATCACCATTATGTCTCTCCATATTTTTCCATCTCATCTCCTCCGTCAGCAAGGATGAGACTATTTCATCAAACTACAAGGCAGTTTCATTGCAATAACCAGACTATCCCACGAATATGGTAGAGAACACAACAAACTGATGCAGGAGAACCAAGTCTTCTGCTTTAGCAAAGCATGTGGAGAAAGCCAATCATCATGTCTGTATCGAGGAGGCTAGTGTTATTGCTAGAGTATCCCAATTCCATCACCGGAAATTTAGGGAAGCCCTTGAGATTGAAAAAAGGCCGAACAATATCAATAGAGAGGATGGCTGGAAGATCAGTAGTTGCTGGGTCCTAGCCCTCTCCTCCTAGTCATTGTCTTCCTGTCTTCCCCTCCCTATGTATAGCTTTTTCTTGTTGTCTTTTAAATTTTTTTCCCCTGGTTTCCCGTTTCTTGTGGCCTTTGTTCTTTGAGGTTGATATAGTTGGAGGTATTGTAATAGCACTTATTTATGCTATTTGTTTTATTCTAATAACAGAAGGAAAATAATCTTGAAATTAATCTATGATAATTTTAACCCTTAAATAAACCATTAATTTTAAATATTAAAATATTCTTTCTAACCCTTAAATTACTCTAATATTTATATATTTAATTAACTTTTATAAATAACTATTAAATTAAAATTAATTTATTTTATAATTTATTTATTTTAATATATATTTATAATTATAAGTGTATAAAACAGTGTCTTTAACTTACATTTTAATAAAAATATGACTAACTATTTATATATTACTCTAATATTTATAACTTTTATAACTAACTACTCTAATATTTAGATCTAATATCTTGGATAACTTACTATTAATTTAAATTAATTTATTTTAATATATATTTATACTTATAGCTTACTCTAATACCATAATTATAATTTAAATTACTATCAGACCCTTAAATTACTCTATTATTTATATATTTATTTAACTTTTATAAATAACTTTTATTTTAAAATTAATTTATGTTATAATTTATTTATTTTAATATTTATTTATAAATAAGTGTATGTAACAGTGCCTTTAACTTATATTTTAATAAAAATATAACTAGCTCTTTATATATTACTCTAATATTTATATATTTAATAACTTTTATAACTAACTATTAATTACTCTAATATTTAGATATAATAACTTTGATAACTAACTATTAATTTAAATTAATTTATGTTATAATTTATTTATTTTAATATATATTTATAATTGTAAGTGTATAAAATGGTCCATTTACTTTAATTTAATAAGAATATAACTAACCGAAGTAACTTATTTAATTAAATAATGTTTTTTTTTTTCTTTTTTGCTATTTATATATTACTCTAATATTTATATATTTAATAACTTTTATAACTAACTATTAATTACCCTATTATTTAGATATAATAACTTTGATAACTAACTATTAATTTAAATTAATTTATGTTATAATTTATTTATTTTAATATATATTTATAATTGTAAGTGTATAAAATGGTCCATTTACTTTTATTTTAATAAGAATATAACTAACCGAAGTAACTTATTTAATTAAATAATGGTTATACCCCTAATCTAGTCCTAACTAACTGTTTCCCGGTCAAATCTAGCCGTTGTCAATATAGCCGTTACCTGGTCAAGAAATATAGCCGTTGGAGGTTCTGCTCTATCTATTTAACATGCAAAGCGAGATCTGTTCATTCAACTTGTCCTGACGATGAACCACACTGGTTGGTTTGAAACGCGTCGACAAATGAAATATCATGTGATTTACGTTGAAAAATCTCTCTTAAACTTAATATGGATCACAGAAGCCTCAATTCAACACTTATCTTCATCTGAAATTTTAATATCAATAGATGTTAACTGACTTACCACAATATTAAATGCGTTCAGATGCTCTGTCACCGAGTCTCCATATTTCATCCTCAAGTTATATAGCTTTTTCTGTATGAACAGTTTATTCACCAGAGACTTAGATTGGTACAAAGTCCCTAACTTGTCCCACAAAGCCTTCGTCGTAGCTTCCCTTGATACATTCATTAACACTGAATCTGAGACACACAATTGTATTGTGCTCTTTGCCTTCCGATCCAACTTCTTCCATTCTTCATCGGACACTCCCGTTGGTTTAGTACCCGGATCTACCGTGATCTACTGATCTTTATCCACCAACAGATCCTCCATCTTGAGTTTCCACAACTCAAAACTCTGACCATTAAATTTCTTGATCTCTATCTTTCCATTGCTCGCCATCTTCTTTCACCACCAGAATTGATCTCGCAGATCTCCCACTGAATAGGGTCTACCACAAGCTCGAGCAAAACTCATTAGCAACAAAGTCATCCCCTTGAAGCCAAAACTGCTCTGATACCAAATGTAGTTTTTAACCTCGTACAGAAATTACCCGCATACGAATTCTAAAACACAAAAAATAAACAATGCGAGAGCATAACACATAAAACACATATACACAGAGATTACCCTTGGATCCCAAAACCTGAAGCATCCAATACCATGGAACGAAAACCATTGTGTCCAAAAACGTGTGTGAAAATCATGCACAAAACCATAGGTGGGTCCGCCCAACCTAACATATGGTCCAAAACCAAAATTTTCCAGGGCGCTGCCCCGGACCCCATAAAGTTGGGTTACGGGTACACCTCGAACCCCTTGTGAACCCCCCCGCTACACAATCGACGCAACGAAGGGGGGCTCCACCCCCCTCTAACCCCTCGGTTAACTACATGGGCTAGTCGTGCAAAGAATATAACACAACCCAACACTACCATGGAATTCCATCTAGTCCATCACTGTTGTGTTCTAGGGATTCCCCCTGAACACCTAATCATCATGTTGAACCTTGTTGACATCAATGACAACACTAACACAACAACCCATACACCACCAATTGTCCAACAAAGCTGACTAGCTTCTTCAAAAGTCTAGTCGGTTAAGCACAATATCTCCTCCAACAGGTGCCTATATTTGAAGGATGTTTTTCTCATATTTTACAAAATCTCCATTTCATCTATCTAGAACCTTCCCAGATAGTCTCTACCTAGAGAAATGGTATAAAGGAGGAGGATTGGGTTTCCAAATGACTGGAAAAGCTCTTAATTTCATAATGCATTCTAGAAATATCATGGGTTATTAAGTCTTGCGTGCCCTTGGTCGATGTCTTTGATCACCAAATAATTCTTATTAAATTGGATAAAAAAGAGAATAAGCATGCCTCCCTCTGATACTCAACCATTCATGGTTTCTTGAGGAGGCCTGTAGGATTATGATCACTTCTATTTGAACCCCTTTGTAGCCCAACTTAGGCCTCTCTTTCATCCAATGATTCACATTTTTTTGTTAAAGTAATAAATTAGTACCACTAGGGGTTGGGTCAAGATTCATCTAAAAAATTATCCACCTTTTCTTCTTGAAACGAAGTAAAAAATCGATTCTCTTTTGGTTGATCACCCTTTGAGCCATCCCACCAGGGAACAAGAAGCTTCCCATAAATATCTTATGGATAAAAGGAAATATCTTCTTTCAAAATAATAGATAATATGACATATTAAGAGTTGTGATGTCTGGCTTGGTAAGGGGGAAAATAACACCAAAATTTTCCATAGATATGCCAACTACAAATTTTTTCTCAAAACCATTTTGGAAATTTCAAATTTGGACAAGTTATCAATTAAACCCTTTCAAGAAAAGGCATAAATAGAAAGGGACTATTATAGTAGGCTTTTCTAAGAACCATCAAGCTACCCTATTGAGGAAGTGTTAAGTGTAATCATATTTTTACCAATATTTCTTTTCAAATTAGAAAAAATTATCCTTGGATACAAAGGTATTTGAAGGTGAAATCCTAACCACTCTCTCCTCCATGCAAAAGGAAAAACGCTTCAGTCTAAATAGACTCACTATGGAATTTTATTTATATTTGTATGATATACCCAAAATAAACCATATCAAGGTGGTGTAAGAATCAAAATGTTCTAGGAATATCTTAGGATCTTTCAACACTGCTCACTCAGATCTTGTTCCCAAAGATTCTTCTTCTTTTGATGATTAGAGACCTATCTCCTACTTGAATATTATATACAAGCTCATCTATAAGATAATTTCTAATAGGCTCAAACCTCTTCTTGGTAATATTGTTGTAGAAGAGAAGTTTTATTTGTTATTCAAAAGGAAAATTCATGATGTGGTTTCTTTATCCTAGTAATCCATTCAATTTGTTAAGCTTAAATGCTTCGTGTGGTTATCCTTAAGCTCAATATTTCTAAAGCCTTTGACAAAGTTCATTAGATCTATCTCATACTTGTTCTTCTTCAAATGGGCATGCTACTTTTTATGGCCAATCATATAATGGGATACATCTAATTAGCTTCCTTTATGGTTCTTATTAATGATTCTCCATCTAAATTCTTCAAGTCATTTAGAGGGTTGCATTATGGTTTCTTGCTATAACCCTTCTTGTCTCCATTAGTGGGTGAATACCTCAAAATTGAAATTGATAATTCAAGGCATCAAGGAGAGCTCAAGGGTTTCTAAATCTCACCTTTAGATGGTATTTCTCATTTTTTTTTACGATGTGCTCTTATTCACGACAAGATCTCCTTAGGGGTTTCTAGCCATCAAACAAATTATGGATATTTATTGTAGAGGCATTGGCATGGAAATGAATATGAAAAAGTCAAATATTATTTTTAGCTTCCCTTGGGATGATTTACAAGCTTATTTGGATATGAATCTCCCTTTCCTTGTTTAAGTATTGATCCTAACTAGAAGTACTTGGGCTTTGTCTTGAGCAGGATACTTACTCTGTTAAGGATTGGATTTTTCTCTATAAGAAAATTGAAGCATACATTTCTCTGTATGTTTACAAGTCATCATCTCAGGGTTTTTGGTTGGTCTTATTTCACTCTTTTTTGAGAATCATTCACATATATTGGGCCTCTATCATTAAAATACTCAAAGGGATTCAAGAAAAAATAAGAAAGGTCACTTTTCAATTCCTCTGGTATGGAAATAGAAGGTTAAATGAAATCACCCTATTTAAATGGTCTATCATTTCCTTCCTAAGATAATTCGGCAGGGTATCTATAGTTTCTATCATTATTTAGTGGTAAAAAAATATTGTGTCTCACCTCCAATTTCTCCCTTTGGGGAAAGGTGATGACTTGAAAGTCTCTTCATATCATTTCAATGGAAGATTAGTTTTTCTCCCCTTTAAAATTGGTTAAATAACTCTAATGTTTGAAAATCATTTTTTGAAACCTTTCCCTTTGTTGAAAAATGGACAACGTGGTGATTTTTTTTAAACCATAACATAAAAATTTTTGTATTAAAAGTATGCGCTTGGAGGCACAACATTACACCAAGAGTACAAAATTTGGAAATATTAGGTTAATAATATTTGTATGTTCATCCTTCCCAATATCCATTAACATTATTATGAAAAGTTTTGTTATTTTATAATTATTATACTCATAAACCATCCAAAACAAGTCCACTATCCAACACAATGGACATACCATAACAACTAGTTTTGTAGAATGGGATCCTCCTACTCGAGTAGAGGTCCTCACTCCATAGAGGGATTTGTGTTGTTAAAATCCTATATTTAGACTTGAACATGACTAATGGAGTTTCCATAGAAATGTTGGGTTGTGTTATATTCTTTCCACGACTAGCCCACATAGTTAATCGGGGGGTTAGGGGGGCGCTGAGCCCCCCTTCGTTGCGTCGATTGTGTAGTGGAGGGGGGGTTCACAGGGGGTTTAAGGGGCACCTGTAACCCCACTTTATGGAGTTCAGGGCGGTGCCGCGGAAAATTTTGGTTTTGGACCCTATGTTAGGTTGGGTGGACCCACCTATGGTTTTGTGCATGATTTTCGCACATGTCTTTTGGACGTGATGGTTTTCGGTCCATGGTATTGGACGTGATGGTTTTCGGTCCATGGTATTGGATGCTTCGACATGTATAAATATGTATTATAACATTTAAAGGAGCATAATGAAAGAATCAAGCTGATAGTCTCGGTTTTGGGATCCAGGGGAAAATCTTTGTGTATATGTGTTTTATGTGTTATGCTCTCGCATTGTTTATTTTTTGTGTTTTAGAATTCAAATGCAGGTAATTTCTGTACGGGGTTAAAACCTACATTTGGTATCGAAGTTGTTTTTGCTTCAAGAGGACGCCTTTGTTGCTGAGGGGTTTCACTCAGGCCTATGGTAGACCCTGTTCAGTGGGAGATCTACGAGATCGATTTTTGTGGTGAAAGAAGATGGTGAGCAGTGGAAAGATAGAGATCGAGAAATTTAATGGTCAAAGTTTTGAGTTGTGGAAACTCAAGATGGAGGATTTGTTGGTGGATAAAGACCAGTGGATCACAGTAGATCTAGGTACTAAACCAACGGGAGTGTCTGATGAAGAATGGAAGAAGTTGGATCGGAAGGTAAAGAGCACAATACAATTGTGTGTCTCAAATTTAGTATTGTTGAATGTATCAGGGGAAGCTATGACGAAGGCTTTGTGGGACAAGTTAGGGACTTTGTACCAATCTAAGTCTCTGGTGAATAAACTATTCCTACAAAAAAGGTTGTATAACCTGAGGATGAAAGATGGAGACTAGGTGAGAGAGCATCTGAACGCATTTAATACTGTGGTAAGTCAGTTAGCATCTGTTGATATTAAAATTTCAGATGAAGATAAGTGCATCAGTCTGTTGTGTTCTCTACTAGATTCGTGGGACAATCTGTTTATTGCAATAGGTAGCAATGCAACTGCCTTGCAGTTTGATGAAATAGTCTCAGCCTTGCTGATGGAGGAGATGAGACGTAAAAATATGGAGAGCCAGAATGGTGATGCCTTATCTATACGAGGACGGTCCCAGAACAGAAACAAAAATAATTCATCAAGTGGGAGATCTAAATCTAGAGGGAGATCTAAATCTCTAGGAAAACTTGTAAAGGTGGTGTGTTGGAAATGCGGGAAATGAAGGGCACTTCAAAAGGCACTATAAATCTAAAGCTCTTGATAAAGGAAAGGGATCTGATGATGCTCCTTCTATAGAGGCACAAACCACCTCAGATGAAGGTGGGGATGTGTACTTGGCTTCTTCAAGTACACATGTTGATCATGAGGCATGGTTGATTGACTCAGGTGCATCCTTTCACTTCACTCCCCATAAAGAGTGGTTCTGCGAGTATGAGAAAAATGATGGTGGTGTCTTCTTAGGGGATGATAGGAAGGCTAGAATCATTGGTTGTGGAAAGGTAAAGTTAAAGTTGCAAGGTGGAAGAGTTAGAACACTTCCAGGTGTTCTGCATATTCTTTCTTTGGCCAGAAATCTGATTTTTGTAAGCAAGCTAGATGATGCAAGTGTAAAAATAATGTTTGAGAAGGATACCTGCAAAATGGTTCAGGGAGGACTGGTATTGATGAGGGGAATTCGAATTGGAACTCTGTACAAGTTGCAAGGTAGCACTATTATTGATGGGTGCAATATTTCTATGGTTCCTGAAAGTGGAGCAGAAAACCTAGTGGTCTCTGGATAGAAGACCATGCTGTGGCATCAAAAGCTTGGACATATTAGAGAGAAGGGCCTTCAAATACTTCATGGTAAAGCTATGGTAGAAGGTATGAGTAATAGCTCTCTGGATTTTTATTTCTGTGAAAATTGTGTATATGGGAAGTAGAATTAGGTGAGTTTCCCCTCTGGTGGTAAGAGGGCGAAACATATATTAGAGCTTGTGCACAGTGATGTGCTTGGACCAGTGAAGGTTCCATCACTGGGTAAGTCTATGTACTATGTACCATTTATAGATGACTTCTCAAGGAATACATGGATATATTTCCTTAAGAATAAATCTGAAGTCTTTGATAGGTTTAAAGAATTTAAGGCTTTGGTGGAAAACCAGACAGAGAAGAAGATAAAGGTACTGAGGACAGATAATGGTGGAGAGTTTTGCAGCAAGGAATTTGAATAATTCTGTAAGAAGTGTGGCATATCATGGCAGAAGACTACTCCATATACACCTCAAAAAAATGGAGTTGTATAAAGAATGAACAAGACGTTGATGGAAAGGGCAAGAAGCATGCTCAGTGGTGCTAGGTTAGGACAAGAATTCTGGGCAGAGGTGGTGGATACTACATGTTACTTGGTCAACAGGTCACCTTTGTCAGCGTTGGAGGATAATACTCCATAAGAGGTATGGACTGGTAAGAAACCCTCTCTTTCACATCTAAGGGTATTTGGATGTGATGCATATGTACATGTTCCAAGGGAGAAAATAACCAAGTTGGATAGTAAATATGAAAAGTGCATCTTTATTGGGTATAAGGATGGTTTAAAGGGTTATAATCTTTGGAACCTAGTAATAAGGAAGGTTGTGTACAACCGAGATGTGGTGTTCAGAGAGGTGAAAGATGTTATTAAACATGAAGTCCAACCAAAGGAACCTAAGAATATAGAGTTTGAGATAAAGGAGGAAGAATCAGACTCTACAACAGAGGAGGAATTAGAAGATTAAGAGCCACAAACTGCGGCTATGATAAGATCAGTTCGAGAAAGAAGGTAGCCAAAAAGGTATAGTCCATCTGCTTTCTGCTCAAATTTTGCTTTGCCTATTACTGATGATGATCCCATAACTATGAAGGAAGCAGTGGATTTAGAGGATGGAAAAATTTAGAAAGAGGCCATGGTTGATGAAATGGCATCTTTGCACAAAATTGAGGCTTTGGATTTGGTGGAGTTGCCAGCTAGAAGGAAACCCATTGGAAGCAAATGGGTGTTCAAGAAGAAGACAAATGCAGAAGGAAAGGTCGAGAAATACAAAGCTCGGTTGGTAGAAAAAGGTTATTCCCAGGTGCGAGGAATTGATTTTAGTGATATTTTTTCTCCTGTTGCCAAGGTAACTTCTATTAGATTACTTTTATTTGTTGCTACTGCTTTTTATTTTGAGGTAGAACAAATGGATGTGAAGATAGCATTTCTTCACGAGGATCTAGAAGAGGAAATATACATGAAGAAACCTGAAGGATTTGCGGTGAAGGGTAAGAAAGAACTGGTATGCAAGTTAAAGAAGTCTCTGTATTAGTTAAAACAGTCACCAAGGATGTGGTATCAGAAATTTGATACATTTATACGGGGACTTGTGATGAGCCCCAATTTTTGGTACAATTTGGGCTCATTTGGCCTACTTACCTTGCTCAACCATTCATCTTTTATCACTTATGCATTCATTTCTTAGTATATTTGTGTTATTTGTAGGAAGAAGGGCAGACATTATATCTATGTGGCTAATACATGATGATTTCAGGTTTTTGGCATTAAAGAGAGCAAAAGACCACGTAGAAGGAGACAAGGAGACAGCAAAGGTGGCATTGCAAGTTTATAGGGAGGTTGTCTACAGCCTTAAATAACCTCCCTCGTGATTTTCACCTTAACTCCGAGCTCCAACAGCTCTCCCCACCGAGCTTAGAGGCAGCCAACAGATTCTACAGGATCAGCAGTTTGACTTTCAGTTGGACAGCCAAGCTCCACGAATGGAGGAAGCCAGCTTGATCTTCATTGTGTATAAATATGAAGGCCGTAGCCTTTGATAGGAGCTTTTTGAACCTTGGAACTATTATTGTACTTTCTGAGCACGAGCTACAGCTCGGTGTTTGTTTTTGTAAGCCAGTTTTGGCATGACATTAGACTTTTGATTATGAATAAAGGCAAGCAGATTTGGATCTAATTCTGAGCTTTTAAGGGAGCTATAGCTCTCAGGTTAGGGCCCAACCTGAGAGCAATAGACCTCCTCTTCGTTGTATTGTTACTTGTTTCCTTGCAGCACTTTATTTCCTCTGTTTTGATATGCATTTAGAATTTACAGTCTGCTGATTTGGTTTCTTGTATGTGATTGAGTAGGATTCATTTACAGTTAAAGTGCTTTCAGTTGCGTAGATTAGAGTAGGAGGATTGTAATTCATTAGAGCTCAAAAAAGGTTGATAGTGCACTCGCTGCCATCTCTGTCTAGAGATTGGGGGTGTGGGCTGTACCAACCACCAAAAACGCAGTCTTATGCTTTCATGCAAGCTGCCACACAGTCATTGCAATCGTAGATCTTTCCATGCATTTTGCTCTAGAGCCATACTTCTTCATTCTAACTCCATGCATGACTTCTCTTCACGATTTACATTGCTATTCATTGGTTAAATAGCACAAGTAGCACAGGTTAATGGATTCTCATTTTTGGTGCAAGACATAAGCAATTTGTTTTATTTACACTTCTCAGTATCATTCCATTTCCTTCTTCTTCTTCTTACCCACTCCTAAAGCCACCTACTCAACCTCTGTTCAGTTTGTTTACCTTCCAACTCTTCCATTGCCCACGTAGCTCCATTTCCTTGACCTTTCGTTGCTCCCATCCTTCTATCCACCAACCACTTCGTGCACTCTTTCTCCATCTTGTTTCTCTGCTCCTGAGCCATCACAAGCTCCATCTCCATCTTACATATCCACCCATACCGCTCCATCACCTCACCATCACTGAAAACTCCCACGGTAGAACATCCTGTAGAAACTAGCAGACTTCCTGTAGAATTCCTGAGTTTCCTGTAGGATCCCATGCAGACATCCTGTAGGAGCCTGCAAACTCAGTTGCCGAGCACCTGAACGTTGTAGACTTCTGTGGACTGATGCTAGGGACCCCCTAGGACCTCTCCTAGCCCTCCTGACCTTTCCTAAGCTTTCTCTCCCTTCGCACCACCTCTGCACAGCCAAACCCTAATAAGAAACAAAATCATAATCACTCCATCCACTTAAGCAAAAATACAAAAACAATGTTCTTTTCAATGGAAGTAGTTTGAGTTCATGCATTTCACATCACTAGAAGTAATGGCATCATCTTCAGACATTTGCACTCTCATTATTGCATCATAGAGGTTAAACTAGTCAGATTAGGGTTTACTAGGGTTTCCATGTTTTGGTTGGCTTTCAGTTCATTTTTGCAAAGTAGATTAACTTCCTTTGAAATAGCCTTCGTCCATCATTTAGAAAGCTTCTTCTGAGAGCATATAGAAGTTGGCTTGAGCCCTAGCGGACTTGTGCCAGCTGACCAAGTGACAGCTGCGACAAGAGCTAGTACTTGTGCATACATCACCGTCGCTTCCAAGTTTGTACGAACTACTGGGTTGATAAAATTAGAGATAGGAAGCCCTAGGAAGCCCCAGGAGTTGTAGCATTATTGCTACAATACTGGAGCCCACCAACTTGGCTTCACCAGAAGCAAAGTAGATCACTATGTGTATTTTAAATTAATTGGTGACCGTGTTATTTATCTGGACTTATATGTGGATGATATGTTGTTGGCTGGAAATGACAAAGAAATTATCCAGGATTTGAAGACCCGATTGTCCTCCAAATTCAACATGAAAGATCTTGGTGCTGCAAACTATATTTTGGGAATGGAAATTAAAAGAGATTGGGCAAAGAGGAAGCTCTGGTTAAACCAGAGGAAGTATGTTGAGACAATACTGCAGAGGTTTAATATGCAGGATAGTAAACCAGTGAAGGTTCCTATTCCTGTAGGCGTGAGGTTATCTGCTGAACAGTGTCCCAAGACACAAGAAGAGGAAGAGGACATGTCCCGTGTTCCATATGTAAGTGCAGTCGGTAGCCTGATGTATGCAATGGTCTGTACTTGACCAGACATTTCACATGGAGTGGGAGTATTGAGCAGGTTTATGTCAAAACCAGGGAAGGAGCACTAGAAAACAGTGAAGTGGGTTTTCAGGTACTTGCGTGGCACTAGTGATTATGGTTTGTGCTACCAAGGAAGATCAGGATTGGACAGAATGTTGGATATTCGTGGCTTTTTTGATGCAGATTGGGCTGGAGATCTAGATCAGAGAAGATCTACAAGTGGGTATGTTGACACCTAATCCTCTGCGATTGGGTGAATTTGGAATGTGAACAGTCATCAAGAAGATGAACTGATCAGTCACATTCATGTATATAACAATAGCTACCTAATGAAATAAACGAATCAGTTTTTCTGCCAAGTCTGGAGTTACTCCTAGCCTGACATGGTATCAGAGCCAGTTCTTAAAATAGTTGTAACTCCCTTCATTTCTGATGTTGTCCTCTGTCGTTCTGACCTAAGCTTTGTCCTCAAACGCCTCTGTCATTCTGCCACACCTGTGCTACCCTGAATTCACTCAGAATCCAAAACCGTTCCAGCGCCTCTGGGCTCTGTCCATTAACGCATCTGTCCACTGAGCTTTCGATGCCAAAGATCTGTTGTGGCGGTTGAAGGGAAAGCGACTGCTGTTTGAGGGGACTCGAAAAGATGGTACCGTGATAGAGCCATTGTAACCTGGAAGCCATTGTTATCACTGTATTGCCTGTATTGACAGTGAGTGCGGCATACTGTAGTGTAAAGAATCGCTCCAAAGATTTAAAAATTGTTGTTGAAAAATACTTCCGGCGCAGTGGGGGAACAGTAAACATTGGAAGTTGATATTTGATTTGCTATCTGCTAACCCCTGCATTGTTTGAATCAAGCATTTTTCTAGTTCTTCGAACCGCGGCATACTGTCCACCTCTCAAAATTGCTTGCCATCATTAAGTTTAGGTGATTCCGTTCCGCGGACGTTTGGGCAGCATTTAACACAAAGCGCTCAATTGTTTATGTATATGATGTGATATATATTACAGTAGTAACACAAAGCGCTCGAATTGTTTATGTATATGCGGTGATATATGTTACAATAGTAACGTTTAACACAAGCGCTCAATTTATATATATATATATATATGCTGTGATATATGGTACGGTGATAGCGTTCAACACAGTGCTCATATTTTACAGTGGCAGCGTTTAACACAAGCGCTCAAATTGTTTATGCGGTGATATATATGTGGTGATATATGTTACAGTGGTAGCATGTTATCAACATTCGTTTCAATAGTCAATAATATATAAATGGTGTAGCAGAATCAGAATCATTCTTTTAGCAGCAAAAGTTTTTTTTTCTCCACAAAAGCACATTCTTTTTTCCATTAGAAGTATTATTCTATCAGCAAAAGTTATTTTTTTTTCACAGAATGCATTCAATCATCTCTATGGTAGGAATAGTTCTCACTGGCAAGGAGAACTATCCTGAATGGTCCCAGATGATAAAACACACCCTCATCTTCAATGAGTTGTGGAAAGGAGTGTGTGTCGGAGAAGGAGACAATGACCCAGTGCAGCCTACATCAGACAAAGAGCTCGTCATTTGGGAAAACAAGAACAACAAAGCCTATGTATTAATCGCAGCATCTGTAAATGAAGAAGTAAGTTGCCATATTTCATCATATTCAAATGCCTTTGAAGCTTTACAAAAGCTGAAAGAACTCTATGACTCACATTCTACACTTCAAGTCATCCAACTCATGATTAAACTCTTCACTCTTGAACTGCAAAATAATGATCCTCTTGCTCTTGCATCTGAAATAAAGTCTATAATGCACGATATCAAATCCACTAAGGTTGAGTTGGATATCTCTCTTATTTCTTTTCTCAAGGCACTTTATCCTACATACTCCAATTATCTTGAGTCTTTGCAAGCAAATGGAAATCTCAAAGATATAACCTTTGACTCTCTTGTGAAAAAGTTTGCTAAAAGAGAAAAAGCCTTTGGAAAGAAGACATCCCCTGAATCTTTTGAAGAGACTGTGTGCCTTGCTCATAAAGAAAAGTATCCTGCTCAAGATTCTACAAGAGGAAGAGGTGGACGAAGAGGAAGAGGAAGATATTTCAGAGGCAGGGGGGCAGACATTCTCAAGGAGAAAAGGCAGATTTACATTGTATTCGCTGCAAAACGAAATGGATCACATGATGCTTCTACATGCAAGCTACCATGGGACAAAATTGAGCAGAAAAGAAACTAGTAGAAAGGTAAAACTGATGATACAGACAAAGGTAAAGCACCTGAATCCGCTCACTATATTGAGGCACAATGTAACATTGGAGTAAATGAAGATTTGTTTAATGCTTCACTTGCTTCTTCGAAAAATGATTGGTTACTTGATTCAGGAGCAACCTGTCATATGACTCATAGGAAAGATTTTTTTGAAGATTTCACTGACAATGTTGATGGAGCAGTATACTTTGCAGATCAGTCAAAAATCAAGCCATCAGGGCTTAGCACAAGCAGGCTTAAACTGCCTAGTCTTCCAGACTTTCTTCTTGATCATGTTCTATATCTCCCACATCTCAAGAGAAACTTGTTGTCCTTGGTCCACATCCGCCAGCAAGGTCACTCCATTCATATGTTTGATGGCAAGCTTGAGGTAAGAAAAGCTTCTGACCACTCACTTGTCATGAGGGGAATAGAAGAAGAAAGGCTTCTCAGACTGCAAGGAATCTCTGCTCATGCACAACATTTCTCATATATTTCTCATCATGAAGAAGGTACACTTCCATCAAGTTTATTATGGCATGCTAGATTTGGACATTTAAACTATGACAGTCTCTGCTTATTGAAGAAAAATGGTGTTGTTGGTTTGCCTACAATTCCTAGGAAACATAAGCAATGTGATGCTTGCATTCTAGGAAAGCATAGCAAACAGTCTTTTCATGATTCACATTCAAGATAACATAGGAAGCTTGAACTCATTCATTCAGATTTATGTGGTCCAATGCCTGTTCCTTTTGCAAATGGAAATAAATATATCATGAAATTTATTGATGATTACACTAGAATGTGTTGGGTTTATTTATTGAAGAACAAATCTGATGCTTTTCAAACATTCAAGAATTTTCATAAATGGATTGAAAATGATGCACAATCTCATATTGGGTCTATTCGCACTGATAATCGAAAATAATATACATCAAATGAATTTGAACACTATCTTTGCCAACATGGGATCAAACATCAAACAACTGTGCCTTATAATCCCCAACAGAATGGTGTAGCTGAAAGAATAAATAGAACAATCTTGAATATGGTACGATCCATGCTTTTCTTCAAAAATGTAAAGATAATGTTTTGGGATGATGCTGTTCTATGTGCTGCATATATAAAGAATAGATGTCCATCTAATGCTATAAGAAACAAGACTCCTTATGAATTGTGGTATGGACATGTTCCTTCGGTAAAACATCTCAGGATCTTTGGTTCCACCTGTTATGCTTTGATACCAAAGGTACATAGAAACAAACTTGGTTCTAGAAGTCGTAAGTGTATCTTCCTGGGGTATTCAAACACCTCCAAAGCATACCGTCTCTATGATGAAGTAAATAAAATGTTTGTTGTATCTAGAGATGTCATTTTTCTTGAATCATCCAAATCTGACAATGTTGTTGAGCAGCAACTTGATCGCTTGGATAGATTCACAAAAACGAAATCATTTCAAGAGTTTGATAATCAGATTCCACATCTTGAAGGGGAGATTCCTATACTAGATCAACATGTGGAATCTTCTTCTGAAGAACAATCTCCCCTGCATGAAACTCCAACAACGGATGATTCTTTAAGTGATGTAATTGATAGAATTGGGAGACTCAATCTTGATTCAGTCCCAACTCAATCAACAGAGTAGCCTAGACCATCTCAGAAAGGTCCCCCAAAGTGGCTGACAAAAGACACTTGAAAGTGTTCATCCTGATGAAATTGGAAAAACAGGAACCAGAAATTCAAACCGACAAAATGGAGGTGATGTAGATGACTCTAATTCACCTGTTGATATGGATGTTACTTATGATTGTGAATTGAACTTGTCTACAGATTTTGAACCAACTTCCTTCAAAGAAGCTGCTTCTCATGATGAATGGAAAGAAGCAATGAAAAAGGAGTATGATGCCATCATAAAGAATGGCACTTGGAAGCTGGTTGATCCTCCATTTGGAACCAAACCAATTGGCTGCAAGTGGGTCTACAAGAACAAATACAAAGCTGATGGCTCACTTGACAAGCACAAAGCTAGGCTTGTGGCAAAAGGCTTTGCACAGAAGGAAGGGGTCGATTATGAGGAAACTTTTGCCCCCACAGCAAAATGGGCCACCATCCGGACACTCTTTGCACTAGCTGCTTAGAACGGTTGGAAAGTCCATCAAATGGATGTAAAAACTGCATTCTTGAATGGAGATCTAAAAGAGAATGTTTTTATGTCCCAGCTTGAAGGATTTGCTGTGAAATGACATGAACATAAAGTATGCAAACTTGTGAATTCCTTGTATGGCCTCAAACAAGCACCACGAGCCTGGTATGAAAAACTAACTGAGAATCTTCTGAAACTCAACTTCAATCATTTTGATCCTGATGATGCAACTTTATTTTTCAAGAAAGTTGGAAAAACAGTTGTATATCTTGTGGTATATGTAGATGATCTTTTAATGACAGGGAATAATGAAATCTATATTGCATCCATAAAGAAAGAATTAGGAAAAAGATTTGAAATGACTGATTTAGGCTATGTTCATTACTATCTTGGCATTGAAGTAACCCAACATCCAAAATCCATATTTATTTCTCAAAAGAAATACATTGGAGATTTGTTAAACAGATTTGGCATGACAGAGTGCAATCCTCTTTCTACTCCAATGGAACAAAACTTAAAGCTCACATCTATTGAAGGAAAGGAATTTTAGGATGCAACAAAGTATAGACAACTTGTAGGAAGTCTCATCTACCTCACTACTACCAGACCATACATTTCATTTATTGTTGGAATCCTCTCTAGGTTCATGCAAAAGCCTTGTGAGGGACATTGGTCTGCTGAAAAAAGAGTTCTAAGGTACTTGAAGGGAACTCAAGACCTTGGAATCAAGTATACACAGGTGGACGACTTCAGCTTGATTGGATACTCTGATTCAGACTTCGATGGAGACAAAGAAATTGGAGTATCTACTTCAGGATATGCTATGAGTCTTGGATCAGGAGCTGTCTCTTGGAGATCACGCAAACAATCAGTTCCAGTAGATTCCACAACAGAAGCAGAACACGTGGCAGCAGCTGAAGCAACGAAAGAAATTGTGTGGCTCAGGAAAATTCTTGAAGATTTGTAGGTAAAACAAGTACAATAAACTCCACTCATGATTGACAACACCTCTACAATAAAGTTGGCCAAGAACCCAAAGTTCCATGATCGTAAAAAGCACATCAATACTAAATATCATCTGATCTGACATCATGTTGAGGCCAAACCAATCCATCTCCGTCATTGTTCCACAAATGAGCAAATTGCAGACATCTTCACCAAAGCGC
Source organism: Pinus tabuliformis (assembly GCA_031772625.1). NCBI lineage: Eukaryota > Viridiplantae > Streptophyta > Pinopsida > Pinales > Pinaceae > Pinus > Pinus tabuliformis. Next base: position 1,170,087,186 of record CM062807.1, read on the forward strand.
TTGGAAGAGAAAAGCTTGAAAGATTTAGAACGATGCTTGGACTCACCAACATCCCTTCAGATTAAGGGGGGGAATGTTGACACCTAATCCTCTGCGATTGGGTGAATTTGGAATGTGAATAGTCATCAAGAAGATGAACTGATCAGTCACATTCATGTATATAACAATAGCTACCTAATGAAATAAACGAATCAGTTTTTCTGCCAAGTCTGGAGTTACTCCTGGCCTGACAGGGTATGTGTTTAACCTATTTGGAGGTTCAGTCAGTTGGATGAGTAAGAAACAATCTGTAGTGGCACTATCAACTACAGAGGGAGAATACATGGCAGCCACTCATGTAAGCAAGGAAGCGGTTTGGTTGCAGAGATTGTGTTCAAGTACGGGGTTAGTACAGGGAGCTATAAGGATAGACTGTGATAGCCAAAGTTCAATTTTCTTGGCAAAGAACCCCGCATATCATTCAAAGACAAAGCACATTGATGTTCAATATCACTTTGTGATGGATATGATAGAAGACAAAAAGGTGTTGCTGGTAAAGGTGGACACTTTGAAGAATACTGCAGATGCATTGACAAAATCTGTGAGCTCTGAGTTCTCTTGGTGTAGCGAGACAATGGGAATTTCAGGGCTGGAAAAATGACTAAGCTCTCTTGTGGCCCCCTATGGAAAGAAAACAACAAGTGGGAGAATGTTGGGTTGTGTTATATTCTTTCCACGACTAGCCCACATAGTTAATCGGGGGGTTAGAGGGGTGCAGAGCCCCCCTTCGTTGCACCGATTGTGTAGCGGGGGGGTGGTGTGGTCACAAGGGGTTTGAGGGGCACCTGTAAACCCACTTTATGGGGTCTGGGGTAGCACCCCAGAAAATTTTGGTTTTGGACCCTATGTTAGGTTAGGCAAACCCACCTATGGTTTTGTGCATGATTTTTGCACATGTTTTTTGGACGCGATGGTTTTTGGTCCATGGTATTGGACGTGATGGTTTTCGGTCCATGGTATTGAATGCTTCGACATGTATAAATATGTATTATAACATTTAAATGAACATAATGAAAAATTCAAGCTGGTATTCCCGGTTTTGGGATCCAGGGGAAAATCTCTATGTATATATGTTTTATGTGTTATGCTCTCGCATTGTTTATTTTCTGTATTTTAGAATTCATATGCAGGTAATTTCTATACGGGGTTAAAACCTACAAGGAAAAGGAAAGCTGGTTGCTAAATCACTTCCTTGTTAAAGCTCTTCATTAGCATTGAAGGAATCATATTTCATCTTCAACTCATTGAAGATGAGTCCTCTGATCCACCAAAATATACATGTTTGTATTCAAACTAGTAGCTAATTAATTGTACCAAATTTGGAGATGTAACATCTTCTCCTCTGAAATATGTAATTCTTGCTCAATTATGTGCTAATAATATCTTATAAACATTCTTAAAAAAATACTTAGGATGTTGGATTGATCACGTTCTTATTTAAGTTGAGCACTATTTTGTCCAATACTTGCATTAGAGGCAAGAAAATAGAAAGAGTTGGCAAAGGAAACTTGTTACCTTGAGTCCATAGTCTTTTCTTGTAACTGCTTCAGTCTTGACTGACCACTGATATTGTATCTAAGTAGAAAAGTAGACCAATTTCCTAGATGGAAACTCTCTACCCATGAATTGACTATGCCTAGTTCATCAATCGAAATGTCAAACCTCCATCACTCACTAGCCCAATGACAGTCAAAATCCCTTGCACTCTCATTAAAAATTATATACTATCCTTCCACTCCCTTAGCTCAAGACTTCTCACACGACCATAAATAATTCCAATAGCCACTACAAATTACACTCCCATCACAACTATTATCACTTGTCCTAACTTTTCAATTCTCCATGAAGATCCTAGGCTCTTCATAATGCAAACCACCATAGTTAAACAAAACATCAGGCTATACCTTTTGTGCCTTAAATGAAAAAGGATAGACTACTCCTTGATTTCATCATCCCAGAGAAATGGAGGCATCAATGATGTGCAAACTCCATCGATATCCTCATTATTGGATAATGGAACCATAAAGTCCACTTCAAATTGTACTACATCGAACTATACTAACCTGCCCATGGCCAAACCAACCATCCTCCAGAAGCATGCATATACATTAATCTCCCCCAAAATAATAACTTCTAGGCTCATGTGGGTTTCCACATGCTTCTCTAAACTTGTAATTAGATTATTATTCCTCCATTTATTTGATATTAAATGCATTGGTAGATTAAGTAATTGGATGGTAATCTACCCATTCAATGGTAGAGACCCTATTTGCTAAAAGATCCACTTCCTTGTTGTTATGATGAAGATCATGGATCACATACTATGTGGAAAAAAAAATTAATAGAGAATAAATCCTTTTTAAAATATTATTCATAGCTTAGATCAACTAGGAAGTAACTTTATATTTTTACTTGTAGTTTCAACAACTTACGTGATTTTCTAAAACACAAGACAAGAATCTACTCTACTCTTCTCAATGGAAACCAAAATTGATTGATGAAAAAATAAGTAGAAAGAGGAAGAATATCAATCACACATAACACAATATTTCTCTAGGGAAAGAAACTACTAAAAACTCCAACTATCTATATCACATTAACCAAAAGATCTGAGCATAAAATACAATGCTTGTTCCTCCTGAACAATTCCTGCATTAGTGCAATCTAACTCTATGCTTCACAAACCAGCTCAAGCCAACACTTAGCCAATTCTGCTTCCTACCAAGCCCCTACTTCCTTCCACAATTCCTAAGAGAATCAACCCATATTTAATTGGGAAATCCTTCCTCCATAATTATGCAATCCAAACTTTGGTTCTCAATTGATTGCATGCACCATTTGTACAACTCGGAAAATTATACAACTGATAGTACATTGTCTCTAAACTCTAATCTCAACTGTCTTCCTCTGAACTAACATGCATGAGTTATTTATGAGTGAATCTTCAGTTAACTGGCGTGGAAATGAGGATGCACTAGTGCACTTCCCCACTAATAGACTCCTACTAGTTCCTCCAACAGTTAGAACTAGTTTAACTGACTATAACTCAGTTATCTAATTACAACTCAAAATAATTCAACCTAGGCCCCTAAAATTTAGGGATCACTCTACATGAATCTAGATAGACTTCCAACTCAAATTTCCTAAGCTAATTAAGTCATTAGTTAACTATTACAAGTTGCTATGAGAAAAGAATTACAATTTTGATTCACAATTTAATTCAAGGACAAATTAAATTGGAATTTCTTGTTGCTATTTTTAACACTCCCTCTCAACAAGAAAGGGATTATCAACTACCCCGATCCCATCTCTGTGAAACTTGAATTTTCATCTTAACAATACCTTTGTCAAGATATCTGCATCCTTCTCCTTTGTGGGAATGTACTCCAACAACGTAATCTGCCTTTGCACACAATCTCAAAGATGATGATACCATATATCAATATGCTTGGAACAATCATGAAGAACTGGATTTTCAGAGAGTTTGATACAAATCTCATTATCACAGAAAATCATAGTTGGATCCATCTGCTGACTGAAAATACCAACCAGAATCTTCCTCATCCAGATGTCCTGACAAGCTTCCTAACTAGAAATCATGTACTCTTGCCTCTGCTGACCTAAGTTCAAATGATCTATGTTTCCTGTTGTACCAAGAAACAACTGCTGACCTAATACTGAAGATCCCTCCCTATGTGCTCTTCCTGGCAGATGGACTCCCTACCCAATCTACATTGGTGAAGCCTTGAAGCTTCACTCCCTCTCTTTGTCTATACTATAATCCATACTGAGTAGTGCCTTTGAGGTATCTCAACACATTCTTGGCCACCTTCCAATATAACTTGGTCGGCCTAACCATCGCTTGACTAAGTTGGTTAAATGCATAGCACATGTCTGGTCGTATGTTCACCAAATACATGAGTTAACCCACAAGATGCCTGGAAATAGTAGCTTCCACTACTTCACTCGAAGTAGCATCCTCTTTCCTATAGGTACCTACTAGAGGAGCCTCCATGTGGAACATTTTCAGTGTCTCATTGGCATAATTTCCCTGAGAGACAAAAAGTTCCCCATCACCTTGCCATACTTCCATGCCCAGAAAGTCATGCATGAGCTCCAAGTCCTTCATTGTGAACTCTCTTGCAAGATACTCTTTACAGGACTTGATCAACTTATCATCACCTGTCAAAATAAAATCGTCAACATATAAAACAATAATAAAAAATTTACCTTCCACCACAATATGGTACATGTTCGCATCTGCTTCAATTTTGGTGAAGCCCAACCCGGTGAAGTAGCTATCGATCCCGGTTTACCAAGCACAAGGTTCTTATTTCATCCCATACAACGCTCGCTTGAGTCGACACACATGCGACTCTCGGTCAATGGTCTTAAAACCTTTAGGTTGCTCAATATACACTTCTTCCTCAATCATGCCATTAAGGAAGGTCGTCTTTACATCCATCTGATCTATCTTCCAAACCATGTGTGTTTATAGTGCCAATGTGGATATGATTGATGAGTACCTTGCAATAGGAGAAAAGCTCTCATTGTAGTCAATCCACTCTACCCGAGAAAAGACTCAGGCCACAAACCTGGACTTATGTTTCCCCACACTACCATTCGCTTCTTGATTTACCTTGTAAAACCATTGAGAAATCACCACTGAATTGTCTACTGATCTTGGGACCACATCCCAAAAACTATTCCTAAAAATGGACTCATACTCCTCAACCATGGAATCAACCCAAACCAGTTGCTGCACTGCCTCCTCAAAATAAGATGTCTCTGTCGCAACACATCCACTCATAAGAGCCATGTATCTAGCGTGCCTCTCAAGTGACCTCCTTTACATGCGTTGTGATGTGAGTGCTCCCACATTCTCTCTCGCATCCTGCAATAACCTGTCAACCTCTCTGGTGTGCTTTCTCTCATCTTTGGAAGAATCTTCCTGAGTGGATGTATCCACTCTCAGATCCTCTACATGTGGATGCTCCACACCAATTTGAGGTTCCTCCTTAGGAGCCAAAACCTCCTAAACCACATGTAGCTGAAGCTACCTCTCAAGGGAACATCACATGACCTTCTCTTCATCGATTTTGACATCCTTGTGAACCACTATCATCCTGCTAGTCGGCAAGTACACCCGATAGTTGTGAGGTGACAAATATCCCCAACCCTGCTATTGGCTCAAACTTCTTCTATGCATATTTGGTCACATGGAAATGTACCGATGAACCAAAAATATTGAAGTGACCCACATTTGTTCTCTTCCCTGAGAAATCCTCTGGTGTACTCATCCCAAGAATCTGATGAGGGTTTCTGATATGTAAATAAACAATTGTGTTGCATGCCTCGACCCACAAGTGTAGTGGTAGGCCCTGATCATGCAACATCACCTGTGCTACCCCTACAATGGTTTTATTCTTCCTTTCGTCCACCCCATTCTTCTTTGGGTTATGGGGTGCTATCAACTCTCATTTAATTCCTTCTGCCACACAATTTTTTTAAAACTCATTTGACACATACTCTCCACCGTTATCACTCCTGAGAGATTTAACCTTCTTGCCAGTATATTTCTTGACCAATTCTTTAAATTCACAAAACTTTGAAAAAGTCTAATCTTTATTCTGCATGAAAAATATCCAACATTTACAAGAAAACTCATTAGAAAATATAACATAATACCTATGCTTGGCCATGGATGCTGTTGAGAACGGTCCACACACATCTAGATGGAATTGATCAAGGATTTCCTGTGCTTGACTGTATTTGTCGTGAAAGGAAGCTTTACTGAATTTTCCCAAATTACAACCTTTTTATATATCAAATTTCTCTAGTGTACCTTTGGGAAGACCGATAGAAATTTGTTGCATGATTTTGAAAGCACCATGATGCAAGTGACCCAATCGTCTGTGCCACAACTCATGGATGTCTCGACTCTACACTTTATCTGCTTTTGTGCTCAATGCAACACAATCCTATACATACAAATTATAGAGATTCTTCACCTGAATCCATATCCTCTTTACCTGTACCATTTCTATGTGATGAAGGAACACCTTTCCCTTACTAAAGATCACATCATGGCCTCTATCCTCCAACTTGGAAATAGATACCAAGTTCTTCTTCAAACCAGGAACATACATAACATCTTGCAAAGTGAGGGGAGCACCTAACTCCCTATGAAATGTAACTGTACCCAACCCAGTAGCACTATACCTGCCGTCATCACCCATCTCGATATGCATATGGAGATCCTTCTCCTCCAAGTCATTAAAGAGATCCTTGTTACCAGTCATGTGGAAAGAAGCTCCACTATCTAGGTACCATACACTACCCATCATCAATGAAACCTTGTATGCGATGAGGGTAAAGTCCAATTTGAATTATGAGGTAAGAGCCTCACCTGTTTCTCCTCCCAAGGACTTCTTCTTGGACTTCTTGAGCAGACAATTTGTAGAAAAATGTCCGGGCTCATGACATTGAAAGCACTTGAATTTCGACATGTCCTTCTTCTTTCCTCCAGGAAAATAATCTAATTTTGATTAGGACGCCTTCCATTTAACTTTCTTTGCCTTACATGATAAGGCACAATTTTCCTCATCATTAGTCTTTAACGAGTATCCATCTCTGGTGTTCCTCTGAAACTCTTCCTGTACCAATCTAACCATATTCGTTCCTAAACTACTAACTTCTCCCACCCATTGATAGAGTCCTGATAACTGTGTCAACCTTTGGGGAGTCCTAGAAGAGATATTCTCACCATATCATCCTTGGCAATAGTAATCCCAACACTTCCAGGCTTATCATGACAATGAGTGAACTTGGTCAAGTATTTCAGAATAGAGTAGTCCTTCTCCATCTTGACCTTTCTGAGTTTTTCCTTCAGTGCCAACTTCCTATGGTCACTGCTATTTTGAAATATGTTTGTCAATTCCTTCCATATTGAGTATGGAGTTTCCTTTCCATGGAGACGAGACAACGTGGTCTTGAACTCCCTCAAGGATAATCTGCCTTGCCTTTGTCACACACTTTATCCATTGAACTAGATATTGAGCATCCGATGTTGGAGGCTTAGGAATGTTTGATCAATGAATTCCTTGAGGCCATTATTTTCCAACACTTCATACATCGTGTCCTTCCATTCTAAGTAATTCGAGCTGCCTTCCAAGGCATACTCAAGTCAAAACCCGTAGAAAGACATATTTCTAATCTGAAGTATGAACTACAAATTTAATTTTCACCTGCACAACAAACTCAAAATCTCCTCTTCTATACTTTCATAAGATTTGATACCATGTATATTTTTACTTGTAGATTCAAAAACTTATGTGATTTTCTAAAACACAAGACAAGAATCTACTCTAATCTTCTCAGCAAAAACCAAAATTTAACGATGAAAACAATAAGGAGAAAGCGGAAGAATATCAATCGCACATAACACAATATTTATTTGGGGAAAGCGACTTCTAAAAATACTGACTATCTATATTGCATTAACGAGAAGATCTGAGAAGACAATACAACTCTTGTTCCTCCTAAATAATTCCTGCACTAGTAAAAAATAACTCTTTGCTTCACAAACCATCTAAGGCCAACACATAGCCAATTCTGTTGCCTTCCAATCCCCTAATTCCTTGCGCAGTTCATGAGAGAATCAACCCATATTTAACTGGGAAATCCTTCATCCATAACTGTGCAATCCAAACTTAGGTCCTCAACTAATTGCATGCACCATTTGTATAACTCAAAAAATTATACACTAATAGTACAATGTCCCTGAACTCTAATCTCAACTGTGTTGTTCTATGAACTAAAATGCATGAGTTATTTATGAGTGAATATTCAGTTAACTGGTGTGGCACTAAGGATCCACTGATGCACTTCCCCGCTACTAGACTCCTACAAGTTCCTCCAACAGTTAGAACTAGTTTAACTGACATCTATAACTCAGTTAGACAGAGTTATCTAATTACAACTCAAAATAACTCAACTTGGGCCCTATAATTTAGGGATGACTTTACATGATGACTCTATATAGACTTCCAACTGAATTTCCTAAGCTAACTCGGTCAACTTAACTTAGTTAACTATTACAAGCTACTATGAGAAAATAATTACAATTTTAATTCACAATTTAATTCAAGGACAAATTAAATTGGAATTTCTTGTTTCTATTTTTAACAGGAACCCATATGGAGATGATGAACTATGATTTGAGAGTCCCCCACAACAATTATTTTGTTGAGATTGAGAACAAAGGCTTGAAGCAATCCTTGAAAGAGGGCATGTGCTCCAACGTGATTATTAGTGGATTGTCTTAGACCCAAAGAAAAAGATAGTTCAAATTTTTAGTTGGGGAGAACAATCACCCCCCAACCATGGCTTCCCTGACAACGTGGAAAATTGATAATGGAAAAAGGTTTTAGATTGGTGAGGATATATGGGTCGGGTAAACTGAAAAATTCAAGCTCTCTGAAGAGATTATGTTCCTTTTACATAATTGGGGTATCTATTTTCTATAGGATGTTAAGTCCTTTGATCACAACGGGGTCAACCTGCGTAGCTAGAAATCCCCCAAGGAGATAGAATTGGTAGGTTGTCATGCTACTGAATGGAAATTATATACTGATAAGATCTATTAAAATTTCAATAAGGTCCTTGAATATCATGATGATAGTCTTTACTAGACTAAGAATAGTGATATATGTGATTACATTGTCAAGCTTGGTTTTAAGGCTTAGCTTGAGGTCTTTGATAAATGCTTGGAAATTAACGAGGGGGGGGGGGGGGTGGGTGAATCAGTAATTGTGTATTTTCAATTATTTAGCTCAAATTAATTTCATTTTTTAAATATCTTCTTATGAAACTAATGGAATATGTAGATTCTCCATTATTAATTATTTCTTTTTCAGTTACGAGAGAGAGATATTTCATATGTACATATTCAGAATTCAAAATAATTCACACAAGTGAGACATTCAACAAGCAACACACGAAGACACCAGATATAAGTGAAAACCCATTAAGGGATAAAACCACAAATTTTTAGTTTAAAGTGATGTGAAGGCAAGCTCCTACTACCCTATTACATTAAATTTTCGATAGGTTCCAAACTACAAGAGACTGCTACCTCAAGGAAGCTCCAACTCCCACAAATTTTCTGCGTACCTTCCCCTTTGATATCAATGGCAAGGGGCTTGGAGATTTAAAACTGAAAATCCTAGATTTTATCAATCGAGAGAAAATAAATCTCAATAGAATGTCTATTAACCAAACATATCGATAAATTTTCCTTTGACCTAACATTTTTCTATAAATGATTGTCTAGATTAAAAATTTCTTCCCTCTGTAGGTTTTTCAGATCTATTTTCAATCTTGGGCTACTTGTTAATATTATATTGATCAATGCTCAATTGTTGATCTCTCTCTGTCTCTCTCTCCATATATATATATATATATATATATATATATATATATATATATATATATATATATATATATATATATATATGCCAATAGATCGTCAGAGCCCAAGACTTTTGGATATGCCTATAATTTTTTTTCTTTAGTGTTATATTCTCTCATAGAAAATAATTTGATGTGTCATGACCCATTACATTCATTTAATTTTTCAATAAGTATTTCTGGTCGCACTGGTCATTGTCATCACCATAGAATCATGAATACAATGACCATCCCCCCTCATTTTTCATGTCAAATTATATAGGAATGAGGATCTCCAACGAGAATGAAATAGGCATCATAACTCTCAATTTCACCATGTAAGTTATACACGTCCTCCACTATCATGATCAACATTTATTAGGGATACAATAGACCTGCCATTTTGAACATTAAATATGTATCCAAATTCTATACCCTATTTTTGGCTTCCACAACCCTATTTAAAAAAACAAAAGGAACATGAAATCAACTCAGTTGTTCACACCGATCCTCACAAAACACATAAGTTAAATTTTAAAAGATATATTTTTCCATACACATTTCAACTGAACTAATATGCCTTCTGGTCGATCAACTGAACTAACATATTTTAAAAAATGTATTGTTCCATACACACTATATATGCACTATAATACACACCAATTGATCATTACAATATACACCAATTGATCATTGTAATATGAAGGTCACATGTTAGAAACATATGCCAATATACATCCAAGCCAATCAATATCATATCAACGCACTCCAATATATATCACACAATCAATAAACTGGTCATTGATATTCTAAACCAACTTACATGCCTTCCCCTTTTTTTTGGTCGTATCATAGATGCATGTAGTATCAGAGATGCTGATGCCTAAGAGAAGAGACAATTCAAAATATTTCCTTCAATCTTTTCTCCCATCACCGCAATATGGATGTCGAATTGACAGATGTCGTTTACTTACAGTACTCAATGTTAGTGTCAGTATTTTCATACTGCCATTAGTGCTCAAAGTCCTCTTTTCATATCATATTAGGGTCCCATTCTGAAAATTTTGTCATTCCACTAGGTCATCATGCAAAAATTTTGTCACTGAAGGTTGAATTAGGGTTTCCTTTACTCCTTTTAGAAATTTACCTCTTGCTGGCTCATTTCACCTTTTTCTGAAATATACCATTAGTCATGACTTTTCTTCATCATGACAGACATTTTCATCATGGTCACAACTACTCAAAGTCTCCATTAGGTCTTAGGGTTTCCAAGGTCCACTAAAACACCATCTCCTTCATAAAATACCAACAAGTGAAGGAGTAAGAATAAACAAGATTTAATCAGCAAAATAGTTTGTAATTTGAATGTTCAAGCAAAAATGTAATGGTATGGTTTTAATATGTAATAATTCTCATGGTTCCAAGTGTTTTAAGTTCAAAGTTCCATCAACCAAAAGGAAGAATTTCAAAGTCATTATGTTTCCAAATCCACCAAGAAGATCAAATTAGAATATCAAGTTCAAACAAAATAGTCAAGTGAAAGGGTAAAGTTTCAAAAGTTAAGTGAATGCCAAAGGGAGTTGTCTTTTCCCATGGGTGTCCAAATCATCATTTTCCACAAGCACTAAACCCTAATTTCCTCTCCCACTAAGCTAGGGTTGTCTATGGAATCAGAGACATCTGAGCAGAGGAGGCATAAGGGAGGTCATTTCAGCAAGTATGAGGCCATTCCAACTCTTAAACATCATGTCTCCATCATTTTTCAAGAAGTCATTCCAAGGGACAGATCATTTGCCACACATAGGGCCAGCTTTTATTCAAACTATGTTTTTGACCAAACAAAGATTAATTTCACAAAAGTGAGAGAGGTGTTTGTCCATCATAGGCCAAGTATGAAAAACCTCCTTTAGTTTTTACACAGGTTTTATGGTTTTGGAGAAATATAAAAAAAACAGGTGCTACAAGAGGTTTTCTGCACTTTTGGAGTGACCTTGGGAAAATCCATGTTTCTCCAAAATGGAGTTTCCAAATTACTTTCTTAATGAGTCAAATGATAACTGGAAAGAAAAATATTTTGAATGAGATATCATGAGCTAAATTTGGAGTTGAGAAGGACCTCCAAAATTTTCCTGCAAGAGAACACTGCAGTTTTGCACCCCCATTCTGCACTTTTTGACCAGTCTTGGGAGAATTGATTTTTTAGGGGCTATACATGATCATTTTCAGTGCTTGATAGGTCCATTGTGTATCCGAGAGAGATAGCTTTCAAATGAGCTATCATGATCTCAATTTGGACTTTGCAGTGGCACTCAAAAGTGGATTTTAAGTCTTCGTTGTGCTTAGGAGGGAGGCGTTGCACTTAGAGCAGTGGTCATTGCCTTTTTTAACACAGGCACTACGCTTTTGCCTAGTGAGCCCCGAGAGCACCAAAACGACTCGAAATTCTCTTAAAACTTCAAAAAAGTCTTGTTTCATCTTCTACCAAGTAAGTCACACAAATTTTCCACCTCTTTGCACTCCTAAACAACATTTTCTTTTAGTGTTTTAGTTCCTAAGTAAAATTGGCACTTGGGCAAGTGATAAAACCCTAAATCCATCCCTATCCGAAATTTGCTACCCATAGACCCTAAGACACCTTCCTACATCAATATTAAACCCATCCATACCCTTAAACTATCATTCCCAACTCCATTGACATTTTCACCTCCTATTACCTTCCACAGCTCCATAATCCCTCCCCTCATCTCCCCAAATTTTTATAGCCCTATCCCTATTCCCTAGACCTATTTCCACTTCCAATTAAAACCTACTTTTTCCCTAGGGTTTCTTAACCAAACATACCTCATCAGCCTTCCACAAATCAAATTTTGAAGAATTTTGAGCAATTTTGAAAATTTTGGAGTTTTTTGCATTTTTGGCAGTTTTTGCACCAGTGACACTGCCAAAAGTGTAGCACCCTAGGCACTGCGCTTTTCCTAGAGGCTTCCAAATGAAAAATGGCCACCACCATTGGATTCAGAAGGCAAAATAAAGTCAGGAAAACCACTTTTCTAATCTTTTTTGGGTCAACTGAGCAATCAAAGGGTCAAAAAACACCCAAAAAATCATGTTTTTGCCTTGTTTTGGAGGCTAGCGCTACACTTTTGACGAGTCTTGGGAGAATCAACTTTTGGAGGGTCAAACATTGACTGTTTTGGAAAGTAGAGGTAGATCTGGGAACCAGATAGGATAGGATTTCCAATGAGCTATCCTAGGCTCAATTTGGATGTAATGAATGAATCAATTTCCAAAAACTCTTTTGTGATGTAATGAATCAATTTCCAAAAAGTGAGGGATGAGTCAGTTTGACCTCCCTACACTCTAGGTTTCAGTTCAGATTTTGGTGGAACAACTCCTTAGCTCATGGATTCGACCACTGAGGATGGGGAAGTTGTTTGATGGCTATATATATCATTTCTTGACTCATTTCACAGGTTGGACTCCATTGGATGTTGTTTTAGTGATTCAGACTTTGACATAGAATATATTGGATGAGTTGCAACTATTTTGGTGGGATTCCTGTGGCATGGTATTTTGACATCGCTTCTTCTTCACTTACATGTGTGTGAATGTTTTGTATTTTCCATGATCCATTTCACTTCTAAATATGTTTGATTTTCAAAGTGTGATAAGCAGAATTCATCTCCTATGCTCTGTTTTGGGAAAATCATCATAATTTGTTTAATTTCTCCAGTTTAAAAAGAATTCATGATTTTCATGTTCTTTTTAGCACCTCATCAGTCTAAACCATTCCATCAATACACTACAATGTGTTAAAGTACTTGCCTACCTTGCCCCATCAGATGTCTGCAATTCTAATTTTCTCTTGCCCTGACCTAGTTCACTCTCTGAGCTAATTCACTAAAAACCTTGAGCTACTATATCTAGCCTAAAACCCTAATCGATCCAGCCCTCTTGGCTGTGATCCCTGGGAGAGAGACCTCTCCGGCTTTGTAGGGATAGCTACCAAGTCAAAATATTGGTTTGTGGTACCTCAGCTAGACTCTTCCTCAGCCTTGGAGATCTAGAGGAGTGATAACATATTGGTGCCATTGTCAGGGAATGAAAGATTCATTTTCCCTCGGTGGACAACAAATTTTAGATCTGATTGCTGATGGTGGACAGTGATCAGGCACACGAAGGATGAAATCATTCACCTGGTGACTCCAAATCAGTTTCTAAATCAAATCCAAAGACTCCACTGGAGTATGAACCTTGCCAAGAAATATGAAAGGAAAACATGGGAAGATCAGGTATTCAACTTGGACTTTTATTCAAGATATCATGAAATATCTCTTCTCTTTTCCTGATAATTTCCATAAAATTTTCCAAGATATATTATGTTTGAGAAAAGATCACGAAACTCCATTGGATTGCTTCCTTTGAAGGTTGTAAATACAAATTCCCCGTACGCCTTTGATCTTGGCCCATACCCTTTTTCTGAATCTTATGATGACCATCTTCAAATTGATGAACCTCAAGAGATTGAGACTAATCCTATAGCTTCTGTACATAATCCTACACCTTGTAAGATTCTAGATAGATACAAACCGCTTATATTACCTCCTATACTCCATGCTTTCCCTGAAAGTCATTACCTATATTTGCCAAGGTTTGATGGTGAATGTGACAACATCACTACTGAGAGACATATGCATAATTTTGAGACCTTCCTTGACATTTTTGAAGTTGATGAAGAGGATGTTAGTATTAGTTTGTTTGCTCTTTGTTTCCAAGACAAAGTCAAGAGTTGGTTCAAAAACCCACCAGCTCCAAGCATATCAGATTTCTCATAGTTTATCAAAGTTTTCCTTGACAAGTGGGTGGTCAAAGAAAATCATTTCCTGATTCTAAAAGAGTATGACCAGCTAAAAAGACAGCCAAGGGAGGAAGTACAATAATTTTCTGCTAGATTCAATCAAGTCTATTGTTCGATAATTGCCAATATAAGACATCCTCCCGGCTCAACTCTCTTACATTACCTGAATGCCTTTGATCTGGAAATGGAGTCTCAACTGAGAGAAAGGAACCTTGCAACACTTAAAGAGATGCAGAACAATGCAGTAGATGTAGAGGCTAATTTGATGATTAGAAGGGAAAAGTTGAAGGAATAAAAGAGGGAGAACATAGATGAAGAGCACCTAACATCTTCAGAGGTAAAGCGCGACATTTTGGTGAGTGCACTGGAGGAAATGATGCAAAATGTCACTATGAGAGATGAATTTTCCATTCAAGATAACCATGACCCACTTATCCCATAAAAATAAGAGGTTGCTGGCCCTAAACACTTTCCTGCTAATCCCAGCTACCATAGATCAGAAAATGGATTTATAGATCAATCTGAGGAGAAACAATTTGTTTATCTAATGTGTATGTTTGATGACATTACTTTTGATGATTTGCCAAATTTTGATCAGTATGATGATGATTATGTTCTCCAAACATAAGCTAATCTTGTAGACCAATCAACAACTAGTTTGTGGGAGGAGGAAGTCTAGTTTCAACAGCTTGAATACAGTGATCAACTGATACATATCAGCTATGGTAGCGAGGAGGAAAGTTCCCAAAATTTGGAATTAAGTTAAGGATCTTTGCCTCTTTGTTTTACTTCATTTCAGTTCATTAGAGATAACTTTGATGCAATCACAAATTAGAAATGATTTAGCTTTGATGTTGACAATCAATATGATAATGAAATTCTTGACCAGAGCTCCTTACTCTTGTGTTTCTCCTCATTTGCAAAAATAAGAGAAAAATATAAGCAAGTAGATAAGCGAGTGGTCAACACTATAAATGATAGACCTTCTCTTGAAATGGTTGAGGAAATCATTTGTGACGTAGAATCCTCCTTAGCTCTAAATCTCTTGCCACCAAGCTCCATTGAATTTAAAATTGCAGATGAAGGCTTGGAAGTTGAAACATGTGATCAAAGGATGCAAGATGATTCTATACCATTATGTTTTGAAGCATTTCAGTTTTTAAAGGAAAATTTTCATAATATATCTAAAGAAAAGGATGAGCAACCTATAGAAAGTCATGCAGTCTCATTAGAACCAATGGAAAATAGGCTGCAACAATCTTTTCAAGTATTTCATGAACCTATACCTAATGTGTTGGATGATATATGTCGTAAAATTCCTTCTCCATTAGCTAACTATGAGCCTGAAAAGAGTGTTGGTATAAAATTGATACGACAGCCTGTTTCATTGTCTTATTCAATAGGAGTCTCATTACAAAGCTCATCCGAACATTTGTAATCATATCAGGAAAGTAAGGGTAAAGATGAAAGTTCATATTCATGTCATGAAGATTGCCTAGAATGTAGAAGTAATGTATTACATGGGTTGGAAATCAATATGAAATCCTATGAACATCCTTTTGCAGCATTCTCGAGGTCATCTGGTCATGCTTTGCAATTTCATCAAGATTCAATCTGATTCCAAATTTTCATGGGAGTTGCCTTTCAATAGTTCTCTCTTCTTTCTCATAAGCAAGCACTTGGAGAGAATTCAAATAGTAGCCAAATGTTTACATGGTTGCATTGGTTGTTCCATTTCACCTGATCAGGTGATCAATGGATCAGTTAGAGTAGGTTTTGGTTAATAAGCTCAATTCTGAGCATCATTTTTCAGTTAGTTTTCAGTCAGTTTCGAGTCAGTTTGTGTCATGTGAATTCTCAGCGTTTAATCATGCATTTCCGTTTAAGTTTTTTACCGTACTAGCCCACATGGTTAGAAGCTTGGTCTATGGTGTTCTTGACATCTCCAAGGAGTTTCCATCCACAATAAGGCCAATGTTAGTGTCAGTATTTGCATACTGCCATCAGTGATCAAAATCCTCTTTTCATATCATATTAGGGTCCCATTTTGAATTTTTTGTCATTCCACCAGGTCATCATGCAAAGCTTTGGTCACTGAACGTTGAATTAGTGTTTCCTTTACTCCTTTTAGAAATTTACCCCTTGCTGGCTCATTGCACCTTTTTCTGTAGTATACCATTAATCATGACTTGTCTTCATCATGATAGTCATTTTCATCATGGTCACAGCCACTCAAAGTCTCCATTAGGTCTTAGGGTTTCGAAGGTCCATTAAAACACCATCTCCTTCATAAAATACCAACAAGTGAAGGAGTAAGAATAAACAATATTTCATCAGCAAAATAGTTTTTCAATTGAATATACAAGCAAAAATGTAATTTTATGGTTTTAATATGTAATAATTCTCATGGTTCCAAGTGTTTTAAGTTCAAAGTTCCATCAGCCAAAAGGAAGAGTTTAAAAGTCATTATGTTTCCAAATCCACCAAGAAGATCAAATTAGAAGACCAAGTTTAAACAAAATAGTCAAGTGAAAGGGTAAAGTTTCAAAAGTTAAGTGAATGCCAAAGGGAGTTGTCTTTTCCCAAGGGTGTCCAAATCATCTTCTTCCACAAGAACTAAACCCTAGTTTCCTCTGTTGGCATTATAATTCAGGTTTGGCGCTATGGCATAGGTGTTGTACTTGATGGCAACTCACTCAAGTGGAAAAACTCTGTTCAGGCTCTCAAAATGATGGAAATTAAGAGGTTCACAGGTGCAATGTTCAAAAGGTGCGGACCCGCAGGTTAGCCGACCAAGAAGTGCGGTCATACTCACAGGTTCTCTGTTCAGAAGGTGCGGACCCCAGTTCACTCACTCCAATGCAGAGAAGTGCGCTCACGTGGGGTTTCTTATGTTTGGCCCTTGTTATTTAGCCCGTCGTTCATGATACTATGGTTTTGGCCTGTGGTATAGGATCTAAATTATTGAACCCTAGTTTGGATCCCTTGTATTGGTTTTTGATGGTTTTGTCCCATGGTGTGAATAAGGGCTTGACTATAAAAACAGAAGGAGATCACTTGGCTAGACACTTGTGAAATTTGAATATCTTAAGATCTGAAATTTTGTGTAATAGGTTTTGAAAGCTAGATCTAAATCAAGGTGAAATTTAAGGCGAATCTATTGATAAGTCGTGATCTCTTTGGCGCATGATCAGATCTGTGGATCTGACTGTCTGTGGCACATTGGACGAAAGTGTGGAGGTCTGCAGTGCAGTAGAAGGTGCATGTGCGGAGGTACACAGGGAAGCAGAAGGCGCTGGTGCGAGGTACGCAGAGAAGAAGAAAGCATAGTGCGGAGGTACGCAGAGGTACAGAAGGACCAGTGAGAGGGTACGCTATCAAGTAGATAGTGCAGTTGCAGATCTGAGCTAAGGTACGCAGAGCAGCGGAAGAAGTAGGTGCCGAGGTACACAGATCAGAAGAAGGATCAGGTGCGGATTTGTGCAGTTCAGGCACAGAAGAGCTGTGGGTATCCGCAGGTTTATATTGGTGAAGTTGCGTGCTTTTCTTGAAATAATTGTTGGCTGCCTTTTATCTATTGCTGCAGTGTTCTGGGTTTAGATTACTGGTATTGGTTTTCTGGTTTACAGCATTCAAAGAAGTTGGGTGGTTCATTGTTTTGATTGTATAAAGGGGATTGGTTGATTCAATTGATGATTATTTGATGTTCTTGGATCCAGTCTGAAATTTAATGAAGCGTGGTCCTTAAAGAATTGAAAGAGCTAAGGGGGTTGTAGCTCCCTTCCAGGAGAGACTGGAAAACGAGAGAGGGTTGTAGCTCTCTACAGGTTGCAGCCTGCATACTGGTAAAGCACTGCACCAGTACAAAATCATTGTAAAAGAAGTTTCTAATTGAAAGAAGATAGAGACATATTGCAGCAGGTGGTTTTCACCCACATTGGGTTTCCACCTTATATCTGGCGTTCTTTGGTGTGACTATTTGTTTTTCTTGTTCTTGCTCATTATTATATGGTGCTGACCTACATAATAATGATCAATATTTGAAGAATAAATTAAAGTATAAATCTGGAAGATAAATTGAAAAGAATTTGATAATATTGATTCACCCCCACTCTCAGTATTATTTCCAGCAATTGGTATCAGAGCAGGTCCTTCTGAAGAAGCTTGATCGCTTGAAGGAAGATCTTTCATCATGAGAAACTACGAGAGGGAAGCATCAATCAGGCCACCGGTTTTTTATGGGATAAAATTCGTATATTGGAAGGTAAGAGTTACTGCCTATCTTCAATCTCTGGGTACAGAAGTCTGGGATATCATAGATACAGGGTATACTTTTCCATCAGCAACTCCTACAGATCTGGCTGAGAAGAAGAAATATGAAACAAATGCAAAGGCGGTCAATACTCTATTAGGATGTCTATCGCAATCAGAATTTGTCAAAGTTATGTAGTATAAATCCGCAAAAGAAATATGGGACAAGATTGTTTTGAGCTATGAAGGAGATGATAAGGTAAAACGAGCAAAACTTCAAACCCTCAGAATTCAGTATGAAAACCTCAGAATGTACAATGATGAAAGTGTGGCTAACTATTTTCTTCGTGTAGATGAGATTGTTAATTGTATGAAAAATTTGGGTGAAGAAGTAAAAGAGGCTGTTGTGGTTGAAAAAGTTCTAAGATCTTTGTCCCCTAGGTTTGAATCTAAAGTTTCTGCAATAGAAGAAAAAGAGAATCTACAAAACCTTAAAATGTCACAACTACATGGAATTCTAACTGCTTATGAAATTAGGAAAGGAGGACCATCAAACAGGAGAGAAGTTGCCTTCAAGGATTCTGGCAAAGGAGACTACTATGAGTCAGGACACATGTCAGAAGAAGAAGAAGAATCAAATTTTGTCAAAAATCTTCAACGGGGTGCTGGACGATTCCGAGGTAAGTTACCTTTCAAATGATTTTCTTGTGGAAGGGTTGGTCACTATGCTGCCAAATGTCCTCATAAGGATAAGATTAACAAACGGAAGAAACCTGTTAGATGGAACAAGAAACAAATTGCAAATAAGAAAAGCTATTACACTCATGAAGATAGTGATGGACTTTCAAATAGTGACGAAGATGAACGAGGTAATAATTATAAAATTCTAATGGCTTTTGAAGATGATGATTACATGGATGCTATAGATGAAGAAGGTTTTTATGAAGAGATTTCTAATCTCAAAATTTGCTTAGAAGAGAAAAATGTGATTATTGATTCTCTGCAATGTCAACTGGCTGAAAGGGAAAAACATCTTGAAAAATTGGAATGTGAAATTGTTTGTCTTAGAAAAGAGATTGAGAAAACAAAAGCTCTTAATTTTAAATTTGTTAAAGGATCTGAAACTCTGGATGAGATTATCAATGTGCAGCGTTCTCCACTAATCAAGACAGGTCTGGGATATAATGGAGAAGCATCTCAAGCATCCACCTCCAAAAGTTATCTTGATGCAGCAAGGAGGAGCGAGGAAAGGCCTAATAGAAATCATCAGGTAAGTCAGGGACAATTTACCTCAAGAAAGAACAAAGACTATCAAGAAAATCGGGGGCAAGCTACCTTAAGGACAAACAGAAGCTACAATCAGCCACAGGTAAAATCTTCCCAGGTTGCCTCAAGAATGGATGTCAGTAGAAACTACAATTGGTTGGATGATAGATTTGATAATCACAGGAGTTTATTCAATGGCCAATGTTTCTCTTGCCATAACTTTGGTCACAAAGCAGCTCAATGTGTTTCCTATAAGACAATCATGACTAGAGAAGCTCAAAAACAAAGAAGTATGTCTGGAATCACGAAGAGGACCTATAACAACTCTTCCGCCCTTGAAAATGAAATTGAATGTTCTATTTGTAATAACTTTGGTCATGAAGAGTCTGAATGCAGGAGCAGGTTTCGGAAGACAACTCAAAGGGAACATACCTCAAATGCTAGAACATGGAGAATGAAGGAACCACAGCCAGAAAGATGCGGGATAGCTTTATATGCAGAAGGACAGGAAAATCAATGGTACATCGACAGTGGATGTTCGAAGCATATGATAGGTGATAAAGAAAAAATTCAATCATATAGTGCTTTAGAAAAAGGAAAGAAAGTCTCTTTTGGAAATGATACCCCTGCAGTCATAAGAGGAAAAGGCACTGTTCAATTGAAAGAAAAAGTCAAGGCTTGAAATGTTTTGTATGTTGATGGACTGAAGCATAATGTACTAAGTGTCAGTTAGATGCGTGATCAAGGAACTGAGGTAATATTTCGATCAAATGGATGTAGTGTTTGTGATCTTGATACAGGGAAAACAGTGATCAAAGACATAAGAACTCCAAATAATTTATGCATATTTGAAGAAGGACAACAACAATGCTATTTGAGCAAGGATGATGAACACTGGCTATGGCACCGAAGGTTGGGGCATCTAAGCTTTTCACAAATAAGGAAAGCCTGCAAATACCAGGCAGTTCGTGGTCTTCCAGATATCAAAATTCCAGAAAACACAATATGAAAATCATGTCAGTTTGGTAAGCAAACCAG
Organism: Pinus tabuliformis; assembly: GCA_031772625.1. Classification (NCBI taxonomy): domain Eukaryota; kingdom Viridiplantae; phylum Streptophyta; class Pinopsida; order Pinales; family Pinaceae; genus Pinus; species Pinus tabuliformis. The sequence goes on from CM062807.1 coordinate 1,170,108,088, forward strand.
AACTAACTTCCCTGAGAAGGAAGGATCAGCTAGTAGGCCTCTTGAGCTAGTCCATACAGATGTATGTGGTCAATTTAGGACAAGGTCACCTCGAGGAGAAGAATGCTTTATATTATTCATTGACAACTACTCCAGGATGGTTTGGTTAGGACTTATGAAGCACAAAGACGAAGCATTCGAAAAATTCAAATCCTTCAAAGCCTTGGCTGAAAACGAATCAGATCACAAAATTAAGTGCCTCAGGTCCGACAGAGGTGGGGAGTTTACCTCTATTATAGACATTTTTGTGCCTATCAGCATGGAGCATGAAATGTCAATAATTTGAGGGATCCAAAGTCCCTAAACATGTTGTTCTTACCCTTAGAGGAACAAGGTCTGCAAACCACAGCACTGAAAATCAGTTCTCCACCTGAAAACACTCAAAAACAGGCTATTTCTGGATCATGTCAGCTGCTCCACTGAGCATCTGTGCTGAATGTCAACTGCTCCTCCTTGTACCTGCACTGAAGGTCAAAATTAATGAAGGCTACCTACGCTGGGCGAGATTGGCCAAGTGGCACAGTCATTCTGCAAGGTGTCAACTACCCAGGAAGCTTCCAAACTGACACTTGGGTCAAGGAATTTGCCTAGTGATGAGTAAGAGGGTCTTGAACTCCAAGTGGACTCAAGAACTGAAGATTAACTAAAGTGGGAGAGGACACAAGTCAGCTTCAGGCCAGTCTCAAGATGACTCATCCTTTCTCCAAAACCCTATATATAGATCTCTCTCATGAGGTTAAGAGAGGCTGGAATTTTGTGCAAGTAAGGAAGTGCTGTTGGTTTGAGAACAGAGCTATTGGGTGTTTTGCTTGAAGGAGGTGAAGAGGAGATTTCTTTCAGCTGGGAGGTGTTGCTGGATTGGGACCTATTATGGTTGTAACTCTCTCAGAACTTTACTTCTATTATTAATAAAGCTTTGAGGTTCTTCTATATGCATGTATCTTGATGATGAATTGATGCTTGTATATTTGGTTTATGCTAATCCTTAGATCGATTATAGATGTATGCTTCTTGTAGTTTCCTTTTCTTGTGCTTTTACAGGATCTGTGTGTAGCTGGGCCGGTGAAAGGGCAAGGAGCTAGGAGCAAGCAGCAAGGAGTGAAGACTGGATCGACTATTAGCGCAAGATAATGGTTAGTAGATCATCCTTTTCTTCCCTCTCTCATCTCATAAAGAAGAATCCTTGAATAACTTTGCATTCAGTTGTTGCTGAGGTACTATCACCCTTAGAGTGGGATAGAGGCATTCTGCATTAGATACTTTTCCCCCCAACAAATTGGCGACTCCGCTGGGGATCGTATCTTGTTGGTTTGTTGTGTTTCTTGCTATTCATTTCATAAACAAGGAGAGTACCGAATCGAACTGTGTTTGAATCCATCAAATACAAAGTAGAGGGCAGCTACTCTGGCTCAGTTTCTGGGCAAGTTTATGATTTGAAGAGCTGATCCACAAGGACTCTAATAAGCTCTTAGTGATAGCTTTTCATCCTCCTTTACATCCCTTAGTGTTTCCTTGACTGATAGCTTCTGATTTGAGCAAAAACTGTGAATTTTTGAGCAATCTGTGACCCGGAAACCAAGACGGACGAAAGTCTCGTTCTTCAGTGCAGGCTGTACAAAGGCAGTCTGCATTTCAGCGCAGTTCCCGAAGGGGCTACCTGCGCTGAAGGTCAAACAGGCAGTGTTACACCTGCGTTGGACCAGTCTTGGCTTGAGCTACTGGGGTTTCCTGCTGTGTCTTGCCTTGTTTTCACTGTTGTTTTTGCTGTTTGTTGCCAGTCAGTAGGCCTATCTGAAACCAACTTCCTTTGTCATTATTCTGCCTCAGTTGTGTAAAGAAACTGTATTTTTTCTTTTGTATTTCTTGTGTCATTTACAGTTTCCCATAATGAAAGTGAACCAGTCTTGCATTGACCTCTTAGATCTAGACCTGTGATTAAGTGTCGTTCTGATCTTAAGAGTTAGTTTATTTGTTGTTCATAGCTGATTGAGTTTGTCGCTTTCGTTATATGGTTTGGATTTATATATTTCTAAGTGTCGAAACAAGTGAATCGTAAAGGTGTCTATTGATTTTTGGACAAACTTGTTTGCTTTCGCTTGAAATTGAATTCAAAGTTATACAACAACTTTCTTTTTGCATTTCATCAACATTAAGAAAGAGAAAAGAAATACTTGCATTGTGCATGTGCATTATGACAGTTTGCATGTTGATTTAGGAAAATGCATTAGTGTGTGCTCTATGATCTGTGTGAAAATGTGTTATCTTCCTTCTCCCTCAGTAGTTAAGGTTTTCAAAGTTGAAAGATTGAAAAGCTTGCTTATCATCTTAGATTGCATTCAGGAGTGTTTCTATACATCTCGTGGTGATCCATAAAGGCAAACTGCTAAACAAGATCAACCTTAAAATAAATTGAATTTACATAACAACGCATTGAAACATAACGCAAACATCTAGAGGTGTAAGCTAGAGACGTGTTCCGGCGTCGTTAAACGTGATATCTTAGCGTTGAGTGGTTGGGTGATTCCTCCACGGTGAAGCGATAAGTATCAATACGGACTTGTGCTCCCACGTACCGTCGCGTATATATTGGGAGACCCCTATAGGATCAAAGCCTTTATCCATAGGAAACCGTGTCGGCCGCCCTACTGATCGCAATGCAGTGAACACAACATTCACGAAGATCGACCACTCGTACCGTAAAACGTATTTTGTGGTTTTGCGAAAGGTTTGGCACACCCTCTGCCTAGAACTCCAGAGCAGTTTCTTTTGGCCTTTTTCAAACTCTATAACTGAAAAAGTCCATCCAAGCATTTGTCACTTCAGGCTCGTTAAAACATCGAAGGAGACTAGATTCATCTTTAACATTTTCTCGACTCTTAAAAAGTGAAAAAGCAAGTTGTGTCTAAGCGTCGTTATAAAATTTATTTTAAACGGAACATAATCACCTCCTATTCCCGCGTTGATCTTTAAGTTGAGAACATGGAACGCCCCAGTCAAGGAACTCCACATGATGGAAATCCTGGTCCTTTCTCCTCTTGGGGAGAAGTTGGTGCGCCCCACATGGCCACATTGTCGCTTCCAGGACTGACAATTGGCCTGCTTGTTTGGCTATTCTCAACTAGTGTAGTTCAGAACACCATGGTTCCTGAGCAGTCGAGTCAACAGTTAGATGAGTCTAGAGCCTCCCACCAGCCTTCTACTTCCTCTAACCCTTCCTCCAATCCTTCATCTTCAAGAGGTAAAGTTGGCAAAAGCCAAGCTCCCACGGAGAAGAAGGAAAAGAAGAAGAAAGAGAAGAAGAAGAAGGAGCCTAAGGCGACTGGGGGCAAGCAAAAGGCATCTAACAAAAACCCACACACAGCACAGACCGGGCCTAAATCGCCGTGTGTCATATGTAGAGGAGACCATTTCCATAGAGATTGTCCCTGTATTCCCCGGATACTAAGGGATTGGTCCCCTCGATTGCACAATTCGGGAGCTTCAACCTCTGATAGTCAGGTTGAGTGCTTACCGTCAACCAGCGAAAGTGAAGGATCAAGACAAAAGGGGGGAGCAAAATTCCCCTGTAGACTGTGTGAAGGCGATCACGCCATCCACCGTTGTCCCTTCTTAGACGAAGCGAAGAGAGTTTTGGAAGATCGTCCGATTTCACCGTTGAGACTTCCTCCTGGATACAAAAAACTCGTGCCAAGTCCTTCGTTGGTTGAAAACACAGCTGGCCCGCTCAAGTGGTCAGCTGAAGCGTCAGTCATTGAAAATGAACCTACTGAATCCAGACCAGACGAAAGTCTAAAGGTCGATACGGCAGTTGACCCGGTTCTTCCTTCAGAGGTTTCATCCTCAAATGACACTGTCACTGAAGATTCATCTTCAAATGGCACCCTCACGGAAGAGAATAAGGATGACACCATCCAGATTCTTTTCATCAACACAGATTCTGATGAGCATCATGGCAATGCGCCCATTCCTTTATCGCAGGAAGGAACATCGTCAGGATCGTATCCGGTCATGTATTCGGTCCCACCACCAAGCAACCTGGTTGTGTCCTTTGATTGGAACCAAGTGGGCAGACCCCGGTTACCAGCCAGTATACCGTTCAGAATCATAGTCCAAATTTATAGAATGGTGATGGCTGGAACTATCATTGATGAAGGGGCATCTGTGAGTATCCTTTCCTCTGTTGCTTGGAAAGCACTGGGTTCCCCGGCGCTTTTGCCTGAGATAAGAAATCTCTCGGGCTTTGATAAAGGAACCAGTCGACCATTAGGGATCCTCCCCAATGTGCCTATTACATTGAAAGGGAAGACCGTTAATATGAACGTGATGGTTGTTCAAGGACCCTTGGATTATAACCTACTCCTTGGACATGACTATATATATTGCATGGGAGCTATAGTCTCCTCACTCTTTCGACTAATGTGTTTTCCACACGAAGGAAGGGTGGTCAAGCTCGTAGACCAACTTTCATTTCCGGGATCACACATCACAAATAGTCAAATACCAATCCTCAATGGTCTATTTACTCAATAAATGTCTCTACCCCCAGTCCTCCTTCCCGATGAATGCGAGTGATTCGGAAAGATAGGACTGGAACCCAGGGGGCATGCATCCTGGTCTGCTTCGGGCAGAGGAAACCTTGGGTATGGAGTAGAATTTCCGCGAAGGAATATGACTAGTCCGTACCCCGTCCGTGGATGGAAGAGGGGTTGTTCTAGAATAGAATTCTTTTGTCAAGGTCGCGTGTTTGACAAAGGTCATTCACCATTGCCTACTATGGGAGGCAGTGCCGAGGAAGTGTTCAGTTTGAAAGATTAACAGAACAATCTTTGGGTAACCAGAAAGAGGCAAGCCTCACCCTTTAAAACAAATGTTTTTTCGGATAAGTAGGGGCAGCTTTGAAATTGTACTTTAAACCTGGGGGCATGCAACCTTTTGGAATGCAAGCAAGGGAGGACTATTTATTTTTTAAATTTTTAGGTCCTCCCTTTAAACCTGTAGGTCTAACCCTTTAAACTCGTAGGATTAGCCGTTTCCAAACTTGCATGAAGAAAGGATGAGAGGGAGCATAGCTTTGGTAAGGTGCAAGCTCTATAAAAAATGGGATCTTGCAGGAGACATTCTTATCTTATGACTGGTATATCGAGCAGTTTTAGCATAAAGTTCATGCTCGTTAAAAAATAAACGCAAGGTCCGAGCAGTTTTACCGTGGAATTTATGCTCGTTAAAAAATAGAAAAGCGTGAGCAAGGGTTCCACCAGAGTTCAAGCTCATTAAAAAATGAACCTTTCCTGGTAAATAACCATTGTGATCAGCCATAAAAGCCTTGGTCGTGTTTGCACCCACCACCTCCATTTCATTTGGCCAATCATTCACCTCCATATGATTGTTTACCTCTTTTTAGGAACAGCTGCAAAGAGTGATTTCACTTAGCCATCCTTGTGACACTGCCGTGATTGGAAAATTCCAAACTGTACCTGGAATCTGTTGCTATCCCTGTTTATCACTCGTTCCTCAAAAGATGAGTCTTCTTTGAGCTCTTTTCATCTGACTCGTAAAATATGAAAAGTTTGCCGAGTTTTGGCCTTCCATCTCGTTAAAAGGACCGGAAGAGCTATCCCTCCTCTAGATTTTAATCTTTTTGGACCTGAGGGATTATTGCACAAAAAGGTCGAGCGCTTGTTTTTTCAGCTCGTTAAAGTTATCGAAAATTCATCCCTTTTGTATGGTTTTATAATTTTTCGGACTTAAGGGATTAGATGACGAAAAAGGAATTTTGGAGTTAACTTTCTGTACCTTTTCAGACTCTCTAAAAATGAAAAGGACCGAGTTGTCTTTGTCGCTAGACTCGTTAAAATGATTAAATAGCGACAAACTTGTCTTTAGACGAGAACGAGTTTTCCTATCGCTAGGCTCGTTAAAACATAGCGATGGGCTGGCCCGAAGGGCAGGTTATAGAACAAGAATATGTTATCCTCCTCAAGCTTGACAAAAATAAAGAGGTACTGGTCAGAAATGACTGGGGAAAAATTGGGAGAACCTCAAAGCTTAATGGTAGCAAGTCGCTCTTGAACATGACACTTTGCCCTCCATACCACATCGGGTTGGGTTGTTTCATTCACCGGTCTCATCACCATGGTCCTCACCAAACCATCCATATTTGGGGTAATGCTACTGATCCATCACATTAGTGTCGTTATATGTTCAAGAGATGTGTTCAGAAAGAGTCAACCGTGTCCCATCCACTGCCATACATTATCCTTCATCCACCCATGATCGCCACCCTGAATCATATCTCACAGGTTGTTTTCACCTCCACTAAAATCATTAGCTCCGTTCCGTGTCACTGATGTGGGATTCATTAAGGCCCTCCTTTGACGGATCACTTCTTGTCGACTTCAGCTCATTATCCAAGAAGTTGATCTAGGAACACCCCCCCCAGTACTTTGAAGCTTGCATGCCTCAATGGCAAGTTTCTCACTTCCAGCGACAGGTATACATCAATGACCTTCGACCAGGAGATTTTGCGTGGTGTTCGACGCCAATTCCTTTATTCACACCACGTGAATTGTACTGCAGTACCTTGAGGGTCATTGTCATTATTGGTGATTCCTCTCGCGCTTGTTAACGGTTTACATTATTGACCGGTAATCAAGCGATGTCTTTCCATGTTCGACTTCAACGCAATTCGCACATGGATCGACTTGTACTTAGAGTGAAGATCGAACGAGATTGAAGACCCCGGATCTAGTTTCATCCATCCGGGCTGTGATATATATTCAGGAAATATAAAGACGTTTGATATGTACATCGTTGCAGCAGATGATCATCCTACTCAAAGGATGATAATTTCAGCAGAGAATTATCAGTCTATCATCAGACGGTCGTCTGTTATATGTACCAAAATGACTTTATAAAGCTGAGCATGGGAATGCCCGCCTCAGCTAGATAATGAAAGTAGAATGAAAAATAATGTATTGTATTGTATTTTATTGCAGGGAACCTCTCAGCGATTGAATGAACTTCAGATCCTCCTAATAAAGCATTTCACCCGATAAACGACCTCATACTTTAGGGGGCAACTGTTATAGAAATTTTTGTGCCTATCAGCATGGAGCATGAAATGTCAATAATCTGAGGGATCCAAAGTCCCTAAACATGTTGTTCTTACCCTTAGAGGAACAAGGTCTGCAAACCACAGCACTGAAAATCAGTTATCCACCTGAAAACACTCAAAAACAGGCTATTTCTGGATCATGTCAGCTGCTCCACTGAGCATCTGTGCTGAATGTCAACTGCTCCTACTTGTACCTGCGCTGAAGGTCAAAATTAATGAAGGCTACCTGCGCTGGGCGATATTGGCCAAGTGGCACAGTCATTCTGCAAGGTGTCAAGTGCCCAGGAAGCTTCCAAACTGACACTTGGGTCAAGGAATTCGCCTAGTGATGAGTAAGAGGGTCTTGAACTCCAAGTGGAAGCAAGATTCTCCAAGTGGACTCAAGAACTGAAGATTAACTAAAGTGGGAGAGGACACAAGTCAGCTTCAGGCCAGTGTCAAGATGACTCATCCTTTCTCCAAAACCCTATATATAGATCTCTCTCATGAGGTCTAGAGAGGCTGGAATTTTGTGCAAGTAAGGAAGTGTTGTTGGTTTGAGAACAGAGCTATTGGGTGTTTTGCTTGAAGGAGGTGAAGAGGAGATTTCTTTCAGCTGGGAGGTGTTGCTGGATTGGGACCTATTATGGTTGTAACTCTCTCAGAACTTTACTTCGATTATTAATAAAGCTTTGAGGTTCTTCTATATGCATGTATCTTGATGATGAATTGATGCTTGTATATTTGGTTTATGCTAATCCTTAGATCGATTATAGATGTATGCTTCTTGTAGTTTCCTTTTCTTGTGCTTTTACAGGATCCGTGTGTAGCTGGGCCGGTGAAAGGGCAAGGAGTGAAGACTGGATCGACTATTAGCGCAAGATAACGGTTAGTAGATCATCCTTTTCTTCCCTCTCTCATCTCATAAAGAAGAATCCTTGAATAGCTTTGCATTCAGTTGTTGCTGAGGTACTATCACCCTTAGAGTGGGATAGAGGCATTCTGCATTAGATACTTTTCCCCCCAACAACCTCAAATGAATTTTTCGATTTCTGTGAAGAACATGGAATAAGAAGGGAATTCTCTACAGCTAGGACTCCTCAGCATAATGGAGTGGTGGAAAGGATGAACATAATGGTCCAACAAATGGCTCGCGCCATGCTTGATGAGTCTGGAACTCCCGCAACCTTCTGGGGTGAAGCTGCATTTACTGCGGTTGTTATTCTCAACAAAACAAATGTCCGAGTTAAGAGCACTCAAACTCCTCATGAGCTCTGGTATGGTGAGACTCCTTCGGTAAAGCATTTCAAAATTTTTGGAAGCAAATGCTATATTAAGAATAATGATGAACAGCTTGGAAAACTTGAACCTAGAGTAGATGAAGGCATTCTCCTTGGTTATTCTCCCCACAACAAAGCATATAAGTGCTACAATAAAAGACTTGGAAGAATTGTTGACAACATTGATGTAGGGGTTGATGAAAAAGGATACATTCCTAGGCAAGTAAATTATGAAAATATTGAAGAGGATGAAGACTACTCTCCAAATCAGACTGATGATGAAGAAGAACCTCAAGGGGCACCAGAGAAACAGATAAGGATAGAAGAGAAGACTCCATCCAAGTACGTTCAAAAGAATCATCCAGAATCTCAGATTTTGGGGCAAAAAGAAGCAAGTGTACAAACAAGAAGAACTGTAATTGTAGAAGCCTCAAGCTATTTGGCATTGCTCTCCTCCACTAAACCACAAAATGTAAGAGAGGCATGTAAAGATGAATGTTGGGTCAAGGCAATGGATGAAGAACTTGAGCAGATCAAAAAGAACAACACTTGGGAGTTGGTTCCTAGACCAAAAGATAAGAATGTCATAAGGACAAAATGGATCTTCAAAAATAAGTTGAGTGAAAATGGGGGTAATTAGAAACAAGACCAGACTTGTTTGTAAAGGGTATGCTCAACAAGTAGGAATAGACTTTGAAGAAACTTTTTCTCCCATTGCTAGACTTGAGGCCATCCGAATGTTCCTTGCTCTCTCAAGCTTTCAGAAGTTCAAAGTATTTCAAATGGACGTGAAATCAACCTTTCTGAATGGAGACTTAGAAGAAGAAGTGTACATTGAGCAACCAGATGGTTTCATTCTTGGGAATGATCCAAATCTTGTATGTAGACTAAAAAACGCTCTCTATGGTCTTAGACAGGCTCCAAGGGCTTGGTACTACCGTTTGGACAAATATCTTCATCAACAAGGTTTTTCAAAGGGATCAGTAGATAGCAATCTTTATATAAAAATTGAAAATGACAAATTGATAATACTTGTTGTGTATGTAGATGATATTATCTTTGGCAGCAATGAAGAAGCTATGAGTCAAAGCTTTGCCTTGGTGATGCAAAAAGAATTCGAAATGTCTTTGCTTGGAGAACTAACATATTTTCTTGGATTGCAAATCCAACAAAATGAAGGCGAGATATTCTTGTCTCAAACCAAGTATCTCAAGCAGATTTTGAAGAAATATGGCATGGAAGATGAAAAACCAGTATGTACCCCCATGGTCACAGGATGCAGCCTCAGTGAAAATGATGAATCAGCAGCAGTGCATCAACCAACCTACAGATCTATGATTGGAAGTCTACTTTATTTACAGGTACCCGACCAGACATCATGCATGCAGTGGGAATAGCTGGAAGGTTTCAAGCAAATCCAAAGGAAACTCATCTTCAGGTAGTCAAGAGAATCTTCAAGTACCTTCAAGGAACTCAAAACTATGGCTTATGGTATCCTAGAGATACAGATCTCACACTTCATGCTTACACAGATGCAGATTGGGCCGGAAGCGTGGATGACAGGAAGAGCACAAGTGGTGGTGCATTCTTTATGAGTTCCATATTAGTATCTTGGTTCAACAAGAAATAGAGTTCGATTGCTTTATCTACAGCTGAAGCAGAATATGTGGTTGTTGCACCTTGCTGCACTCAACTTCTTTGGATGATGCAGACCTTGTAGGATTTTCAAATCACTTGTACACCACCTATCTCCATCTTATGTGATAATACAAGTGCAATCAGCATTTCAAAGAACCCAGTCATGCATTCAAAGACCAAGCACATACTGATCAAGTATCACTTTCTCAGGGAACAAGTGCTTGAACAAAAGGTCAAGTTGGAGTATGTTCCTTCTAAGGAACAAGTTGCTGATATACTCACCAAACCATTGCCCAGAGAGGCCTGTGAATACCTCAGGCAAAAGCTGGGGGTAGTTGATGCATCATCTTGTTGTTGAATCTCATCTGTTTCAGAGATTGTTGGTTGTACGCGAGTTTCATATGGGGTATACGCGTACATTTGCTAGTTTATGGATTGGTCGAAGATTGAACGACACAGGTTCAGGGGGAGCATATATAATGCATTGCTGGCATTATGGTAGCATAGAAGGAGAACATGGATGCTAATCTGAATATTGCTGCAATATGTCTCTATCTCTTTCATGGTCATTTATGGTGTGTGGTGGATTATGGTTCTTCTTGAAGAATTTTGTTTTGCAGATCTGGTTTACAGTTAGGGGGAGCATGATCAGCAGAGCAAAGACATAAGCATTTTCTCAGGGGGAGCATAACCCTTTTCCTTTGATGTCAAAGGGGGAGAATGAAATTGACGATCTTGAGGTTGCCATCAAGTCCAAAGGGGGAGATTGTTGGCATTATGATTCAGGGTTGGCGCTATGGCACAGGTGTTGTACTTGATGGAAACTCACTCAAGTGGCAAGACTCTGTTCAGGCTCTCAAAATGATGGAAATTAAGAGGTTCACAGGTGCAACGTTCAAAAGGTGTAGACCCACAGGTTAGCCGACCAAGAAGTGCGGTCATACCCACAGGTTCTCCGTTCAAAAGGTGCGAACCCCAGTTCACTCACTCCAATGCAGAGAAGCGCACTCACGTGGGGTTTCTTATGTTTGGCCCTTGGTATTTAGCCCGTCGTTCATGATCCTATGGTTTTGGCTCGTGGTATAGGATCTAAATTATTGAACCCCAGTTTTGATCCCTTGTATTGGTTTTTGATGGTTTTGTCCCATGGTGTGAATACGGTCTTGACTATAAAAAGGGAAGGAGATCACTTGGCTAGACACTTGTGAAATTTGAATATCTTAAGATCTGAAATTTTGTGTAATCGGTTTTGAAAGCTAGATCTAAATCAAGGTGAAATTTAAGGCGAATCTATTGATAAGTCGTGATCCCTTGGGCACATGATCAGATCTGTGGATCTGACTGTCTTTGGCACATTGGAGGACTGTTAATTTGGATCTATTCAGAGGTCCGCAAGCGATCCATGACGCAGGTGCGGAGGTCTGCAACGTAGCAGAAGGTGCAGGTGCGGAGGTACACAGGGAAGCAGAAGGCGCTGGTGCGAGGTACGCAGAGAAGCAGAAACAACAGTGCGGAGGTACGCAGAGGTACAGAAGGACCAGTGCGGGGGTATGCTGTCAAGTAGACAATGCAGTTGCGGATCTGAGCTGAGATACGCAGAACAACGGAAGAAGTAGGTACGGAGGTATGCAGATCAGAAGAAGGATCAGGTGTGGATCTGTGCAGTTCAGGCACAGAAGAGCTGCGGGTATCCGCAGGTTTATATTGGTGAAGTTGCAGACTTTTCTTGAAATATTTGTTGGCTACCTTTTATCTATTGCTGCAGTGTTCTGGGTTTAGATTACTGGTATTCATTTTTTGGTTTACAACATTCTGAGAAGTTGGGTGGTTCATTGTTTTGATTGTATAAAGGAGATTGGTTGATTCACTTGATGATTATTTGATGTTCTTGGATCCAGTCTGAAAATTAATGAAACGTGGTCCTTAAAGAAGTGAAAGAGCTAAGGGGGTTGTAGCTCCCTTCCAGGAGAGACTGGAAAACGAGAGAGGGTTGTAGCTCTCTGCAAGTTGTAGCCTGTGTACTGGTAAAGGACTGCACCAGTACAAAATCATTGTAAAAGAAGTTTCTAATTGAAAGAATATAGAGACATATTGCAGCAGGTGGTTTTCACCCACATTGGGTTTCCACCTTATATCTGGTGTTCTTTGGTGTGACTATCTATTTTTCTTGTTCTTGCTCATTATTATATGGTGCTGACATACATATTAATGATCAATATCTGAAGAATAAATTAAATTATAAATCTAGAAGATATATTGAAAAGCATTTGATAATACTGATTCACCCCCCCTCTCAGTATTATTTCCAACATCCTATCCCACTGAGCTAGGGTTGGCTATGGAATCAAAGAAATCTGAGTAGAGGAGGCATAAGGGAGGTCATTTCAGCAAGTATGAGGCCATTCCAACTCATAAACATCATGTCTCCATCATTTTTCAAGAATTCATTCCAAGGGACACATCATTTGCCACACATATGACAAGTTTTCTTCAAACTATGTTTTTGACCAAACAGAGATGAATTTGGCAAAATTAAGAGAAGGCGAAGCCAAGTATGAAAGACCTCCTTCATGTTTTATACAGGAGTTATGGTTTTGGAGAAATGTAAAAAATACAGGTGCTACAAGAGGTTTTCTGCACTTCTGGAGTGACCTTGGGAAAATAAATATTTCTCCTAGTTGGAGTGTCCAAATGATTTTCTTGATGAGTCAAAATGAGACAGTAAAATATTTCCAATGAGATTTCATGAGATCAATTTGGAGTTGAGGAAGACCACCAAAAGTTTCCTGTAAGAGCACACTGCATTTTTCACCCCCGTTCTACACTTTTTGATTAGTCTTGGTAGAATTGCTTGTTGAGGGGCTATACTTGATCATTTTCAATGCATGATAGGTCCATTATGTAGCCAAGAGAGAGACCTTTCCATTGAGATATCATGAGCTAATTTGTGACTTCAGGAAGTCACTCAAAAGTTGATTTGAAGTTTGTGATCCACTTAGGAGGGAGGCGTTGCACTTAAAGCAGTGGTGGCTGCCTTTTTTAACACAGGCACTGCGCTTCTGGGCAAGGCGATGCAATTTTTTCCAGTGAGCCCCCAGAGCACCAAAACGCCTCCAAATGCTCTCAAAGCTTCAGCAAAGTATTGTTTCCTCTTCTACCAAGTAATTCAAACAAATTTTCCACCTCTTTGCACTCCTAAACAACATTTTCTTTTAGTGTTTTCATTCCTAAGCAAAATAGATACTTGAGCAAGTGATAAAACCCTAAATCCACCCCTATCCCAAATTTGCTGCCCGTAGACCCTAAAAAACCTTCCTACATCAATATTTAACCCATCCCTATCCCTGCACTATCATCCCAACTCCCTTGACATTTTCACCTCCTATCACCTCCCACAGATCCATAATCCCTCCCCTCATCTCCTCAAATTTTTATAGCTCTATCCCTATTCCCTAAACCTATTTCCACTTCCCATTCCCGTATAATTTATCCTTAGGGTTCCTTAACCAAACATACCTCATCAGTCTTCCACAGATCAAATTTTGAAGAATTTTGAAATTTTTGGAGTTTTTTGCATTTTTGGCAACTTTTGCACCAGTCACACTGCCAAAAGCGCAACACCCTAGGCATTGTGCTTTTCCTACAGGCTTCCAAATGAAAAATGGCCACCACCATTGGATTCAGAAGGCCAAATACATTCAAGAAAAACCACTTTGATAAGATTTTTTTGGGTCAACTGGGCAGTCAAAGGGTCAAAAAACACCCAAAAAATCATGTTTCTGCCCTGTTTTGGAGGCTGGCACTGCGCTTTTGACCAGTCTTGGGAGAATCAACTTTTGGAGGGTAAAAAATTGACCATTTTGGAAAATAAAGGTATATTTGGAAACTAGATAATACAGAGTTTCCAATGAGCTATCCTGGACTCAATTGGGACGCTGGAAACCCCCTCAAAAGTGGAATTGAAGTTGGCACTACGCTTAGGACAGTGACGTTGCGCTTTTGACACAAATTTTCTGAGTTTCATCATTTTGTAAATTTTCTCAGTTTTGAGAGTTTCGCCTTGACAAATCATGTTTTTACCAACATAATTTATGGATTTAAATTTAATAATGATGTATTAAAGTTACCTAGGGTAAATACATTAGGTGAAAACTCTTTTTGCGATGTAATGAATCAGTTTCCAAAAAGTGAGGGATGAGTCAGTTTGACCTCCCTACACTCTAGGTTTCAGTTCATATTTTGGTGGAACAACTCCTTAGCTCATGGATTCGACCCCTGAGGATGGGATAAGTTGTTTTATGGCTATATCTATCATTTCTTGACTCATTTCACAGGTTGGACTCCATTGAATGTTGTATCAGTGATGCAGACTTTGGCATGGAATATATTGGATGAGTTGCAACTACTTTGATGGGATTACTGTGGCATGGTATTTTTACATTGTTTCTTCTTCAGTTACATGTGTGTGAATGTTTTTTATTTTCCATGATCCATTTCACTTCTAAATATGTTTGATTTTCAAAGTGTGATAAGAAGAATTCAGCTCCTATGCTTTGTTTTGTGAAAATCATCATAATTTGTTTCATTTCTTCAGTTTAAAAATAATTCATGATTTTCATGCTCTTTTTAACACCTCATCAGCCTAAACCATTCCATCAATATCCTACAAAGTGTTAAAGTACTTGCCTACCTTGCCCCATAAGATGTTTGCAATTCTGATTTTCTCTTGCCCTGACCTAGTTCACTCTCAGAGCTAATTCACTCATCTTGTGATTACACCAATCAAATCAAATCAAAACCCCGAGCTACTATATATAGCCTAAAACTCTAATCCATCCAGCTCTCTTGGTTGTGATCCCTTGGATACAACCTTCTCCAGCTTGGTAGGTCTAGCTACCAAGTCAAAGGATTGGTTTGTGGTTACCTCAGCTAGACTCTTCCTCAGCCTTCGAGATCCGGACGAGTGATAGCATACTAGCGCCGTTGCCAGGGAATGAAATATTCATTTTCCTTGGGTGTACGACAAATTTTAATCTAATTGGTGATGGTGGACAATGATCAGGCACACGAAGGATGAAATCATTCACCTGGCGACTCCAAATCAGTTTCTAAATCAAATCCAAAGACTCCACTGGAGGATGAACCTTGATAAGAAATATGAAAGGACAACATTGGAAGATCAGGTATTCAACTTGGACTTTTAGTCAAGACATCATGTTGTTTATCGTGAAATATCTTTTCTCTTTTCCTGAGAATTTCGAGAAACTTTTCCAAGATATATTATGTTTGAGAAAAGATCACGAAAATCCATTGGATTCCTTTCCTTTGAAGGTTGTAAATAAAAATTCCATTTACATCTTTGATCTTGGTCCAAACCCTTTTTTCGAATCTTATGATGACCATCTTCAAATTGATGATCCTGAAGAGATCAAGACTAATCCTACAACTTCTGTAGATACTCCTACACATTGTAAAATTCCAGATAGATACAAACAATTGATCTTACCTCCTATACTCCATGATTTCCTTGAAAGTCATTACTTATATCTACCAAGGTTTGATGGTGGATGTGACAACATCACTGCTGAGAGACATATGCATAGTTTTGAGACTTTCCTTGACCTTTTTGAAGTTGATGAAGAGGATGTCAGTATTAGGCTGTTTTCTCTTTCTTTGCAAGGAAAAGTCAAGAGTTGGTTCAAAAACCTACCAGCTGCAAGCATCTTAGATTTATCATAGTTTATCAAAGTTTTCCTTGACAAGTGGGTGGTCAAAGAAAATCCTTTCCTGAGTCTAGAAGAGTATGACGAGCTAAAAAGGCAACTAGAGGAGACAGTAAACCAATTTTCTGCATGATTCAATCAAGTCTATTGTTCGATACCTGCCAATATAAGACCTCCTCCTGGCTCAGCTTTCTTACATTACCTAGATGCCTTTGATCTGGAAATGGAGTTTCAACTGAGAGAAAGGAACCTTGCAACACTTGAAGAGATGCAGAACAATGCAGTAGATGTAGAGCCTAATGTGTTGATCAGAAGGGCAAAGTTGAAGGAAGAAAAGAGGGAGAGCATAGATGCAGGGCACCTAACATCTTCGGAGGTAAAGCTCGACAGTTTGGTGAGTGCAGTGAAGGAAATGGTGCAAAACATGACCGTGAGAGATGAATTTTCTGTTCAAGATCACCATGACCCACTTATCCCAGGAAAAGAAAAGGTTGTTGGCCCTAAACACTTGCCTGCTAATCCCAACTACCATAGATCTAAAAATGGATTTATAGATCAATTCGAGGTGAAACAATATGTCGATCTAATGTGTATGTTTGATGACATTAATTTTGATGATTTGCCAAAGTTTGATCAATATGACGATGATTATGTTCTCCAAACAGAAGCTAATATTGTAGACCAATCAACAGTTGGTTTGTGGGAGGAGGAAGTTCAGTTTTAGTAGCTCGAATATAGTGATCAACCGGTGCATATTAGATATGGCAGTGAGGAGGAAAGTTCAGAAAATTTGGAAGGAAGTGAAGGATCTTTGCCTCTTTGTTTTTCTTCATTTCAGTTCATTAGAGATAACTTTGATGGAATAAAAAATTAGCAGTGATTAAGTTTTGATCTTGACAATCAAGAGGAAAATGAAGTTCTTGATCAGAGCTCCTTACCCTCGTGTTTCTCCTCATTTGCAAAAATACAAGAAAACTATAAGAAAGAATATAAGTGAGTGGTCAACACTATAAATGCTAAACCTTCTCATGAAATGGTCGAGGAAATCATTTGCGACGTAGAATCCTCCTTAGCTCTATATTTGCTGCCACAGAGTTCCATTGAATTTCAAATTGCAAATGAAGGCTTGGAAGATGAAACATGTGATCAAATGATGAAAGATGATATGTACAATTATGTTTTGAAGAATTTCAGTTCTTAAAGAAAAAAATTCATAATATCTCTAAGGCAAAGGATGAGTAGCCTGTAGAAAGTCATGCAGTCTCATTAGAATAGGGAAAATTTTAGGGGCTAATATTCGTCCATGGGCTAATTTTCTATACTTTTTCCAAAAAAAAAGATTCGTTAATTTCCATTTTTTTGTAAAAATGATTCGCCAAAATCTTTTAGAATGAAATTATTTTACCCTAAAAATCGCCAAAAAATTATATATAGACTATATAAAAATATTATAAATTTGAATATTTTTACAAAAATATCTCGAAACATTTTATAGATTTCATATTATGGACTAGTGAGATTCGCCAAAGTTTCTAAATTTTAAGATAAATTTCCATCCTTAAAATTTTCCCTGCATTAGAAGCAATGGAAAATAGGTTGCAATAGTCTTTTCAAGTTTTTCATGACCCTATAGATGATGTGTTGAATGATATCTGTAGGAGAAGTCCTTCTCCATTAGCTAACTGTGAACCTAAAAATAATGTTGATATTAATTTGATCAGACAACCGGTTTCATTGTCTTGTTCAGTAGGAGTCTCATTACAAAGCTCATCCAAACATTTGCAGTCATATCAAGAAAGTAAGGGTAAAGATGAAAGTTCATATTCATGTCATGAAGACTACCTGGAATATAGCAGTAATGTATTAGATGGGTTGGAAATCAATATGAATTCCTATGAAGATCCTTTGCAACATTCTTGAGTTCAGCTGGTGGGCTCATGCTTTGCAAATTAATCAATATTCAATCTGATTTCAAATTTTCATGGGAGTTTCCTTTCAATAGTTCTCTCTTCTTTCTCATAAGCAAGCACTTGCAGAGAATTAAAATAGTAGCCAGAATGTTTACATGGTTTCATTAGCTATTCCATTTCACCTGATCAGGTGATGAATGGATCAATTAGAGTAGGTTTTGTTGAATAAGCTCAATTTTGAGCATATTTTTTCAGTTAGTTTTAAGTCAGTTTCGAGTCAGTTTGTGTCATTTGAGTTATCACCATTTAGTCACGCATTTTAGTTTAAGTTTTTGACCGTATTGACCCACATGGTTAGGCACTTGGTCTATGGTGTTCTTGACACGTCCAGGGATCTGGCATCCCCAATAAGGCCGATGTTAGTGTCAGTATTTTCACACTGCCATCAGTGATCAAAATCCTCTTTTCATATTATATTAGGGTCCCATTCTGAATTTTTTGTCGTTCCACTAGGTGATTATGCAAAAATTTGGTCATTGAATGTTGAATTAGGGTCTCCTTTACTCCTTTTAGAAATTTGCCCCTTGTTGGCTCATTTCACCTTTTGTTGAAGTATATCATTAGTCATGACTTGTCTTCATCATGACAATCATTTTCATCATGGTCACAACCACTAAAAGTCTCCATTAGGTATTAGGGTTTCCAAGGTCCACTAAAACACCATCTTGTGCATAAAATACCAGCAAGTGAAGGAGTAAGAAAAAATAAGATTTAATCAGCATAATAGTTTGTAATTTGAATATTCAAGCAAAAATGTAATTTTTTGGTTTTAATATGTAATAATTCTCATGGTTCCAAGTGTTGTAAGTTCAAAGTTCCATCAACCAAAAGGAAGAGTTTCAAAGTCATTATGTTTCCAAATCCACAAAGAAGGTGAAATCATAAGATCAAGTTCAAAGGCAATAGTCATGTGAAAGGGTAAAGTTTCAAAAGTTAAGTGAATGCCAAAGGGAGTTGTCTTTTCCCAAGGGTGTCCAAATCATCATTTTCCACAAGCACTAAACCCTAATTTCCTCTCCCACTAAGCTAGGGTTGGCTATGGAATTAGAGACATCTAAGAAGAGGAGGCATAAGGGAGGTCATTTCAGAAAGTATGAGGCCATTCCAACTCATAAACATCATATCTCCATCATTTTTCAAGAAGTCATTCCAAGGGACACATCATTTGTCACACATAGGGCTAGTTTTTCTTCAAACTATGTTTTTTACCAAACAGAGATGATATTGACAAATGTGAGAGAGGTTTTTGTCCATCATAGACCAAGTATTAAAGACCTCTTTGCATTTTTACACCGGTGTTATGGTTTTGGAGAAATGTAAAAAATATAGGTGCTAAAAGAGGTTTTATGCACTTCTGGAGTGACCTTGGGAAAATCAATGTTTCTCCAAGCTAGAGTGTCGAAATGACTTTCTTGATGAGTAAAATGATAACTAGACAAAAGAATTTTTCTGAGTCAAGGCCTCACCAGGGGAATCCAAATAGGTTTGTAAAAAAGTAAATACCCAAAAGTGTTCCCCTTTATGTAATAGAAACTTTCATACCCATTTGAGAGACACTCCACCCCCCCCAATTGGGCTGGGAGCTGGTCGCACCATCAGGCCCACCCATGATCTTCGTCGATCAGGTGGAACCACACCGATGATGCAATGTGGTGAGGCTCCCTAACCTAGGACTATGTGGCAGATGGGCTTGGATTCAAGGCTATTCCCTCTGGTCCACATGTTGAGTGTGGTACCACATACGAGAGGCATGGCAGCCCGACTCCCTAACCTGGGACACCCCAATCCTCAAGGATGGGTTGGGAGTCAAGTCAGTCCCATTAGGTCCACCATGAGTGGTACTCTTATTGATTGAGCAAGGATTCCTTGGAACCCTAACCTCAAATCCGTGTGCTCGTTCTTTATTACGTGTAGTTTTCTTTGGGCCATCTTTCGATTTTTTCTTGCCACCATTTTTTCTCATTTTATCCATCAATTATTTGGGCACCTCCTTGTTGAAGTTTTGGCGAAGCGCTTTCACGCAAGTCACTATCATCAAATAACTCCTTGTGGTAGTGATACACCCTACTCTGACTCATTCCCTCCTAATTGATAACTCAGTGATAATCCCTATCTCAAATAGATATAGGAACAAACATGTGCCTCGGCGATGCGCCTTTTCTACTTTGCACCTTTTCGAATTTCTTATGATGCAATTGGGGCCCCATCAAGGCTCAAGGCTCAAGGAGGGGCCCCATCAAGGCTTCAACCCATCGGGCAAGTTCAAACTATAGTGTATTTGGGGTTCATTCCCCTCTCCTAAACCCCATAAAACCCACCCAACCCCTCTCATTTCCTCACAACCATCTCATGCATTTGAGTGAGAGTTTGTGAGGAGTTATGGAGTTTGCTTTTGGAGCAATAGTGAGGAGTCTTGGGCAAGCATTGTAGCATGAGTGAGGAGGTTCTTGGGAAACCATTTGGAGCAGCATTGAGGAGTTGGCTTCTTGGAGCAACCTTGAGGAGGGAGTTTGTGCCTGGAGGTATTTTTTTTCACTTGTAAAAATCTGTTTTTGCTTATTAATTTTTATGTGCAAATCTGGAAATTGAAAAGAGTGTTTTTTGTGAAAGAAATGAACATTGAAGCAATGCTAATTTTTTTTTTTTTCATTTTCAGATTCTTTTTCTTTCATTTCCAAGTCAAAAAATGGCACCTAGAGTGAGAGATGATTCTTGGGCATATGTTGAAATGGTTGATAGTTAAATGCATTGTAAATTTTTCCATAGAAAAATTGAGGAAGGTCCTGGGGGAATTAATATGCTGAAACAACACTTGGCGGGGATTAGAGGCCAAATTACTCCATGTGAATCAGATGAAATTGGGGAGATTAGGAAGGAATTGTTAGCCAACTTTGAGAAGTTTAAAGAAGAAAAGGCTAGGAAAAAAGAGTTAGAGGCTGAAATTGGGAGGAAGCGGAATATACAAAAAATGCTAGCTACCAACCCCCATTTTGATTTTGAGGGTTCTTCCTCTATCCCTTGTATTGATGCATCCAATCCCTTCCAATATGTTCATCCCTCTTTGGAGTCTATTCAAGAAAAGGGTAAGGGTAAAATGAAAAAGAAGTGTGATATAAATATCAAAAGTTATTTCAATGTCACATCCTCCTCTCCATCAGATGCACATGGTCCTCAAGCTAGTATAACTTTGTAGCCCACTTTAGATGACCATTGGAAGAAAGAATTGAGTGAGACTGCTTGAAGATATGTAGAACAATGCATTAGATGTAGCGGCTAATCTACTAATCAGAAGGGAAAATTTGAAGGAATAAAAGAGGGAGAACATCAAAGCAGAGCACCTGACATCTTCAGAGGTAAAGCTCCACATTTTGGTGAGTGCAATGGAGGAAATGATGCAAAATATCACCGTGAGAGATGAATTTTCCATTCAAGATCACCATGACCCACTTATCCTAGAAAAAGAAGAGGTTGCTGGCCCTAAACACTTGCCTGCTAATACTAGCTAACATAGATCAGAAAATGGATTTATAGATCAATATGAGGAGAAACAATCTGCTAATCTAATGTGTATGTTTGATGACATTACTTTTGATGATTTGCCAAAGTTTGATCAATATGAAAATGATTATGTTCTCCAAACATAAGCTAATATTGTAGACCAATCAATAGTTGGTTTGTGGGAGGAGGAAGTTCAATTTCAGCAGCTTGAATAAAGTGATCAGCCGATGCATATCAGCTATGGAAGTGAGGAGGAAACTGCAGAAAATTTGGAATTAAGTGAGGGATCTTTGCCTATTTGTTTTACTTATTTTCAGTTCATCAGAGATAATTTTGATGCAATCAAAAATCAACAGTCATTAAGTTTTGATAATGACAATCAAGAGGATAATTAAATTCTTGATTAGAGCTCCTTACCCTTGTGTTTCTCCTCATTTGCAAAAATAAGAGAAAACTATAAGCAAGCAGATAAGTGAGTGGTCAACACTATAAATGATAAACGTTCTCTTGAAATGGTTGAGGAAATCATTTGTGACGTAGAATCCTCCTTATCTCTAGATTTATCACCACTGAGTTTCATTGAATTCAAATTGAAGATGAAGGCTTAGAAGTTGAAACATGTGATCAAATGATGCAAGATGATTTTGACCATTATGTTTTGAAGAATTTCAGTTTTTAAAGGGAAATTTTCATAATATCTCTAAAGCAAAGGATGAGAAGCCTGTAGAAAATCATGCAGTCTCATTAGAACCAATGGAAAATAGGTTGCAACAGTCTTTTCAAGTTTTTAATGACCCTATAGCTGATGTGTTGGATGATATCTACAATAAAATTCCTTCACCATTAGCTAACTGTGAGCTTGAAAAGAGTGTTGATATAAACTTGATCCAAGAGCCAGTTTCATTGTCTTGTTCAGTAGGAGTCTCATAACAAAGCTCATTCAAACATTTGCATTCATATCAGGAAAGTAAGGGGTAAAGATGAAAGCTCATATTCATGTCATGAAGACTGCCTAGAATATAGTAGTAATATATTAGATGGGTTGGAAATCAATATGTATTCCTATGAAGATCCTTTTGCAACATTCTTAAGGTCAGATGGTGGGCTCATGCTTTGTAATTTCATCAAGATTCAATTTGATTTCAAATTCGTTTACATGGTTGCATTGACTATTCCATTTCACCTGATCAGGTGATGAATGGATCAGTTAGAGTAGGTTTTGTTGAATAAGCTCAATTATGAGCATCTTTTTTCAGTTAGTTTTCAGTTAGTTTCGAGTCAGTTTGTGTCATTTGAGTTCTCAGCGTTTAGTCATGCATTTCAATTTAAGTTTTTGACCGTATTGGCCCACATGGTTAGGCACTTGGTCTACGGTGTTCTTGACACCTCCAAGGAGCTGCCATCCCCAATAAGGCCGATGTTAGTGTCAGTATTTACATACTGCCATTAGTTATCAAAATCCTCTTTTCATATCATATTAGGGTCCCATTATGAAATTTTTGTCATTCCACTAGGTCATCATGAAAAAATTTGGTCACTGAAGGTTGAATTAGGGTTTCCTTTATTCCCTTTAGAAATTTACCTCTTGCTGGCTCATTTCACCGTTTCCTGAAGTATACCATTAGTCATGACTTGTCTTCATCATGACAGTCATTTTCATCATGGTCACAACCACTCAAAGTCTCCATTAGGTCATAGGGTTTCCAAGGTCCACTAAAACACCATCTCCTGCATAACAGACCAGCAAATGAAGGAGTAAGAATAAACAATATTTCATTAGGAAAATAGTTTGTAATTTGAATATTCAAGAAAAAATGTAATTTTATGGTTTGAATATCTAAATAATTCTCATGCTTCCAAGTGTTGTAAGTTCAAAGTTCATCAGTCAAAATGAATAGTTTAAGAGTCATTATGTTTCCAAATCCACCAAGAATATCAAATAAAAAGATCAAGTTCAAAGGAAATAGTCAAGTGAAAGGGTAAAGTTTCAAAAGTTAAGTGAATTCCAAAGGGAGTTGTCTTTTCCTAAGGGTGTCCAAATCATCATTTTCTACAAGAACTAAACCCTAATTTCCTCTCCCACTGAGCTAGGGTTGGCTATGGAATCAGAGAAATCTGAGCAAAGGAGGCATAAGGGAGGTCATTTCAGTAAGTATGAGGCCATTCCAAGTCATAAACATCATGTCTCCATCATTTTTCAAGAGGTCATTCCAAGGGACGCATCATTTGCCACACATAGGGCCAGTTTTTCTTCAAACTATGTTTTTTACCAAACATAGATGAATTTGACAAAAGTGAGAGAGGTGTTTGTCCATCATAGGCCAACTATGAAAGATTTACTTCCACTTTTACACAGGTGTTATGGTTTTGGAGAAATGTAAAAAATACAGGTGCTACAAGAGGTTTTCTGCACTTCTGGAGTGACCTTGGGAAAATCAATGCTTCACCTAGTTGGAGTGTCCAAATGACTTTCTTAATGAGTCAAATGATAATAGGACAGAAAGTGATTTCCAATGAGCTATGATGAGCTCAATGTGGAGTTGAGAAATACCTCCAAAAGTTTCTCGCATTCTGCACTTTTTGACCAGTCTTGGTGATCCGGATTTAAACAGGAACGCAATAAAATACAGAGATAACCATAAAGGCAGATATGCAGTGGAAATAATACTTCATTTAATTACTGTAAAATACTGAAATATGCTTACAAATAGAAATGGAAATAAACCAGCTAGGGCGATGGTAGCTTATCTCTGAGAAGATATGTGGCGGCTACATGCCTCTGAACTATCTCACATTGGCTCAAGGTCCTTTTTATTATTGAACAATAAGAGAAAACCCTAAACAACCAAAACCCTAACCTGAGGAGATGTAACAGCAAGAGTTTGTGGGCCTCGTTGGGGTGAGTTGGACAGCCAACTTCCCGGGGTTGCGAATTGGTCATATTATCTACGTTTGACGTGCATGGTAGCCCGTTGGAAAGATCTCTCCGAGGACTACGACAAAAAAGAAGATTTTAGACAAAAAATCGTTGGCGGTATATTTCCCAAAAACGTCGTTTAGGGCCTCAAAATGGCTCTGGAAGTTTAGGACCCGAAAAAATTGCTAAAAATAGTAAATTGTGCTATAATTAAGGAAACTGAAAAACTGAAAGAGACAGTTGTGGGGGTCCAAATGGGATAGGTGGGTGGCCACCAAAATCCACCTGGATCATTCCTCCCCCCTTAGGAAGCAATGGTCCCCATTGCGTTGAGTTCCTCCCTGAGATGAGGAACCTTCTGCTGAGCTGGCTCTCTGGTGAGCTGTTCTGCAATCTCTGATGTGTCGAGAAATGGTGGGAAGAATGGTCGACGACGGTCCACATTGAACACTTAGTGCAAGCAAAGGAATGGAGGAATGTTATGCTTCAAAGCATTGTTGCCCGTAGCCTTGTTACTGGTGTAAGGACCATGTTGAAGTGGTCTGAGCTTCTGATGGGTTCTGGTAAGGCGTTCTCTTTGCATATGTAACCAAACTTTGTCGCCCACCTGAAACTTGTGTGGTACCCCTATGGGTAAGGAGAAGTTGTTCTTGTGTTCTATCATGACTGTATCCATCTGTTGCTGCTGCTCCATTGAGGAACCCTTTGCGAGGGTCATGGATGTAGCAACAATCTTCCCCTTACTTTGGGAGCGAACTAGACAAAAAATAATTTTCCTAGTCTATGAGATGAGCTTGCTGCCTTTCTTAGCAGTGATCAAAGAGGTGGCAGTAGGTGGAGCTACTTCTAGTATCCTGTATAATGAATTATTCAAAGAAATAATGACAGCACGAGGCCTTGACTCATACAAAGCATGTCGCCTCCACAAGTATGGTTGGCCTAATAATACATCACAAACATCCAAAGGTGTAACATCACACAATACCTCATCTGTGAAGGGCTTAATGCTATAGGGAAGGCGACACTGCTGGCGAACTTTGAGATTTCGTCCTTCGTGAAGCCACCCTATACTGTACAGTTGTGGGTGTGGTGTAGTTGGTAGGCCCAACCACTTCACGACCTCTGCTGAAATGAGGTTATTTTGGCTGCCACTATCGACAATGAATTGCAGTGGCGAACCCTTCACCCACATCTGTGAGTGAAAAGATGTTCCCCCTCCTCTGGATCTTTGGGCTAATTTTTCTGGATCTTGGTGGTGGCAACAATGGCGCTAGGCTCTGCATCAATGATCTGCTTCCCTTTGTCATTCCCCTTGTCAGGTTCTGGCTCAGGGTCGGAACATGCATCTGATTCGAAAGACTTCAACTCGGCCACCAACAACTGCTTGGTCTGACACTCACTTGTGTTATGAGTGGGACTCTTGTGGAACTCACACCACTTTCCTGTGTCCTTCATCGGCTTCGTGGTGTTTTTCTTTTCTTTCGGCTTCGATAGGTTGTCTTGGGTCACCTCGCCTTGGCTTTGTCCTTTGGGCTTTGGATTTGCAGATCCAAAGTCTCGCTTCTTCTGTTTGAACTTTTGCTTGATTTTGACAGCGTATCGGTACGCCATGCCAAGTGAGGAGATGTTCAGGAACTCCATCTCTTCCTGGATGTATCTATGTAGGCAGCCACGGTATTTGAGTACCAGATGTAGCTCAGAATCTTTGATAACCAATTGTGTGCGAAGGGTATGAAAAATTTTTGTGAACTTCGGCACATCTTGGTCTCATCCCTGCCGCAGTGTGGTCCATTTGATGTATTTGTCCTCATAGCTTTTGAAAGGGTAGTACTTCTCCTTGATAACATCCCAGAAGTCATTCAAAGTGGGTGCGGCTGAAAACAGTGAGCCTGTACTTTCATCCTTCTACTCGCAGTAGGTTTCCCACTAGTCCTTGACGTGGGGGGCTGCTTTGAGAAGAGCGAAAGCAATCTTTTCCCGACTTGAAAATTCATGAACAGAAAAATACCCATCTAGCAGATTTAACCATTTATCTACGACATCTGTGTCTATTTGGCCCTCGAAGATGGGGATTTCAAAATTAACTTGTACCTTAAAGGGTGTGGCATTTCCAGAGTAGCTGTTGGAAGAAGATGCGTCACCTCTGGGTAGCCGCTGAAGGATCTGTGCAAAGCTATCCATCATCGCGTTCCTTTGCCGCTCGAGGGCTTCTTCGAGCAAGATTTTGATAGGATCTCCTACCCCCTTATCTTTCTTCTCATCCACCATGGGAGGTCGTCGAGATTTGCGAGGCTGGTCTTGCAAAGGTTCGACCAGTTCAAGCCCTAACTCCTTATATCCTGACCTCGTTGGGGACATGCAAATAAAAACAGAGAAAACGCAGGCCGCTCTGATACCACTGATCCGGATTTAAACACCTGGAACACAATAAAAGACAGAGATAACCATAAAGACAGATATGCAGTGGAAATAATACTTCATTTCATTACTGTAAAATACTGAAATATGCTTACAAACAGAAATGGAAATAAACTAGCTAGGGCGATGGTAGCTTATCTCTGAGAAGATATGTGGCGACTACATGCCTCTGAACTATCTTACAATGAGGCTCAAGGGCCTTTTTATTATTGAACAATAAGAGAAAACACTAAACAACCAAAACCCTAACCCGAGGAGATGTAACACCAAGAGTTTGTGGGCCCCGTTGGGGTGAGTTGGACAACCAACTTCCCGCCGTCGCGAATTGGTCATATTATCTCTGTTTGACATGCATGATAGCCCATTGGAAAGATCTCCCTGAGGACTACAACAAAAAATATGATTTTAGACAAAAATTTGATGGCGGTAGATTTCCCAAAAAACGTCGTTTAGGGCCTCAAAACGGCTCCGGAAGTTTAGGACCCAAAAAAATGCTAAGAATAGTAAACTGTGCTATAATTAAGGAAACTGAAAAAATGAAAGAGACAGTTGTGGGGGTCCAAATGGGATAGGTGGGTGGCCACTAACATCCACCTGGATCACTTGGGAGAATTGATTTTGGAGGGGCTACACGTGATCATTTTCAGTGTTTGATAGGTCCAGTCTGTAGCCAAGAGAGATACCATTCCAATGAGCTATCATGATCTCAACTTGGACTTTGCAAAGGCACTCAAAAGGTGATTTGAAGTCAGCAGTACACTTAGGAGGGAGGTGTTGTGCTTAGAGTAGTGGTCTCTCTCTTTTTTAACAAAGGCGTTGCGCTTTTGCCTTGTGATCCCCCAGAGCACCAAAACGCCTCCAAATTCTCTCAAAACTTAAAAAATGTCTTGTTTCCTCTTCTACAAAGTAAGTCACACAAATTTTCCACCTCTTTGCACTCCTAAACAAAATTTTCTTTTAGTTTTTTTGTTCCTAAGCAAAATTGGCACTTGGGCAAGTGATAAAACCCTAAATCCATCCCTATCCAAAATTTGTTGTCCATAGACCCTAAAACACATTCCTACATCACTATTAAATCCATCCCTACCCCTACAATATCATTCCTAACTCCCTTGACATTTTCACCTCCTATCATCTCCCACAACAACATAATCCATCCCCTCATCTCCTCAAATTTTTATAGCCCTATCCCTATTCCCTAGACCTATTTCCACTTCCCATTCCCACCTACTTTATCCCTAGGGTTTATTAACCAAACATACTTCATCAACCTTCCTCAGATCAAGTTTTGAACAATTTTGAGCAATTTTGAAAATTTTGGAGTTTTTTTCATTTTTTGGCAGTTTTTGCACCAATCACACAACGAAAAGCACAACACCCTAGGCACTGCGATTTTCCTACAGGTTTCCAAATGAAAAATGGCCACCACCATTAGATTCAAAAGGCCAAACACGTTAAGGAAAACCATTTTTCTAAGATTTTTTGGGTCAACTGTGCAGTCAAAGGGTCAAAAAACACCCAAACAATCATGTTTCTGCCCTGTTTTGGAGGCTGTCGCTGTACTTTTGAAAAGTCTTGGGAAAATAAACTTTTGGAGAGTCAAATAGTGAACATTTTGGAAACTAAAGGTATATCTAGAAAGTAGATAGGACAAACGTTCCAATGAGCTATCTTGGGCTCAACTGGGACACCAAGAACCCCCTTAAAGGTGGAGCGAAAGTTTGCGTTGTGCTTAGGACAATGGCGTTGCGCTTTTGACACAAATTTTATAAGTTTCATGATTTTGTAAATTTTCTTAGTTTTGACAATTTCACCTTGACAAATCATGTTTTTACCAATGTAATTTATGGATGTAAATGTAATAATGATGTTTTAAAGTTACCTAGGGTAAATACATTAGGTGAAAACTCTTTTTGTGATGTAATGAATCAGTTTCCAAAAAGTGAGGGATGAGTCAGTTTGACCTCCCTACACTCTAGGTTTTAGTTCAGATTTTGGTGGAACAACTCCTTAGCTCATGGATTCGACCGCTAAGGAAGGGAGAATTTGTTTGTTGGATATATCTATCATTTATTGACTCATTTCACAGATTGGACTCCATGGATGTTGTATTAGTGATTCAGACTTTGGCATGGAATATATTGGATGAATTGTAGTTATTTTTGTGGGATTCCTATCGCATAGTATTTTGACATTGTTTCTTATTCAGTTACATGTGTGTGAATGTTTTTTATTTTCCATTATCCATTTCACTTCTAAATATATTTGATTTTCAAAATGTGATAAGCAGAATTCATCTCCTATGCTTTGTTTTGGGAAAATAATCATAATTTGTTTCATTTCTTCAGTTTAAAAAGAATTCATGATTTTCATGATCTTTTTAGCACCTCACCAATCTAAAACATTCCATCAATATATTACAAAGTGTTAAAGTACTTGCCTAACTTGGCCCATCATATGTCTGCAATTTTGATTTTGCCTTGCCCCGACCTAGTTCACTCTTTGTCCTAATTCACTCATCTAGTGATTACCCCAATCAAATCAAATCAAAACCATGAGGTACTATATCTAGCATAAAACCCTAATTGATCCAGCCCTCTTGGATGCGATCCCTTAGAGAGAGCCCTCTCCAGCTTGGTAGGGCTAGCTACCAAGTCGAAAGATTAGTCTGTGGTTACCTCAGCTAGACTCTTCCTCAGCCTTGGCGATTCGGAGGAGTGATAGCATACTGGTGCCATTGCCCGGGAATGAAAGATTCATTGTCCTAGGTGTTAACACCCAGGTTGTTCCCTATGACTCCCAAGGGAATACGGCCGGGGTAACCACTAACCAATCTTTGGATCACAGTTCCTAGCCAAACTGTAATCAGAGAGGGCTCTCTCTTTATAATTTGTCTCTGTTTTGATGGTGTTTTAGGCTAGTTATTATGCTCAGGTTTTTTGGTTTATATTTTGGTTGAAGGACTTCTTTCAGGGCTTAAGGTGTAGTGTTCAGAGAATAGTATATCATTGGGCAATGGAGTCTAGAGTTGTGAAATGCTTTGAAATGCAGGATTGGTGATGTTCAGACTGCAGGGCCTATTGTGTATCTTAAACAAACAAATTTAAACTTAAGTGGTGAAGTATGGTCAGCCAACAGAAAGCAATTAAGAATTTTCTATTGAGCTGGTGATATGAAAGTGAAACATGTTGCACAGGAGCAAACTTGAATTCCTGAAACAAATCTCACTGTGAAAGATATATTCTGAAAGTGTAGCAATTAAGAATTACACTTATCAAGATTACAGCTGAAGAAAAACATTCATTAACAACACAGATTGAACTCAGGGTATTGCTTGAATAATTCCTGAAGGTTATTCTTTTTCCTTGTTTCTAAATATTCAGAAATTAGAAACATATATGGGTTGTAAAAGATTAAAGCACATAACAAAGAGAGTTACAGAAACTTATTGTATTGTGAAGTGCACAAGAATCCTGCAGTTTTCAACAGACACCAGAACGCATTCAACACTTCAGAAATCCGAGAAATTCCATCACTTTCTTTATTAAACTCTGAAAGGATTACAGCATAAGAACTTCTTCAGGAGAAATCAACAACAACCCTTTGCAAACTCATGCGAAGGGGACTTTATAGAAATGTTTATACAAAATATCTCAGGCATTGAGTCATCTGAGAGAGAAATATCTTCATTACTTCGTACAGAAAAGTAGAAAAGAAGTTATTGCAGCTTTGAATACAACATAACTGCTCTTTAAGTCTGTCAGAGGATATTTTGACCTTTGGAGGTCACTGAGTCGGTTGGAACGCTTTGCTTTAATGCTGGAAAATGTGCCTTTACGTTTGCTGCGTTGTATCTTCTCGGCCCTGCCACCTGTGACTGTGCTTGCTGCAGTGGTGGCCGAATAGCCCTGCTGAGTTGGCTCAGCCTTTCATCTTTCCTTTGTATGTTGACTTTATTAAACTGTGCTTTGCATAATAATTCATATTTTTATAAACAAAATTTGGTGAATGGCTCACTGTTTACAAAATTGTTTGTATCGCTTTGGTCCACCAGTCATGTGTAGGTAATTGATGCCTGAGGATTGCATCTATAGTCTCCTTTGCTTCTGTATACTTATAAAAATTGGGAGGGGCCTCAAACAGGTGTTTGATTTCATTCATTATAAAAAATAAATTCTCTACTCTGTTATAGAGAGTCTGTCCTGTGGCTGGCCCTGTTTCTTCTGAGGTGCTGGGCTTCTCATTGATCTGACTAGTGGCAAATGTGTTAACCCTTTTGGCATACTGGTCATGTGTAAACAATCTCCCTGCGCTGTTCAGTAAGCTAGGGAGCCCTCTGTTTTCTAACACCTGAAACTTTTCCAAAAACTTGTTCACCTCAGTCTGCATATCCTGGGTTCTTCTTTCCAATGTCTGCACTAAGTTTATCAGTGTGAGAACCCTTTTGATCAACTGAATGTGCTCAGTTCTGTTTGGAATTCCCATGGCAGCCAACTGAGTGCTTGTCCTATTGTTAAGCACATTGATCATCCTGGTGGCTATCTCAGGCATGTTGCTTAGAGCAACTCTCGCTCTCTGAATTTCAGTGTGTGCTTTTGGAATGAGGTCCAACTGCTCATGGATGGTTTCAATATATTGCCATTGCTCATTGATAGATTGACCAATGTTAGCCCACAACACTATTTTAAGCTCAGCCACCACCTTATCTAATTTGAGCTCATTTTCTAGCTCTTTGATTTTATCTTTGAGGGCTTTTATCTCCCTACCCTTTTCTGCCACAGACTACTTGGATTTATCATATTTGTCATTCACTTTGGCCAATTTATCCCTGGTCTCATTCAGCTCTGTCATTTGAGCTTCCAGGGCCTGGATCTCATTCCTCAGCTTTTGCATGTCCAGGCTTGGGGCCTGCTCTGTTGCTGGTGGTGCTGCTGAGGTGGATGTTGCTGCTTGTTCTAGCTGTTGAGGCGGAGGAACAGTAGGTGGAGCAGTTTCCTCAAGATTTATTACTTCAGGAGGAGGCTGGGAGGTCTATCCTTCTTCTCTTTGTTTCAAAGTTGCCTGTAATGCTGCCTGTGCAGCCTCTGATTCTCCCAACTTTTCTTGTGCCTGGATGAGCTGTTTATAGAGAGACACTAGTAAATCTGTGGCTTCCTTATCATGCCTCTGCTGGGCAACCTCATCTGTTTGAGGATGGATTGTGGCTGGCATTTTTATCTTTTTCTTCAAGGCATCCATGTCTGCATCCCTTAACTTCAATATCTCCTGGATGCCCTTGATATCTTTGGGATCATGCCCAATCTCAATAATTATATCTTCTAAGGACCTAATTCTGTTGTCCTTAGCCTGTGATGATGCCCTTTCCAACTCGAGTTGGGCAGCTGTATTATTAAGGCTATTTTCCAGCCTGTAGTTGTCCAAGGTTTTGTCTGCCAAGGAGGCATAGACCATCTCACCTGTTTGTTTGTGCAACTCAATTTTATCCATTGGGTGGATGTCTTTGGCAAGGACCTCAAGATTGGTCCTTATATAATCTGCATGAGTTTGGGGCTGTGCTACAGCTGGTAAGAAATGACTCATGATCATCTTGCCTTCACTGACATCAAAAGCAGACATCAGTCTTTGCTGGTTGGTGGGAGCCATCTTCAGCAAGTGATTATACAGCTGTATTTTTATGGGCTCACTCCTTTTCTTTATGTCTATGAACTGTTGTTTGATGCTCAGTTCACCCTCCCTCTGCTGGCTAGAGGAGCTGACTTCTCCTCCCACAGTTCTGTTCTGTTCCCCTTGGAAGGAACTTGCAGATACTTCCCTGCTAGGTGGGCCCATGCCCAGAGATTGCCCTGTTGGCATTTCCTCATCAGAGACAGGGTTCATTCTTTGTCTTTTCTCACCATGACTTTCTGATGTGGTCAAGGGAGTCTCTCTATCCCTTTTTCTACTAGTATCCTCCTTTTGTGGAGTTTGGAGGATTGAGGCATCGACTGATGTTTCTTGCCTAGGAGGCACTGTATTTTAGGCCTGCTGTTCTATGGAAATTTGGGCTTCAACTGTCCCTTCTTGCTGTGGGGGCTGCTCTTTATTATGCTGCCCTTCTTCTTGCTGCATTTCCTGTTGTTGTTGTTGTACCTGTTGCTGCTGTTGCTGCACCTTCTCATTCTGTGGCCGTTCAGTATCCATTTCTTTATCCTTGCCCTTGCCAGATATATCTTCAGTGGCTTTGGGTGCTTGCTGGTTTGCAGTCGAGGAGGATGCAACTGCTCCCACTTGTGTGCTTGGCAGTGAAAACACCTGTGAACAAAGTTCAAGGTCAGCCATATTTTTAAGATTCCTCACTGCTCTTTGATTCAGCTCTTCTTGTGTAACCGGCTCTTCTAGGGTTCCTCTCCTCCATTTTGCTTGGTTAGCATGTTTTTCAATGTGAGGGAGTTTTAGGTGATCATAGCCAGAGAGCCTATATCTGAGCCTTCTCAAAGTGATGAAGTGGTTGGGGTCATAAGGTTTCCAGAGGAAACTAGTTTGAAGGCCAAGGGATTCAAGCATCCTGTCCGCTTCTTTCCAACCTTCCTCCCTTTGGTTATAGACAAAGTGGCCCAGTTGGTTCCTGACTTTCAACTATGCTTTCTTGCCTTTGCCTGAAAAGTGAAGCACATCAACATTGCCAAACTGCCTGAAGTATTCTAGGGCAAATAGCCTCATAGGCATGTATCTGGGTAGTTTGTAGGGAGGCAGTTCACACCCATATATCCTGATGACGGTGTGGTGCTGGTAAAAGTACCAGTCCCCAATGCTGTATGATTTGGATAGCTGCAGGATCCTTTGCATTTCATCTGTGAGCCTTGGAGGAGGTGAGCCCATCATTATTGACATAGCTGGGTGGATGAACTGATCTATGAACTCACAATAAGTGTATGGAGTTTCACCTCTACAGTGGAAAACAGATGACCAATATACCACTGATCTTGGATTGCCTTGGGCATCCTCTCTTTTGATTGGAAAAGAGAATTTCTGATGTTGATGATATAAGATCAAGTGGTAAATGTAGGAGGTATACCTGAACACTCTTTCTCTTGCCAGGTTCATTAGTTGCTCATGTATTTTGTCTGCTATATAGGTGGCATAGTCATAGCAGATAGGAGACTTGCCAGGAGCAAACATGAGCATGATTACTAGCACAGTTTGATCAACAAACTCAATGGAGTTGTAGCCCAAAATGGGACTAATCATGCCTGCTAGATCTCTACCCAGTTGGTTGAGGTATACCTAATTGATAGGAGGATACTTCACAGAGTCAGAGCCAATGTATAGCTGGTTTAGTTTGGTAACCTGAGCATCTGTCATTCTGGCTCCTCGATTTATCAGGTCTACAAGTGATAGAGGGACCAGTTTCTTCTCAGTCCTGAAGCAGAGCATATCCCTGATAGCTTCTGGGGTGACATAAAACACAACTGATCCTGAAGGGTCAAGAACTGCCCTCTGAGTGGGGTCATAATTTTCAGCACACAGATGGATCAACTCAGGGAATTGGTTAACTTGAGGGAGCTTGAAAATAGGGAGGAATGAGCCCCATATCCCCAGCACATCTGTTCCAGCCTCATGCTTAGCCTTCAGTTCATTGAGCAGGTGGATGTGGAACTTAGTACCCATCAGCATTTCCTCTGAAATCTGATAGTCCATGTCTACCAGAGACTGCCATTCCAATTTTCTCTAAGGGGCATTTAATGGAGCAATGTTTAATGCTATTGGAGCCACTGGTGTATCCATGACTTCTCCTAGGATTTATGGATAGAGTTGCTATGCAGAGAAACCCAAGAGTTTTCTTTGAGGGAGAAATGTGAAGTGTATGGAACAGAGGGTGAGTGAGACAGTTGCAGTAATTGAAATACTGCTTGAAGGACTGATAAAACAGTAGCAGGACTGAGCAAAGTGTTTTCTGTGGTGAATTTGGTCAGTTAAGGTTCCTAGTTCACGACTGCGCGAACTAGCTGTGATTTTCAACTCAATTTGTCAAATGCGGCCCTGCAAGAGTTTAATGGCTTTACTGGCTGGATATAAGTGCAGGTCATAGTGTGTTTAACGGTGAAAACAGAGTTTTAAAGTCTGTTAACAGTTTATTTGCGGAATTATGGATAAAACCAGGTTTATGGGATGATTCTGAAAAATACCTGGTGAATTTGTCGGCAAGAGTTGCGAATGCAGGTGCAATGGAGGCTCTGGCGGTCTCGGAATCGACTTTAGCAGGCTGGCGCTGGTTTGGACGTGAGCAGCATGCAGAAATAACAGTAGTGTCTTTTACCAAAAATGGAAAAAACACGAGATTTTGGCCTAAAAATGAATTTTTGGCAATATTGGCGCGTTTTTGGGATGACGTCAGCATGACATCATCGGGTGGGGTCGGAGTCGGATGACGTCAGCATGACGTCATCGGGTGAGGTGGCGAGCTGCTATTAGTCCATGGAGATGATGCGGTGGCAGACACATTGGCGCGGGGGCGGACAAAAAGGTTGACGCGATGGCGGGGCGGCAATGACGTGGGGACGACGGATGAGCGGATTGACCGAAACCAGAAATGGCTGGCGGTTTTATATCGCACCGCTATAGCTACGAAGGTGGAATGTGTCAGGCGTACCTCCGATGCTTTGTGGGGAAGGCGCGTGGCGGGCACCTGACGTCACCTTCTGACAGATATCGGAAGGTATCTGTCGGACGTTGGGGCCGCTCCGATATCAACGAGGGCCGTCGGATCACATGGGTCCGATCTGACGGTTGACGGAAGAGAGATGTGATCGGACAATACAGATGGGGGGCGGCATTAATTTATTATTTGTTTTGGAATATGCGCCCGGCGGAAAAACATTAGGATATGGGGTTTTGTAAGGCTTTTCAATGTATTTTGAGAAATCAAACATATGCGCCGAAACTTTGGATAAGCGGAAAAATGTGGGTTTTTGGGTTATTTCACAATTTGAAAGGGGTTTATGGTAGGAGGGGGGTTTTTATAAGGTTTTTTCTTTACAAACGAAGATTTAATGGGTGGAATGACTTTAAAGAAGGGAGAGGGGTGAGGTTTAGGTTCATCAAAGTGACTAGATGCCAATTTGATCCCTGAAAGAGGATTTATTGGCTATAATGCCAAGGGGAGGGATATTTATACAAAATTTGGGGTTTATACACCATGGTGTTAATAATAGTAGGGGAAG
The DNA here is from genome assembly GCA_031772625.1 of Pinus tabuliformis. Taxonomy (NCBI): domain Eukaryota; kingdom Viridiplantae; phylum Streptophyta; class Pinopsida; order Pinales; family Pinaceae; genus Pinus; species Pinus tabuliformis. Next base: position 1,170,143,864 of record CM062807.1, read on the forward strand.
GGTAACATAGGGGAATTACATAATAGAGTTAGAGTTAATATGGGGGAAAATGTGAATGAGGGGGGAAATCACTAAGTTTATTTGAAACTTACTTAGTTTTAGGGAGTAGATCAAAATGAAAAGAATTTTTAGACAAGAAATGTGGCTTCTAAAAAGATTAAGAACCACCATGAAACCATAATTTCTTCCATGAATCTCAACTGATGAGGGAGTGTTAGTAATGAAATGGAAAAAGGGGAAGAAGGGAGGTTAGACATGCTTCTTTGCTTGCTGCAACTTGATGAAGAATAACTCCATCTGAATTCATTGATTTTGCTTTGGTCAACAAAGTTAGCACACATGCAACTTATAAGAAATGACCTTTCTGCAACCCCAACTGCCTACCCATCTATTTGCCTAGCATTTTTTATTTCTTCTTGGAGGGTGCACTTGGACTTGCAGACCCTTACTTGCCTTTTCTTTTCTTTGGCTTTTTCTTTTGTTTTTCTATCTACTTCTACCCTTATTTCTTCCAAGGTCCCAGATTAAGCTGTTGGGAGCCTTTTCTTCTCTACCTCAACTACTTGTCTGCCAAGATTTAAGAGTTTGGACAGACTTCTTTCTCTATTCTACAATTGAAAATTTAAAACATGACATGATCCAGATTAGACTGTTGGACCATCCATCAAAATTTGAGTCCATACCAAGCTATAAGCACAGATTGTATTCTTATGGAAATATGTGATCTTTGCATCATCAAAGCAAAGCATATTTGGACCTTTTCAGTGCCAATCATGAAATATGAAACCTATTGGTATAGGTAGCTAACACTAGGGTGTATGAATTTTTTTAGATTTGATTGCTGATGGTGGACAATGATTAGGGACATGAAGGCTGAAATCATTCACCTGGCGACTCCAAATCAATTTCGAAATCAAATCCAAAGAATCCACTAGAGGATGAACCTTACCAAGAAATATGAAAGGAAAACATGGGAAGATCAGGTATTCAACTTAGACTTTTATTCAAGACATCATGCTTTTTATCATGAAATATATCTTCTCTTTTTCTGAGAACTTCCAGAACTTTTTCCAAGATATATTATGTTTGACAAATATCACGAAACTCCATTGGATTCCTTTCCCCGTACGCCTTTGATCTTGGTCCAGACCCTTTTTCCAAATCTTATGATGACCATCTTCAAATTGATGAACCTGAAGAGATCAAGGCTGATCCTATAGCTTATGTACATACTCCTACACCTTGTAAAATTCTAGATAGATACAAAACATTAATCTTACCTCCTATACTCCATGCTTTCCCTGAAAGTGATTACCTATATCCGCCAAGGTTTTATGGTGAATGTGACAACATCACTAGTGAGAGACATATGCATAATTTTGAGACTTTCCTCGACCTTTTTGAAGTTGATGAATAGGATGTCAGTATTAGGCTATTTTCTCTTTCTTTCCAAGGCAAAATCAAGAGTTAGTTCAAACACCTACCAGCTGCAAGCATCTCAGATTTCTCACAGTTTATCAAAGTTTTCCTTGAAAAGTGGGTGGTCAAAGAAAATCATTTCCTTATTCTAGAAGAGCATGCTCAGCTGAAAAGACGACCAGGGGAGATAATACAACTGTTTTCTTCAAGATTCAATCAAGTCTATTGTTCGATACCTGCCAATCTAAGACCCCCTCCCAGATTAGCTCTCTTACATTACCCGGATGCCTTTGATCCAGAAATGGAGTTTCAGTTGAGAGGAAGGAACCTTGCAACACTTGAAGAGATTTAGGAAAGTGCAGTAGATGTAGAGGCTAATCTATTGATAAGAAGGGAAAAGTTGAAGGAAGAAAAGAGGGAGAACATAGATGTAGAGCACTTGACATCTTCAAAGGTAAATCTTGACATTTTGGTGAGTGTAGTGGAGGAAATGATGAAAAATACCACCGTGGGAGATGAATTTGTCATTTAAGATCACCATGACCCACTTATCCTAGAAAAATAAGAGGTTGTTGGCCCTAAACACTTTCCTGCTAATCCCAAATACCATAGATCAGAAAATGGATTTATAGATCAATCCGAGGAGAAATAAACTGTTGACCTAATGTGTATGTTTGATGACATTACTTTGATGATTTTCCAAAATTTGATCAGTATGATGATGATTATGTTCTCCAAATAGAAGCTAATCTTGAAAACCAATAATCAGCTCATTTGTGGGAGGAGGAAGTTCAGTTTTAGCAGCTCAAATAAAGAGATCAGTCGATGCATATCAACTATGGTAGTGAGGAGGAAAGTGAAAAAATTGGTTGAAGTAAGTGAGGGATCTTTGCCTATTTGTTTCACATCATTTCAGTTCATCACAGATAACTTTGATGCAATCAGAAATCAACAGTCATTAAGTTTTGATCTTGACAATCAAGGGGATAATGAAATTCTTGATTAGAGCTCCTTACCCTTCTATTTCTCCTCATTTGAAAAAATAAGAGAAAACTATAAGCAAGCAGATAAGCGAGTGGTCAACACTATAAATGATAAAACTTTGCCTGAAATGGTTGAGGAAATCATTTGTGATGTAGAATCCTCCTTAGCTCTATATTTGCCACCGCTGAGTTCCATTGAATTTCAAATTGAAGATGAAGGCTTAGAAGTTGAAACATGTGATCAAATGATGCAAGATGATTCTGACCATTATGTTTTGAAGAATTTCAGGTTTTAAAGGAAAATTTTCATAATATCTCTTAAGAAAAGGATGAGCAGCCTATAGAAATTCATGCAATCACATTAGAACCAATGGAAAATAGGTTGCAGCAGTCTTTTCAAGTTTTTAATGACCCTTTAGCTGATGTGTTGGATGATATCTACAGTAGAAGTCTTTCTCCATTAGCTAACTGTGAGCATGAAAAGTGCTAGGTCCCTATAATACTAGTAATTACCCCATTACTATTGTAGTTGTACCCCTTATTAATATTTTTGTGCCCCTATTGCCCCCATATTGTTATTACTGTGCCCCATAGAGTCCCTCTATTGTTATTTTTGTGGCTTTATATTATTATTGTTAGGTCGGCTGGGTTATATTGTGACTCCTTACAATCCTATATATAGAAAGGAGGTTTTGTGATTTGAATCATCCAAGAATTGTTCATTTATGTAATGTAAAGGAGGTTTCCCCCTCAAAGAGGCTGAATTCTAAGGCGTTGATCTGTCTTTTCTATCTTTTGTTGAGCTGGTTTCATAACATTTGGTATCAGAGCTTTGGATTCTAGGGTTTCACTGCTCCAAACAGGTCATCGTGGAATTTTCGCTATAACTTTTTTCCTGCGATGTTTCAGAAGTTAAAAAGGAAAACCCATTTGAGAAGAGATCGTGTTGAAGCTCGGGTCCAAATTTTAGAGCTTTTCACGCTATATTTGCGGAGATATGATCTGAGGAAGTTGGTCTTCTTGCAGACTCCTGAATTACATTCCAAACAGGTGACCTGGGGAAAATCGTCGTAACTTTCTCTCTAGGGATCAGATTGAAATTTTGTAAGAAGGTACAGAAAGAGGACGGACTGTAGTTTCTTGTATGCATTTTTCAGATTCAAAGGTCGAAACAGTGACTCGTGGCATGTCGTACAAGTTCGCTCTATTGAACTAGTCTATAATCAAGTCACTGTGGGAGATTTCGCATAACTATTCCTTGGAGAATCCAATTTGGGTCAGACTTGTGGCACCAAATAGAGGAAACAGAGGGCTACTACAGGTCACAAATTCAGAACTAGATGACTGGAAAGTACAGAGATACATCAGAGGCAATATCGAGCTCATACAAAGTGAAAAAAGGTGTGTAGATTTTCTTAAATTTTTGCTTAAGCTTGGTTTGAAAATTTATTTTGAAGGAATTCAAAGGGCATAGTAGAGCATTATTATCGGTAACTGATGCCCCGAGGAAAGAAAATGCAAACACCTAGTAAGGAACCTGAAAGCTTTAGCATGACTTGTGAAGAAGAGGAAGAAATGCTATATGATATATCAAAATTACAAGAACAAGTGCAACAAGTGTCACTTGCACAAAAAGCAACAGAATCTAAGATGGATGGTTTAAGGAAAGATGTAGAAGCTAAGATGGATGGTTTAAAGAAAGGTGTAGAAGCTAAGATGGATTGTTTAAAGAAAGGCGTAGAAGCTAAAATTGATGGCATGGATGATAAGATGGAAGAATTGAAGATAAATATGAATAAGTTGCTACAAGAAATGGTCACTAATGGTGAAAGGGTACAAAAGGAAACTCATGATGAGAAAAAAAGAAATGTTAATAATGATTCCATAGAATCTAATGTTGGATCAAAGACCCACAATATTCCAAAAATCGATATGAGGAAGTTTGATGGCAAGGATCCTGCAACATGGATATTACAGATGGAGCAATTTTTCGATCTCAATAATGTGCAAAACACACAAAAGGTACGTATGGCAACTTTATATTTGGAACCAAATCAGTTTGTATGGTATCAATGGCTTTGCTCTCGTAAACAATTTATCACTTGGGCAATTTTTACGGAAGAATTGATAGCACATTATGAGGATACAAAAAGAAACACTTTTTTTAGCCAATTGATAAGTCTCAAACAAAAGGGTTCAATAATGGAGCACATTGAGGAGTTCCAAAAATTGAACATAAGGGTAAAAGATATTCCAGAGGAGCATAGGATTGATGTGTTCATAGGGTTTTTAAAGGATAATATCCAACATGATGTTCGCCTTTGGGAACCTGATTCATTAGAGAAGGCATTCAGGTTAGCAAGAAAAATGGAAAGCAAAATTATGGCAACCAGGAAGCATACCACTCACAACTATAAAGACGGAAGTGTTGTTTCCCCTAGTCTTCCACAACCTATAAGGTTGACACCACAACAATTGGAAGAAAAAAGAGCAAAAGGGCTTTGTTACAGTTGTGATAGCAAATACACTAAAGGTCATAAGTGTGCTGAGAAGAAATTATTCTACATAGATTGTGAAGAGGAAGAAGAAAAGGAGAAAGAAAGGTCAAAAGAAGAGGATATACCCAGGAAAAAGCCTAGATGAAGAAAAAATGAATCCGACCATATCTTGTAATGCATTGGTGGGAATTACCACTCCTCAAACCATCAAGATAGAAGGACAAATCAAGAAGAAAAAGGTAATAGTGTTGATTGATTCAGGAAGCACCCACAATTTTATTCATTGTAAGGTAGCAAAAGAATTGAATTGCTTCCTATATCCAGCACCAGAGTGTCAAGTGATGATTGCAAATGGAGGAACAATAAATTGCTCTGGAAAGTGCCATAATATCAAGCTATCCATGGGAGAATATGTATTGACTAGCCCAATGCTTTCCATTCCAATGGGAGGTGTTGATGTTGTACTAGGAGTCCAATGGCTACAATCCTTGGGTACAATAGCTTTTAATTTTCAAGAACTTTTCATCAAATTTTCTACGGAAGGAAAGGAAGTTGAATTAAGGGGTATTGCAGGGAAACCAGGAAAGATAATCAGCTCTAATGGTATGACAAAGCTTCTAAAAAAGGAAAAAAGAGGTGTAATTGCACAATTATGTTCGCTAGATGTTTCCACATCGGAATCATCTATTTCTCCAGATCTCCAAAAAGTCCTGGACAATCATTCCAAGGTATTTGAGACTCCCAAAGGTCTCCCACCTATGCGTGATCATGATCATGCTATTCATCTGATTCCAGGAAGTGTTCCTCCAAACATCAGGCCGTACAGATATCCCTATGTCCAAAAGAGTGAAATTGAACGTATGGTTGCAGAAATGCTAGAGGCTGGTATAATTCAACCGAGTCAAAGTTCTTTCTCTGCTCCAGTAGTATTGGTGCACAAGAAGGATGGATCATGGCGCATGTGTCCGGATTATAGGGAGCTCAACAAGCTCACTATTAAAGATAAGTTTCCCATTCCTGTCATTGATGAATTACTGGATGAATTGCATGGATCAATTTACTTCACCAAGTTGGATCTTCGTTCAGGATATCATCAAATCAGAATGAAGACTGAAGACATTCCGAAAACATCATTTAGAACTCATGAGGGTCATTATGAATTTTTGGTCATGCCTTTTGGCCTTACCAATGCACCTTCAACATTTCAAGGTTTGATGAATTCAATTTTCAAACCATTCCTTAGAAAATTTGTGTTAGTATTTTTTGATGATATACTAATCTACAGCAAGTCTTGGAAGGATCATGTTGAACATGTTGACAGGGTGCTACAACTATTGGAGGAGAAACAATTATATGCAAAAAGATCCAAATGTTTCTTTGGAGTCCAGGAGGTGGAATATTTGGGTCATATTGTATCTCATGAAGGAGTTAAGGTAGACCCTAGCAAAATTAAAGCCATTAAGGAATGGAAAATCCCCACATCCATAAAGCATCTGCGAGGATTTCTCGGGTTGACAGGGTATTATCGCAAGTTTGTTAAGAATTATGGGAGAATAGCAGCACCTCTAACAACATTATTGAAGAAAGATGCATTTTCATGGACTCCAGAAGCAACAAAGGCCTTTGAACATCTTAAAGAGGCAATGTGCCAAGCACCGGTCTTAGCTACACCGAGCTTCACAAAAACCTTTATTGTGGAATGTGATGCTTCAGGAAATGGAATTGGTGTTGTTCTAATGCAAGATGAAAGACCCATTGCTTTTGAAAGTCGTCCAATCAAGGGAAAGTTTTTACACAAAGCTATTTATGAGAAGGAAATGTTGGCAATACTCCATGCACTTAAGAAATGGCGACCCTACCTAATGGGAAGACACTTCAAGGTAAAAATGGATCATGATAGCCTTAAATACTTTTTAGAACAAAGATTATCCTCTGAAGAGCAACAAAAGTGGGTCACAAAGATGTTGGGTTATGACTTTGAAATCATCTACAAAAAAGGGAAGCAAAATGTGGTGGCAGATGCACTCTCAAGAAAGGATGAGGATGTGGAAGCATTGTTGTGTGCCATTTCTATTATCCAACCAGATTGGATAAATGAAGCAAGGGAGGAATGGAAGAATGACGAAGAAGTGTGGGCACTTATTCGAAAGTTACAACAAGATTCCAGTATGTCTGATACATTTAGCTGGAAAAATGATTCATTATGGTACAAAGATCGCTTATACCTCTGTAAGAATTCCCAGCTAAAACAAAAGATTCTTATGGAATTGCACACTTCTCCCTTAGGAGGGCACTCAGGATTTTTAAAAACTTACCACAGGGTTAAGAAGGAATTTTTTTGGGATGGCCTTAAATCAGATATTCAAAAGTTTGTGGCGGAATGTTTGGTTTGCAAACAAAATAAAGTTGAAACAATTAAGACACCGGGTCTATTACAACCTTTATCCATTCCAAGCCAACGTTGGGAGGAGGTTTCAATGGATTTTATCACAGGTTTACCCAAGTCTGAGGGAAAGAGTGTCATCATGGTGGTAGTTGACAGACTTACCAAGTATGCACACTTTTGTGCATTATCACATCCATTTAAAGCCAGTACAGTTTCTACTGCATTTATGGAAACAATTCAAAAGCTACATGGAAACCCAAAGATTATTGTAAGTGACAGAGATCCCATTTTCACTGGAAATTTTTGGACAAAATTATTTTCTTGTCTTGGTACTCAGTTAGCTCATAGCTCATCTTATCATCCTCAATCTGATGGCCAAACTGAGATAGTAAACAAATGTTTGGAAGGATATCTTCGTTGCTTTGTATCTGATAAACGAACACAATGGGTCAAATGGTTGCCTCTGGCTGAATGGTGGTATAACACTTCCTTCCATACAGCAACAAAAATGACCCCATTTATGGCACTTTATGGGTATCAACCACCATCCATCACATCATATTTAAGAGAAAATTCTAAGGTTCAGGCAGTGGAACATCACATCGAACATCAACAACAAGTCCTCCAACTCTTAAAGGATAACCTCGTGTTGGCACATAATAGAATGAAACAACAGGCAGATCAACATCGCAGCGAAAGAAGTTTTGATGTAGGTGATTGGGTATTCCTACGGCTACAACCATATAAGCAAATGTCCCTCAAGCAAGCTAAGAAGGATAATAAATTATCACCAAAGTATTATGGTCTGTACAAGGTGTTGCAAAATATTGGTACTATGGCATACAAATTGGAGCTTCCTGCAGCTTCTCGATTGCACCCAGTTTTCCATGTTTCATGTTTAAAGAAGGTTATAGGCGACAAGCTCCCAGTTCAAACAATATTGCCAGAACTTGACGAGGAAGGAAAAATTATATTGGAACTAGAAGCAGACACAGAAACAAGAACTCGACAGCTACGAAATCGATCAATTTTGGAGTATCTTATCAAGTGGAAGAACCTATCCGCTGAAGATTCCACATGGGAGGATGAGAATTTTATACAGAAGTATCCAGAACTACTCAAGTGTTGAGGACAACACTTTTTTGAAGGAGAGGGGCATGTTGGGTCCCTATAATACTAGTGATTACCCCATTACTATTGTAGTTGTACCCCTTATTAATATTGTTGTGCCCCTATTGCCCCCATATTGTTATTACTATGCCCCATAGAATCCCTCTATTGTTATTTTTGTGGCTTTATATTATTATTGTTAGGTCGGCTGGGTTATATTGTGACTCCTTAGACTCCTATATATAGAAAGGAGGTTTTTTCATTTGAATCATCCAAGAATTTTTCATTTATGTAATGTAAAGGAGGTTGCCCCCTCGAAGAGGTTGAATTCTAAGGCATTGATCTATCTTTTATTGAGCTGGTTTCATAAAAAAAAGAGTGTTAATACAAACTTCATCAAAAATCCAGTTCCATTTTCTTGTTAAGCAAGAATCTAATTACAAAGCTCATCCAAACATTTGCAGTCATATCAGGAAAGTAAGGGTAAAGATGAAAGTTCATATTCATGTCACGAAGGCTACTTAGAATATAGTAGTAATGTATTAGATGGGTTGGAAATCAATATGAATTCCTATGAAGATCCTTTTGCGACATTCTTGAGGTCAGCTGGTGGGCTCATGGTTTGCAATTTCTTCAAGATTCAATCTGATTTCAAATTTTTATGGGAGTTGCCTTTCAGTAGTTCTCTCTTCTTGCTCATAAGCAAGCACTTGCAGAGAATTAAAATAACAACCATAATGTTTACATGGTTACATTGGCTATTCCATTTCACCTGATCAAGTGTTGAATGGATCAATTATAGTAGGTTTTTTTGAATAAGCTCAATTTTGAGCATCTATTTTTTCAGTTAGTTTTCAGTCAATTTCGAGTAAGTTTTTTTCATTTGATTTCTCAGCGTTTAGTAATGCATTTCAGTTTAAGTTTTTGATCGTATTGGCCCACATGGTTAGGCACTTGGTCTACAGTGTTCTTGACACATCCAAGGAGCTGCCATCCCCAATAAGGCTGATATTAGTGTCAGTATTTTCATACTGCCATTAGTGATCAAAATCCTATTTTCATATCATATTAGGGTCCCATTCTGAAATTTTTGTCATTCCACTAGGTCATCATGCAAAAATTTGGTCACTGAAGATTGAATTAGGGTTTCCTTTACTCCTTTTAGAAATTTACCCCTTGCTGGCTTGTTTCACCTTTTGTTGAAGTATACCATTAGTCATGACTTGTCTTCATCATAACAATCACTTTCATCATGGTCACAGCCACTCAAAGTCTCCATTAGGTCTTAGGGTTTCCAAGGTCCTCTAAAATGCCATCTCCTGCATAAAATACGGGTAAGCGAAGGAGTAAGAATAAACAAGATTTCATCAGAAAAATAGTTTGTAATTTGAATATTCAAGCAAATATATAATTTTATGGTTTTAATATGTAATAATTCTCATGGTTCCAAGTGTTGTAAGTTCAAAGTTCCATCAGCCAAAAGGAAGAGTTTCAAAGTCATTATGTTTCCAAATCCACCAAGAAGATCAAATCAAAAAATCATGTTCAAAGGAAATAGCCAAGTGAAAGGATAAAGTTTCAAAAGTTAAGTGAATTCCAAAGGGAGTTGTCTTTTCCCAAGGGTGTCCAAATCATCATTTTCCACAAGCAACAAACCCTAATTTCCTCTCCCACTGAGCTAGGGTTTGCTATGGAATCAGAGACATCTGAGTAGAGGAGGCATAAGGGAGGTCTTTTCAGCAAGTATGGGGCCATTCCAACTCATAAACATCATGTATCCATCACTTTGCAAGAAGTCAGTCCAAGGGACACATCATTTGCCACACATAGGGCCTGTTTTTCTTCAAACTATGTTTTGACCAAACAGAGATGAATTTGAGAAAAGTGAGAGAGTTTTTGTCCATCATAGGCCAAGTATGAAAAATATCCTTCAGGTTTTACACAAGTGTTATGGTTTTGGAGAAATGGTAAAAATACAGGTGCTACAAGAGGTTTTTTGCACTTCTGGAGTGAACTTGGGAAAATCAATGTTTCTCCTAGGTGGAGTGTCCAAATGACTTACTTGATGAGTCAAATGATAACTAGACAGAGAAATATTTCCAATGAGCTATCATGAGTTCAATTTGGAGTTTAGGAAGACCTTCAAAAGTTTCCTACATGAGAACACTATAGTTTTGCACCTCCATTCTACACTTTTTGACCAATCTTGGAAGGATTGATTTTTGAGGGGCTATAATTGATCATGTTCAGTGCTTGATAGGTCCATTGTGTATCCAAGAGCGATACCTTTCCAATGAGCTATCATGTGTAATTGTGTTGTTGAGAAGGCACTCAAAAGTTGATTTTGATTCCGTGCTGCACTTAGGATGGAGGTGTTGCGCTTAGAGCAGTGGTCACTTCCTTTTTTAGCATAGGCGCTACGCATCTGGGCAAGGCGCTGCGTTTTTTCCTAGTGACTCCCCAAAGCATAAAATGCCTCAAAATTCTCTCAAAGCTTCAAAAAATTCTTGTTTCCTCTTATACCAATTAATTCACACAAAATTTCCACCTCTTTGCACTCCTAAACAACATTTTCTTTTAGTGTTTTGGTTCCTAACCCAAATTGGAACTTGGGCAAGTGATAAAACCCTAAATCCATCCCTATCCAAAATTTTCTGCCCATAGACCCTACAACACTTTCCTACATCACTATTAAACACATCCCTACCCCTACACTATCATTCCCAACTCCCTTGACATGGTCACTTCCTATCACCTCCCACAGCTCCATAATCCCTCCCCTCATCTCCTCAAATTTTTATAGCCCTATCCCTATTCCCTAGAACTATTTCCAATTCCCATTCCACATACTTTATCCTTAGGGTTTCTTAACCAAACATACATCATCAACCTTCCACAAATCAAATTTTGAATAATTTTGAGCAATTTTGAAAATTTTGGAGTTTTTTGCATTTTTGGCAGTTTTTGCACCAGTCACACTACCAAAGGCGCAATGCCCTAGGTGTTGCGCTTTTCCTAGAGGCTTGCAAATGAAAAATGGCCACCACCATTCGATTCAGAAGGCCAAATACAATCAGTTAAACCACTTTTCTAAGATTTTTTGGGTCAGCTGGGCAGTCAAAGGGTCAAAAAACACCCAAAAAATCATGTTTCTACCCTGTTTTGGAGGATGGCGCTGCGCTTATGACCAGGATTGGGATAATTAACTTTTATAGGGTCAAAAATTGACCATTTTGGAAACTAATATGGAAACTAAACATGACAGGCTTTCAAATTAGCTATCCTGGGCTTAATTTTGACACCGGGAACCCCCTCAAAAGTGGAGTGGAAGTTGGCGTTGCGCTTAGGACAGTGGCGTTACGCTTTTGACACAAATTTTATGAGTTTCATGATTTTGTAAATTTTCTTAGTTTTGACAGTTTCACCTTGACAAATCATGTTTTTACCAATGTAATCGATGGATGTAAATGTAATAATGATGTTTTCAACTTACCTAGGGTAAATAGATTAGGTTAAAACTCTTTTTGTGATGTAATAAATCAGTTTCCAAAAAGTGAGGGATGAGTGAGTTTGACCTCCCTACACTCTAGGTTTTAGTTCAGATTTTGGTGGAACAACTGCTTAGCTCATTGATTCGACCCCTAAGGATGGGAGAAGTTGTTTTATGGCTATATCTATCATTTCTTGACTCATTTCAGAGGTTGGACTCCAATGGATGTTGTATTAGTGATTCAAACTTTGGCATGGAATATATTGGATGAGTTGCAACTATTTTGATGGGATTCATGTGGCATGGTATTTTGACATTGTTTCTTCTTTAGTCACATGTGTGTGTATGTTCTTTATTTTCCATGATCCATTTCACTTCTAAATATGTTTTATTTTCAAAGTGTGATATACAGAATTCATCTCCTATGCTATGTTTTGGGAAAATCATCATAATTTGTTTCATTTCTTTAGTTTAAAAAGAATTTATGATTTTCATGCTCTTTTTAGCACCTCGTTAGTCTAAATTATTTCATCAATATACTACAAAGTGTTAAAGTAATTGCCTACCTTGCCCCATTAGATGTCTACAATTATGATTTTCTCTTGCACTGACCTAGTTCACTCTCTGACCTAATTCACTCATTTAGTGATTACCCCAATCAAATCAAATCAAAACCCTAAGCTACTATATGTAGCCTAAAAACCTAATCCACCTCGCCCTCTTGGATGTGATCCCTTGGAGAGAGCCCTCTTCGGCTTGGTAGGGCTAGCTACCAAGTCAAAAGATTGGTATGTGGTTAACTCAGCTGGACTCTTCCTCAGCCTTGGAGATCTAGAGGAGTGATAACACTCAACACATGAATCGGACATTATAATTTTATTTTGTGTTCATGACTGATTCTTGGAGCCTATTCCTCACACAATTTCAACTATGATGCTGGTACTTCACGATTATGCTATTACATTGAATGTTGGGTAATTTTCATACAATTAGGAAATAAAACCCTAATTACAGTATAACACATTATATAATGAAATATAATGCACCATGTGAAGCATTAATGTGATATTATACCATATTATAATAGAGAATATGAAGCAATAATACCATATTATAATGCACCATCAGAAGCAATATCATGAGATATAACTCGATGTTATAACGTATAGGATATAACACAAAGCAATATTATAACGCAAAGATCATAGGATATAACACAAATGTCATAGGATATAATGCAATTGTCATAAGATAATGCATACAATATTAAAGGATATAATGTTATCCAATTAATTCATATGCGCCTTATAATATAATATATGAAATGTCGAATAATTTATATGCCGATAACCCAAAACACCATAAACATTGATATAGAATTCTCATATATCAGTAACACAACAACAACAAAATTCCACCAACCTAACTACCTTCATTATCCGCGCCCTTTTCATTTGCACTGCCTCTCTGTTTCCTGTCAATTCCACCTATCCAGAATCATACCTTTGTTCTCATGATCATTACCCTTGTATGTGTTACTTTCCCTCCCAACATTTATTCCCTTAGTATTACAAATAAGTATTCTTTTGATAGATCAACTCTCTTTGCGTTGTCATTTTCTTGTTGGAGTGTTTTTCTAATCTTTTTGTTTTGTATAGAGCTTGTGATCGATTCACACAATGTGGATTAGTTCTTGATTTTTAGGGTTTGGCTTTATTTTCAATTGCAACTATTCAATATCTCAACACTAGTGATACCTCTCTTAATGCTTTGCACTGGTGACTTTTTTATTTTATTTTTTATTTTCCAACATATATGTCTCCTCTACCAGATAGATAGATAATGTCCTCTGTGTATGGTATAATTTTATATTCCAAAAATGACATGTCATTTAGTTAAGTTCTTTTGATAGGAATATTGATTTGAATTTTTTCACTAACTCATTTCTTTGGGATTAAGACACCAAATTAACTTCTTCACTGACATCTGCATTAATTTCTCATGTCAAGAATATGTCTCTTTGTGTTTGAATACTTGTTTGTTCTAGATTGTCTTAGAATTCTTGTTGAGATTGATGCAGAGATGCACACAATGAATAGATCATGATGAGTTGATGCTAAGATCATATCATTATGAGATTGTGGCTCTTCATTTGATCAACATATCATTGATAAATTTGATTATGTCCAAGCATATTATTGAAGAGTTTCACGAGCCTTCTTCATTTGATAAAAAATAAACTTCAACATCCTTTTTGATGATGATGGATTAGATACATATTTGTTGCATAATATTTTGATATCAATGCTACAATGTAGTTTGATCAAATTCTAACTGTATGAATATGAAGCCAATTTGATGGTTTTCTTCAAGATATAAGTTTAATCGACATTCTGCTTTGAATTTGTCTCTAACTTTGATTTATTTCTTGATTGATATTTGCGCGATAATACCTTTTACACTAGTTCTATGATAACTTAGATGCTGGACAAAGATTATATGTCTTCATATGAATACAACTCCTGCATATATATATATATATATATATATATATATATATATATATATATATATATATATATATATATATATATATATATATATATATATATATATATATATATATATATATATCTTCATTTGGAACCTTATCATAGTTGTCTGCAAATAATATGGTCCTGGTGTCGATGTTATGAAACCAGCTCACAAAAAGATAGAAAAGATAGATCAACACCTGTTGGCTTGTTAGGGCTTGACCCAGGTTCAGAAGTGATTTAGCCAAAAAAATCCTGAAACTACCGACCCTTTCGGCAATAGTCTATGGTGTGTGGACTGAGGTCTCACCGGAGGTAGTATGGGAGGGTGCTAGAACTAGATTTCCACATGCTAGGGATGTCTTGATGAAATCTAAGAGGTTCGTGAACTGAACCTGTGCACTTGCGCTGCTCTGCACAACTGTTTGTCCTTCGCAACTTGTGCAACTGCTTCCGCGCAGCTCTGTAAAGAGCACGAAGAGGTGCTTTTATAGATCGTTTACCCTTATTGTGCTATTATTATAGATCTTAACTTAATTGTGTGGGCCCAATATTCTCATTAATCACTCAACATTCATAACAAGTGTGCGCAATCATAAACTGTAGAGAGATGCTTAAATATAACAGAAGCATAAACACACAATATTTAAGAATCAACTTATCTTTTATTAATTCTCTGTCCAAGTACAATCCCAACTCTGCCCTACGCACTTAGCTGCAGAGGTCTGCGTACACAGCTGCAGACTCTACTAGGCCTCCGCGCACTCAGCTGCAGAGCCTCTACCTATCACTACGACCCAATACCTTCAGATCTACTTCTAGCTTCTAATCATGCCTTCGCATCTCTCTATTACTTGTCTAAAACTCTCCAGACCAACTCTTACACTTAGAGCCTCACTCTATTTATACAATCTCATGGTCCACGGACCATGGGTAGGCCGACACACTTTACATTAAATTACATTATTTTAGGGCGGACAACCCTAGAATCTCGCACTCTGCACCCGCATTTTGCGGGGTCTTTACATTACATCGACCAAAGCTTGGGCTTTAAGCCCCAAAAACTTGTTATGGGGGGTTCTACTGCCCAACAGGCCCCCAACACAATCATCATGACTCATCTCGAGTCAGTTGGCTGGTGCGGTGATCTTCGCACGGAGTCCATCCAGTAGCTTCTAGTAGCACATTCTTCTACTTTCCACTATACCAGTTGTGCGCATATCTTCGATGCGTCGTTGTCAGGGGAAACTCCTTGCCTTAGCACATATATGCCCTGCATCTATGCCAACTTTCCCTCAATCTTGGTGGTGACCATGAATGCTTCCTCGAGCCAAGGCTAGATGTGTGCTTTAAGCACAGCTTCTTTCTGATGCATGGCATCCACCTGTTCCATTAGAGCCTGGGCCTCCTTCATCTTTGCCAATCGCTAAGTAAGGGTGACCCTCTGCGCAGTCTCTCAGACATTGTCATATGCCTGCTGCAATTGTTGTGCTTCTATCTCTAGATGCTGTATAGTTGGATCTTCCTGCAGTGAGGTTAGCATGAAGAGTGACTGATCCAATAAGCCCGTGCAATCCTGCACTGCGCACTCTATTGCTTCTAACCCCGATTGAATTGCGCAATGGCACTGTTCTCTAACTTCCGGGGGTATAGGGGGATACGCCTTCAACCGTAGTTCCGCAATCTGCAGGTTGAGGTCCAACTAGATCCTCGTTTCTTCTTCCTTTGCCTCGCGGAATCCACTGGCCAATTTGTGGATCCACACTCCTACTGGTAGGTCTGTTGCAATCTCTAGCTCAGGTATGCAGCGACATGCTTCCTCGACAATCTACTATAGCTGTTGATTTTGCGCTACTACTTCATCGCATTGGAGGCTTAGTTTCTTGATGTTGATTCACTATTCACTGAGCATTTGTATTGTGCATCCTTCCCTAGCATGGAGCTCTGTCGTCGCTCCGTCTTATAGCTGGTATAATATCTCTCGCAGAAGGGCTGCCAAGTTTAGGCCAAGTCCCTTGATCTAGCCTATTGTGGCTCTGTTATCCATGTTGTTCGCTGTCCGTGCGATAGTATTAGCCATTTTGGCCTGCAGCAACTGCTCTATTGCTGATGTACTCGTAGCCCCATAGACAACTACCGTTCCCTCTTGTGGGGGTCGCACCTAGAGTCTCTGCAGTTGCGCCCTGAGTGCCCCCAACACATTCTATTTCTCCACCATTGCTTCTTGGAGCACTTCCCTGGTGACCTCGTGAACTATGTCACCGATGCCATATAGGTCATCCTTGGTCAATGTGATAGGTTCCCCATCTAATTTGGAAGCCTTGGTCTTCTTTTGAGGGCTTGTCTATTCCATATTGTGTGGCCATTTTAGCTGTGTCGATGATGTGTTTGGTTCCATGCCTACCGCTGTGTCATTTTTCCCCTATCCTATGGTTAGATCTAGGCCTCTTCCCTCCTACATCATGGTTTCCCTAGTTTCCGATGTTGTTGCTGCTTTGTTCGTGGCCTTGGTCTGCTCTGCGGTAGCCTTCGCTACCTCGCGGGAAGCCCTTACCTCCTTGGCGAATTTCTCATTCCGCTTCTGTTGTGCCAGCAGCTTGGCGGTATCATTTTGTCTTTGAATCACCGTCTCATCGCGTGCTGTCAGATCGGGGGTGTGCCACTCAAGTGACCATGAATCGAGCACCACGAAAATAGCATCATCAATCACGATGAAGGGGAGTTTGGTCCATTGATGCTCCGGATCCTTCCGTTCCCTGATATACACACTGTTCATATCTGCCTTAAAGTCTGCAAAGCTCCACAGACTATCGTATACCGTGGGGATTAGGTGTGGCCGTTTGTTGATCAACATCCATACGCTTGCCTCCATGAGTATCCAGAAACTTTTGGTCTCACGGATCCACGTGGTGTCCCTTGTCACCCATAGCGATGCATACTTCGCTGCCTTTGGCAAGTCTTGATCAAGAGGAGGAAACTAACTGTCCCCTGGCAGTTCCCCTAAGACCAACAAGATAGATAAGAGTAACCATGCGTAGTGGAAGGCCTTACCCTATTCCTAGGACTCCTTGCAGTTCGTCAGGAACTCCTGGTAGAGGAACTACACCCAGTTGAAATGTACCCCCTCGGCGCATTGCTTGGCCAGCATGATGACCGTTGTTGGTACCTCGTTGCCACGACATTTTCTCATCACTTTTCCTGCCAGCAGTTGGGTGGCTATGCACACCCCTTTTTCTTGAATGCTATTAATGACATAACACCTTTGCTTCTTATCCAACTTGTATTTTTTCTTCATGGCCTCTGCGAGCGCCAAGTCTCCACTTTAGCTGGGTTTTTCCGCAGGGTCCCTTCTCATACAGTGAAGCCGATGAATCCTATTAATAAGCTTCGTCGTGATGGGAATCAACTCCTCTAGCCATAGGTACCCATCATGCACTAGGCAAAGCAGTTGCATAATGACGAATATCGTGATTGGTGCCTGGTATAGTGTGGAATCCATAGTAGGTGGAGTAGCCCGGCCTTCTCCACACCGCGCAACCATTCCTGTGGCTTTAGCTCTATAACGAACCCCTCCTTGCTTTGTTTCATGAGTTGGCTCATTTCCAAATGTGGGAACTATTCGTTGTCCGTGAGGTCCCAATCTTCAAATTTCATCGTGGGTACGCGGCCTAGGAATAATCCCTCAAATAGAATTCCATCTGGGGGAGTGGGGTTTCGAGTGCGCTCTTAACGGTATCCATATCTTTGGGTACTTTTGCTTTCCCTTTTTGTGGGGGGACATATTTGGGCAGTTTTGCTACAGCACGTACTGGCTGAATATCTTCCTCCACTTCTTCATCTAGTTTAATCTCTTCTACAAAAGCCTGAAGGTCCTCCTCCTCATCATCTGTCTCAATATTAACCGTCTTGCCCTTGTCTTCCATAAATAGTTTATCGAACCGCGGATTTCATGGAGACATATGAATCGGTCTTGTTGCCTGTGGACCCTTTTTGGGCCTCGACGTCCAAGGCGATTTAGTGATTTCCGGTGCATCCCCTACTAGGGGAATAGAGCTTTGCATGGCTCCCTTGGTTGTTGACATTATTTTGATCAGGGAATCCTGTGTCTCCTTTGGAAATGTTTCAAACCATGGACTTGCTCTCACAACCTCCAAATTCGCCAGGTTCATACTCAATTGATAATGCAACAATTGATTTCTCAAAACGCTAAGGGCTTTTCAGTGGAGAGCCACCTGTGATTTATAGGCCCTTTTGAATTCAAATTCGACCATTCCCCCCATATTTTGCTCAATAAGTGAGATTGGCGGTAGGTAGTCCCAAATCTAGTTCTGACTTTGTGTCTTAATTTCCCGTTGTCCGCTTCTCGTTGCCTTAAATTGGACATCATGTCATGAATAGTGACACCAACAGTCACTTCCCAACCTACCCATGCGGCAGTGCAGCCCTTGGTGCACGGACGCGACCCGTGCATCATAATGATCCTATGCGCAGCTTCTATGTCACGCAGCTCCCATACAGACTCTTTTATAGTCCCGCTCTCTCTTTCAGCTGCTTGGGGCGCTGAGACTGTGCTTCCTACAAATAGTCAGGTGGTCGCACCACTAGTGCGAGGCTTCAAGTCACCTTCCAAATCGATCTGTGGACCTTCGTTAGTTACGTCGTGCCACTCAGTGCCTTGCATTCTTCCTTATGCAGTGCACTTCCCTGGTTACTTTTTCTAATAAGGTGCAGTCACAGCCATGGTAGTAGAGCTAGAAATTCTCAGTGACAATCTTCTAGTGCGGTGGTATGGTTGCCCATATGTTGTCCTGTCCTTCTGTTGGTGCATACGGCTTGCGCGATTTTGGTTTCTAGTTTTCTTATTTCCGCATCCATCAACTTACTTTTCTGCTTCAGTCGTACCTGATCTTCTTCGAGATCATGGAGCTCAAGGTTCCCTCATCCAATGGCTACTTGAATCTACATATGTTTGTCCTCACATGGCTACATAATCCCTTTGTTCTGGTCCTTGCATGTTGTCCCCATTATGGGAGTTGTTGTATGGGGTTTCTTCTCTAAAGCTATGGCCTTGACTCTGCTTGTCGTCTTTGGAATCATTCCCATGCTCAGGTTCTTGTGCATGGCCCTATAGGCCCATCGGACCACTGGTACGCACAGGTCCCAATCAGTTCGTTCCGCCTGGTAAACTCTGTTCATGACTCCCCATATCTTTGTGAATGCTCTGATGTCGAATATTTGTGGTGTGCATCACTTTTCCTGCTGTCGCGTCAGGTTCTGATTTTCGATCCTTAGTCTAGGATGTGCTTGCACAACACTCATCTGCACCCATCGACACAGGTGGATGTGTAAGCTAATTCGTCCTGGCTTCCTAGCTCTCGTTTGATGCTGGGGCCTTCCAAACCATAAGCGCATCTGCCTCCTACATTCGCACCAGTTTACGATGGTCTCCTGATGTGTACTCCACCATTGTGCGGGTGTTGTGCACATCGCCCATTCCATTGCACCATACTGTTGTTGTTCCAGTACTGCACTTTCAAATTTGTCTAGGAATTCATCCATCACTGTTACTCCATAAATTGTTGGTAGTTCCCTTGCCTCTATCATCATGTAATGTAGTGATCTAATCATCATTTTGCAATTGAGTGTTGTCACTTTGTGAAACTAGTTATGTCGGCGTTCTACTTCTTCATCTGAATCCGAAGTGCACGAGCTATTGCGATCCCACGAGATTCTCCCATCTGCAGTTGGGTTCACCTGATCCTGGTCTTATGTCGCTATCTGGTAAATACGATCCAGCTCATCGTTGCTTTCATCATCGCTCACTGGTTCAGTGTAATGCGCTCCCTCGGTTGGGTCTAGCAGAACTACTACGCGTTGGGAATTTTTTTGGAATATCATCTTTTGCTTCTTTAGGTTGATGACTCCATTCATATCAGTGGCCCAGTCTATTATTAGCAATGCGGGATAAGGATTTTTTTCATCGACAATCTCTATTACTTCATAGTCTATCTGTGTGCTCGCGCCTTCGATATTAACTGTTACCCCTTGCAACCTCCCCATGGGAAAAATCTTTTATTGGTTTGCCATTCGTAATTGAATAGGGGACCATTGTAACGTGGGCCTGCCCATGCATTCCCATGTCTTCTTTGATAACACTTTCACGCCCAAACCTAGGTCTAGGATTACATGATCCATTTCATATTAGCTATTCTATGCAGTCAACCTCATCTCCCTTCCAGTGCGCAATGTATGCTTCCCCAGTTTTCGAACTATGCACGTTTCCCCTGACCCTACGCACCTGGTGATCAATTCCTATAGTCCCTTAACTACCTTATTGTCACGCATCAGTTTCATGCATGTCTCCAGAAAGGTAGTAAGCATAGAAGGATCCATCCCTGGCTCTGGTTGATCCTTACTACCTAAATTAGAGGCCTCTGTGAAGCTCTTCTTAGCTTCCATGAACGTCTCCTTTGTGCATTCTAGGTCAAACTTAGGTTCTTTTGCAGGAGCCTTGCAAACCCATGTATCTTCCTTGGGTTGCTTCCCCTTATCCTCCCCTATGGTCACACCCCTTCTGAGCATCATGTTTACATTTGGGTCTTCTTCGCGCGGTTCAGACCTCATCATTTGGATATTCTGAGTCGGAGGAGGTTGGAGTACCCCTTTCTTGTGCATCTGTGCAATCAACATAGGACAATCTATCATTTCATGATCAAATTGAGCACAGTATGAACAGGATGTCCTCGTTGGGTTGGTATAATCGCAGGCGTAGTGACCTGGTCCTCCGCAATTGTAACAAATTAGCTATCCGCAACCCCTTCCTGGTCCCATTCCTCCTCGTCCTTGACCTTGCCCTTGAAATCCAGTGTGCACCATCCCTATAGTTGGGTCGAGGCCTTGTGTTTCTATCTGCATTCTATAGGTTGGGGTCCAATCAATCATTAGCTCGTAGTTGTGACAAGTATGCCCGTTGTGGCCTACTGACCTACAAAAATTAAAAAACAATTGCTCGGGTGCCGGTGTATACTTCTGCAAAAAATGACAATTATCCATCATGTGTTTTCCTCCTATCTGACAGATCGCGCACCATAACGTGGGTGTCGCACTTGGCCCTGCCTGTGCCTCCGGTCTCAACAACATTGGCCCCCCTCCTGCCAAGTAGTTCGCGAATACTGGATAGTGGTCTTTGTCATGGCCCTGGCCTTTGTATTTTACGCACCACACTTTCTCACATGCCTCTAGCTGCGATGCCCTATCCTGCTTCAAGATCTGCATCTCTAGGCAGAGGTTCTGTAGTTGTGCATGGTCTTTTTGAACTCCAAGCTCCGAATCCTGTATCGATGTCTCGTGCAACCTCATCACCATTTCCAACGCTTCAGCCTAGGTAGAAATTTTCTGTTGTGATAGCATCATCCTCAGGTGCGGTGTCAGATATGCCACAAACCATGCACGATGTTGTGCATCTGTGAGCATCATATTAGCCTTGCGGATCATACTCTTGAGTCACTGATCTAGATCCTAGGGGGTCTCACCTGGAACCATCATGATCTCTTTAAACTCGATGATTGGTTGTGTTTCTGATTTTGGTTGGCTAAATTCTCTGTTCAGCACATTATGGATCTCTGCTATTCCTGCATTTGGATGATCATAGAGTTCTTGATATACCATGACAACACGCGATCCTGCAACGCGCTCACCAATGTAGCCTTCTTAATGTTGTCATCTGTGACCCCTTGCACTTCCCATACTGCTCTTCCCATGAACCAGAACTAGTCCGGATCCTTACTCCCTACTCCTCTAAATACGGGTAGCTTGATCGCGCTCACCATGCTGAACTTCGGGGTTGGTGGAGGTGGATTGGGTGGAGACGGAGGTGAAGGAGGTGAAGCGGGTGGTGGTGTGGGTGGGGGTGGCAACTACGGAATGCGCTGTCTTATCAAAATAACTGCACTTCTCGGAGAGACCCGAGCGAGCCACTCCTCGCTCTCTCATGAAGGTGAAATTAAGGGACTGTTTCCTAATTCCCTGCTACCCTTGTAGATCTTTCCACTTTGCATTGTTCCAATCATTAATGTATTCACATAACATCATCTTAATCCAAGTATTCAAAGATTTAATGTACTTACTTCATGGTCCCTTGAGAAAACATCATTCTGCTTCACTGTAGCTTACGGTCGTGTCTACCGCAAACTCAATGATAAATCCCCCTACTATCCGGTCAAGCAAATGGTCCATAGCTCACACGATCTTATCTTCTGATGCCTCTAGTCTACGCACTAATTCTGAAGTCCATACTATTGGTTGGTCGAGTTTACACCTTCCCTAGCTATCGTATAGCATCACAATCCACTCATACAGTTCAAAGGAAAAGGATGTGAAGAAGATCTCGTGGATTTCTATATACACGTAGCCATCCAACCACCTTTTCTCGGATACCTGTAGAGTTCTGTTTTCCTGTGTCACGAACTCATAAATCTTCTTGTCCAACCACTCTTTAATTTCCTTCTTTGTTGGGTTCCAATGGCACGACATCAGGCATCCCTTAGGCAGATCCCAGTCCCAGTAACAGAAACATTTGTTGGCCTGTTGGCAGGTTCAGAAGTGATTTAGCCAAACAAATCCCGAAACTACTGGCCCTTTCGGCAATAGTCCACGATGTGCGGACTGAGGTCTCACCTGAGGTAGTATGGGATGGTGTTGGAACTAGGTTTCCACACCCTAGGGATGTCTTGATGAAATCTAAGAAGTTTGTGAACCGAACCTATGCACTTGCGCTGCTCCGCGCAGCTGTTTGTCCTTTGCAGCTTGTGCAACTGCTTTCGCGCAACTCTGTAAAGAGTGCGAAGAGGCGTTGTTCTAGATCCTTTACCCTTATTGTGCTATTATTATAGATATTAACTTAATTGTGTGGGCCCAATATTCTCATTAATCATTCAACATTCATAACAAGTGTGCGCAATCATAAACTGTAAAGAGATGCATAAATATAACAGAAGCATAGACACACAATATTTTAGAATCAACTTATCTTTTGTTAATTCTCTGTCCAAGTACAGTCCCAACTCCACCCTACGCACTCAGCTGTAGGGGTCCACGCACACAGCTGCGAACTCTACTAGGCCTCCGCGCACTCAGCTGTGGAGCCTCTACCTATCACTATGACCCAATTCCTTCATATCTACTTCTAGCTTCTAATCATGCCTTCACATCTCTCTATTACTTGTCAAAAACTCTCCATATTGACTCTTACACTTAGAGCCTCTCTCTATTTATAAAATCCCATGGTCCGTGAACTATGGGTAGGCCAACACACTCTACATTAAATTACATTATTTTAGGGTAGACAACCTTATAATCTCACGCTCTGCGCCCGCATTTTGCGGGGTCTTTACATTACATTGACCAAAACTTGGGCTTTAAGCCCCAAAAACTTGCTATGGGGGGATCTACTTCCCAATAACGCCATAGAAATAAGCCTCTTTGAGGGGGAAACCTCCTTTACATTACTCAAATGAACAATTCTTGGATGATACAAATGACAAGACCTCCTTTCTATATATAGGAATCTAAGGGGTCATAATATAATTAGAGCCGACATAATAA
This sequence comes from Pinus tabuliformis, assembly GCA_031772625.1. Classification (NCBI taxonomy): domain Eukaryota; kingdom Viridiplantae; phylum Streptophyta; class Pinopsida; order Pinales; family Pinaceae; genus Pinus; species Pinus tabuliformis. The sequence continues at coordinate 1,170,167,887 of CM062807.1, forward strand.
TAATAATGTGAGGGCACAATAATAACAATAGTGGGTTTCTATGGGGCACAATAATAACAATATGGGGACTACATGGGCACAACAATATAATAAGGGGGTTGCACTAATAACAATAAGGGGTTACACTAGTAGTATAGGGACCTAACATGCCCCTCTCCTTCAAAATGTGTTGTCCTCAACGCTTGAGGACTTCAAAAAATCCTTTATTGTGGAATATGATGTATCAGATTTGATTCCAAATGTTATGAAACGAGATCACAAAAAGATAGAAAAGATAGGTCAACGTCTTAGAAATAAGCCTCTTTGAGGGGGCAACCTCCTTTACATTACACAAATGAACAATTCTTGGATGATACAAATGACAAGAACTCCTTTCTATATATAGGAGTCTAAGGGGTCATAATATAATTAGAGCCGACATAACAATAATAATGTAAGGGCACAATAATAACAATATGGGGACTACATGGGCACAACAATATAATAAGGGGGCTGCACTAATAACAATAAGGGGTTACACTAGTAGTATAGGGACCTAATAGTTGATCACATGGTACTGCATGATGAAGGCTTCTAGAAACCTGCAAACATAAAGATGTATAGAATCTACTCCTTTAGGCTTGATGTCAGCATATTTTTTGAAGAATTTTTTAGGAATTCTCATGATGCAAAAATATATTATGAGTTAGGCTCACATTCAAAATTTTATGACTAGATATCCAAGTGTTAAACTAGATCATATGCATTTTGAAAATGATTATTTACTTTTCATATATATACATCTTTACATAATATTTTGTACCAAAGGATAAACCTCTGAATGATGGACCTAGTTGATGTTGAATTTTCACAATGAAGATGACCTGGTTCTATAAATATAGGCTGGTCTTTTCCATGCAACTTCTCTAGGTACTTAGACATTACATCATTGTTTATATTATTTTTTCTTTTGATCATATGCTTCTTCATGCTTCTGTAGAGTCTCAAAGTTGGTTGTCTCTTCTATAGCTGAAAACTTAGGATTAAACGTTGAAGGTGATGACCTCAATATTTTTTGTACTATTACACTCTCTTTTATTGTTTCTCCTAGAACCATCACAACATTAACAACTTTATCTTCTCTTAGAAAGAAATTAAAAATATCTTCATCTTCATTCATTTTTAATGTCTCAAACTGCATTATATAAGTTGTAATTTAGCCATCTTTACTTTGGTATCTCCTTCATAAATATTTTGTAGTTAATCCCAGATTTCTTTAGCTGTTTTACAATGCATTACTTTAATAAGTTATAATTCACTTAATCCACTAAGAAGTGCATTCATAGCTTTTACATTGGCTGTAAATTCTAGTTTGTCATCTTTTTCGCCACCCATTTTCTTTGGTTCTTCATACCCCATTAACACAACAGTGTAATCTTATACTCCAAGAGACATATGTATTGATTCTCACTTTCCAAAAGGCATAATTTGTGCCAGTAAACACAGGGGCTTTATTTGTTGAGCGTCCTTATTGAATAGCCATTCTAATGATTTAGGACCTCCTTCTAGTTGTTAAACTGACGCTGAAGGAACCTGCTCTGATACCATTTGATAAATTCTTGGAAATTACTGAGAGGGGCGGGGTGAATTGGTAATTATATATTTTCAACTATTCAGCTCAACTTAATTTCCTTTTTCAAATATCTTCTTATGCAACTAATGGCTTATGTATATGTTTAATTATTTATTTTCTCTTTTGTTGTTGCCTGAGATAAATTTTTCATATGTACATATTAAGAATTCAAAAGCATTCACATAAGTGAGGCATTCAACAAGAAACACTTGAAGATATCGAATATAAGTGGAAACCCATAAAGGGAGAAAACCACAAATTTTTGGTTAAAAGTGATGCGAAGGAAAGCTCCTACTCACTTATTTCATCAATGTTTTTATAGCCTATAACCTATAGGAGGCCACTACCTCAAGGAAGCTCCAACTCCCACAAATATTTTGCAGGCTACAACGCACAAGAGGTTACTACCTCAACAAAATACAACCTATTATTTATCAAGCTACAACATGATAGGAGACTACAATCCCCTAATTATATTACAAATCAAATTCGCTGGTTGCCTGGTCTTTATCTATGATCTAAAAAATTTCATCCTCTTTTCTACTGCTTATCCTCTCTGCTTCTCTTCTTCAAATCTGCTTATTTTTTGATACTCTTTCCCTTCTGTGCTTACCAAGATGTTCATAAAAATTTCTCGTGCAAATGCTCAAGTCACAAAAACTTCACTTTAATTCAAAATGACATTTTTTACATACAAAGTGTTGTTGATTTTTGTATTCCATGTAGGAATTCAAATTGAAGAGTTATCACTTGGTATTCAAGAGCTATTCACAATCTTCCTCTTCATTTCCGAATATCAAATTGAGTTCAATAGTTTTGTAATATTAAGAAAATATGAAATAATATAAGCCAACAACAATGCTTGCACTATATGGCTTTCAATTGTAAATTTAGCAAATATTATGTAATGAAACTATCAAGTTCTCTACAATTTTTCCTTCAACTATCATGTGCCATTATGTCTTCATTTTTTTAAGTATAAAAAACAAATAAAACATAAATGTGATTATAGAATGTTAATCATCAAAGCCTTTGCACGTCACATCACTTAATCAACCTTTTCTTGCACATTACTTTGATCAACCTTTTCACATCAAACAATCAACACAATCGACCTTAACAAGAAAAATACCTAATCAACATCAAGGAAACTCATCAACACACATCCTTAACATTAAAATAACTCATTAGCATCATTAATGAACATGACCATTTGATATCAATGCCAACAACCTCCTTCCAGGGCGGAGAAATCCTAGTGGTGGGATTGCCTCTAGAAGTTGCATGCTTTGCTAAAGAAAAAAATTCTATTATGGCTAGCTTTGAATAACAAGTTATCAACTTGGGACAATGGACTTAGAATGGGATGAGTTGGTTCTAGTATTTGATCGCTTTTTAGGCAATATTCAAAGTCTATTCACCACCTTTTTGTTTCCTACTCTTTTGTGCTTTGGATCTGGTCTTTGTTTGTCTTTAAATTTAACCCAAAGACTAGTTGGAATATTCCTAATATTCAATAAAGTGTTAAATCTTGGATTTCACATGCTGTGGTGATTAGCTTGAGTTATCTTCCTCATTTTCTTGTTTATTTTATCCAGTGGGCTCACAATCTCATATTTTTTTCAAGATAATCAGGTTCTTATTGAAGTAGTGGCAGGTCTAGTCGATAAGCTATCCCACAAATTCAAATATGAGCTTAGAAAATTCAATACTTGAAGACCAACAATGTCTGATTAAGAATTTGATATCCCTTGGGGCTATTTTGATGGTGCTAGTAAAGGGCACCAACCTAAATGTGTTAATGGTGTTGTCTTGTATTTAAAAGCTTTGCATTATTTTCATGTTCGATATGCCCATATCAGAGGCTCCAATTCCAAAGCTTAATTTTCTACTTTATGGAATCTACTTCAATCAGCCAAATTTCATGGTGTGTCAACATTGAAAGTATTGGGTGACTATGAGGTGGTCATTGACTGGGAAAATCACAAAATCAAGATATAGGTTGTTCATTTACAATATTTTTTCTCTTGGATTCATGATTTTATCCATGGTTTGTATTAGTCCTCCTTCACCCATATTTACTATGAACTAAAATTTATAGTAGATTCATTTTCTGAGGAATTTTTGGTGTTATAGGATGGATCATTGTCCTTTCATGCGTTTTTGATGGGAAGGTTGTCCAAGATATGTCATTTCTTTATTAATTTTTAGTTTCATGAAGTAACCATGATCATTATGCTTATTTGATGGGCCTTACTTGTTAGATTCTAGGTTGTTAATGCATAAATTTTTGGGCTAGCTATAAGGCTATGTTTTGTAGTTTGTATGTAAATTTTGGGATGAATGGGCCTTTTAGAAATCAAGTTTCCTTACCTAGATTTTGACAATTTTTCAAAATTGTCATCATTCCCCTATGGGATAGGCTCATATATTCTCTTTAAGGAAAAGAAAGATATTTTCTTTTAGGAAAAATAATTATTCTTGTTAAACTTGTATATATATATATATATATATATATATATATATATATATATATATTACTTTTCACAAGTACGTGAATGATCATCAATTAAAATTCAGTTGATTAATTTGGTTAAGTCTAAAGGGTCATCATATTCTAGATGTTTGAACTATTTCTGCTTGTGATGACATGAAAAGTTATTACCTTGTGTACATGGTTTTGAGATGAACCTTTTCATGTACTTTACATTTTACAATTTGATGATGACCATGATGATGATGTTTACCACTCTAGGCTAATAAGAGTTGCTTTGCGTAATTTTCACTATTATAGACAAAGGTGAATTCCCTAGGCCTAGTGGTCTTACTTAGAACAACATAAGACAAAAAGCATACATTTTTCCTTAGAGAAATTAGAGAATAGGAATGAAGCCTACCTCGAAGCTGTAGCGAGCCTTCCTTTCCTCCTCACTTGTAAGTTCCAATTCTAGCTCCAAGTGCTATAATTAGAACCTAAACATATGACTAAAACAAGCAAAGGATCCATAATATCCATGCAGCATAGTCTAACATCTCTATTCAATGAATAAACAAAGAATTGAAATACATGAGTGCAAACATAATGCAACAAATATAGGAAAACAAGATGCTCTTTCTATTAATAGATATAGGAGAGAGTTTATAACCATAAATAGAAGCTGACTTTGTAGATATTTCCCCAAGTTTACTTGTCCTTCCTTGTCACAAAGTACACCTCAACACGAACCCTAATGCATGAATACGATGAATCCTTTAGGCTCAAAGCAGAAACATGAGGGCATAATCAATATCCAAAATTCAACCATGACATTGTGGAAGGTAGTAAGTATATAGGATAACAAGGGTAGTTTAGGATTTACCATATTAGGCTTGAGATCCACTTATGATGGGAGGATGACCTCAAGGGATAAGAGATAGGTCCATTAGGATAGGATCAGATAAGAATTTGATATCTTTATCCGAGGTAAATAGTTAAAACCACCTTGGAAGATTTTGGAAGAGGAAGCTTCAAAGATATTTTTATTTTTTCCAAATTTCTAGAATCAACACACTTGTAGAAAGGAGCAACTTGTGCTAGTCAATGCTGGTGACTAGGCATGCAACTTGCGTTGAGCGCAGGTGGGCTAAAGGGCCAGTGCATTAGGACTTAAAATAGTTATTTTGAGCCAATCAGTACCAAAAACTCATCCTTTTTTGGAGAAATGATGCTTATGGATTTTCGAAGGGATGATGACAAAATGCATATGGATGTTGAATGGCTCGGTTTGCAAGCCTATTGACCGAATGTAACAAAATGGTTTGTAACATATTACTACCTAAAGTACAAAGTCAGAAGCAATGACTGATGAATAAAGTTCTTTACCTTATGACAAGTCCAGATCAAGAACAATTGGTTGAGATCATCATCTATTACAATACATTTTCATCATCATTGCTGAGGGAGGCATACCCATGCTCAACATATAAGTCAATATTACATGTACAATGATCAATAAGTCTCGCCCACTAATGAAAAAGTGTGGACCTATGCTTGGATAATATTTTGTATGGTCATAACCATCATATTCTATGATCTTGTATGAATCCTGAAATGCAACCCAGATGGATGGAACTAGATCCAGAGTATTCTATCTCGTTCACTCGATCACTTGATATATGAGTCTAACCATGAAAATAAAAGAGATGAAGTCAAACATGGTAGACACCATCTGATTACTGACCAATGATGTAAACCGTTAAGAGAAACAAGAGAAACCACCGATGATGTTAATGTCTCTCAAGGTACTATAATACAATATATGTGGTGCGAGTGGATGAGTTGAAGTCAAACAACACACAAATTTTCTGATCAAAGGCTAATAATAAAGACCTTCCGTTGAAAGCGAGGAAACTTTCCATTGATGTATGCAATCACTAAGGTACCAAAGGGATTTTCTAAGTCAACTTCCTAGGTAATGAGCTACTTTCGACAAGAAGCAACCCGTCGCAAGAGGGCCTTGATGTATCCCCGATTAACAACATGAAACATGTATCAATATTTGAGATGGAATGATGCTGATATGAAACTGGTTCATGAATGACATACATGAATGAAGGCTTAGGAGTATTATAGTAGATATCAACTAAATGAATTCTCTTGAACATATAAACAACACTTTATGGAGTTGGCATCATTGACCCAAAAAAGAATGCATAGGTTTTTAACACGCTATGATGAATGGTGAGCACCAATATTGCAGCAATAATTCTGCAACTCCTAGGGCTTCCTACTTTACTTTTATCAACCCGGTAGTTCGTAACAAACTTGGAAGCGATGGTGTTGTATGCATAAGTACTAGTTCTTACTGCAGGCTATCACTTGGTCAGCTGGCGCAATATCACTAGGAGCTCAAGCCAACTTCTATGGATTCAAGAAGAAGCTCTATATGTGATGAAAGAAAGGAAAGCTTACTCTACAGAGACTACTCTACTTGCAGAAAGGAAAAGAAGACTGAAATGTAAAGTGAACCTAGTAAACCCTACTTAACCCACTAATTCTACTTTTGCAGAAAGAGCTATGTAAACCATAAAATGAATGCCATTACCTACTCAAAGAAGTAAACAACATCTACTTAAGCTATTTCTAGAAGGAAACGAGGAAAAAACATCTTTTTGGATTTTTATGTCTTTTTATGTGAAATTGTCATGCATGTGATTTATTTGTTTGTGAATGTAGCAAGCGATTAGGTGGCGACGGAGGGCGGCTTTGGGATTTGAAAAGGTGTAGGAAGGTGGGGATGTGTCCTAGGAGGTCTCAGGTGGCCTTCTGGAGGCTTTTCCTGCAATCAGATTTCAAAAGGAAGCCTACAGGAAAATCTACAGGAGGATGGAAGGAATCTATAGGAGGTCTACAGGAGGATGCCGAGAGCAGTTTTGGAGGTTTTGAAGGTGGGAAAGTGGGTGGAAAGGGTAGTTGAAGGCTAGGATGATGTGTTAAGGTGTCTAGGGTTCACCAAAAATTGTTGGGAGAGGGAAAGATGGTTGGATTTATTCAAGGAAAGAGAGGAGAGTCTATGGAAAAGTGTAGAAAACTGAGGCAGATTTGTGAGGAATTTTGGGCGACCTGTGGGACATAGATCAAAGAGATATTGTGATGGATGATTGGTTGACTTGTTGTGAGAATATATTTACTGCAATAGAACTGAAAATCAAACAATGAGATTAAGCAAGCAAGGAAACTAAGTACATCAAAAAACAGAATTTTGCATCAAGCTAGTCTAAACTCTGATCTATGAAAGTAAATGCTGAGAAATGCTACAAGGAAAGAAAGAATGGAGGAAGAATTATTAAAAAGATAAAAATGAGCATGGTGAAATAGATGTAAAGCATAGCATTAACCTTCTAACAAATTACAACACTAGAAATCCTATGGAGAAGGAAAATCTGTGTTTTTGTGGCAGCAAGAGGGTCTTGGCCTCAGTTCATGGTCCCAAGGGGAGGAAAGGAGGCCAAGGCCCTGTTGATGCCATTTTTATATCTTCTTTCTATCACTATTCAACCTACTGCAGAAAACTGAAATGGAAACAACCTTCTAAATCACTAAAAGCAACCTATTATTAACAAAGAAAGAAATTTATCTAACAACAACTAATCCATAAATTGAAATGAAACATAAAAGTACAGGAAAAGAGGAGCTTGGCTGCTTGGATTGGGCCCTAACCCAAGAGCTTCAGCCCTCTGAGAAGACTCAGTGCTAGCTCAAAAAGGATCTCATCTTTATTATCAAAATAATAATAGGATTACATGAAACTGTCAACAAAAGTAAGCTCGAAGTTGAGCAGAGCAAAGCTGCAACAAAAATTCAAAAATTTGACCAAATTCCTAATGAGGCCCTAGGCCTCTCTACTTATACAACTGAAGCTCCAAATATCTTCCTTAAAATCAGGGAGGCTTGGCTCCCAAAACTTGAGATAAACAGAAGTTATCCTCCACTTGCTCGGCTGCCTCCTAGTGCATTGATTTGGTTGTTTGTGCTCCGAGCTTCATGAATAAGAATTTGAAGTGGGGAGTCATAAATGAGGGGGAAACCCTCCTATAATTCCTCTCCCTTGTCTTCTTCGAATTATTGTTTCCAATTGTCCATTAAATATTTGACTTTGTCTCCAAAATTCAACAAAAATTTGAATTAAACACATATTAGACTCCATGGCATAATCACCAACCCAAGTCACTCTAGAAGCATAAATATAATAAAAGAACATGCAATAAGCTAAGAGAATGGTGGATTAAACTAAGTTAGGAGACAAAATGAGCCCATATAATTACCCATTTCTGGGGCTCATCATCACGCCCCTACTGAAGGTGTTGCTCATCCTCTGAGCAACTAGTCCATCTCCTCATCTTTGATGGCCCTGATGGCCTCCCTGACATCCCATCCTTCTGATGTGAGCTCCTCTTCTTTGTCATGGAATCTTGCCTTTTTGTCCACTTCTCCCCACTGCTATTTCTCTTCTTCCTCTTTTTTTCCTTCTAGCATGCCTAGCAGCAATGGGGGACTCAGTTTGAGGCCAATCCAATTGACCTTCAAACTCTGCATAGAGCGCTTGTACAGTGGCACTATCCTTAATGCTTCTTTCATCCTTGTTGGGGAGTGATACTCCCTGAACCAGAAGCTGTGTGGCAGTGTATTCCACCTCCTCATACAAGCATGAATACAGTCACCCCAAGTAATCTTTCCATGTCCTCAAAATGCGCAATGGCATGAGCCTGTTCATTGATATACTTAGGGGAAATTTGGGGATTATTTGCAAGCAAGTGATGTGTGCTAACGAGTGCCATGGGATCTGATGGCTCCATCATTAAGGGCTCATTCTGCTCTTTTACCATCAACTTTTTTATTTCTGTTGGCCTTAACTCCTCATGATTCATCCATGAGGCCATGCCCATTAGTTGTAGGTCCCTTAGCCTAGCATTGGGGTCCCACGCATTCATGTATGTGAGGGCCATGTTATGCAAATAGAATTCTGCTATTTTTGCCTTATCTTCTTGTTACAGGGAAAAGTGTCTATATAGAATTGCTCTATCCCACTAAGGTGTGACAGCTGCCTTAGAAACAAACAACGAAAAGCTACTTTCATTTTTCCTTTATGAATTATAGATAGAGAGGAACAGAAAGACCAACCTCTGTCTTGCGCTAATCTCCTGATTTGATTCCCTTCTTCTTTGATAGTCTTTAGCTACCTGCTCCCTTGCACGCCCAGCTTCACAAAGTACCTGTAAGATCACAGAAGCATAACACTATACAAAGACATGGATCTATAATCATAAACAATCTAGGATCATATGTAAATTGACCATACAAATGTAGCAAGCATCAATGACACAAGAGCATGGAGGAAAACTTGAATAGCTTTTATTGATAAATAAGAAAGAGCCAAGAGGAGTTACAACCAGTTGTTCTAACCCAGCATCAACCTCCCAGCAAAGAAGCCCCTCTTCACCTCAACAAAGCTTAGATCACCCAACAATCTGATGTTTGTCTCAAGAAACCAACAACAATTCCTTACAATATGCAAAATTCCAGCCTCTGGATCTCTGGGATGAGGGATCCATATATAGATGTATGTAATGGAGATGAGTCAGCTCATGATTTGATTAGTGTCTTCCCTCTGATAGTTCTTGCTTCCACTTGGAGATTGATGATCTCTTACTCATCCTTGGTCGAATTCAGTGAGGCAAGTGTCATAGGAGAAGTTTCTGGAAGCTTCCATTGCCTCTCCACCTCGAAGAATGACACTGCCATTTGTCATTTCTCGCCCATCGCACCCCATAGAAGGTATTTTTGAAATGCAACGCACCCACACCGTGTATTTAGGTGAGATGCAACACACTTAGCCAATGGAGCAGCTGAAATGATCCTGTTTTGACCAATTCTGAGCAGTTTTTCATGGAGAACTTCTGGGAGAAGCTGTAATCTGTTGACCTTGTTCATTTAGGGGTTAGAACAACACTTTTAGGGACTTAGGAGCCCTTGGTTTATGGACATTTCATGCTTGGGGTTGTAGGGCCCAAAATTGTCTATAACAGTTTCCCCCTAAAGCATGAGGTCGTTAATCTTTTGATGTCGGGTGAAATGCTTTATTATGAGGATCCGAAGTTCTTTCAATGCTGGGAGGAGACCTGTAATAAGATACAATACAATATGTTATCTTCACAATATTTTCATGATCTAGCTGAGGCAGGCATTCCCATTTTCAGCTTTATAAATTCATTTTCATGTACATGGGACAAACAATCATCTGAGTGTAGACTGATGATTCTGATAGAGCCATCATCCTTTTGTTTGGATGATTATCTGTGCAGCAATGCTGTACACTTGATGTCTTTATTTCCCTGAATATATATCGCAGCCCGGATGGATGAAACTAGATCCGGGCTCTTCAATCTCGTTCGATCTTCACTCGAAGTACAAGTTGATCCATGTGAAAGTTGTTCTGGAGTCGAACATGGAAAGACATCGCCTGATTACCAGCCAATGACGTAAGTTGTTAACAGGTGCGAGAGGAATCACCGATAATGATAATGACCCTCAAGGTACTGTAGTACAATTCATGTGGTGTGATTAAAGGACTTGGCGTCGAACACCACAAAAAATCTTTCGGTCGAAGGCCATTGATGTAAACCTGTCACCGGAAGTGAGAAACTTGCCATTGAGGCATGCAAGCTTCAAAGCACTAAATGGGGTGTTCCTAGATCAACTTCTTGGATAATGAGCTGATGTCGACAAGAAGTGATCCGTCATAGGAGGGCCTTAATGAATCCCACATCAATGACACGGAATGGAGCAAATGACTTTAATGGAGGTGAAAACGATCTAGTGATATAAGGTTCAGGGTGGCAGTCATGAAAGAATGGAGTATAAATGTATGGTAGTAGGTGAGACACAGGTGAATTCTCTGAATGACTTCTCTTGAACATATCGGCGACACTGATGTGATGGATTGGTAGCATTAACCCCAAATGTGGATGCTATGATGGGACCATGGTGATGTGACCGGTGAATGAACAACCCAACCCGACTCGGACACGGAGTGGAAGTGTCATGTTCAAGAGCGACTTGCTACCAACAAAGTTTCTTCAAGTTTTCTTCCCAATTTTCCCCAGTCATTGTTGACCAGTACCTCTTTATTTTTTTCAAGCTTGAGGAGGATAACATATGCTTGTTCTATAATTTTCCCTTCGGGCAAACCCATCGCTATGTTTTAACGAGCCTAGCGATAGTGAAACTCGTTCTCGTCTATGGACAAGTTTGTCGCTATTAAAATTTTAACGAGCTTAACGACAAAGATAACTCGGTCCTTTTCAATTTTAGAGAGTCTGAAAAGGGAACGTAAAGGAAACTCCAAAATTCCTTTTTCGTCATCTAATCCCTTAAGTCCGAAAAAGTATAAAATAATACAGAAGGGATGAATTTTCGATACTTTTAACGAGCCGAAGAAAAAAAGCGCTCGATCTTTTTGTGTAATAATCCCTCATGTCCAAAAAGATTAAAATTTAGAGGAGGGATAGCACTTCTTGTCCCCTTAACGAGCTGGAGAGGCCAATGGCTCGGCAATCTTTTCATATTTTACGAGTCAGTTGAAAAGAGCTTAAAGGAGACTCGTCTTTTGAGGAATGAGTGATAAAATGGATAGCAACTGATTCCAGATAAGGTTTGGAATTCTCCAATCACGACAATGTTACAAGGATGGCTAGTGAGATCACTCTTCACAGCTAGTTCCTCAAAATAGGTAAACAATCAAATGGGGGTGAATGATTGGCCAGTGCATAAGTGGAGGTGACGGTGCAAACACGACCAAGGCTTTAATGGTTGAAGTACTACATTCACGATAGTTATTTACCGGGGAATAGTTCATTCTTTAACGAGCTTAAAAACGGGGGGAAACATTTGCTCATGGCTTATGTTTATTTTTTAATGAGCTTGAACTATTGTTATAGACATTTTTGGCCCTACAACCCGAAGCATGAAATGTCCATAAATCAAGGGCTCCTAATTCCCTAAAAGTGTTGTTCTAACCCCTAAAGGAACAAGGTCAACAGATTACAGCTTCTCCCAGAAGTTCTCCATGAAAAACTGCTCAGAATTGGTCAAAACAGGATCGTTTCAGCTGCTCCACTAGCTAAGTGCGTTACATCTCACCTAAATACACTGTGTGGGTGCGTTTCATTTCAAAAATCCCTTCTGTGGGGTGCGATGGGCGAGAAATGACAAATGGAAGTGTCATTCCGTGAGGTGGAGAGGCAATGGAAGCTTCTAGAAACTTCTCCTATGACACTTGCCTCATTGAATTCGACCAAGGATGAGTAAGAGATCATCAATCTCCAAGTGGAAGCAAGAACTATCAGAGGGAAGACCTTAATCAAATCATGAGTTGACTCATCTTCATCACAGACATCTATATATGGATCCCTCATCCCAGAGATCCAGAGGCTGGAATTTTGCATATTGTAAGGAATTGTTGTTGGTTTCTTGAGACAAACATGAGGTTGTTGGGTGATCTAAGCTTTGTTTGAGGTTAAGAGGGGCTTCTTTGCTGGGAGGTTGATGCTGGGTCAGAACAACTGGTTGTAACTCCTCTTGGCTCTTTCTTGTTTATCAATAAAAGCTATTCAAGTTTTCCTCCATGCTCTTGTGTCATTGATGCTTGCTACATTTGTATGGTCAATTTACATCTGATCCTAGATTGTTTATGATTATAGATCCATTTCTTTGTATAGTGTTATGCTTCTGTGATCTTACAGGTACTTTGTGAAGCTCGTCATGCAAGGGAGCAGGTAGCTAAAGACTATCAAAGAAGAGAGGAATCAAATCAGGAGATTAGCGCAAGACAGAGGTTGGTCTTTCTGTTCCTCTCTATCTATAATTCATAAAGGAAAAACGAAAGTAGCTTTTCTCTGTTTGTTTCTAAGGTAGCTGTCACACCTTAGTGGAATAGAGCAGCTCTATATAGACACTTTTCCCTGTAACAAAATGGCGACTCCATTGGGGAAGAATTAGTTTGTTTGTTTATCATTCTTTGTTGTCTCTTTCATAAACTTACAGGTAGTATTCGAACTGCATTTGCCATAACAAATGCAAAGTAGATAACTGCTACTTCAATCCATCTACTGGATCTGTTTATGATTTAAACAACTGATTCACAAACTATCTGATTTCCCTTGTGATAGCTCTTAGATCCTCCTTAGATCTACCCCTGATTGTTGCATTACTGATTGCTTTTTGCTCGGCCAAAACACAAGAACTGAACTGCAAACTGTGACCCGGAATCCAAACAGAGTTTCGTTTCTGGCCAAGCGTAGGTACTGTTAAGAGAATCTCAACTTCAGCGCACTTCCCGAGTGGACAAGCTGCGCTGCATTTCAAATTCTCTGTGTTACAGGTGCGCTGATCAGGCTAGGCTCTGTGCAGTTTTGGTTTTTGTGATTCATTCTTTCTAGTTCTATTCCTGAATTTTGCTGCCTGTGATCAGTATATGTCTGCTTGAAACCCCCTTTCCTTGTTGTTATTCCGCCTCCTTTGTACAAAATAACTGTAGATTTTTTTGTGTGTTTGTTGAGTCATTTTCAGTTCTCCTTTGCAAAAGTAGCATAATCGTACTGTCGTCCTTTTATTTGAAACTATCGCAAGTGTCGATTTCAATCGTAGGAAAGATTTTGATTGTTGTTGATGGTCGATTATCCTGTTACTATTGCTTTTGGTCTGAATTTGTAATTTTCTAGTGTTAAGAACAAGTATTCATTTCAAAATCGTAAGGTGTTGTGATCATCTCCATTTTTGATTTCGAAAAGAAACTTGTTGATATTTGTCTCTTGAAAAGAAATTCAGATTGTGCGTCAACTTTATTTTTAGCATTCATATACTAAGAAAGTGGAAAACAAATACATGCATGTGCATTTGCATATAGACAGTCTGATTGGCTTGATTTAGGAAAGTGCATTTAGAGTGTGCTCTTTGCTCTTTGTGAAAAGATTCTGTCTTTATTTTCCTTAAGTAGCTAGGATTTTCATTGCACAAAGAAGATAAAAAGTTTGTTTATCATCTTAGATTGCATTTTACGAATTACATCTACATCTCGCGGTGAACCTGAAAGGAAAACTTCATAAACAAGATCAACTTAAAATAAATTCAATGAATCTAACAACGCTTTGGAACTTAACGCACAACATTTAGAAGTCTAGGCTAGAGACGTATTCCCGCGTCGTAAAGCCTGGTAACTGTTGTTCTCACTGATGGTTGGGTGATTCCTCCACTTTGAGACGATAAGTGCCAGTACGGACTTGTGCTCCCACGTACCGTTGAGTATATTTTGGGAGACCCCAATAGGCTTAATCCTTTATCCATAGGAAGTCGTGTCTGCCACCCTATCGATCGCAATGCACTGAACACAACATTCGGGAAGATTGTCTGCCGTACCGTAAAAAGTATTCTGTAGTTTTGCGATTGGTTTGGTAATCCCTCTACCTAGACTTCTAGAGCAGTCCCTTTCGTTCCTTTTCAGACTCCTTAATAGAAAAGGTCCATCTGAGCACTTGTCACTTCAGGCTCATTAAAAATCAAAGGCGACTAGAGTCATCTTTTGTTTTTTCTCGACTCTTAAAAACTGAAAAAACAAGTTGTGTCAAAGCATCTAAAATTTATTATTCAATGGAATATTCATTACCCTTTCCTACATTGATCTTGGGTTGAGAAAATGGAATCCACCAACCAAGGAATTCCCCTTGGAGGAAATCCTAGTCCTTTCTCCTCATGGGGAGATGTTGGTGCACCCCATATGGCCACATTGTCGCTTCCAGGACTGACATTCGGCTTGCCTGTTTGGCTCTTCTCAACCTCTTTCGTTCAGAACACTGCAATTCCTAAACAATCAAATCAGCAACTAGACGAGTCCAGAGTTACCCACCAACCTTCTACTTCCTCTAATTCTTCCTCTCCTCCTTCCTCTTCACTTGATGAGGCTGGTAAAGCCAAAAGTCAAGTACCTGAGAAGAAGAAGGAAAAGAAGAAGAAAGAGAAGAAGAAGAATGAGCCAAAAGCGAATGGGGGCAAACGAGCATCGTCTAGTGAAAATCCACACACAGCACCGACCAGGCCTAAATCGCCATGTGTCATTTGCAAAGGAGACCACTATCACAGAGATTGTCCTTGCATCCCTCGGATCTTAAGGGACTGGTCTCCTCGTTTGCACAACCCGGTGTCGTCAACCTCTGATGATCATGTTGAAAACACACTGTCAACTAGTGAAAGTGAAGCCCCAGGACAAAAAGGAAAATATAGATTTCCTTGTAAACTGTGCGAAGGCGACCATGCCGTCCACCATTGTCCCTTCTTAGACGAAGTTAAAAGAGTTTTGAACGATCGTCTGGTTTCACCATTACGACTTCCTCCTGGATATAAAAAACTCTTTCCGAGTCCGTCACTAGTTGAAAATCCAGCTGGCCCGCTCAGGTGGTCGGCTGAAGCATCTATCATTGAAGACAAACCATCTGAACCCATACCAGACGAAAGTCAAAAGGTCAAGGTGGCAGTTGACCCGGTCTTGCCTTCAGAGGTTCCATCTTCAGATGATACAATCACCGAAGAGAACAAGGATGACACCATCCAAATTCTTTTTATAAGCACAGACTCCAACGAACATGGGGGCAATTTACCCGTTCCTTTACCGCAGGAAGGAAGTTCATCAGAGTCATACTCGTCCGTCTATTCAGTCCCACCTCCAAGCAACCTAGTTGTCTCCTTCGACTGGAATCAACTAGGCAGACCCCGTTTACCAGCTAGTATACCATTCTGAATCATTGTTCAAATATATAGAATGGTTATGGCAGGTGCCATCATAGATGAAGGGGCTTCTGTGAGTATCGTTTCCTCAACTTCTTGGAAAGCGCTTGGTTCACCATCGCTTTTGCCTGAGATGAGAAATCTAACAAGCTTTGATAAAGGAACCAGTCGACGGTTAGGGATCCTTCCCAATGTGCCCATAACATTGAGAGGGAAAACCATTCACATGAATGTGATGGTAGTTCAAGGACCCCTGGATTACAATCTACTCCTTGGATGAGACTATATTTATTGCATGAGAGCCATTCTCTCATCACTCTTTAGAGTGATGTGTTTTCCGCACAAAGGAAGAATGGTCAAGCTCGTAGACCAGCTTTCATTTCCTAGATCAGGCATAGAAAATAGTCATATACCATCCCTGAATGGTCTTTTCACGCAAGAAATGTCTCAATCCCCAGTCCGTCCACCCGATGAGTGCGAGTGATTCGGGGGACATGACTGAAACCCAGGGGGCATGCACCCTGGTCTGCTTCGGCAGGAAAACTTCGGGTATAGGGTAGGTTTCCGTGAGAAAATATGACTAGTCTGTACCCCCGTCCGTGATTGGAAGAGGGGGTTATTCTAGCACAAGATTCTCTTGTCAAAGTTATGTGAGTGGGGTATCCTCCTTCACTCACCTTTGTCTATTTCGGTAGACATCGCCGAAGAAGTGTTTTGTTTGCGCTGTGAATAGAACAATCTTTGGGTAACCTGTAAGAGGTAGGCCTCTCTCGGTAAAACAAATGTTTTAACGGAATAAAGAAGGGGTAACCTTGAAACTCTGTTTTATACCTGGGGGCATGAAAACATTTTGGCGTGCAAGTGAAGAGCGACTATTTATTTTTTTAAATTTGTAGGTCCTCTAACCCTTTAAACTCGTAGGATTGGTCGTTTCCTAACTTGCATAAAGAAAGGATGTGGGGCAAAACTCTAAAAATTGCTGTTTTATATGAGACATTCTTATCACACGACTGGATTAATCGAGCAGTTTTAGCACATAGTTCAAGCTCGTTAAAAAATAAACATAAGCCATGAGCAAATGTTTCCTCCCGCGTTTAAGCTCGTTAAAAAATGAACTATTCCCCGATAAATAACCATCGTGAATGTAGTACTTCAACCATTAAAGCCTTGGTCGTGTTTGCACCGTCACCTCCACTTTTGCATTGGCCGATCATTCACCTCCATTTGATTGTTTACCCATTTTGAGGAACAACTGCAAAGAGTGATTTCACTAGCCATCCTTGTAACACTGTCGTGATTGGAAAATTCCAAACCTTACCTGGAATCAACTGCTACCCATTTTATCACTCGTTCCTCAAAAGACGAGTCTCCTTTAAGATCTTTTCAACTGACTCGTAAAATACGAAAAGATTGCCGAGCCATTGGCCTCTCCAGCTCGTTAAAGGGACAGGAAATGCTATCCCTCCTCTAAATTTTAATCTTTTTGGACCTGAGGGATTATTACACAAAAAGATCGAGCACTTGTTTTGTTCGGCTTGTTAAAAGTATCGAAAATTCATCCCTTCTGTATTGTTTTATACTTTTTCGGACTTAAGGGATTAAATGACGAAAAATGAATTTTGGAGTTACCTTTACGTTCCTTTTCAGACTCTCTAAAATTGAAAAGGACCGAGTTATCTTTGTCTTTAAACTCGTTAAAATTTTAATAGCGACAAACTTGTCTATAGACGAGAACGAGTTTCACTATCGCTAGGCTCGCTAAAACATAGCGATGGGTTTGCTCGAAGGGCAAATTATAGAAAAAGAATATGTTATCCTCCTCAATCTTGACAAAAATAAAGAGGTACTGGTCAGCAATGACTGGGGAAAATTGGGAAGAAAACTTGAAGAAACTTTGTTGGTAGCAAGTCGCTCTTGAACATGAAACTTCCGCTTTTTTTCCGAGTCGGGTTGGGTTGTTTCATTCAGCGGTCACATCACCGTGGTCCCATCATACCATCCACATTTTGGGGTTAATGCTACCAATCCATCACATCAGTGTCGCCGATATGTTCAAGAGAAGTCATTCATAGAATTCACCTGTGTCTCACACACTACCATACATTTATACTCCATTCTTTCATGACCGCCACCCTGAACCTTATATCACCAGATCGTTTTCACCTCCATTAAAATCATTTGCTCTGTTCCGTGTCATTGATGTGGGATTCATTAGGGCCCTCCTGTGACGGATCACTTCTTGTCGACATCAGTTCATTATCCAAGAAGTTGATCTAGGAACACCCCATTCAGTACTTTGAAGCTTGCATGCCTCAATGGCAAGTTTCTCACTTCCGGCGACAGGTTTACATCAATGGCCTTCGACCGAAATATTTTGCGTGGTGTTCGACGCCAAGTCCTTTATTCACACCAGGTGAATTGTACTGCAGTACCTTGAGGGTCATTATCATTATCGGTGATTCCTCTCGCGCTTGTTAAGAGTTTACATCATTGACTAGTAATCAAGCGATGTCTTTCCATGTTCGACTTCCGAACATTTCTCACATGGATCAACTTGTACTTTGAGTGAAGATCGAACGAGATTGAAGACCCCGGATCTAGTTTCATCCATCCGGGTTTCGATATATGTTGGAGAGGCAAATCCCCTCTACGGATAAAGGCGATCCCTACTAGCCTAGAGTGGGTCTAGCAACAATCAGTCAATGCTACTATGCAAGTTCCTAATTGCAATTAAAAGGTAGGCAAAGGACACCTACTTGGATTCCAGCACTGTTGTTTGACGAAGCGATGCCACCTTCGCTCCTTCGCTCTGGCTGGTCACAATCCTCCGCGATATCCACGAATAGATACCTGCACACACGAAGAGGAAACAAACACAAGTGTGAAATCTAGTAAAAGCAACTATACATCAGTAAGAAAGGATGTAATTCACATTAACCATTGCATAGACAAATGAGAATGGAACAATAATAGTAGTCATCTATTATTAATCAAGCAGAGAAGAGTACAACCAAATGTTCTGACGTCAGTATCCTTCTCAGGAGGGGCCAGTCAGCAAGTCTCTTAAGCATTCACCTTTGGAAATGATTCTCCCAAGACAAGAAACTCTCTCTCTCACACAAGCAACACAACACAACCTTCCCTAAGCAATCAAACACTTCCACACTTATCACACCAACTGCCTATAGTAGCAGTAATCTGAGCACTATGAGCTCCACACAATCCAAGCTATTCCAAACTAGCTGCTCATGGTCATGGTAGAGGTTTATATAGGAGAAGGAGTCTCCTTGAATGGTGGAAGGATGAGCTTATCTTCAAGGGAAGTAGTTTCAAAGGGTCGAACAGACATGCCGTAGAAGGGAGTCGATACTCACAAGGCCAACAACCAAGTCTGGAGTTATCTGGAAGGCTGGTTGTTGGAACAAATTCGCCCAAACTGGATCAGCGCGGGTGCATAACTGGTCTGGCGCGCTGACGTCGCAAAGACATAATGGAAAGGGCCATGTCAGCGTGGGTAAATACAAATAGAGGCTGCACTGGTCATGAAATTCGATCAGCGCGGGAAATTCGTGTGCTTCCGTGCTGGCAGCGCACGCGGTCTGTTATGAAGCGCCAGTCATCGCGGATATTTTAGAAACAGACGCGTTGATGAGGAAAACTTTAGGAAAGTGGGTTTTTGGCCAGTTCAGAAGGCATGAACTTGATTATTGTGAACTCCTGACACAGTAGGGTGACTGACAGGAAGACAGTGACAAATTACTGTGTAACAGATGCCCCCTAAAGCATGAAGACCGAGAGAGTGGGAGGGGTGAAATGCTTTACAAAACTCACCGAACTGGAACACCACCAGGAAGGACCGAATATCTCTGATAATCAAGTACATGCAGTCTAGGCATGGGCGCAACCATCCGAAAGACATGCGAAAAGGTCTGTGGAATGGATGCAGCCACCCAGCTAAAGAGACCAGAATAATGATAAGGTATGGTCGCAGCCATCCATGAAGACTCAGGTATGGGCGCAGCCATCCATCAATGAGTCATGTAAAGATCATCCACAAAATCGCAACCTGGACCATAACAGACAGAGATCCAGGGTCTTGCGCTCCGTCCCGACCCGAACAAAGTACAAGTCCAAGCATGTGAATACATGAGCTGAAGTCGAACATGCCTGGACATTGTCTGAGTACCAGTCAATGATGAGAACTGTTAACAGACGCGAGAGGTACCACCAGTAATGACAATGGTCCTCAAGGTACTATAGGCACAATCTGCAGCGTGTGAATCAATGAGCTGGTGTCGAACACTCGCAGAATCATTCGATCAGAGGCCAATGATGAAAACCTTGCGTCGAACACGAAGAACCTGCCATTGAGGCATGCAAGCTCTAAGGCACTTGAAGGGAGTCTCTAAGTCACCTTCCTGGATAATGAGCTAAAGTCGACAGGAAGTGACCTTAATCGAAGGTGGGCCATAATGTTTCCCACATCATCGACACGAGACAGAGGTGAAATGATTTGTGTGAGACAACAGATGAGGTTGTATTATTGCAGAGGTCAACTTTTCTTTAACATATTGGCGGCACGACAGTGGATTTGGCAGTATTTGACATCAAATGAGCAGAGGGTATGATGACGACGGCAATGAGAAAATGAGAGGTCAAATAGGATAACCCGTACCCACGGAGGTCAGTTGTGAAACAAAATGAGAAATTCCCACCCGACACGAATGCAGACCAGTGCCATGTTCAAGAGCGACATACTGCCGACACGACAATTTCAGTTCTATTTCCCCACCATTTTTGGCAGGTACCCCGGTTATTTTTGGATGACAAGCTTGACGGGGATAGCATATGCTTGGAGAGTGTCATTTCGACGATGCCCGATGTCATCAAGTGTTTAATGAGCCTGACAAAGGAAAAACTCGGCGTCTTTTCTTGTTTAGAGAGTCTGAAAAGACAGCGGAAAAGGGAACTCTAGGGGGGTCCTTTTTCGTGAAGTTGTGTCTCTCGAGCCCGAAAAAGTATAAAACAATGCTCGAAAGAACCGCTCGACCATTACAATCGAGGAGTACTTTTCGTAAATAGTGCCTTCGACCCGAAAAAGTAAAAAAGTGGTCGGAAACACGTCGTTTTAGAGCAAATAATGAGTGTGAAACGACAAACACCCGAAAATCTTTTTAAGTTAAACGGTTGAAAAAGAGCTTAAAACGACCGCCTCTCGTTCCTTTTAACGAGTCGGAAGGAAGCTCGGTAATATTTTCTTGATTTATGTCGGAAAAGAGCTCAAAGACGACATTTTTGGGACCAAGTATACGAAAGACTGCTTACGACCACGCCGGGTACCTAAACCTGCACAAGAACACCACCCGCATAAATCTGTTCGACATGTGTAAAAACATATTAAAACATGCATAAAGGCATAATACAGTGGCATTAGTGCTAAATCCATGGTGAAAATGCGACAAAAACCCACATTGACAAGAAATTATAGCAAATTATGAGTTTTTTACCATAAATAGGGGGGTAAAAGTCATTTTTACCATTGTTACCATTTTGGATCGTGAAGAACGTTGAGGAGCTGCAAAGTTGACGGAGCGATTTCCAGCCCGTGCGGACACCATTCATCCGGCAGCTTCTTCCAGGTAGGTTCTCCTCTCTTTGCCTTGCATTTTGATTCCTTTTGGTAGCAATTTAACGGTGGAATTTGGCCATTTGGCCAAATTCTTTGAGCGTTGGTGCGCTCTCGGTCAGCGCGGATTTCCCGCTCGGGACCGCGCTGATCGATTTAAAATTACACGTACCACCTTTTGGGTCAGCGCGGAAAACACGTGTGCTTCCGCGCTGACCCAATGAAAAAACATAGAGGCGCCATTTTCAGCGCGACTGTTTTTAAAACAGTCGCGCTGGCGCGGAAAAATTTGATTTTTAATAAAATGAACGTACAAATTTCCACAAACAGCATTCTAATGTTTCTTCATGGTTTTGCAGGGCAAAATGGCTTTCGTGTGGCAAGAGAGATCCCATGATGACGAGGATATAGCGGCTTATGCACTTCCCGAATGCCGAAATGCAATGCGGGCATGCGGATTCTTAAAATTCTTCCTGACTCCGCGCTTGAGGGCGCAACCTGACTTGCTGGAGTTCCTGATCAGAGCTTGGAACCCCGTAGATGGGAAATTCAGAATCCGTGGTGAGGATATCGAGTTTGACTCCACGGACATTTACTTCTTGACTGGATTGTCACGCCGGGGTCAAATGCCCATCCTGGAAGGGCAACGACCCAGCGGTGAGACATTGGACCAGCTGATGGCTCGAGTATGCCCAGGAGCCGCCAAAACACGGAGCGGGAAGGTTGGTATCCCGACAGTGCGAGACATGCCTCTTCGCACTATACTCTTCCTAGTGACACGAGCAGCAGGTTCTCTGGCCAATCATGAGGCCTCGAAGAACCAACTACTGCTAGCTTTGGAGTGCCTACAGCCCACCATTTTCAACTGGGCGACAGCTGTGACTAACAGCATGATGAGGCAACTAAACAACTGCCGTCGCGGAGAGACGAAGCAGTTTGCATATGGGTCGCTTCTTCTTCCACTCATGCTGGAGCGGGTGCCAGCTTTACAGTTACAGACCATGGCTGTGGATCCACCTAGAGGTCCCCGGGGGACGAGGGCCAGCTAATGGGCCCGTGTCATACCGCGTGGAGGTGGAGGCCGCCTAGTATCTTGGGGAGTGTATTTCAGAGAGTGGCTGGACCGCGAGGTTGCCATTGTGGAGGACTGGCCATATGTTGGCATGGACTTCCGCAACGATCCTGACATGCCACTGCCCGCAGGAGAGCATTGGGACGACGGAGGTATGATACTTGATCTTTTTCAATATTTTTTAATATTTTTTGATTTTTCATGTACATGTCTTAATAAATGTCACTGTATGTAGACATGGGACCCGTGAGACCCATTGGCCTAGCCCCAACGGCACGGAGAGAGGGGCAAGGAGCTGGAGCCCTGGCCTTGGTTCCTCCAGGAGTGGATACGTCAGAGACTGTGGCTCGCAACCTTGAGGGTTTGCTGGAGGGAGTGCCGGATTACCAGGGGGTCGAGGAGGTCCCTATAGAGCATCAGATCCACACAGTGGGGGTGGCACCCAGGATGCACCGCCTTTTGAGGCGGGTGGCACGAGCAGCTGTATGCTACAGAGAGCATAACCCAGCACAGTAGTCGCCTAGGTTTACTTCCACTGATGTTTTGAGAGACATATGTCTCGGATGTACTGAGGACAGTGATTCCATTTTTGACATATACACTTATTTTTGAGCGCCTTAGTGCGCCACACGATATATATATATATATATATACATACCGATTTTTGGATGGATCTTGTTACATATGATGATGTTTTGTTTATGTTATGCAAATGTTCAGTACAAATGTAATCTTATGTATGAATTGCACAACACATGACCCATATATTTTAATTTTTTTAAATGCAAGCTTAAAAGCACACACGGCATGCATGCAAACTATGCTTGGGAAATGTTTTATTTACAATGCTTTACTCTATTATGCTTTCTATGTTTTCTTGTATGATGTTTATCTGTTTCGAAAATGTCTGTCTAACACATAATTTGCCAATGCATCAGTCAACGTGTTTAATCGTCTCGGAATATGTTGATATGTGATATAGTCAAAATTCCTTTCTAACAATCTGACACGTAGATACAACCTTAGGATACGTTGGTCTCTGACGGAATATCGCCCGTTGAGTTGATGAACGACAAGCTGGGAGTCGAGGTTTACCATCATTGCACGAATGCCGAGATCAACTGCTTCGGCTAGTAGCTCAATTACGGCACTGTATTCGGCAACATTATTAGTGGTACGACCGAGGCAGACTCCTTGAAGATCTAGCAACTCTCCGTGAGGATCATAGATTGCCCACGCCGCAGAGGACAAATTGCAAGTACTACGGCAGGCGCCATCAGCGAAACCAACATAAGGCGCACTAGACATCTGCACAAGAAGGAGAAAACACAATAAGAGGCAAACACACCTTCACACCAAAGCAAAACATGAAATCATGCACACAAAACTCACTAAACACGCATATGTACAAACTGAGTGCACGAAGTCATGCATAATATTTCTTCAAATAAAGCCCGTTGTGGGGCTTGTGAAGAGGATTTCCTTCGTAATCAATCAACTCATATGCGCCCTTTTGTAAAACTCTCTTCACGATATAGGGACCTAGCCACATGGATTCGAGTTTTCCTGTCCCCAGCTTATCTTTAGCTTGATCATAGAGCAGTACTAGATCTCCCTCAACAAAGGAACGAGGATGAATATTCTGGTCAAAGTGAGCTTTGACTCTCTTCTTTTGCGCTTCGATAGCCAGAGAAGCTAAACGACGAGTCTCGTCCAACCGTTCTAGGTAAAGAAGCCGTTCCTCCACCGAAGTGGTGTTGGGAAGCAACTCGACAGCTAATTTCAACGAAGGAATCTCACACTCGATGGGAAGGGTGGCCTCCAGTCCGTAAACCAACTGAAACGGAGTGAAACCGGTGGCGTCCTTCACAGAAGTCCGGTAGGCCCACAAGGCTGGGAACAACATCAGATGCCAATTAGACTTGTGCGTATTGACGGTGCGTTGAAGCATAGTGATCAAAACTTTGTTCACAGCCTCGACTTGACCATTGGATTGTGGATAGTACGGTGTCGAACTATCTTGACGCAAGCCTAGTTGGGTCGTTAGTTCCGTCATCATGTGATTACGGAAATGCTTTCCGTGATCCGTGACAATAGCCTAAGGGACTCCGAAACGAGTAATGACATGATTAAATAAAAACTGCGCTGTTGTGTAACCGTCTTCGTTCAATGTAGGCATCGCTTCGGCCCACTTGGTGAAATAATCCACGGCAACGATGATGTACCCATGCCCCCTGGCTGAACGAGGGTTACAGGACGTATAATCGATGCCCCATTTGGAAAATGGACCTACGGTGACAACAGGGTGCAGTGGTGCAGGAGGAGCACGCATTTTCCAGTGGTATACTTGGCATTCATGGCATGCACGAACGGCAAGAATGCAATCTTTGAAGATAGAAGGCCAAAAGTAACCAGCACGGAGAATTTTCTGGGCGGTAGCATATCCAGACCTGTGACCACCACAAGCACCAGAGTGGCAGTCATTCAACACCCGCTCAGCCTCCTCGAGAGTCAAACATCGGCGGAGAACAGAATCAACGCCGAGGCGGTACAGGGTATCGCCCAAAATGCAATAGGTTTGAGATTGGTGACGAATTCGCCGTCGAGCATCTTTCGATACATTTGGACGGAAGGAAGACGTCTGCAAATATATGATAATGTCCCCGTACCACGGATCGAGGGTGCTGATGAGAAACAATGTTTCATCCGGGATATGCTCCTCCGGACGTGATGGTGCAGAATGAGATGGTAAGGAACAGAGCAGTTCAGCAAAGACCAGAGATTTCTTAGACTTGGCCGCAGTGAATTCCAAGTCGAACTCTTGGAGGATTACAATCCACTTCGAGTATTTTCCCCCCAGCAGTTGACGTGACAAAATGTAGGTCATGGGGTTGCAGTCAGAGATCACGGTTGTTGTGCGCAACAGGATATAATGCCGGAATCGTTGGACGGCGCAGACATCTGCCAATGCCAACTTCTCGACATATGCGTAGTGAGTTTCCGTATCCAGAAGGTTGCGACTAAGATAATAGATAATGTGCTCGGTGCCGGCACCATCATCCTACACTAGAACCATGCCGATGGTGGTGTCAGCAGCAGCTAGATAGAGAGTGTAATCACGGTGGTAGTTCGGAGGTCTTAAGAGTGGAGCTAAGACAAGAAGGTCTTTAAGGCACTCGAAAGATTCCTGGGCGATAGCATCCCAATGAAAGGGTGTGTCTCGCTTTAATAACCGTGTGAAACCCTTAGCCACCTCGGCATAATTCGGAATGAACTGTCTGAGAAAATTAGCTTTACCCTGTAAGCTCTGCAATTGCTGCAAAGAGGCAGGGGGAGGAAGATTCAAAATGGCCTCGACTTTGAGGGGATCTAAACGGATGCCTTCCCGGGAGATGATGAACCCGAGTAGTCGGCCAGATTCTACGCAGAAGACACACTTATGCAGATTGAGTCGAATACGGTAGTGTCGACAGCGGAGAAAAATTGCGCGTAGATGAGATGGATGGTCCTGACGCTTAGCTGAATGAGCTGGGAGGTCATCCAGGTAAGGCTGTATGATGTGTCAAATATCATGAAAAGCATATGACATCACACGCTGGAAAGTGGCACCGACATTTTTGAGACTGAAAGGAAGCTTCTTATAAGCGAAGGTGCCCCAAGGACAAATGAAAGCTGTCTTATGCTGGTCGGCAGGGGCTATGTTGATCTGGTTATAGCCAGAGAAGCCGTCCATAAACGAATAAATCTCACTTCCTGCGCAGTCATCAATGAGCTGATCAATGAAAGGCGTAGGAAAGTTATCTTTTGGACAGGCACGATTGATGTCGCGGTAGTCAACACAGACCCGGATAGTGCCCTGCTTTTTATTCACAGGGACTATATTAGACACCCACTCCGTGAGGGGGATGGCATAGATGAAACCAGCTCGAAGAAGCTTTTCGACTTCGGCCTTGATGGCTGCAGCCTTTCGAGGGTGCACTGGACGTAAGCGCTGACGAACAGGCTTACCATCTGGATAAGTAGGTATTTCGTGCACCACAATACTAGGGTCGATGCCAGGAATTTCCTCGTAAGACCATGCGAAGACATCAAGGAATTCACGAAATAAGGCAGTATAGAGTTGAACTTCCTCAGGAGTGCATGTGACTCCAATGAAAATATTCTTGACAATCCCTGGTTTGACAGAGATTTCGATAGGCTAGGTTTGCATAATGTTACCCATATTGCCCTCCGAAGACACTTGATATAGCTGAACAGGTGTTTGGAGGGGCAGAGATGGGACACATGAAGCAAACCGCTCGAGACATGCGACCATTTCCGAATGTGGAGGGAGAAACGAAGAGTGATGATGGTGATCTGACCAAGGGAGCTCTTCGAGAGATATAGTCTCTATGATGGCCTCATCGGAGGGAAATGTTTCCTTCAAGGGATCTGAAGTGGCCTCATCACCCAGCCAAGGGAAATGATCATATGAATCGGGACCACTGCTTAGAAAAGCAGGTTCAGGAGGGGGAGCCGATGCAGCGACAATCTCGATGTAGTTGAGCTCGGCAGGACTCAACGGCATCATATCACCCCAAGAGTCTTCCTGATTCAAGGGAGGGAGAACCCATGGATCATAACGTACTGAAATCATGTTAACAGGGGCGAGATTTGGAGGTGGGAGGGGAAAGACTCCCATTAAGGAGGGATCTTTGAATAGTCCGGCACCCACACTCACTAATGACTTGGAGGTATGCTCCACGAACGACACATTACCTTCAGAAGAAGAAGCAAAAAAGGACAGCTGGTCCATCATGACGATTCTCCCTTGATGAGGGAAGCAAACGACACGGAACAAGGAGGAAGCCACGGCTTGCATGGCGTATGTCCAGCTTCGTCCAAGGAGGAGGTTGTAAGTGAGATTAGTGTCAACAACTTCAACCTCTACCTCTACGGTTTTCCCTTCTAAAGAGATAGGAAATCGTGGGAGGATACCATATGGACGAGATTCTCTTCCATCGAAAGCTTCCAGGGTCGTAGGAGACTGGCTCAGAGCAGGAGAACCAATAGCCTTCCAGCAAGCAATAGACATGATGCAGGTTGAGGCACCCTCATAAATGACTGTACAATGAATCGTTTTGCCATTGATGAGGACCTGTATAAGGAAAGCCACTTGGCGAGGCAGTCTCTGTGTGAAACCCTCGAGATCAAAAGAAATTAAATCCGAATCTGCCGGGTCTATGCCACCAATGGCTGATAGCAAGGACTTCCTCTGGGAGGGGCAGCTCTGGAGGACTTCTAACGCGGACATAACAGACGGAGCCTGAGCTAAGTCCTCGACAATTCTATAGTGCTGGGCAGCACGAGCATTGGGGTTATAAGATGACTTCCTGAGTACACCTTTGGGAGGGGGTCGGGGGATCGTCTCAGTGCTGGGCCATTCGATGTGAAGGGGACCAGAACTGGACGGAGGAGCGCTGGAGGGAACCTCCGGCTCTTTCTCGGCTTGAGATGGATAATCTTTCGCTCGAGTTGAAACATGGATGGGGATCGTTCCAGCCATGAACACTTGAGAACCGAACGAGGAAGAGGATTGAGATGGATCTGCCACCATTTGGGTCTGCTGGGAAGGGAAAGGCTCTTTTAGCACAGCAGGAGGCCCCGGAGCACCTTTCAAAAGTCGACTAACTTCGGACCGCCTTGGGCAATCAATGGTATAGTGATCCTCATCGCAGATGAGACAAGGATACTTAGGTTTCCGCTTAGCTCCTTCCTCGGAGGGAGGCTTAGGGGGATCCTTCTTGGGCTGTCCAGATTTATCTTTAGCTTTCCCTTTCTTTTTCCCTTTCAAGGATTTGTCCGTCGCGGTGGACTAAACGGCGTTTACCTCGGAGGTACTCCCAGAAATTGATTAGCCCTGAGAAGCATTTTCGTTAGAGGCGTTATGTTTCTGCTTCCCAGGTTTTGCGGCCGATTTCTTTGATGACGAATTCACAGAACCAATGACTCCATCAACAGAAGGCTTTGGTGGAGCCTTGGGCTATCTAGGCCTCGGGGCATCTCGCAAATACTCATACAAAGTACCCGACTGAGAGTACACTAAGTCGAGGTACTGAGCTCGCGCGATTGCTTGCTCTTCAGTTACACACGCTCCCATTGCGATGTCTTTTGCAATCTTAGGGACAAAGGAAGTCGTGAACTAATCGGTCAGGAGTTGATCAGGAATCCAAAATTTGATCAGGTGACGACGCCTTCTCCATTCATGTATATGATCAGAGATGTGCGTAGCCGTATCCTGTTTGAGAGACATGAGGAGATGTGTCCTAGTCTCGTACCGAATAGGTAACTGAAAATGAGTCAAGAAGGCCATAGCCAACAAGTTGAAATCTTGAAACATGCCACGATTCAGCTCGATGTACCACTTAGCAGCTGAACCAGTGAGAGTTCTCTGAAAGAGGCGGAGCCGGATAGAATCATAAAGCCATGAGTTCGGCGAACACCAAAGGTGACAAGTCATTACATGGGCCTGAGGGTCTTCACCAGCTTTGCCATCAAACTTTGGACAATCACCTGGTATTTTGGTTGGAACCGGTGGCCAATATGGATTATGCAAAATAGGATCATTTGTTAACTTGGACACATCAGGCAGTTCCAACGTCGCTAAGAACAGTAACTGAGGGTTAAAGGACATTTGTGGCTGCGGATTCGAGACAACGTTAGGGTTCCAACCAGGTGGTGGTTGCCCCCATGAGCTCTATCCAGATGGACCCGACCCGAAAGGGCCTGGTGCATAGGGACCTTGCCCATAGGAGTTCTGTCCATACGGATTCTGGCTATATGCGGACAGTTGTCCCTGTGTCTGTCCCCCAGCTCCCCATGTATTAGCAACTTGCCCTACATGTGCGGCATACTGATAATTTTGGTAAGGAGTGACCTGTGGCTATTGATAATTTTGTTAAGGAGCAAACTGAGTTTGCCCCTGGGGTTACTGGTAACCATATGACTACTGGGCCCCATACTGAGCCTGATAAGGAGGCTGCATCTGGTAAGAAGGTTGAGGCTGTGGCCCACCTTTCATTTGATAACCCATTTGAGTTTGAGGCCCAGAATAATGTCCTTGAACCGGCTGGGCTTGGATCATCTAGCCCGAAGGTTGACTTGGTTGGATTTGGGATGGGCCTGGCTGGCCAGCAGGATGACCTTGCTCAATGCCAGGTTGTCTGTGGACCACCAAGGGTTGTCCTTGCGGTACAGATGACTGAGCCGGCTGAACAGCTGCTTGACCCTGAGGTTGGCCAGCTTGTCCAGATGGATGATTAGGGCGGACAGTGGGTTGACCTTGCTGCATAGAAGGTTGGCCCGTCTGCCCCCCATGGTGCACAGACTGAGCAGAGGGCTGGCTTTGCTGTATAGCAGGCTTCCCTCCTTGGTGCATAGGCTGAGCAGTGGGTTGGCCTTGCTGTATAGCAGGCTGCCCCTACTGCCCAGAAGGATGCATGGATTGAGCAATGGGTTGACCCTGCTGAACGTAGGGTTGCCCACCCTGCCCAGAAAGATGACCAGACTGGGAAGTAGGTTGGCCCTGCTGTAAGTAGGGTTGCCCCCCCTACCCAAGAGGATATCCCTGCTGGACTGCTGGTTGACTTTGAGGAGTATAAACTTGCCCAGCTTGTCCAGATGGGTACCCCTGCTGGAAACCGGGTTGGCCTTGTTGAATGTAAGGCTGCCCTGGTTGTCCAGTTGGGTAACCTTGCTGGGTACCAGGTTGCCCTAGATATCCAGAAGGTTGACTCTGATATGAAAACGACGGACCCCCAACGGCCGAGGGTTGTCCCGGGTAGGGTTGTCCCTGCGGGCCCCCAGATTGTCCTGGGTAAGGCGGGCCATAAAGTGGTTGCCCTTGAGGGGTTTGCACATAAGGTGGCTGGCCTAGATTGGGTGGTCCTTGGGGCTGTCCATACGGATTCCGGCGCCCTCGGAAAGTATGAGTAACGGGATCATACGTAACATCCAACGGTGTCGAGTTTTCAACGAAAGGTTGACGAGGCAGGGATGAAACATTCTCGAGGTACTGGTCGTTAGCATCATAATAAAAGAGTGGAACTTGGTAATATGGGTCCACAATGGGCTGCCCATGGGCATCATACGGCCCTGCTCTTGGAACACCACCAGAAGAGGGCTGAGCACTTTGTGCAGGATCGATGACTCCAGACGAAACCCTTGGCTGGCCCTGACTGTAAGGGGGACCACCCCCAGGGTTTGTAGATGAGAATGCTGTCACAGCACTAACGACCGAAGTCGAGTGCGCTACACAAACGGTCGGATTGGTAGGAACTGAGGTAACAGGCGTATTAAGAGGTGCGAAATAAAGGGCCCCGTGGTGGCAATAAGACTAGGATCCCATATAGTCGTAGAAGTAGCTCTAGCAGCTATCCTATCCCTCACTGACTGATATCGTGGAGGGAGTGGAGAGGTAGCTGGGATCGGAGTTTCAATGTCTGTCACCACGGGTGTCTCACCTGTGCTGGAAGATGTCTCATCCATGGGGGAAGTAGACATCGAAGACGACATACCGAGAGGAGTACGAGGGGTATAATCGCTGTCAGGCTCCCAGATATGATTCCAATCTTTGTGTAATCTTCGTCGCCCGGGGCACGTACGTTGATAGGCTGGATACTCGGAACAATGGGAAGAGTATCGCTTACAACTGGTACCTCTGGAGCAACAGAAGATGGAGAACCTTGATCACTCGGACCGGGAGTTGACAGGTCAGCCAGGATGACAAGACCCCTTAGAAAACCTAAAGAAAACTAATGATAAAGACCCTACTCAAGCTAACGCACACAAGATCTAACCAGGTAATGTTATCGTGGCCGAATAAATTTTAAGACACAAGAACCAAACTTGACCTTTTCATGTTTCAAGAGTCGAGAAAAGGACGAAAAGATGACTCCAGTCTCCTTCGAATGTTTAATGAGAACGAAGTGACAAGACGCTCACAGGCACCTTTTCATTTAGGGAGTCTGAAAAGGATCAAAAGTGACTGCTTTGGAGACTCTAGGTAAAGGGTTTACCAAGCGACCCGTAAAACTGCTTATACACCTTAGCAATCGTATGAGAGCCAAGGACTTTCCGTACTACAGTCAATCTTCCCGAATGTTGTGTTCGGTGCGTTACGGTTCACAAGGTGGAAGACTCAGCTTCCTATGGATAAAGGATAAAAGCCTAGTGGGGTCTCCCTATATACGCGACGGTACGTGGGAGGACAATCCGTATTAGACCACTATCGAGTCACAGAAGGAGGAATCACCCAACCGTAATGTGAAACAATAGTGACTATGTTTAAAGACGCTGGAACACGTCTCTAACCTAGACCTCTAGATATTTGCGTTTAGTTCCAATGTGTTTTTAGGTTAATTCAGTTCATTTTATGGTTGATCTTGAAATTAAGTTTCGATTTCAGGCCCTATCGTATGGTCTCTCACAATTTCCTAGATGCAAGCTATATGCCAAAGAATACCATTTTGTTCGATGAATTCTAACTATGAGAAGGTTAAGAGCTTTCAATCAAACAAAATGAAATCAAACAATCAAACAACCTAATGCAGCTAATGACAAAGAAATGAAACTTTTCTTTTGAGAATGCAAATCAACAAAATGCTCTTTCCTTTGATTAACTATTGAATGCAAAAGATTTTAGTTCGATTTTCTCTTTCAATGGCACTAATGCACTTAAAACGAATTTTGAGAGACAAGAACACTGAGCAAAAGAAAACAAAAATCACTCAATGGAACACACAACAAGCATGAAAAGAGCTGGTTGAACCCAAGCAATTGTAATCTATGTCTGGGTGGCGAAGAGTGGCCGAAACAACCAAAGGGTTGGTTCAAGGACAATCACCTAAACAACCAAGCAAAAAAAGCAAAAAAGGAAGGTTTACGCAGTAGCAAAGGCAAGCAGCAACGAACTTTTGTGAACAAGTGAACAAGCGAACAAAACAAGGTTGGTCCAGTGAAAACTGGATGATGGCACTAGGTCACGGGGCGCAAAAATGAAATTCGTTCGACAAGGCTTTGCAAGCAAGTGTGCAACAGTTCAAAAAATGAACATCAAGTCACAAACCAAGTAGAAAGATCTGGAGACAGCCAAACCAACAGATTCAGGAGGTAAAACTCAGACAATTTCAATTTTATAGGATCAGCGCGGGTAGCCTTCAGCAACTGTGCGCTGAAACTAGGTCACGCGTAGCAACTTGGCGCTGTCAGCACGGAAGGACACGGATTAAGCGCGCTGGTTCGATTTCAGAACCGTCGCTATTGTTTTACGTACAAGCGCGATGACAATAGGTTTAAAGAAACAGCTAAGCGCTATCAGCGCAACTGTTTTGATATAAACCGCGTTGAGTTTAAAAAAGAGGCAAAAACAAGCCAAGAACTCCCAAACCAAGGCCAGAACTCTTTAAACAATTCATACACCTCCTAGATTGACCCAGGAAGTCTAAAAACAGAGAACTAATCCCCAAACTTGAAAAGAGAGAACAATCAAACTTAACACAAGAATGGACACAAGAGACAAAAGGCTGAACTCCCCAGCGGAGTCGCCAAATTGTTGGAGAGGCAAATCCCCTCTACGGATAGAGGCGATCCCTACTAGCCCAGAGTGGGTCTAGCAACAATCAGTCAATGCTACTATGCAAGTTCCTAATTTCAATTAAAAGGTAGGCAAAGGACACCTACTTGGATTCAAGCGCTGTTGTTTGACGAAGAGATGCCACCTTTGCTCCTTCGCTCTGGCTGGTCACAATCCTCCACGATCTCCACGAATAGATACCTGCACACACGAAGAGGAAACAAACACAAGCGTGAAATCTAGTAAAAGCAACTATACATCAGTCAGAAAGGATGTAATTCACATTAACCATTGCATAGACAAATGAGAATGGAACAATAATAGTAGTCATCTATTATTAATCAAGCAGAGAAGAGTACAACCAAATGTTCTGACGTCGGTATCCTTCTCAGGAGGGGCCAGTCAGCAAGTCTCTTAAGCATTCACCTTTGGAAATGATTCTCCCAAGACAAGAAACTCTCTCTCTCACACAAGCAACACAACACAACCTTCCCTAAGCAATCAAACACTTCCACACTTATCACACCAACTGCCTATAGTAGCAGCAATCTGAGCACTATGAGCTCCACACAATCCAAGCTATTCCAAACTAGCTGCTCATGGTCATGGTAGAGGTTTATATAGGAGAAGGAGTCTCCTTGAATGGTGGAAGGATGAGCTTATCTTCAAGGGAAGTAGTTGCAAAGGGTCGAACAGACATGCCGTAGAAGCGAGTCGATACTCACAAGGCCAACAACCAAGTCTGGAGTTATCTGGAAGGCTGGCTGTTGGAACAAATTCACCCAAACTGGATCAGCGCGGGTGCATAACTGGTCTGGCGCGCTGACGTCGCAAAGACATAATGGAAAGGGCCATGTCAGCGCGGGTAAATACAAACAGAGGCTGCGCTGGTCATGAAATTCGATCAACGCGGGAAAGTCATGTGCTTTCGCGCTGGCAGCGCACGCGGTCTGTTATGAAGCGCCAGTCATCGCGGATATTTTAGAAACAGACGCGCTAATGAGGAAAACTTTAGGAAAGTGGGTTTTTGGCCAGTTCAGAAGGCATGAACTTGATTATTGTGAACTCCTGACACAGTAGGGTGACTCACAGGAAGACAGTGACAAATTACTGTGTAACAATATATATTCAGGGAAATAAAGACATCAAATGTACATCATTGCTGCACAGATAATCATCCAATTAAACGGACGATGGCTCTATCAGAATCATCAGTCTACACTCAGACGATTGTCTGTCCTATGTACATGAAAATGAATTTATAAAGTTGAGCATGGGAATGCCCGCCTCAACTAGATCATGAAAATATTATGAAGATAATGTATTGTATTGTATCTTATTACAGGTCTCCTCCCAGCTTGAAAGAACTTCGGATCCTCATAATAAAGCATTTCACCCGACATCAAAAGATTAACGACCTCATGCTTTAGGGGGCAACTGTTATAGACATTTTTGGGCCCTACAAACCCAAGCATGAAATGTCCATAAATCAAGGGCTCCTAAGTCCCTAAAAGTGTTGTTCTAACCCTTAAAGGAACAAGGTCAACAGATTACAGCTTCTCCCAGAAGTTCTCCGTGAAAAACTGCTCAGAATTGGTCAAAACAGGATCATTTCAGCTGCTCCACTGGCTAAGTGTGTTGCATCTCACCTAAATACACTGTGTGGGTGCGTTGCATTTCAAAAATCCCTTCTGTGGGGTGAGATGGGCGAGAAATGACAAATGGCAGTGTCATTCCGCGAGGTGGAGAGGCAATGGAAGCTTCCAGAAACTTCTCCTATGACACTTGACTCACTGAATTCGACCAAGGATGAGTAAGAGATCATCAATCTCCAAGTGGAAGCAAGAACTATCAGAGGGAAGACACTAATCAAATCATGAGCTGACTCATCTCCATCACAGACATCTATATATGGATCGCTCATCCCAGAGATCCAGAGGCTGGAATTTTGCATATTGTAAGGAATTGATGTTGGTTTCTGGAGACAAACATTAGATTGTTGGGTGATCTAAGCTTTGTTTGAGGTGAAGAGGGGCTTCTTTGCTGGGAGGTTGATGCTGGGTCAGAACAACTGGTTTTAACTCCTCTTGGCTCTTTCTTGTTTATCAATAAAAGCTATTCAAGTTTTCCTCCATGCTCTTGTGTCATTGATGCTTGCTACATTTGTATGGTCAATTTACATCTGATCCTAGATTGTTTATGATTATAGATCCGTGTCTTTGTATAGTGCTATGCTTTTGTGATCTTACAGGTACTTTGTGAAGCTGGGCATGCAAGGGAGCAGGTAGCTAAAGACTATCAAAGAAGAGAGGAATCAAATCAGGAGATTAGCGCAAGACAAATGTTGGTCTTTCTGTTCCTCTCTATCTATAATTCATAAAGGAAAAACGAAAGTAGCTTTTCTCTATTTGTTTCTAAGGCAGCTGTCACACCTTAGTGGGATAGAGTAGCTCTATATAGACACTTTTCCCTGTAACAACTATGTGCTAAAACTGCTCGATTAATCCAATCGTGTGATAAGAATGTCTCATATAAAATGGAAATTTTTAGAGTTTTTCCCAACATCCTTTCTTTATGCAAGTTAGGAAACGACCAATCCTACGAGTTTAAAGGGTTAGGGGACCTACAAATTTAAAAAAAAAAAAAAATAGTCGCTCTTCGCTTGCACGCCAAAAGGTTTGCATGTCCCCAGGTATAAAACAGAGTTTCAAGGTTACCCCTTCTTTATTCCGTTAAAACATTTGTTTTACCGAGAGAGGCCTACCTCTTACAGGTTACCCAAATATTGTTCTATTCACAGTGCAAACAAAATACTTCTTCGGCGATGTCTAACGAAATAGACAAAGGTGAGTGAAGGAGGCTACCCCACTCACATAACTTTGACAAGAGAATCTTGTTCTAGAATAACCCCCTCTTCCAATCACGGATGGGAGTACAGACTAGTCATAGTTTCTCGCGGAAACCTACCCTATACCCGAAGTTTTCCTGCCGAAGCAGACCAGGGTGCATGCCCCATGGGTTTCAGTCATGTCCCCCGAATCACTTGTGCTCATCGGGTGGACGGACTGGGGATTGAGATATTTCTTGCGTGAAAAGACCATTCAGGGATGGTATATGACTATTTGCTATGCGTGATCCGGGAAATGAAAGCTGGTCTACGAGCTTGACCACTCTTCCTTCGTGTGGAAAACACATCACTCTAAAGAGTGATGAGACAATGGCTCTCATGCAATAAATATAGTCTCGTCCAAGGAGTAGATTGTAATCCAGGGGTCCTTGAACTACCATCACGTTCATGTGAACAGTTTTCCCTCTCAATGTTATGGGCACATTGGGAAGGATCCCTAAAAGTCGACTGGTTCCTTTATCAAATCCTGTTAGATTTCTCATCTCTGGTAAAAGCGATGGTGAACCAAGCACTTTCCAAGCAGTTGAGGAAAGGATACTCACAGAAGCCCCTTCATCTATGATGGTACCGGCCATAACCATTCTATATATTTGAACAATGATTCGAAATGGTATACTAGCTGGTAAACGGGGTCTGCCTAGTTGATTCCAGTCGAAGGAGACAACTAGGTTGCTTGGAGGTGGGACCGAATAGACTGCCGGGTACGAATCTGGTGAACTTCCTTCTTTCGGTAAAGGAACGGGTAAATTTCCCCCATGTTCGTTGGAGTCTGTGCTTATAAAAAGAATTTGGACGGTGTCATCCTTGTTCTCTTCGGTGATTATATCATCTGAAGATGGAACCTCTGAAGGCAAGACCTGGTCAACTTCCACCTCGACATTTTGACTTTCGTCTGGTATGGGTTTAGATGGTTTTTCTTCAATGATAGATGCTTCAGCCGACCACCTGAGAGGGCCAACCAGATTTTCAACTAGTGACGGACTCCGCAAGAGTTTTTTATATCCAAGAGGAAGTCGTAAAGGTGAAACCGGACGATGGTCCAAAACTCTTTTAGCTTCGTCTAAGAAGGGACAACGGTGGACGGCATGGTCTCCTTCGCACAGTTTACAAGGAAATCTATACTTTCCTTTTTGTCCTGGGGATTCACTTTCACTAGTTGACGGTGTGTTTTCAACATGATCATCAGAGGTTGACGACACCGGGTTGTACAAACGAGGAGACCAGTCCCTTAAGATCCGAGGGATGCAAGGACAATCTTTGTGATAGTGGTCTCCTTTGCAAATGACACATGGCGATTTAGGCCTGGCCGGTGCAGTGTGTGGATTTTCACTAGACGACGCTCGTTTTCCCCCATTCGCTTTTGGTTCCTTCTTCTTCTTCTCTTTCTTCTTCTTTTCCTTCTTCTTCTCAGGTACATGACTTTTGGCTTTACTAGCCTCATCAAGTGAAGAGGAAGGAGGAGAGGAAGAATTAGAGGAAGTAGAAGGTTGGTGGGTAACTCTGGACTCGTCTAGTTACTGATTTGATTGTTCAGGAATGCGGTGTTCTGAATGACAGAGGTTGAGAAGAGCCAAATAGGCAAGCCGATTGTCAGTCCTGGAAGTGACAATGTGGCCATATGGGGCGCACCAACATCTCCCCACGAGGAGAAAGGACTAGGATTTCCTCCAAGGGGAATTCCTTGGTTGGTGGATTCCATTTTCTCAACCCAAGATCAACGTAGGAAAGGGTAATGAATATTCCGTTTAAAGTAAATTTTAGACGCTTTGACACAACTTGTTTTTTTAGTTTTTAAGAGTCGAGAAAAAACAAAAGATGACTCTAGTCGCCTTCGATTTTTAATGAGCCTGAAGTGACAAGTGCTGAGATGGACCTTTTCTGTTAAGGAGTCTGAAAAGGAATGAAAGGGACTGCTCTGGAAATCTAGGTAGAGGGATTACCAAACCAATCGCAAAACTGCAGAATACTTTTTACGGTATGGTAGTCAATCTTCCCGAATGCTGTGTTCAATGCATTGCAATCGATAGGGCGGCAGACACGACTTCCTATGGATAAAGGATTAAGCCTATCGGGGTCTCCCAAAATATACTCGACAGTATGTGGGACCACAAGTCCGTACTGGCACTTATCGGCTCAAAGTGGAGGAATCACCCAACCATCTGTGAGAACAACAGTTACCAGGCTTTACGACACCAGAATACGTCTCTAGCCTAGACTTCTAAATGTTGTGCGTTAAGTTCCAAAGCGTTGTTAGATTCATTGAATTTATTTTAAGTTGATCTTGTTTATGAAGTTTGCCTTTCAGGTTCACCGTGAGATGTAGATGTAATTCCTAAAATGCAATCTAAGATGATAACCAAACTTTTTATCTTCTTTGTGCAATGAAAATCCTAGCTACTAAGGAAAAGAAAGACAGAATCTTTTCACAAAGAGCAAAGAGCACACTCTAAATGCACTTTCCTAAATCAAGCCAATCAGACTGTCTATATGCAAATGCACATGCATGTATTTGTTTTCGACTTTCTTAGTATATGAATGCTAAAAAGAAAGTTGATGCACAAATCTGAATTTATTTTCAAGCAACAAATATCAACAAGTTTCTTTTCGAAATAAAAAATGGAGACGATCACAACACCTTACGATTTTGAAATGAATACTTGTTCTTGACACTAGAAAATTACAAATTCAGACCAAAAGCAATAGTAACAGGATAATCAACCATCAACAGCAATCAAACTCTTTCCTACGATTGAAATCGACACTTGTGACAGTTTCAAATCAAAGGACGACAGTACGATTATGCTACTTTTGCAAAGGAGAACTGAAAATGACTCAACAAACACACAAAAACATCTACAGTTCTTTTGTACAAAGGAGGCGGAATAACTTCAAGGAAAAGGGGTTTCAAACAGACATATACTGATCACAGGCAGCAAAATCCAGGAATAGAACTGGAAAGAATGAATCACAGAAACCAAAACTGCACAGAGCCTAGTCTGATCAGCGCACCTGTAATACAGAGAATTTGAAATGCAGCGCAGCTTGTCCACTCGGGAAGTGCACTGAAGTTCAGATTCTCTGAACAGTACCTGCGTTGGGCCAAAAAAGAGACTCTGTTTGGGTTCCGAGTCACAGTTTGCAGTTTAGTTCTTGGGTTTTGGCTGAGAAAAAAGCAATCAGTAATGCAACAATCAAGGGTAGATCTAAGGAGGATCTAAGAGCTATCACAAGGGCAATCAGATAGTTTGTGAACTAGTTGTTTAAATCATAAACAAACCCAGTAGATGGATTGAAGTAACAGTTATCTACTTTGCATTTGCTATGGCAAATGCAGTTCGAATGCTACCTATAAGTTTATGAAATAGACAACAAAGAATGATAAACAAAAAAACTAATTCGTCCCCAGCAGAGTCGCCATTTTGTTACAGGGAAAAGCGTCTATATAGAACTGCTCTATCCCACTAAGGTGTGACAGCTGCCTTAGAAACAAATAGAGAAAAGCTACTTTCGTTTTTCCTTTATGAATTATAGATAGAGAGGAACAGAAAGACCAACCTCTATCTTGCGCTAATCTCCTGATTTGATTCCCTTCTCCTTTGATAGTCTTTAGCTACCTGCTCCCTTGCATGCCCAGCTTCACAAAGTACCTGTAAGATCACAGAAGCATAGCACTATACAAAGACATGGATCTATAATCATAAACAATCTAGGATCAGATGTAAATTGACCATACAAATGTAGCAAGCATCAATGACACAAGAGCATGGAGGAAAACTTGAATAGCTTTTATTGATAAACAAGAAAGAGCCAAGAGGAGTTACAACTAGTTGTTCTGACCCAGCATCAACCTCCTAGCAAAGAAGCCCCTCTTCACCTCAACAAAGCTTAGATCACCCAACAATCTGATGTTTGTCTCAAGAAACCAACAACAATTCCTTACAATATGCAAAATTCCAGCCTCTAGATCTCTGGGATGAGGGATCCATATATAGATGTTTGTAATGAAGATGAGTCAGCTCATGATTTGATTAGTGTCTTCCCTCTGATAGTTCTTGCTTCCACTTGGAGATTGATGATCTCTTACTCATCCTTGGTCGAATTCAGTGAGGCAAGTGTCATAGGAGAAGTTTATGGAAGCTTCCATTGCCTCTCCACCTCGTGGAATGACACTTCCATTTGTCATTTCTCGCCCATCGCACCCCACAGAAGGAATTTTTGAAATGCAACGTACCCACACAGTGTATTTAGGTGAGATGCAATGCACTTAGCCAGTGGAGTAGCTGAAATGATCCTATTTTGACCAATTCTGAGCAGTTTTTCATGGAGAACTTCTGGGAGAAGCTGTAATCTGTTGACCTTGTTCCTTTAGGGGTTAGAACAACACTTTTAGGGACTTAGGAGCCCTTGGTTTATGGACATTTCACGCTTGTGGTTGTAGGGCCCAAAAATGTCTATAACACTTCTGAAGAGATTTGGTCACATAGGTCCATGAACTGTCTGTAATCCTGAAAATGCATTATGCCTCTCTGTGCCAAAGTCTTGATCTGAAACTGTAGCCATTGGTCTTTGAGGTATAATCCATATGATTTTGCTAGTGTTCTGCATTTCAGTGCCTCCATGGACCAGCTGGCCATACATGTTAGTTGTGTCTCCCTCTCTTGCAGTTGTCTTCTAAGTAATTCAATTTTTTGTTTCCAAGTGAGTTCTTGTGATTGCCTCTCTATGTCTTACAACACTTAACTCCCTACCCATTTCTCTAAGTTTTTTCTCCATGTGGCCAATATCCTCTACTCCCATGGATTTGGTGATTTTCATCCACCTATGGCTCCTTATTCTTTCTTTCTCCAGCTCAAAGAATAGTGGAATTGAAAATGTTTGAGGAATTATCCTTCCTCCTTCAAAGAGGCGGTAATAGGAGGCAAGGCTAGGCTGGGGATCAGGTTCTTGTGGCTATGTAGCTTCCTCCTTCTCCTTTGGCTGTTCATCTACCCTTTTCTCAAGTTTCTCGGTCTCCTGTAGCTTTGACAGGGTCTCCTGTAGAACAGTCTGTGCCTCCTATAGAACTGTTTTTGAGTCCTGTAGTTGCACTCTTTCCTTCCAGGTGGAAGATCTGGGAGTTCCTCTTTCATATGTGATAGGGGTTTTAGAGGGAGATTCTTCCCCTTTGATAGTGGGTGAATCTTCAATTATAATGGGCACTGTTGAAGATGGCTGTGGTTTTCCTGTTTTTATCCTTGTGCTTTTCCTAGCCTTGAAATACATGGAGGCCTGCCTTTTTCTTTTCTCTTTTGGTTTAATTGGAGTGCTCAAGGCAGTGAGGGCAGCTGCTGCCTCTCTTTCTAAGGTCTCTGGAGACACTTCTGTCTTTTCTGCTTCCTCTGTTTGTTGTGTTTCTTCCTTTTGTGCCTCTTCATCCTTCTCCTCTTCTATCTTGGTATCTTCCCCCTCCTTCTCTTGTTCAGCAGAGTCATCAGTTGCTTCACCTTCTCCCCCTTTTTTCTCTTCTTCCTCACTATTAGAAGGATTGATATCATATGTGAGGGCCTTTATGTCATCTTCTGTTGTCATGTTCCTAAATATTTCCCATGCTATGGGGATTGTGAAGGTATGTAGGGCTTCTTCCACTAACATTTTAATTAACCCATGGTGAGCCAGCTGATCTGGACTCCCTGCCTTAAACTTAATACTGGAGTCTATGAGGGATTGCAGGAGGAAATAGGGAATGCTGAGTTTTTTGGGTGTTGGAGTGTCCATGTCATATCTCAGCTCATGGAGGAGTTTAAAATGGTAAGCATAGACGATGCTATACCTTCCCTCACAGGAAATATATTTGATGATTTGGTAACTGACCTCATCCCAAGGGTAGGGTATGCTTGTCCTACTAATTCCATTCTTGTCTTCTACAGGATGTTCATTGTTTTGGAATAATTTTTTCTTGGCAGCCTGTCCAATTGGATTTTCATATTTTCTTCAAGGTAATCCAAGAGGAAGGGTGGTAACCCTACTGATAAATTTTGGGGTGATTTCCATGGAGAGACCTCTAAAAGTAATAGTGGCATGGTTCCTTGAGTGAGGGACTAAAGAGAGGGCAAACTCCTGAGCCACTTCTTCATCAAACCCTTGGAATTTCTCAAAAAATGGCATCCAATTTGCTCTGGTGAATATGGACACTAATTGGGGGTGTTCATGGATCCTAGCTGAATTTGTGGGCTCCTTCCTCATGAATCCCCTATCATTGTGCTTATACCCCTTTTGAACACCTAAGGTAGAGATGATGACAAGAATTTTGAAGAAACAAGAAAACAGATAAAAATTGTGTGTTTTTTTAAGAAAGCAGACAGAAAATTTTATGGACTTCCTCTTCTGCTATGAACTCAATTCCTCCTTAAAATTGTAACATTCCTTGCACATATTTATAATCAAGGTGGGTATGCATAGAACCTACCTCCTCAAGCCAGAAATCGGGAAAAAACCCCGTGCTTTCTCCTTGAAAACAACTTACTTCCCCTCCTATAGCACTGCTTGTAGGTGCTCCTGTAGAACCTGTAGGTGCTCCTGTAGAACGTCGATAGCAGGAGGATGGATGAAAGCGATGGAGAATGATGGTTTTGAGGCTGTGGTGGTGAAAAAGAGCTTGTTGTAGCTAAATGGACGAGGACATAATGAAAGAAAATGTGGTGAAGGAGTTTCGAGGAGTACTTATTCCTTTATTTAGATATTTCTGGTGATGG
Organism: Pinus tabuliformis; assembly: GCA_031772625.1. NCBI lineage: Eukaryota > Viridiplantae > Streptophyta > Pinopsida > Pinales > Pinaceae > Pinus > Pinus tabuliformis. The sequence continues at coordinate 1,170,210,762 of CM062807.1, forward strand.
GGTGAGTTGGCAAAAATGTAAGTTGCCATTTTTGGACTATTGGTCCCCACTTGCCTTGTCATGATGGCTCTTTCCTACAATCACTTATCATCATTGCATCAGAGTTTGCATACCCTCCACTACTTGTCCTTTATATTTTTCCTTCAGCTGACTAAGCACACGTGTGGTGGCATCTCCGAATGAGCGCAGTCAACTGGATGAGGGTGGCCATTTAATTGGCCACCTTTCCTCGTTCAACCCTAACCATCTCATTCGCTTATGCATATTTTTCAATTACATAGATGCAGCAGAGGAGAGGGTTATTCATTTACCTGTGAGTCACATGTATGTGCTTGTGAGGTATTTTGGTTCCTTTTGTAGCTGCATGCTTCTATTTCAGTTGATGCATGCCTGTATCTCCTTTGCTGCATGCTTTCTGCTATCTGATGTGTGGCTTGTTTGATTTGTGTAGGTATCCTCTAGCTAGATCAAGCTTCAGATGCCCCCTTCAATCCTATGGTTGCACTTATTTTGCTGATGTGGCTTGATTTTAATGGGATCAGCTGCTATAGGAATTCTTACAGGAGCTCCTGTAGCTGCTTCTCCCTTTAAAATTTTTAGCTGATTTTTGTGCTAGGAGCTGTGAGGATGATGCCAGAGATGCTAATGAAGATGGAGAGGTACTTGGTAAGCTACAGGTGATTTTTGGAGGTGCTACTCCCTTTATATTTTTTTTTGTTTTTGTTATTTTTCTATAAACTTGTTTTTTGTGTTTTCTGTGACAGGAAGACAGAAATGATGATGATGATGTGATGTAGATGTGGAGTGGATGGCAAGGAGGGTGGATAGCTATAGGAGGGTCTACATGCTCTTCATAAAACTTCCCAGCCCCTCAAACTTCTTTTTGGAACCATTTCGGGCTCTCTATGATTTCTATAGGAGCCTCCTGTAGAACACCCAGTTTCCAGAAAAAAACACAGTGGGGTGGAAGAAAGGTCAGAAATGATGGAGAAGAGTATGGATGAGATGAAATAGGCTTTGTGGCATCTTTTCTTGCTCCCTTTGGTCCACCTGTAACCTGCAATGCACATTAAAATTCAATTTTCCTTTTCTTCTTTTCTTTGTTATATATATATATATATATATATATATATATATATATATATATATATATATTGAAAGACAACTAGGGTGCCTCCAAGGGAGGTTTTCACCCAGGGATCTTATTCTCTCTTCTTCTTTTTTTGTCATCACTGGGCCGCCTCAAAAGAGGTTTTCAACCCAATGATGGGACTCAAGCGCCTCATGGAGGTTTTCACTTGAGTCCTTATTATTTTTTCCTCTTTTTCTTCTTCAGTGAGTGGGTGAAGTGGAGGCTAAGATCTACTCCACTACCATCATTGTCTTATTCAGAGCTTCAATGAACTCTCGCTTGTAGAGGGGATTCTTGTAAATTTTCAACCTATGTCCATTAAGAAGCATGGGGATGGCTTCCTCATCAATGATTCTGATCAGAACTGAACCATTGTCATTGCATTTTTCCACAGTGTAGGGTCCCAACCATCTTGTCCTCAGCTTTCCTTTGAATTCTTTCTACCTTGATTCATAGAGCAGTGCACAATCTCCCTCTTGGAATTTCTTCTCCTTGATCTTTTTGTCATTCCATATCTTCCTTTGAAGCTGAACTACCTTTGTGTGGAGACCGGCATGCAGTCTTTGCTCATCCAATCCATTGAGCTGGAGTAGTCTTTCCCTCTATGCATGGCTGAGGTCTAGGTATAATTGAGCTACCATCCTTAGTGTGTTGAATTCAAATTCTATTGATAGCAAAGCCTTCTTCCCATAGACTAGTTCATAGGGTGTGAACCCTATGGTGGTCTTCCATGTTGTGTTGTAGGCCCAGGTGGCCTCAACTAATCTATCTGCCCAATATTTTCTGTTGTTGCTCACTACCTTGGTCAGAATTCCTTCCAAAGCTCTGTTAGTGACTTCCACTTGCCCATTGGCTTGTGGATGATAAGGGGTGGAAGTCCTGTGCTTGATTTTATGATTTGTGAGCAGGTATTCAATCAAATTGTAAGTGAACTGATTGCCTTGAACTATGACCAGTTCTCTTGGATACCCGAACTTATAGAATATGTTTTCTCTTAAAAACATAGCTATTGTTTCCTCTGTTGCTCCTTTGATTGCTTTTGTTTCTACCCATTTTATCAGATAATCGGTGCACACAATGATGTATTGCTTCTGTTTTGAAGGAGGGTTGATAGGACCCACAAAGTCCATGCCCCACTTCTCAAATGGCTCAAACGTCACTTGAGGTTGCATGGGCATCTCATCCTTTGGAGTAGGTTTCCCAATCCTTTGACATCGATCACAGTGGCTGGTATATCTCCTCACATCTTGATGAAGAGTGGGCCACTAGTAGCCTACTTGGAATATTTTGAAGGCAGTCCTCTTTGCTACAAAATGGCCTCCACAAGGCCCATCATGAGAGGTCAGGAGAATATCAAAAACTTCCTCCTCCCTGACGCATCTTCTCAAGATCTGATCGTGGCCAAGTTTGAAAAGGTTCCCCCAATCCAGGTGAAAGGGGTGCTTTTCCTCACAATCTTGCTCTTCTCCTTTGAGGGCAGGTGTGGTGGAAACTGTGCTGAAACCAAGTAATTTCCTATATCAAAAAACCATGGAGAGAGTACTAAAATAGAAAATAGGTGTTCATTTGGCATTTGATCATCCAACATTCCTTCTTCACCTGCAGGCAAATTTACTTTAGACAAAAAGTCAGCAAAAACATTTTCTTTACCAAGCTTACCAACAATGGTCAAATCAAACTGTTGTAGTAAAGGAAACCATCTAATAATGCGAGCATTTACATCTGGTTTGTTCATTAAATATCTAATTTCAACATGATCAGTGTGTACAAAGTTTGATAGCCTGTGATGTAATGTCTGAATTTGTTTAAGGAATGCACTACAGCTAGGAGTTCCTTCTTGGTTACTGTGTAGTTTAACTCTGCCTTTGACATGCATAAGGTAAATTTTCATCAATTTTTCCTAAGGCTACTCCGATTGCTTTTTTTGAGGCATCTGTGTGAATGTGGAAAGGTAGGGCCCAGTTTGGGCCTCTCAAAATTGGGGCAGTCACAAGTTTTCTTTTCAAGGTATCTAGGGCCTCTTGACAGTTTTCAGTCCATATGAACTCAACATCTTTTCCTAAAATACCATACAACGAAGAGGCTAACTTACTGAAATCTTTAATGAATCTTCTATAATATCCATATAAGCCTAGGAAACTTTATACATCTCTCACCTTTAGAGGAGGTGGGACCCTTTGGATGATGGTAACTTTGTTGGGGTCCACCTGCAAGCCTTGTTGAGATATTGCATGACCTAGCACGATCCCTTCAGTCATCAAGAACTCACATTTTTCTAGACTGAGGGACAGCTTCATTTCAATACACTTGTCCAAAAATTTTCCTAGGTTAGATAAAGCTTCCTGAAAGTTAGAACCATAAGGAGTAAAATCATCCATATATATTTCCATTGCATCATGAACCAGTTCAAAAAGTATGCTCAATACTGCTCTCATCCATATATATTTCCACTACATCATGAACCAGTTCAGAAAGTATACTCAATATTGCTCTCTAGAAAGTGGCTGGAGCATTGCACAAACCAAAAGGAAGGACCCGATATGCAAAGGTACCCCAAGGACAAGTGAAAGTGGTCTTATCCTGGTCTTCCGGACTGATTTGAATCTGATTGTACCCGCTAAACCCATCTAGGAAGGAGAAAAACTTTTTCCCCGCTAGACCATCTAACACTTGATCTATGAAAGGCAAAGGAAAATGGTCCTTTTTAGTGGCTTTGTTCAGTTCCCTATAGTCAACACAGATTATCCACTTACCATTTTTCTTTGGCACTAGCACCAAAGGAGAGACCCATTCACTGTTAGAGATGGGGTAGATGAATCTTGCATCAAGTAATTTTTGCAATTCTTCCTTAACAATGTCTTTAAGGGCTGAATTCATCCTCCTTTGAGGCTGCCTGACTGGTTTGAAATCTTTCTTAATGTATATATGATGAGTACATACTGAAGGGTGTACTCCCTTCATCTCCTTATAACTCTAGGCGAAGGCATCTAAATGTTTTCTCAATAAGCGGCACAACTCCTTCTCCTGGGAAGCAGATAGGGATGGATTGATTTTCAAGGTTCTTTCTAGGCCAAACTCTATATTCTTAACACGAAGAGAGGTTGGATTGGCCACACAGAGATTAGTTAAGGGATTCTCTTGGGTTTCTTTCACTATATCTTCTAATGGCAAGGTACTGGGGGGTGGATTCTGAATTCAAATTTCAATGATATCATCCTCATTTTGCGGTTTCCCCCCATGACAGTTTCTAATGCACAAAGTGGTGTAGAATAGACTTCATCCTCATCCTCCTCCTCCAACCAGAGAGGTAGATCATGTTCTAGAAAGGGTTGCGCAGGAGGGTATAGGATTAATTGTTTGGACATATGCTTGTTCTTGATGGTCATGTTCCTAGCTCGACAACTAATGTAAGCATTGGCAGTAGCCAACCAGGGTCTCCCCAGGATGAGAGGATACCCAGCGAGCTTTGCCTTTAGTTGGAGAACTAAGAAGTCAGTAGGGTACTCCCAAGAATCAATGGAGACCATCACATCTTCCACGATCCCTTCAGGGGTCACGGTGGAGTAGTTTACTAGCTGTAGTAATATTGTGGTCTTCCTTAAGGAGGCCTGGAGGTTAAGTTTGAGCATGGTGTCCTTTGTCATCACATTAATGGCAGCTCCGAGATTAATCAAGGTATGTGGGATCATGGTGCCATTGATGTGGACATCAACTACTACGCTTCCAGGGTCCAGATATTTCAGACAGATTACCTGCCCCAACATCAGGTCTGATAGTTGTCCTATGACATTGATGGTTGAGGCATCTCTCTTGTGCCTGCCTGGATGCCTAAAGCACTTCTCTTTGATCATCCTGCTGTATATATGCACATATTTTATGGCTTGGAGAAGTGGTATCTTCACCCATAACTGTTTCAATTCTCCCAGAAGTTCAATTTCTTCTAGGGTGGGTTGTGTTGTCTCGAACATTCTCTCAGGAAAGGGTGGAATTGCTTTAGGTTCACTTTCCTCTTTATCTTCCTCAACCTCCTTAGGGGGAGGTTGGCTATCTGGGAGAACCTTCCCAGATCGTAGGTTAATCTCTTGAATCTCCACAGCATAAGTTGGGCATGATGTTTCCCCATTATATACTTGTTGAGCCTATCTGTTATTCGCGTTCAGGTTTGGCTGGGCAGGCATTTGGGGTTGCCTTGTTGGAGCACGAGGTGGAGGCTAAAGAGTGGGAGGAGAGTTGTACTAGGGCCTCCACCCCTGATGAGATGCATTCCACTAAGGTTGTGGCTGATCATAAGATTGAAATGAATGGGTGGTTGGTTGGGCATGATATGGAGATGTGAATGACCAAGGAGGAGGTGTGGACCAGGAAGGATGACCAAGGAGGCCCCAAGAAGGTATGGAAGTGACTTGGTTGGGGTTGTAGTATGCCTGAGATGTCCCTTACATCCCCTGCTGGTATGGTCTAGGTCCATGAGGTCTCCTTTGGTTCATGAAGTAGAGTGTTTCAGTGGCTCCTTTGGCCCCCTGGTATATAGCTTTAAGTTCGGGCAAGGAAGGGAACTTATCTGTAGAATGATCTTCTTCACAGACTGAACAAAACTCTATAGAGCTCAATGGACATTCATTCCTAGGATGCCTCCAAGTGCACCTAGGACAAAAAATGGCCAAAGCCATCTCTGATTCCTCTTATTTCCTTTTCATATGCAAGGTATCCATTTACATGGCAAGAGTCTGCAACATCTCACTCTTGAAGTCTTCTAGCATGTTTCCAAGTTCACCTTTGATGAATGAATGGGATGAGGAGGTACTGGCTATGGGTTGACTCCCCCTACCTCTCTTTCTCGCTGCTCTAGAATGGTTTCTAAAAACGATCTTTATGTCTTCATTAGGTATTTGGTAGATGTCTCCCCCAGCTAGTAGATGGAGGGTGTCTAGAAAGTCTTCCAGAATTCCCCTAAGCAGGACCAACTTTAGAGACTCGGGGTCAAGTGTGCACTTGGCCATTTTATAACTGAGCTGGAATCTCTCTTCATAATCTTCCAAGGATTCATCACTTCCCATGGTCATTCGAAAGATTTCTTCCTTGGTATCTTTTGACCTACAGTAGTCTCAATATTTTTTATTAAAGGCCTGTTGCATCTGAGCCCGAGTTGTGATGCTATTTCCAGGCAACCCCATCAACCAGCGCAATGCTGCATCCTTGAGGATAGAAGGAAATAGTTTCAACTTTTGTTTATTTTCTGCATAATCGTAGGTTCGACAGATGACAACAAACTCAAACAAAAAGGTATCAGGATCTTTTGTGGTCAAACCATGGAAGTGAGGTAGGGTTGAGGGACTTATATTCTTCATTTAGGTGTTCCCATTGGTCTCCCGGATGGGAAAGATACGCTCGACTCTTTCTCCATTCGCCCTAGAATTTCTGTTTTCAGCCATTGTCTCAGGAGGGGTGTTTTCTTCTTCTTTTTCCCCTATAGGTTCTTCAAATATCTCTAGTTGTTCACCTAAAGGTTCTTCTTGATCATTGCCACCGAAGAAGAGTGAAGGTTGGCTATGTGGTGTAGTGGGGGTGTTATGCAAGAATTTTCCTAAATTATCTCTATTCCTACGAGGCATGAAAAGAAATATTTTGGTTGGTTTTTTGCTTTTTCACTTATTGCATCTGCAAAACTGAAATTGATTGAATAAACAAATTGCAACTAACTAAAATGAAATTGCAAAACTGAAAAGGAAAGAAAATGAAATGCAGCAAGTAAATGATTAATATACTTTTGCTGAAATGGAAATTGTAGAATTGGAAATGAAAGCAAGGAAATGTAGAAGCTGAAAGAAACAAATATTCTGCTTTTTCTAAAATGGAAATTGCAGAATTGAAAAGGAAAGAAAGGAAATGCAGAAACTGAAAGAAACAACTACTCTACTTTTGCTTAAATAAACTACTTAGCAGAATGTTGCGATAGAAAATAGAAGAAAGAAGTAATCACAAAATACTCTGATGCTTCCCCGGCAACGATGCCAAAAATATGGTGAGCACCAGTATTGCAGCAATAATGCTGCAACTCCTGGGGCTTCCTACTTTACTTTTATCAACCCAGTAGTTCATAACAAACTTGGAAGCGACGGTGCTGTATGCACAGGTACTAGTTCTTACTGCAGGCTGTCACTTGGTCAGCTAACCCAAGATCACTAGGAGCTCAACCAACTTCTATGGATTACAGAAGAAGTTCTATATGTGATGAAAGAAAGGAAAGCTTACTCTAGAGAGACTACTCTACTTGCAAAAAGGAAAATAAGACTGAAATGTAAAGTGAACCTAGTAAACCCTACTTAACCCACTAATTATACTTTTGCAGAAAGAGTTATGTAAACCATAAAATGAATGCCATTACCTACTCAAAGAAGTAAACATATACTCAAGCTATTTCTAGAAGGAAATGAGGAAGAAACATCTTTTTGGATTTTTATGTTCTTTTATGTGAAATTGTCATGCATGTGATTTATTTGTTTGTGAATGTAGCAGTGATTAAGTGGCGATGGAGGGAAAATTTGGGATTTTCAGGGGTGTAGGAAGGTGGGGATCTAGGAGGTCTCAAGTGGCCTTCTGGAGGCTTTTCCTGCAATTAGATTTCAAAAGGAAGCCTACAGGAAAATCTACAGGAGGATGCAGGGGATCTACAGGAGGTCTACAGGAGGATGCGAGGGTAGTTTTGGAGGTTTTGAAGGTGATAAAGTGGGTGGAAAGGGTAGCTGAATGCTAGGATGATGTGTTAAGGTGCCTAGGGGTCACCAAAAGTTGTTGGGATAGGGAAACATGGTTGGATTTGTTCAAGGAAAGAGAGGAAAGTCTATGGAAAAGTGCAGAAAACTAAGGCAGATTTGTGAGGAACTTTGGGTGACCTGTGGGGCATAGATCAAAGAGAGATTGTGATGGTTGATTGGCTGACTTGTTGTGAGAAGAGATTTGCTACAAGAGAACTGAAAATCAAACAATGAGATTAAGCAAGCAAGGAAACTAAGTACATAAAAAAAAACATAATTTTGCATCAAGCTAGTCTAAACTCTGATCTATGAAAGTAAATGCTGAGAAATGCTACAAGGAAAGAAAGCATGGAAGAAGACTTATTGCAAAGACAGAAATGAGCATGGTGAAATAGATCTAAAGCAAAGCATTAACCTTCTAACAAACTACAACACTAGAAATCGTATGAAGAAGAAAAATATGTGCTTTTGTGGAAGCAAGAGGGTCTTGGCCTCAGTTCATGGTCCGAATGGGAGGAAAAGAGGCCAAGGCTCTATTTATGGCCTTTTTATATCTTCTTTCTATCACTATTCAACCTGCTACAGAAAACTAAAATGGAAAAAACCTTCTAAATCACCAAAAGCAACCTATTATTAACTAAGAAAGAAATTTATCTAACAACAACTAATCCATAAATTGAAATGACCATAAAAGTACAGGAAAAGAGGAGCTTGGCTACTTGGATAGGGCCCTAACCTAAGAGCTTCAGCCCTCTGAGAAGACTCAGTGCTAGCTCAAAAAGGATCTCATCTTTATTATCAAAATAATAATAGGATTACATGAAACTGTCAACAAAAGTAAGCTCGAAGTTGAGTAGAGCAAAGTTGCAACAAAAATTCGAAAATTTGACCAACTTCCTAATGAGGCCCTAGGCCTCTCTACTTATACAACTGAAGCTCCAAACAACTTCCTTAAAATCAGGGAGGCTTGGCTCCCAAAACTTGAGATAAACAAAAGTTATCCTCCACTTGCTCGGTTGCCTCCTAGTGCATTGATTTGGCTATTTGTGCTTCGAGCTTCATGAAGGAGAATTCAAAGTGGGGAGTCATAAATGAGGGGGACACCCTCCTATAAATCCTCTCCCTTGTCTTCTTCGAATTATTGCTGCCAATTGTCCATTAAATCTTTGACTTTGTCTCCAAAATTCAACAAAAATCTGCATTAAACACATATTAGACTCCATGGCATAATAACCAACCCAACTCACTCTAGAAGCATAAATATAATAAAAAAACATGCAATAAGCTAATAGAATGGTGGATTAAACTAAGTTAGGAGGAAAAATGAGCCCATATAATTACCCATTTCTGGGGCTCATCAATGAACCAAAGAGGCAAGAAAATTTCCCAATCCAACAACCAAGGAGATGAAGTGGAACAGTGTCATTTTCAAGAGCAACTCGCTACCATTAATAGGTTAAGTACCTTGTTTTCCCAATTTCCCCAACCATTTGTGGTAAGTACCTCTTTATTTTTGACAAGCTTGAGGAGGATAACATATGCTTGATTTGTAAGTTCATCCTTTAAATGAGTCACTCTGAATATATTTAGCGAAGCCTAAGAAGGATCAGTTCGGTCCTATCATGCTTGACAAGTTCATCGTTGTTTGATGTTTTTACGAGTCCAGTGAAGGTGAAACTTGAATTCTTTTTCATGTTTAGAGAGTTTGAAAAAGAGGAGAAAAATAAAACCCCAAAGGTTCCTTTTCATAAACGTTTCTCTTGAGTTTGAAAAGGCAAAAAATAATACTTAGGAGAACCTCTTAGCCATGTTCGACTAAGGTATTCCTTTTTTGTAAATAGTCTATCCCAGTCCAGAAAAGGGTTAAACTTATAATGCATAGATGTCTTTTAATTTACTTTAACGAGTTTGAAAAAACAAGTGCTCAATGATCTTTTCATGTTTAAAGATTATAAAAAAGAGCTAAAAGAGGACTCCACTTGGATGAACAAGTGGTATAAAAGGTAGAAATTGGTTTTGGTCATGATGGAATAAGTCAAAACACATAGAGGTCAAGAGGTTGGTTAATAACATCACTCCATGTAGCAGTTCCACAAGAAAGGGTAAAACAACCAAGTGAAAGTGTATGATCAACCAAACAGATGGTGACAATGGAATGAGCATACCAACGCTCATCTGGAAAAAAAAAATGTTGATAAAAATGGAAATCATGAGAGATATGATGAGAATGGTTTCAATTTTACACAATCTTGAAACATGGGAAACTATGCTTGAGATTGGTTTCATTTTTACACAAGATTGAAACAGAGAAAAAGATGCTTCAAATAAATTTGCATGTCCCCAACATAATGAATCAATTTGAGGTACATGCCCCCCAAGCTTAATTTCATGCACCTAAGTAGACTACTGCTTACTAACAGGTGGATGGAATGAAGGTTCATTTATGAGATTAAGTGAAATACTTGACTGGGAATTTATGAGATCTAATCAAAGACTTGAATTGGAGGGAGATCTATTTCATTTTTAAGCGAGATTGACACAGGAAAATAACTATGCTCAAGGGAAATTGTTTCAATTTTTAACAAACTTGACACAAGGAAAATAACTCTTCTTAGGAAGCTTGTTTCATTTTTTAACAAGCTTGACATAAGAAAAATAAATCTGCTCTGAGATCTCTAGTTATATTAATCATGGATCCCCAGAGACCATGGCTTCTAAGAATCTCTCATTAGATGGGAGAACAATTCTCTGGAAGGGATACATATCAAAGGAACTAGGGGAAAGATCAGGCGCTAGTGTTCCTAGTACATGATGCACTAAATCACCTACTAGATCATTAGTAGATGTGGGAATGAAAATGTTGCCACATAATTAATCTGTGGTGGGGGAGATCCAAATTTCATGTAAGGACCATCTTGGGAATCTGGTTGATTAGGAGTCAAATTAGGACCAATGAATGGAAGCTAATCAATGGTCACGATTCTTCCTTCATGTAGGAAACACATCACATGAAAGAGTGAAGAGACAAGAGCCCCAATGTCATAAACATAGTCAAGCCCAAGGAGTAAATTAAAATCCAAAGGGCCTTGGACCACCATCACATTGATATAGACAATATTTCCTCCCAAAGTAATAGGAAACTGAGGAAGGATCCCTAATGGTTGACTGATTCCTTTGTTGAAGACCAAAAGATTCTAGGTAATTAGCACAAGTTGTGGAGAACTGAAAGCTTGCTAAGTAGTTGAGGAAAAAATACTAACAGGTGCACCTTCATCTATTAATATGTCAGGTACTATCGTATTATAAGCCTGTACTATGGTCTGGAAGGGCACATGAGGAGGAAGATGATATCCTGCCAGTCGACTCCAATAAAATGAAGTGACCATACTACTTGGAGGGGGTATTGTGCTAACGAAAGAAATTCCCCCTTATGCTATGGGAACGGGAGAACTACTCCATTGTACCGTGGGAACGATATTGTTGCCCGCAGTGCCGTGGGAATGGGCGGTGTTGGGACAAGGTCCCCTAGGGTCAATTTTCGGCGAAAGCCCAATTTTTAGGGAAGAAATCCCAAGTTTTGTTATGTAAAATGTAAAGTCTTTGCAAGTTGTGGTCACGCACCTCGTAGATGGTAAAGTATCATAAAGGGTTTTACCCTTCGTTTATGTAAATTGTGTCAGCTTTTGTAGATCCACCCATGGTCTGCAGACCATGGGATTGTATAAAAAGGAGAGTCTTAGAGAGTCTAAGATAGCTAAGTAGTTCATGACGATGAAGATGAATATAATGGGTCAGTAGAAGTGAAGAGCGAAGAGTCTTAGAATAGAAGAGAGGCTCTACATCTAAGTGCGCAGAGGCCTAGAGTAGAGTCCACAACTGAGTGCACAGACCCTTGCAGCTGAGTGCGCAGGGTAGTATTGAGTCTGTAAGAAGAACTGAAGTATCAATAAAGGGGTTCTTCCAGAAATATTTGTGTTTTTTTTCTATTTCCTTATGTTATGAATGAATGCGATTATGTTATGATGAATAATGGGTTTATGAACTAATACTTTATTGATGCGTGATCCTTCATGTTTTATATTGTTATATGAATGCAAGTAATAATATCTGTTTATGCGAAGGATATCTTAATTCATGTTAAAGTGATCAGATACTTAAGTTGATCTAGGTAAGTAAAGAAGTAGGAGTAATTACAGAGGTGTGTAAGGGGCTGATTCACCTGTTTAGGGTCCGCGAAGGATAGTTGTAGACGTTCATGAAGGTCTATAGGCTGATTAACAGAAGTATATTGATAAGCCCTAAAGGGATTATCAATCTGCACAAAGGCAAAGTGAGGGCATAAAATGACATTACACTAATATCTGGGTGCAGAAACTTGGTTCCAGCATACCCCCATACTGCTTCGGGTGAGACTTCATTCCACGCTCCGTGGATTGATGCCGAAAGGGATAGTAGTGTAGGTATTTGTTTGGCTAAACTTAACTCTGAACCTGGGTCAGGACCCACTAAGCCAAAAGATGGTTCTGTTTCTAGGACTAGGACCTGCATAAAGAGATGTGTGATGTCGCATCACTAGAATCCAACTAAGAAGGAAATTAAGGATTGGTTGGATAGAAAGATCCATGAATTCGTGGCACAAGAAAATAGAAATCTGAGATTGAAGAAAGAACAGTGGTTAGACAAATATCTGTACACAGAGAAACATGAAATCTTCTTCTTTTGCTTCTCGATTGAACTATACAAGTGGATCGCTAAATTAGCAGGCAGCCAAGGAAGGTGGAGGCTTGATGGTCCAATAGTGTGAACCTCGGAGTTAGTGCAAAGATTGGAAGCTTCTGAAGATAAGATCGCACGTGCTGTCAATCACTGGCTTGATTGCATCATACGAGGATTTGTGACAGAATTCACGGTCGATACCTCGGTCAGCTAAAACGAAGCAGAATGACGCTTCTTCAAGGGACCACGAGGTAAGTATCTTAGGTCTTTGAATAGTTGGATAAGATTCTCTTGTGTGAAAAGTGGGTTATGCAATTACCTTGATGTTTGGGGCTACACAAAGTGGAAAGATCTTCAGGGATAGAGGAAGAACATGCCTTGAATATGAATATAACCCATTGATTGAACCTCCTCTGAGTGACGAAGAAGGAGTAACACAAGCTTCACCACAGAGCGTTGTCCAGTTAATAAGGAAAGGGTTCCCGGGAATACCCCATCCACCCACACCACCTCCACCTTCACCTCCACAACATACACCTTCACCCACACCGCCACCATCTCCACCACCATTCAATATGGTGAATACAGTGAAAATGCCTGTTTTCAAGGGCTTGGGAAATGAGGACCCAGACCAATTCTAGTTCATTGCAAAGGCCATGTGGCAAGCCCAGAATATTACAGATGATCAGAAGAAGAAAGAAACGTTGGTTACTACTTTACAAAATCGCGCACTAACATGGTACATTAAGTACTATAATGATAACCCCACCATTGCATTGGCAGACATTCAGACAACGCTGAATAAGGAATTTAGTAGACCCAAATCTGAAGCGCAATCGGTTGTTGGATTCAAGGAAATTATGATGAGACCTAGTGAAACAGCCTGTGAGCTGGATCAAAGATTGAAATGCCAGATCCACGAAGCTAATATGAATCTTACAGATGGGCAGCACCATGAATGGTTTGTAGCTTCATTATTGCCTCATCTAAGGGTTGTATTATCACAACAAAATATTGGGACCTAGGCAAAAGCCCTGGAGATTTTGATGATATTGCATGAGACGTCGATCCAAGATGCTTCTTTGGGAGTTCATCAAATTCACGTAGAGTTGCAGAACCTTTTCCTAGAGTTCCAAAGTCTGAAAAAGGATAGAGCGGCTTAGCCAGAGGTGCACGAAGAAGTGTGGTGTCCGAAATGAAAAAGTCAGGGACATGACAAATATCACTGCCCAATCTTCATGAATTATGTTGCAAGAGGAGGGCTGATGCCCTTAAGGTCAGAAGCTCAAGTGGAGCCAAGTACAGGGCACGCATTGTGGTGCACTATCTGTTAGGTAGCTAGAAAACATGTGACAGACAATTGTCACGTGCTGCAGAAATTTGTACAGACACCGTAACAACTCTTCTGCAACTTCTATAAATCGGTGGCTCATGATGAGTGTAACTGCTATAGCTATGAGCTAATGATGGATAAAACACTCACATATCGGTGCAGGCAGAAACACGGCCTCCGGATCAAGGCGTTGGGGGAGTGCGAGGATGATATTAGGGATGCGGATGAGGCTGAGGTGTAGGAGGACCTGGTAGAGGTCGGGGATAGGTTATTTTTTACAATTGCGGAGTACCAGGACACTATGCGCGAGAGTGTATGAACATGACATGCCTATCATGCAAATACTGTACTCAGTTTGATCACGTGATCGAAGACTGACTTGTATCAATAGCTAAGATGCGGGAAAAGGGGAAAAGGGGACACAGCCTCAAAGCCTGCTCAGAACCTATAGATGATGAGGGTCGAACCCCGCAAAGAGGACCCTAATGTGAATATTGTGCTGCGAAGTGGAATTACAACTGGCGAAGATAAAGGAAAGCAGCCTGAAGAGAGTGAGTGGGTCCGCAAAGCTCCAGAAAAGGAGGTGGGGTTAGATTTGGAGCGCGTGAGGGAAAAGTTCAAGGAAGAAAAGAAAATATTCACTGAGGCTTCTACCTCAAGAAGTCAAGATAAGTTATCCGAAGAAATGGACCCCTCTATGCTTACTACTTTCTTTGAGATCTATATGAAGTTGTTGTGTGATAGCAAGGCTGTGATAGGATTACAGGAGCTGATAAATAAATGGGTCGGAAAAGAAAATTCTCCTGAGGGACCGCGCGTAGTCAGAAAAATTGGTAAGCATAAGGCAAGAACAGGGCATGAGATGAGGCTCACTGTGCAGATAGGAGAGTATGAGATGGATCAAGTTATTCTAGATTTTGGGTCAGATGCGATTTTTTTGCCTAAAAAGATGTGGGAGAGAATGGGGAGACCTGTGCTACAGTGGTCTCCAATTCAATTAAGGATGGAAAATCAACAGAATATTATCCACATGGGAAGATTGCAGGGGGTAATAGTAGATATTGAAGGCGTGAGCACGTTGTCCGATTTCGAAGTGATAGAGATTATGGATGACAACAATCCCTAACCTACGCTCCTTGGGATCGACTGGGCCATTAACATGAATGGGGTGATCAATTTGAAGAAGTGGACGATGTCATTTGAAAGGAAATCTCTCCATGTAGTAGTACCTTTGGACCCTACTGAAGCTATACTGAACCAGTCCGTGATTATCAAAGTGACGATGATTTGGACCAGATTTATAAGATAATGACATGAGATCAAGATTGGGTGAATTCGATAGCTAATGGACATATTGCATGGGACCACGAAAATTCATGCACATCAGATTTAGATGATGAGTTGGAACACTAGCAGAATCGATTGCATGAAGTATCTACACTACACTGTAACATGATGACTAAATTGTTGTGTTGTGTATCGTCAGAGGTAAGAATTCTACCTTGTTATTATGGTTTAACTGATGTAGATAAATTTTTGGATGCATTTGAAAGGGAAGTTCTAGAGAGGCATCACTTCCAAGTCTTGGATTTGGCGATGCGCGCTACGCCTGCAAGATGGTGGGGTATGCACAAAGACAGTTTTGATGACTGGCGTGTGTACAAAAAGATGAGGAGATTACGGTTTTGTCGCCTGGACGTTTGATTAACAAAAAAATATGATGGAAGGAATGATCCATGTGATCCTCTGGATTTGATTCAACTAGATTGGACCACCCAGCTGTGCCATGCACTAGAGAACTACAATGTGACCACTGAACAAGAAGACGAGGATCCAAGGAACATTAATATACCGTAAACAGAAGGTCACCGCAAAGTTGAGGGACTGCAAATAGAGAATGCAGATATCACTGCACCACTAAAGACTAGACAAGTGAACATTGGCACAGAAGCAGAGCCGAAATTTGCAAAGATTGGGGACTACTAGGATGATGCCACGGTAGATAAGATCGTTGAGTTGTTCCGTGAGTATCAAGACTTGTTCCCTACAAAGGTTTTAGACTTGAAAGGAATAATAGGAGACTTGGGAGTCATGAATATTACCTTCAAACTGGACGCGAAGCCATTTAAGCAAAGGCCCTATCGCCTTAATCCAAAGTATAAAGAAAAGGTCCACTTAGAGTTGGATAAAATCCTTACAGAAAGTATTATTGAACCGATAGAGGAATCTAGTTGGGTGAGCCCAATGGTAGTTTAGGAAAAGAAGCAGAAAGATGAAATAAGGATATGCGTAGATCTGAGGAAGCTAAATGATTCTTGTGTGCATGGCGCTTTTCGAACCCCTTTCACAGATGAAGTATTGGATAATGTTGGCGAGCAACAAGCATATTCATTCACTGATGGGTTCTCTGGGTACGATCAGATTAAGATCGTGCCTGAAGACATATGTAAGATGACCTTCATGATTGAATGGGGATGCTTTTAGTATACTGTAATGCCTTTTGGACTTAAGAATGTTCTGGCTATATTTTCTCAAGTAGTCATCGTGACGTTCACGGAATTCATTCTTAAATTTTTGGAGGTATACTTTGATGATTGGACGATGTTTGGACTAGTAAAACGCCATGTGCATAGTCTACGCTTGATCCTGGATACATGACGGAGGTATCAGATCGAGCTAAATGTGAAAAAATGTTTGTTCTGTATTCCTTTCGGAATCTTGCTGGGTCATGTGGTATGTAAACAAGGATTAATGGTGGACCGTATTAAGATCATGTTTATAATCAATTTGGAGGTGCTACGGAGTGTTAAACAACTGCACGCAACGCTGGGTCATACTGGATACTATCGGAAATTCATCAAGAGTTATGCCTAGATTACTGCGCCAATGGAAAAGCTGCTAAAGAAGGATGCTACATTATGTTGGGATGAAAAATGGCAATGGAGTCTGGATATATTAAAGGAGAAAATGGTCACCGCGCTAATCCTAGTCTTCCTGGATTGGAAGAAGGAATTTCATGTGCATGTGGATGCGTCATATATTGCGTTGGGAGTAGTATTGACATAGGCTGGTGTTAGGTCCCTATAATACTAGTGATTCCCCCATTACTATTGTTGGCGTATCCCTTATTATTATTGTTGTCCCCATATTGTTAATATTGTGCCCCATAGAATCCCACTATTGTTATTTTTGTGCCTTTATATTATTATTGTTAGGTTGGCTTTGGTTATATTGTGACCCCTTAGACTCCTATATATAGAAAGGAGGTTTTGTCATTTGAATCATCAAAGAATTTTTCATTTGTGTAATGTAAACGAGGTTTCCCCCTCAAAGAGGCTTATTTCTAAGGCATTGATCTATATTTTCTATCTTTTTGTGAGCTAGTTTCATAACATTTTCTATCAAAGCTTTGGATTCTAGGGTTTCGATGCTCCAAACAGGTCATCGTGGAATTTTCACTATCGCTGTTTCTATACAATGTTTCAGAAGCTAAAACAAAAACCCATTTGAGATGGAATTGGTCTAAACCTTGGACCCAAATTTCAGATCTTGTCTCACTATATTTTCGGATATATAATCTGAGGAAGTTAGGGTTTTTGCAGAACCCCAAATTACATTCCAAACAGGTGACCTTGGGAAAATCGTCATAACTTCTGATATAAGCATCATATTGAATTTTCATAATAAGTTACAGAAAGAGGACGAACTGTAGTGTTTTGGGTATCAGTGTCAGAACCTAAGGTTCAAACAGTGACCCACGACACGTCGTACAATTTTTCTCTACTAAACCAGTCTATACTCAGGTCATTGTAGGAGATTTTTCATAACTCTTCATTGGAGAATCCAATCTTGATCAGACTTACAAGGTTAGAAATATTACTTAGAGGGTTACCGTAGGAAGAAATTTCAGACCTTGGGGACCCAAAATTACATGGATAAACCATATTCAATATCGAGCTCCTACAATGTGAAAAAAAGGTTAGTTTTTTTTTAATTTTTGCATAAGCTTGGTTTGAAAAATTAGTTTGAAGGAATTCAAAGGGCATAATGAAGCATTATTATCAGTAATTGATGCCCAAAGAAAGAAAATATAAACACGTAGTAAGCAACCTGAAAGCTCTAGCATGACTAATGAAGAAGAGGAATAAATGCAACATGATATATCAAAACTACGAGACCAAGTGCAACAAATTTCGCTCAGACAAAAAGTAACAAAAACTAATATGGATGGTTTAAATAAAGACGTAGAAGCTAAGATGTATGGAATGGAAGCTAATATGGATGGTTTAAAGAAAGGCGTAGAAGCCAAGATGAATGACATGGAAGCTAAGATGGATGGTGTGGAAGCTAAGATGGCTAGCATGGAAGCTAAGATGGATGATTTAAAGAAAGGAATGGAAGATTTGAAGATAGATTTGACAAAGTTTCTACAAGAAATTCTTACTAATGGTGAAAGGGTAGCAAAGCAAACTCATGATGAGAATAAAATAAATGTTAATAATGATTTCATAGACTCTAATGTTGGATCGAAGAACCACCATGTTCCAAAGATTGATATGAGGAAGTTTTATGGCAAGGATCTCGGAACATGGATACTATAGATGGAGCAATTTTTCAATCTCCATAATGTGCAAAACACACAAAAGTTACGAATTGCAACTTTATATTTGGAACCAAATCAGTTTGTATGATATTGATGGCTTTTCTCTCGTAAACAAATTGTCACTTGGGCTATTTTTACGGATGAAATGATAGCACATTATGAGGATACAAAAAGCAACACTTTTTTTAGCCAATTGATAAATCTCAAACAAAAGGGTTCAATGATGGAGCACATTGAGGACTTCCAAAAATTGAATATAAAGGTAAAAGATATTCCAGAGGAGCATAGGATTGATGTGTTCATAGGGACTTTAAAAGATAACATTTAACATGAGGTTCGCCTTTGGGAACCAGATTCATTGGAGAAGGCATTCAGTTTGGAAAGAAAAATGGAAAGCAAAATTATGGCAACAAAGAAGCTTAGCACTCACAATCATAAAGATGGAAGTGTTGCTACCCCTAGCCATCCACAACCTACAAGGTTGACACCACGAAAATTGGAAGAAAAAAGAGCAAAAGGGCTTTGTTACAATTGTGATAGAAAATACACTAATGGTCATAAGTGTGTGGATAAGAAATTTTTTTACATAGATTGTGAAGAGGAGGAAGAAAAGGAACAAGAAACGTCAAAAGAAGAGGATATACACCAAGAAAAAACCCTAGAAAATGAAGAAATTAATCCGACCATATCTTGTAATTCATTGGTTGGAATTACCACTCCTCAAACTATCAAGATAGAAGGGCATATCAAGAAGAAAAAGGTAATAGTGTTGATCGATTCGGGAAGTACCCATAATTTTATTCATTGTAAGATAGCCAAGGATGAATTGAATTTCCTCCTATATCCAGCGTTAGAGTGTCAAGTGATGGTTGCAAGTGGAGGAACCATAAATTTCTCAGGAAAGTGCCATAATATCAAGCTATCCATGGGATAATATGTATTGAATAGCCCAATGCTTTCCATTCCAATGGGTGGTGCTGATGTTGTACTAGGAGTCCAATAGCTACAATCCTTGGGTACAATAGATTTTAATTTTCAATAACTTTTCATGAAATTCTCTTCAGAAGGAAAGGAAGTTGAATTAAGGGGTATCGCAGGGAAATTGAGAAAGATAATCAGCTCTAACGGAATGACAAAGCTTCTAAAGAAAGAACAACGACGCATAATTGTACAATTATGTTCACTAGAGTTTCCCATATCGAAACCATCCATTTCTCCAGATCTCCAAAAAGTCTTGGACAATCATTCCAAGGTATTTGAGACTCCCAAATGCCTCCCACCTATTCCTGATCACGATCATGCTATTAATTTGATTCCAGGAAGTGTTTCTCCAAACATCAGGCCTTACAGATATCCCTATGTCCAAAAGAGTGAAATTGAATGTATGGTTGCAGAAATGCTAGAGGCTGGTATAATTCAACCTAGTCAAATTTCTTTCTATGCTCTAGTAGTATTGGTTCACAAGAAGGATGGATCATGGCACATGTGTCAAGATTTTAGGGAACTCAACAAGCTCACTATTAAAGAAAAATTTCCCATTCCTGTCATTGATGAATTATTGGATGAATTGCATGGATCAATTTAATTCACCAAGTTGGATCTTCGCTCATGATATCATCAAATCAGAATGAAAATTGAAGACATTCCAAAAACAACATTTAGAACTCATGAGGGTCATTATGAATTTTTGGTCATGCCTTTTGGCCATACTAATGCACCTTTGACATTTCAAGATTTGATAAATTCCATTTTCAAACCCTTCCTTAGAAAATTTGTGTTAGTATTTTTTGATGACATACTAATCTACATCAAGTCTTGGAAGGATCATGTCCAACATGATGACATGGTGCTCAAACTATTGGAGGAGAAAAAATTATATGCAAAAATCTCCAAATGTTTCTTTGGAGTGCAAGAGGTGGAATATCTAGGTCATATTGTATCTCATGAATGTGTTAAGGTAGACCCTAGAAAAATTAAAACCATTAAGGAATGGAAAATCCCCACATCCATAAAGAATCTATGAGGATTTCTCGTGTTGGTAGGTTATTGTCACAAGTTTGTTAATAATTATGGGAGAATAACATCACCTCTAACAACATTATTGAAGAAAGATGCTTTTTCATGGACTCCAGAAGCAACGAAGGCCTTTGAACATATTAAAGAGAAAATGTGCCAAGCACCAGTCTTAGCTACACTGGACTTCACAAAAACCTTTATTGTGGAATATGATGCCTCAGGAAATGGAACAGGTGTTGTTTTAATGCAAGAAGAAAGACATGTTGCTTTCGAAAGTCATCCAATCAAAGGAAAGTATTTACACAAAGCTATTTATGAGAAGGAAATGTTGGCAATACTACATGCACTTAAGAAATGGCGACCCTACCTAATGGGAAGACACTTCAAGGTAAAAAAAATCATGATAGTCTTAATAACTTTTTAGAACAAAGATTATCTTCAGAAGAGCAGCAAAATTGGGTCACAAAGATGTTGGGTTATGACTTTGAAATCATCTACAGAAAAGGGAAGCAAATTTTGTGGCAGATGCACTCTCAAGAAAGGATGAGGACGTGGAAGCATTTCTTTTCACCATTTCTATTATCCAACCAAATTGGATAAATGAGGTAAGGGATGAATTGAAGAATGACAAGGAAGTGTGGGCACTCATTCAAAAGATACAACAAGATCCTAGTACATCTGATACATTTAGCCAGAAAAATGATTCATTATGGTACAAGGATCGGTTATACCTATGTAAGAATTCCCAACTCAAACAAAATATTCTTAGGGAATTGCACACCTATCCCTTAGGAGGGCACTCAGGATTTCTAAAAACCTACCGCATGGTTAAGAAGTATTTTTTTGGGGGATGGCCTTAAATAAGATATTCAAAATTTTGTGGTGGAATGTTTGGTTTTCCAACAAAATAAACTTGAAACAATTAATACCCCAGGACTATTACAACCTTTATCCATTCCAAGCCAACGTTGGGAGGAGGTTTCAATGGATTTTATCACAGGTTTACCCAAGTCCGAAGGAAAGAGTGTTATCATGGTGGTAGTTGACAAACTTACCAAGTATGCACACTTTTGTGCATTATCTCATCCATTTAAAGCAAGTACAGTTTCTACTGCATTTATGGAAACAATTCAAAAGCTACATGGAAACCCAAATATTATTGTAAGCGACAGAGATCCCATTTTCACTAGAAATTTTTGGACAAAATTATTTTCTTGTCTTGGTACTCAATTAGCTTATAGATCATCTTATCATCCTCAATCTAATGGGAAAACTAAGATAGTAAACAAATGTTTGGAAGGATATCTTCGTTTCTTTGTATCTAATAAAAAGACACAATGGGTCGAATGGTTGCCTCTGGCTAAATGGTGGTATAACACTTCCTTCCATAATGCAACAAAAATGACCCCATTTATGGCACTTTATGGATATCATCCACTATCCATCACATCATATTTAAGATAAAATCCTAAGGTTCAAGCAATGGAAGATCACATCGAGCATTAACAACAAGTTCTCCAACTCTTAAAGGATAACCTCACCTTGGCGCATAATAGAATGAAACAGTAGGGAGATCAACATCGCAGCAAAATAATTTTTGATGTAGGTGATTAGGTATTCCTACGACTAAAACCATGTAAACAAATGTCCCTCAAGCAAGCTAAGAAGGATAATAAATTATCACCAAAGTATTATGGTACGTACAAGGTGTTGTAAGAGATAGGTACTATGGCATACAAATTGGATCTTTCTACAGCTTCCCGAGTGCACCCAGTTTCTATGTTTCATGCTTAAAGAAGGTTATAGGTGACAAGCTTCCAGTTCAAACAATATTTCTAGAACTTGATGAGGAAGGAAAAATCATATTGGAACCTGAAGCAGTCAAAGAAGCAAGAACTCGACAGCTACAAAATCGATCAATTTCAGAGTATCTCATCAAGTGGACGAACTTACCCTTTGAAGATTCCACATGGGAGGATGATAATTTTATATAGAAGCATCCATAACTACTCAAGTGTTGAGGTCAATGCTTTTTTGAAGGAGAAGGGCATGTTAGGTCCCTATAATACTAGTGATTCCCCCATTACTATTGTTGTTATATCCCTTATTGTTATTGTTGTGCCCCTATTGTCCCCATATTGTTATTATTGTGCCCCATAGAATCCCACTATTGTTATTTTTGTGCCTTTATATTATTATTGTTAGGTTGGATTTGGTTATATTGTGACTCCATAGACTCCTATATATAGAAAGGAGTTTTTGTCATTTGAATCATCAAAGAATTGTTCAGTTGTGTAATGTAAAGGAGGTTGCCCCCTCGAATAGGCTTATTTCTAAGGCATTAATCTATCTTTTCTATCTTTTTGTGAGATAGTTTCATAATATCTGGTGAGGGGGATTTAGATCACCCTATCGTGTTTGCAAACAGGAAGCTATCTAAGGCCAAAAAAACTATTCAACGATAGAGCAAAAAGGTTTGGCCATGGTGTACGTGCTCTAGAAGTTCATACATTACTTGCTAGGCAGTCACTTTAAGATGTATACATACCATTCTATGTTAAAGTACCTAGTCAACAAGCCTATGTTGGGGGGGGGGGAATATGCAGATGGCTGTTGTTGTTTCAGAAGTACAATTTCGAAGTAATTGTGAAGCCAGGACGATTAAATGCAAGGCTAGATCTTCTATTGTGCATTGAAATGGGAGAGGAGCCTACTAATTTAGAGGAGGGGCTGCCTCACACACAGCTCTTTGTAGTGCGTGTCACAGACAATCACTTTGCAGACATTATACACTTCCTGACTACAGGAACAGCTCCCGAAGGGTACACTAGTCAACAAAAGAAGGAATTGGTGGTGCGCGTGGCAGAATTTTCTGTCATTGCAAGACATTTGTATAAAATGGGATCGGATGAAATATTGCAATGATATGTGCCTGAGTTTGAATGAAATAGTATCCTCGCTAAAGCTCATGGAGGAGTTGTGGGAGACCATTATGTAGGAAAAGCCACAACAGAAAATATTTTATGTGTTAGGTTGTGGTGGCCAAAATGGCATAAGGATTCCAAAGCTTATTGTAGGGCGTGCAATGCATGTAAGATAACCGACATGCCATCACATAGGGATGAGCTTCCTTTGAATCCACAGATTTCATTGCAGCCATTTGAGAAATGGGCAATTGATTTTGTAGGACCGATTCAGCCTCCAGGAAAGAAGACGGGTGCGCGGTATATCATCACCGTGACTAAGTATTTGACCATATGGGTAGAGGCACAGCCCATGAAGGACTGTACAGGGGCAACAACAACAAAGTTCCTATTTGAATATTGCTAATTAGGTTTGGTTGCCTGAATATTTTGATGAGTGATCATGGTACACATTTCCTTAATGAAACGATCAACGCGCTAACAGAGGAGTTCCAAGTTTATCATTAGAAGAGTATGTTGTATCATCCTTAGGCTAATGGGATAGTTGAAGCATTTAATAAGATATTGGAGATCGAGATGACAAAGGTTTGCAATGCATAGAAGAATGATTGGGACGTGCACGTACCAGTGGTGTTATGGGCTTATAGAACGACTTGTAAGAAGCTAACTAGACAGACACCTTTCAGGCTAGTTTATGGCGTAGAGGCTATAATGCCTATGGAATACATTATGCCCAGTCTATGCATAGCGGCGTTCATAGGAGCCTTAGAAGAGAGCCTCACACAACTGACAGAACTCGAGGAAGATAGATTTTTTGTTGGATTCAATCAGCAAGTTCAGAAGGAGCACGAAAAGGCATGGCACAATCGGCACATCAAACTGCACACCTTGAAGGTAAACAATTTAGTTTTATTATATGAAAACAATTTTGATAAATTTCTAGGAAAATTTTGGATGTATTGGTTGGGGCCCTATGTCATCAAAGTGATTACTGATGGTGGAGTAGTTCAGCTGGTGAAATTGAATGGAGATCCATTTCCGAGAAAGGTAAATGGAAGCCAATTGAAGCCATACTCTGGGGATCCTGCCAAATGACTATATGAAGGTAGCACAGTCTTAGCACTCCAGGTAGCTACAAGGAGGTGCAGGACTATAAACTACACTGTCAATTGAAGACTGTGGTTGTCACCAACCGTCTTTGACCAACTATCTGAGTATGCGGAGTTCAAAGTGAACTTCTGATGAGCCCCAAAAATGGACAATTATTTGGGCTCATTCAACCTCCTAAGTTGACTTAATCCACCATTCTCATTGGTCTATTGCATGTTTTTGATTATTTTTATGTTAATAGAGTGAATTTGGTTAGTCATTATGCCAACAAGTCTAATGGGTGCTTTGTGTAGCCTTTTTGGTCAACTTGGAGACAAAATTAAAGGTCTTAATGAGCACTTGGCAGCCAAATTCGTGGGAGAACAAGCTAGAGGATTTGTAGGAAGGTGTCCCCCTCATTATGGGCCCTTACCTCGAACTTTCCACCATCAGCTCGGAGTTCAAAGGCCACCAAATCAATGAGCACAAGGGCAGCCAAGCAAGTCAAGTTGGACTGCTGTTAACTACAAGTCTTGGGCAGCCAAGTCCCTAAATTTTAGGAGGGTTGTTGGGTCCTCAAATTGTATAAATAAGAGGGCTTAAGACCTCATTTCAGTTAGTCAATTTGGTTACCCAGTTAGTCATTTTGTTTTAGCCATTAGTTAGCTAGTTTGTAGTTCGATTTTTATGCAATAGATTAGCTTTGCTTTCAGCTCATGTTCAAGTTCTTCTTGTGGACAGTTTTAATGTAACTCTTCATTTCTTGATCAATAAAGATGAATCCATGTTATAGAAATTTTTGTGCCTTACAGCGTGATGCATGAAATGTAATCTAAGGGATCCAAAGTCCCTAAACATGTTGTTCCTACCCCTAGAGGAACAAGGTCAGCAAACCACAGCACTGAAAATCAGTTCTCCACCTGAAAACACTCAAAAACAAGCTAATTCTGGATCATGTCAACTGCTCCACTGAGCATCTGCGCTGAATGTCAACTGCTCCACTCTATACCTGCGCTGAATGTCAAAGGCAATGAAGGCTACCTGCGCTGGGCGAGATTGGCCAAGTGGCACAGTCATTCTGCAAGGTGTCAAATGCCCAGGAAGCTTCCAAAATGACACTTGGATCAGGGAATTCGCCTTGTGATGAGTAAGAGGATCTAGATCTCCATGTGGAAGCAAGAAACTCCAAGTGGACTCAAGAAATGAAGAATAACTGAAGTGGGAGAGGACACTAGTCAGCTTCATGCCAGCCTCAAGCTGACTCATCCTTTCTCCAAAACTCCTATATATAGAGCTCTCTCATGAGGTCTAGGGAGGCTGGAATCTTGTGAATGTAAGGAAGTGTTGTTGGTTTGAGGAGGCTGGAATCTTTTTGAATAGCTTTGCTTTGATTGTTGCTGAGGTACTATCACCCTTAGAGTGGGATAGGGTCATTCCGTATTGGATACTTTTCCCAACAACAAATTGGCAACTCCACTGGGGAATCGTATCTTGTTGTTGTTTGTGTTTTTGCTATTCATTTCATAAACAAAGGGAGTACTGAATCGAACTGCATTTGGATCTTTCAAATGCAAAGTAGAGGGCAGCTACTCTAGCTCAGTTTCTGGGCAAGTTTATGATTTGAAGAGCTGATCCACAAGGACTCTAATAAGCTCTTAGTGATAGATTTTCATCCTCCTTGTCATCCCTTAGTGTGTCCTTGACTGATAGCTTCTGATTTGGCCAAAAACTGTGAATTTTTTAGCAATCTGTGACCCGGAAACCAAGAGAAACGAAAGTTTCGTTCTTCAGTGCAGGCTGTGTGAAGGCTGTCTGCATTTCATCACAGTTCCCGAAGGGGCTACCTGCGCTGAAGGTCAAACTGCCTGTGTACCACCTGCGCTGGACCAGTCTTGCCTTGTGCTACTGGGGTTTCCTGTTGTTTCTTGCCCTATTTTCACTCTTGTTTTTGCTGCCTGTTACCAGTCAATGTGCCTATCTGAAACCAACTTTCCTTGCCACTATTCCACCTCGGTTGTATAAAGAAACTGTGTTTGTTCTTTCTGTATTTCTTGTATCATTTACAGTTTCCCATAACGAAAGTGAACTAGTCTTGTTGTGGCCTCTTAGATCTAGACCTGTGATAAAGTGTCGTATTGATCTTAAGAGTTAGTTAGTTTGTTGTTCATAGCTGATTGAGCTTTTGCTTTCGTCATATGGTTTGAGTTTATATATTTCTAGTGTCGAAACAAGTAAATCTTAAGGTATCTTTCGATTTTGGACAAGCTTGTTTGCTTTCACTTGAAATTGAATTCAAAGTTATACAACAGCTTTCTTTTTGTGTCGCACAAACATTAAGAAAGAGAAAAGAAATACCTGCATTTTTGCATTTTGCATATAAGTTTGTATGTTGATTTAGGGAAAAAGTGCATTAGCGAGTGCTCTTTGATCTGTGTGAAAAGATTTTGTCTCTCTTTTCCCTCAGTAGTTAAGATTTTCATAAGTCGAAAAGATTGAAAAAGGTTGCTTCTCATCTTAGACTGCATTTAGGAATTTGTATCAATACATCTCGTGGTGAACCTTGAAAGGAAAACTTTAAAAAGATCAACTTAAAATATATTGAATGAACCTAACAACGCTTTGAA
Source organism: Pinus tabuliformis (assembly GCA_031772625.1). Taxonomy (NCBI): domain Eukaryota; kingdom Viridiplantae; phylum Streptophyta; class Pinopsida; order Pinales; family Pinaceae; genus Pinus; species Pinus tabuliformis. The sequence continues at coordinate 1,170,237,954 of CM062807.1, forward strand.
ACATAACACAAACACATAGAGGTCTAAGCTAGAGACGTGTTCCGGCGTCGTTAAACGTAGTGACTGTCAATCTCAATGAAGGTGGGTGATTCCTCCTGAGAGTCGGTGGCACTAATACGGACTTGTGCTCCCACGTACCGTCACGTATATATTGGGAGACCCCTATAGGCATATATCTTTTATCCTTAGGAAGCCGTGTCGGCCGCCCTACTAATCGCAATGCAGTGAACACAGCATTCACGAAGATCGACCACCCGTACCGTAAAACGTATTCTGTGGTTTTGCGAAAGGTTTGGCACACCCTCTGCCTAGATCTCCAGAGCAGTTTCTTTTGGCCTTTTTCAAACTCTATAACTGAAAAAGTCCATCCGAGCATTTGTCACTTCGGGCTCGTTAATACATCGAAGGAGACTAGAGTCATCTTTAGCTTTTTCTCGACTCTTAAAAAGTGAAAAAGCAAGTTGTGTCTAAAAGCATCTAATAAAATTCATTCAATTCGGAAACACAAATTTCCCCTTTTAATATTTTAGTTGATCGAGTAATCCACAATCGTGGAAGAAAGTCAATTGAAACCCCGTCATTCGCGGAGGCTTACGAGTCAACCGTCTTTGTCTCCGGAATCGAAAACAGTACGGGCAAAGCGAACTCGTTTAACCGGTTCAAAATCTCCTTTGAAAGTTAGAACAAGTGTTCCAACTGCATCTGAGGTTTCGGTTACTCCTAACATTTCTGGAAACCCTTCCTCTATAGAAGAAGTTCAACAGCCACAGAAGGACAGTAATACTGATCCTAGTCTGGGGGCAAATACTTGTGTAACTGAACCAGTTCCATCTGTAACTGGTCCAGAAAGTTTTGTTCCTCAAACAACTGTCGCTGTCGAAGCAACCACTTCTTCGGCACCAGAAATATTTTACGGACCTGACGGTCTTCCTCTTCCACCGGGTTTGATTGCGATAGAGGAAATTGCAGAGGATCTGCAAGCAAGTACTCCAACCCATTTTGGAGTCGGGGTCACTCTATTTCCTTCATCAGAAGTCAATCCACCACAAGTGGAAGTTCCTGTAGAATCGCTAGGCAATCTATTGGATAGACTTAAAATGTCTGAACAACCGTCATCATCTAGGACTGTGTCAAATGACACAGCGACAGCAGAAGCCCCTGCCGTCACTCCAACGATGTTTGCCGGCATACCAGCTGTCCCAACTAGCTCTCAACAGCTAGAAGGAGTCCACCAAGGGACTATTTCGACAGTATGGTCTGTTCCAGTTTGTTCATCTGGAGTAATACCCGGTAATTCTTATGTTGAAACTCGCCAAATTGATCCATTTGGAGGTCAATCTGGGCCATGAATCCCCTTGAGTTCTGGATTGATACCGTATGGGGGGCAGTATGCCCTTTCATTACCCCCTCCGGGAGGGTACCCATACGTGAGTTCACAACCATGTTTAGGTTATACTGGAATTGCATCAAGTAGTTGGGTACCTATGCTGCCTCAACAACCAAGGATTGTATATTCTATGCAACAGTGTGTACCTGTGATGAACATCCCAACCACACCGGCTATTGTAACCGTGTCGCAAGTTCAAGCAATACCTGTTACATGTCAACCTCAGATTTCTCAGGTTGTAATGCAACAATCGCTTGACCATGGGTCACAACAACAATCGCCAACTGGTGGGACGACACAAGTACAAACGGGTACAATTACCCCACACCTTGGTCCAATAGTTAGCATGGCACAACAGAACATGGCGTCACAACCATGGCTTGTACAATACCAACAACCGCAATTCCAGCAAGTGTACCAAGGTTCTGAGCAGCAGATCTTTGCGAACAGTGGACAACTGTATATCCAAAACAGTCAAAACCAACCACTTTACAGTGGTCAAGTCCACCAACCGTATCAGTCATACCAACATCAATTACATTATGCTGGTATGCAAAGACCCACTGCTCAAGCGATTCCATCATACCCTGGTTACACTTCGCCTAACCTGAATCAACAGTTACCATTCGTGGCAACTTTAGAGTTACCCGATTTACACCGGTTAACGAACGATCCGATTGCTTATGCCCCTTGGTGGCCAGCGATTCCTCATAAACTTCCATCTGACATTCCTAAATTCAATGGAAATCCAGGTGAAGACCCGTCGAATCACGTGATGACTTTTAATCTGCGGTGTTCGTCGAACACCCTTAACGACGATTCGATAAGGCTTCGCCTTTTTCAGAGGACATTGACAGGTCCAGCGGCTAAATGGTATATTGAATTGCCAAGAGCCTCTTTCGACAATTTTAGTTCCCTAGCCACGACTTTCTTAACCCACTTTCAATCACCGATAAGGTATGAAACGGGAACAGAAATATTAACCAACTTCAAACAGACAACTGCTACCCATATATCTGATCATATACATGAGTGGCATCGTCCTTGTAGGATGGTGAAAACATATGTTCCCGATCAGCTATTAGCTGAATGGTTTATAAATTCGTTACTTCCGGCTATTACGGAAGATGTGGCCAAGGGGGGAGTCATAACAGAGGAGCAAGTTATTGCTCGTGCGCAGTATTTGGACTTAGTTTATACTCAGTTCGGCACGCTCTATGACAAAATACCTGACGCCCCTAGACCGGAATTTTCAATTCCTCCCCCTCCTAAATCAAATAGTGACTCTCATGCCGGTGACGGCGTGATTGGCACGGCAAACACGAAATCGACAAGGGGTTCGTCAAAGAAACCCCATAAGAATTCGGACCAAAATGAAAAAGAAGAAATTCTTGCTTTGGAAGTAAATGCCGTATCAGAAGATAAAGGCAAAGAAACCAATCAACTAGGAAGTAAGAAGAAGCAAAACAAAGGGAAGAAGAAGAAACAAGGTGAGTCATCCCCTGGAAAAATTTCTTCAAACCCTCCTGGCAAAGGGAAACAAAATTATCCATGTCTAATATGTGATGATAAGGATCATGGCACAAAGAATTGCCCATTCAAAGCTGAGTTAAAGAGGTTCTTTAAAAGCTCCCAAACATCAGTTGTGTTAACTGATCCATTTCCCAATCCAGGTCAAAATCTGGTTGATAGTGGAAATGCTTCCCCGTCGCAAGTCCTTATGTTGTCGGTTTCAAAACGGCAGAATGATGCTTTGATTTCGACAAGGAACAAAGATTATGGAAATCCTCAGCTGTCGAACGAAAAAGGTAAAGATCAACCAAGTAGTTCGACAACAACTTCGACAGAAGTTGTAACGCCCACCATCCCTGAATTAACAATAAAACCGCCAAAGGGTGTAGTACACAAGTCGACATTTAATCCTCGTGCCAGAGCGGCGCAACATTATAACATAGTGGAAGATTTGGCCCAATCGCCATCCGCTATGTCGACTCTTGAAGTGCTACAAAATTTTCCAACCCAACGGCAGGCATTTTTATCGACAATTGGTGGGGTTGATCCCAAGGATTCCAATCTTGTATCCTTTGATCACAAGGGATATGATCCTCAGTTACCAGCTCAGCTAGCTTTCCTTATTCAAGTGAAAATCCTCAACAAAACTGTTCACAGAACAATAATTGATGAGGGAGCCTCGACATGTATTATGTCGATGAGTTGCTGGAAAACTTTAGGATCTCCAACCTTGTCGCGATCTTCGACGACATTAAAAGCTTTCGACGGAAGGACTTATAACCCATACGGTATCCTTAATAACTTGAAAGTTGAACTAGGAGGAAAAACAGTAGAAATTGATGTATAAGTCATTGATGGAAATCTTGACTATAACATCCTACTAGGTAGACCATGGATTTATGCCATGGCAACTGTCGTGTCGACTTATTTTAGGAATATCGCATTCCCGTTTGAAGGAGGGATTACGATCGTCGACCAACAGAATTTTCTCCCTAATGGTTCACAAGTTACAGGAAGCATTCCCATGATCCATGAGAGCAACCATCCAATTCAAGATATCAGAGTAGGATTATTGAAAGACCCCACATTGATGGGAACTTTCGCGCTACCACCTCCTATTTATATAGGAAATGTACCATTTGTAGCAACCTGCAACATGATATCTTCCACGAAGGTCAACATGGATCATTCAATGGTTTTGCCCCCAAGCCCTTTAGAAATATTGTAGCAATCAATGTTTCAAGCATGGGAGGCGAGCCCAAATCAACGCTCGTCAAGCATTTGGGTAGATAGGTCTAGAGAATATGGAACCCCATTAGATCCTTGGTCGAAAGTACATGGGACTGACGAAGGAATCTTACAATCAATGATGATTGAGGGGGAACCATGGAATGATCACCACCATCGTTCCCTTCTTCTGGAATATGAAGAAGATACTCAAAGTGACCTTTATCACCCTTCAGTTTTTGAATTCCTAACAAATACTGTAAACACGGTGGATTCCGAGTGAAACCTATCCAATATTGAAGAGACTATAGCCATAAATATCTCGACTAAAACAGATGTTGTAGAGAATATTTATGTCGGCAAAGGTTGTTCCCCTTCAGAACTGGAAATATATAACGCTCTTTTTCGTGAATTTAGAGATGTCTTTGCTTGGTCATATGATGAAATGCCAGGCATTGACTCGAGTATCGTTGAACATGAAATTAAAATGTGTCCTGATGTCAAACCAGTAAGGCAACGGCTTTGGCAAGTGCACCCGAAGAAATCCGCTGCCATTAAGGCGGAAGTTGAAAAACTCCTCCATGCTGGATTCATCTACCCGGTTCCCCTAACCGATTGGGTATCGAATATTGTCCCTGTTATGAAAAAACAAGGGACAATTAGAGTGTGTGTTGATTATAGGGATGTAAACCAAGCTTGTCTGAAGGACAACTACCCTACACCCTTCATCGACCAGATAATTGATGAATGCGCCGGATGTGAAATATTTTCATTTATGGATGGATTTTCCGGGTATAATCAAATAAATATCCGCCCACAGGACCAGTCAAAGATTGCATTTATTTGTCCGTGGTGCACATTCGCTTATCGAAAATTACCCTTTGGTTTAAAGAACGCAGGGGCGACGTTTCAGAGGGCGATGAATTATGCCTTCCATGACATCAAGAACATTGTTCAACCTTATCTCGACGATCTTTCGGCTCATTCGCGAAAGCGGACTGATCACCCGCAGCATTTAAGAGCGATATTTCTACGTTGCCGACACTACAAGATAAGACTCAATCCGCACAAATGTGTGTTTTGCGTCGGTTCTGATCGTTTACTTGGCTTTGTAGTCTCTAAGGATGGGATTCGTCTCGACCCCTGCAAGGTTCAGGCAATCATTAATTTGCCTCCACCTTCAAATTTGCTTCAGATTCAGAAACTCCAAGGGAAAGCAAACTTTCTGAGGAGGTTCATTCCAAATTACGCAGAACTTGCTAAGGGTTATACTCATCTTTTGAAAAAGGATGTACCTTTTGTCTGGGACCAGGTGGCGCAAGCTTCCTTTGATGCTCTGAAAGATTGTCTAGTAAAAGCATCATTAATGTACACCCCGAACTATCAAAGAGATTTTAACCTGTATCTGGCTGTAGCGGATACGACCATTGCGATGGTTTTAGTTCAAGAAGTCGATGGAATTGAACATCCTATCTATTATTTAAGTAAAAACTTAAACGATACAGAAAGTAAATATTCTTATGTTGAAAAACTAGCGCTTGCAGTTGTTCAAGCGATTCAAAGGTTTCGACATTATGTCCTCTTTCGGAAAACTACCATCTTGTCAGATTGCAACCCCATGACTTATATACTGTTGCGACAGTTGCTGGGGGGCAAATATTCAAAATGGATAGCGATCCTTCAAGAGTTTGATCTGGAATTTGTGAAATCCAAATCAAAGAAAGCTCTAGTTTTCGCAGAATTATTGTGCGATCTCCCATCATCGTCCAACGATGAAACATCGGAAGAGTCAATCATGGACGAAAGTTTGTTTCTGATATCTGTAAGCGATGTGTGGTATGGAGATATCATAGTTTATCTCCAAACCCAAAAGTTTAGGCCTAACACCTCTCGCTCCGAACAAAAACGTATACGATACCAAGCAAAAGACTACATGATCGTCGGTGATACACTTTACCGTCGTGGTGTCGATACAGTTCTGAGGAGGTGCCTTACCCATGAGGAGGCCGAAAAAGCCCTGAATTATTGTCACTCAGGCGCGTGTGGGGGGCATTAATCTGGATATGCAACAGCACAAAGAATCTTACGAGCAGGATACTTCTGGCCAACCATGTTCAAAGATTGCATAACCGCAGTCAGAAGTTGCCATGCTTGTCAAATCTTTGATAGCAAAACCAGACGACCACCCGCACCTTTACAGCCGATAGTTGTTGTTGGGCCATTCGCCAAGTGGGGCATTGATTTCATGCAATGTAACCCCACCTCGACCGGGGGCATGGGTATATTATAGTCGTTGTTAACTATTTTACCAAATGGGCCGAGGCGATGCCTACATTGGATAACACTGGTGAAACAGCTGCCCTTTTCTTTTTCAATCATGTAGTCGCCAGGTTCGGCGTACCACAGGCTATAGCTACAGATCATGGGTCGCATTTTCGCAATCACATGATGGTCGAATTAGCTGCCAAGCTAGGGCTATCTCACGACAGCTCTACCCCATATTATCCGCAAGCCAACGGACAAGTTGAGGCAATCAACAAGGTCCTGAAGCGTATGTTGAAAAGGATGATTGGGGTTCATAAAAGAAGGTGGCACCTAATCTTGTACTCAGCCTTGTGGGCTTACCGAACGTCGGTAAAGAACGCAACCGGGTTCACACCTTTTCAACTGGTGTATGGCCTGGAAGCAGTCTTGCCAATCCAGTGCGAAATTTCGTCGCTTAAACTCGCAATCGATCTTCACCCCGGAACTTCAGAAGAAGAGGCTCGTTTCTTGGAATTAATCTAGTTGGATGAAACCTGTCGTGATGCCGCTTTGGCTAACGAAGCTCATAAGAAACGAGTCAAGGCTCAGTTCGATAAAAATGTCAAACCCCGTGTCTTCTCAGAAGGTGATTTGGTCTTGCTTTATGACCAAGAATCCGATAAATTGGGAGCAGGTAAATTCAAGTCCTTATGGATGGGCCCCTATATTTTTAAAAGGGTGTTAGCAAAAGGAGCCTACGAGTTAATGGATTACGATGGAATTCCACTGTCGCAGCCCCGCAACGGGTTGTACCTCAAGCGTTACTATGCTTAAATAGTAACCTGCATGCTTTTGTTGTACTTTGTTTTCGCTAAAGTGTTTGTCTTGGTCGAGTGATCCACCTTTTCATTTATTGCAGATGTCGAACCTTCTGGAGACATGTGTTGGATATGCCGACGGAGCGAGTCGTAGTTCGCGAAACTTATCTTCCGCAGCCTGGGCCATTTTTGATCCAAGCGGCGAGTTAGTAAGTTTCAGAGGTGTATGTATTGGGAAATCAACGAATAACATCGTTGAGTATAGCGCGTTGATATAACTACTCTCTGATGCCATCACACGTGTCATACGCCGACTAATTGTCAGGCTAGACTCACAGCTCGTAATACTACAACTCAATGGTATATATTCTGTTCGAAATCCAGCTATTTATCGCATGTTACTAAGGGTTAAGATCTTGGAAAGACGATTTGATTCGATTCAATATCAACATATTTCAAGAAACTTAAACACATTAACTGACTCATTAGCGAACTATGTGTTAGATAGACATTTGCAACATTTATAAAAAGGACACATCATCAAAGATTGTACATATGGATCACATAAATCAACCAGAATAAAACCCGAAAATCAAAATACGTATAAGCTGTTTATATAAGTTCATACATAATGTTCTATAACCAAGATAAAATTGGTCATATGACCTAAAAACTCAAAAAGATGCTAGGGGGCACCCTAGCCTAGTGGTGCTCATGATAGTATGTCACGGCCTATGCAATCATGCGCAAGAGACGAGTCCATCGTCTAGGCACGCCGATAGTATGCCGCTGCAGCTGTAAAGGTAACTCGTCAATCTGTACATCCGGAAGACCACGAGTAAGGATCTCAACCTACTCCTGCACAGCTGTAAGGGTCTCAGTGTCGTCAAGATCGCGAATAACAACTCTCCTAGCAGGCTCCACTGCCGGGGCAGCAACTGGCGATCTCGGATGAACTGCTGGACGAACAGGACCGATATCTGCATGCACCCAAGAGTACAATTAAAAGTCTTGATAGAATAAAGCACAGCAACATTATGAATAAGAACAATAAACAGTAATATGGTCAAGGAGTTTACCAATGGCGCCCCACTGTTCGCCATCCGGTAGCACCAAATCTGGATAACCTCGGAAATCCATACCCACATATGGATACTCGGAAAACGCCATCTCCTGGCGCTCGAACCACCTAAAGAAGGCCTCAGTAAAAGTAATCTGAGGTTGACCAGCATGCCTAGACATGTGGTCGACCCACCTCTGCATGCGTGGCTCGGTCGGAGAAGGCAAGTCGAGTATGATGTACTGAGGCTGCATCAGTGGAATTCTCTCCAAGGCGAAGGCAGTCAGAATAGAACCGAATCCAAAGCTCTTCAGCTTCCCGTCCTTTACCTTGGTCAATTGACTTTTCATCTGAATAAGTACTGCATCACACCAGTTGAATACTTTCGGTTGGAGACACTCCAAGGCGTGCTGCATATAAGACCTATTGGCAACATGTAGAGCTGCACTGCCGGCCATCCTACCAATAGTGAACAGAATGGACCTGAGAGCCCGATCAGTAATCTCACGGATAACAATCTTGTCGTCTCTGCTCGGCTGAGAACCTTCCCTACAATACTGGTGGACATAATCTCTAGTGGAATCAGTCCCCCGGGCCGTACCTGACAAGGAAATGGGGGCACCTCGTCTTGACAGTCCAGTCAAGAAGTACATGTCCTCTATGGTCAAGGGGATGGCCTTTCCCCTAATCTGGAACACTTGGTTAACAGGATCCCAAGCATCAAGCATGTACTGCAGCAAAGAAATCTATGCTCTCATACTGGAGATACGGAAGAACTTCAGCAGGCCACAGTTCCGCAACGCGTTCACCGTGACAAGGTCATGGAGTGCAATCATGTCCTCCTCTTCATGTTCTCGTTCTCTCCATGTAAGGGAAATTTTGTTCAAGGTTCCCTGCAAAGCAAACAAGAGAAGGAGTAAGTCCCTGATTTTGATGAAAAACTGGCGAAAACATCATCAAAAAAATGACCTAAAAAACTCAGTATTTGAGCCCAGCGCAGGCAGAGAGTCTCCCACTTGCGCTGAGGTTCAGGCTGCCTTAAGGCAGCTTGACCTTCAGTGCAAGTTTCTAAAGGGGAACCTGCGCTGACACTAGGGCGATTTTGCAAAACCCCTGGGGCTCAGAAATACTGGAAAACAGGCATGAAACAGGGAAATGAAACCATGAAAAGAAAGAGCTAGGGTTTAGCTCCTACCTGGTCCAGACGGCGCCGAAAATCGTCCGCAGAATCTCCCAGAATCAGCTGGTGAAAATCAAGGGGGAAGAGGCACCTCCAGAGCTCCAACAAACCAAATGCAAATGAAATGGTAAATGAGAGGTAAAAACACCTTTTAATGGCTTTTTACACAGTTTAAAGTAAAATATTAGGGTTATAATCTCATTTTCATGCAAATATTATTCATTTCTAACAAAGTTTGTTGCAGCAATTGAAAATGCAGTACTATACTTGAAAAGAGAAAAGCTAGTAATGGTAAAAAATCAAAATTTGACCATATAATCGAGCAGTTTTACCGCGGAATTTATGCTCGTTAAAAAATAGAAAAGCAAGATCCGAGCAGTTTTAGCACATAGTTCATGCTCGTTAAAAAATAAACATAAGATCGAGCAGTTTTACCGTGGAATTTATGCTCGCTAAAAAATAGAAAAGCGTGAGCAGTAGTTTTTTCCAGAGTTTAAGCTCATTAAAAAATGAACCTATTCCGGTAAATAACCATTGTGATCGTAAATTTATTAGCCATAAAAGCCTTGGTCGTGTTTGCACCCGCCACCTCCATTTCATTTGGCCAATCGTTCACCTCCATATGATTGTTTACCCATTTTGAGGAACAGCTGCGAAGAGTGATTTCACTTAGCCATCCTTGTGACACTGCCGTGATTGGAAAATTCCAACCTGTACCTGGAATCTGCTGCTATCCCTGTTTATCACTCGTTCCTCAAAAGACGAGTCTTCTTTGAGCTCTTTTCATCTGACTCGTAAAATATGAAAAGTTTGCCGAGTTTTGGCCTTCCAGCTCGTTAAATTGACCGGAAGAGCTATCCCTCCTCTAGATTTTAATCTTTTTGGACCTGAGGGATTATTGCACAAAAACGTCGAGCGCTTTTTTTATTCGGCTCGTTAAAGTTATCGAAAACTCATCCCTTCTGTATTGTTTTATACTTTTTCGGACTTAAGGGATTAGATGACGTAAAAGGAATTTTGGAGTTAACTTTCTGTACCTTTTCAGACTCTCTAAAAATGAAAAGGACCGAGTTTTCTTTGTCGTTAGACTCGTTAAAATGATTAAATAGCGACAAACTTGTCTTTAGACAAGAACGAGTTTCCCTATCGCTAGGCTCGTTAAAACGTAGCGATGGGCTTGCCCGAAGGGCAGGTTATAGAACAAGCATATGTTATCCTCCTCAAGCTTGACAAAAATAAAGAGGTATTGGTCAAAAATGACTGGGGAAAAATTGGGAGAACCTCAAAGCTTTAATGGTAGCAAGTCGCTCTTGAACATGACACTTTTTCCTCCGTATCACATCGGGTTGGGTTGTTTCATTCACCGGTCTCATCACCATGGTCTTCGCCAAACCATCCACATTTGGGGTAATGCTACCGATCCATCACATCAGTGTCGTTATATGTTCAAGAGATGTTGTTCAGAGAGAGTCAACCATGTCCCATCCACTGCCATACATTATCCTTCATCCACCCATGATCGCCACCCTGAATCATATTTCACAGATTGTTTTCACCTCCACTAAAATCATTAGCTCCGTTCCGTGTCACTGATGTGGGATTCATTAAGGCCCTCCTTTGACGGATCACTTCTTGTCGACTTCAGCTCATTATCCAAGAAGTTGATCTAGGAACACCCCCGGCAGTACTTTGAAGCTTGCATGCCTCAATGGCAAGTTTCTCACTTCCGGCGACAGGTATACATCAATGACCTTCGACCAGAAGATTTTGCGTGGTGTTTGACGCCAAGTCCTTTATTCACACCATGTGAATTGTACTGCAGTACCTTGAGGGTCATTGTCATTATTGGTGATTCCTCTCGTGCTTGTTAACGATTTACATTATTGACCGGTAATCAAGCAATGTCTTTCCATGTTCGACTTCAGCGTAATTCTCACATGGATCGGCTTGTACTTAGAGTGAAGATCGAACGAGTTTGAAGACCCCGGATCTAGTTTCATCCATCCGGGCTGCGATATATATTCAGGAAATATAAAGACATTTGATATGTACATCATTGCAGCAGATGATCATCCTACTCAAAGGATGATAATTTCAGCAGAGAATTATCAGTCTACCATCAGACGATTGTCTGTTCTATGTACCAAAATGAATTTATAAAGCTGAGCATGGGAATGCCTGCCTCAGCTAGATCATGAAAGCAGAATGAAAAATAATGTATTGTATTGTATTTTATTACAGGGCGCCTCTCAGCGATTGAATGAACTTCGGATCCTCCTGATAAAGCATTTCACCCGATAAACGACCTCATACTTTAGGGGGCAACTGTTATAGACATTTTTGTGCCTTACAGCGTGAAGCATGAAATGTCAATAATCTAAGGGATCCAAAGTCCCTAAACATGTTGTTCCTACCCCTAGAGGAACAAGGTCAGCAAACCAGAGCACTGAAAATCAGTTCTCCACCTGAAAACACTCAAAAACAAGCTAATTCTGGATCATGTCAACTGCTCCACTGAGCATCTGCGCTGAATGTCAACTGCTCCACTCTGTACCTACGGTGAATGTCAAAAGCAATGAAGGCTACCTGCGCTGGGCGAGATTGGCCAAGTGGCACAGTCATTCTGCAAGGTGTCAAATGCCCAGGAAGCTTCCAAAATGACACTTGGATCAGGGAATTCGCCTTGTGATGAGTAAGAGGATCTGGATCTCCAAGTGGAAGCAAGAAACTCCAAGTGGACTCAAGAACTGAAGAATAACTGAAGTGGGAGAGGACACTAGTCAGCGTCATGCCAGCCTCAAGCTGACTCATCCTTTCTCCAAAACTCCTATATATAGAGCTCTCTCATGAGGTCTAGGGAGGCTGGAATCTTGTGAATGTAAGGAAGTGCTGTTGGTTTGAGTATAGAACTATTGGGTGATTGCTTTGAAGGAGGTGAAGAGGAGATTTCTTTCTGCTGGGAGGTGTTGCTGGATTGGGCCTCTTATGGCTGTAACACTCTCAGAACTTTACTTCTTCCATTAATAAAGCATTTGAGGTTCTTCTATATGCATGTGTCTCTGTGGCGTATTGATGCTTGTATATTTGATTTATTCTAATCCTTGAATCAATTATGGATGTATGCTTCTTGTAGTTTCCTTTTCTTGTGCTTTTGCAGGATCTTTGTGTAGCTGGGCCAGTGAAAGAGCAAGGAGCTGGGAGCAAGCAGCAAAGAGGGAAGATTGGATCAATCATTAGCGGAAGATAACGGTTAGTGGATCTCTTTCTCCTCTCCCTTACATCTCATAAAGAAGTAATCCTGAATAGCTTTGCTTTGATTGTTGCTGAGGTACTATCACCCTTAGAGTGGGATAGGGTCATTCCGTATTGGATACTTTTCCCAACAACAATCCAGCTTTGCACCAGCTCTAAATCTCTCTTAGGAGGCTGTAGCTCATGGGGTTGGGCCCATCTCAAGTTCCCAATACCTCCTTTGATTATCTTTATGTGTTTTTGCTGCATTCTTAGAATAAAATCTGCTATTTAGATCTAACTCTTGTTTTGTTATTTAGTTTGTTTTTTTATGTGTAAAATAGCTTTTCATGCTCAGATTTAGTTGATAGGTTGTTAACAGAAAAAGCTTCAAGAAAAGGGCCAACAAACATCTGTGGTTTCACCTCTCCCTTAGTGGGATCAGGAGCTGTGACCAGGATGACTTTGCTGCCCACAAAAACACTGATTTTGCTTTGCCATGCAATCACTAGTGTTTGATTTTCATGTGTAGAAGTTGGTTACAAGTTCAAACTTTCATTTGCTTATTTGCATGAGTTAAAATACATGGTTTCATTGCAGGTCACACTTATGTTCATTCTCTTTACTAACAGCTAGCAAATTAGGTCAACGTAATTAGGTCTTTGAATTCATAAGTCTTTGTTGGTTCGGATTGGAAAAACGACTTGCAGAGCAACTGTACCACTCCTTCATCTGCTTATTCTCCATCAGCACCATCCACTCCACCCTCTACTTAGAACCCTTGCTTCACGTTTTCCATTCGCTCCCAAAACCCTAATTTTTGTGCAACATTGCTTCACTCTCCCTTGAACAAATTGAACTATCCTCGCCATTCCTTAGCTCCATCCATCAGTTCCTAGGCCACTTCAGACCCCTATCCTACCTCCATATCCACTCATGCATCTTCCCTCACTCACCCATGCTCCAAAATCCCATTTCAGAACATCCTGTAGAAATCTCTGAACATCCTGTAGGATCCCCTGCAGACATCCTGTAGAAGCCTGCAAACTCGGTTCCGAAGCACCTGAATGTTGTGGACTTCTGTGGAATGATGTTTTGGATCCCCTGGAACCTTCCCTAGCCCTCCTGACCTTTCCCAAGCTTTCTTTCCCTTCGAACTACCCCTGCACAATCAAACCCTAATAAGAAACAACATCATAATAACTCCAACCACTTAAACAAAAATACAAAAACAATGTTCTTTTCAGTAGAAGTAGTTTAAATTCATGCATCTCATATCACTAGAAGTAATGGCATCATTTCTAGAAGTTTGCACTCCCACCATTGCATCATAGAGATTAGACTAGTCAGATTAGGGTTTACTAGGGTTTCCCTGTTTTGTTGGCTTTCAGTTCATTATTGCAAAGTAGGTTAATTTCCTTTGAGATAGCCTTCGTCCATCATTTAGAAAGCTTCTTCTGAGAACATATAGAAGTTGTCTTGAGCCCTAGCGGACTTGTGCCAACTGACCAAGTGACAGCTACGACAAGAGCTAGTACTTGTGCATACAACACCGTCACTTCCAAGTTTGTTACGAACTACCGGGTTGATAAAATTAAAGAAGGGAGTTCCAGGAGTTGTAGCATTATTGCTACAATACTGGGGCCCACCATCTTTTTGGCGTCGTTGCCGGGGAAGCGGCAGAGTATTGGTGACTGTTGCTATTCTTCTATTTTCTACTACAACCTTCTGCTAAGTAGTTTATTTCATTTCCATTATGCAATTTCATTTATGCAAAAGTAGATTAGCATTTCTTGCTTTCATAGATTAGCATTTCAATTCCGCAATTTCATTTCTGCAAGCGTAGATTAGCATTTCAATTCCGCAATTTCATTTATGCAAGCGTAGATTAGCATTTCAATTTCGCAAGCATAGCTTAGCATTTCATTCGTGCAATTTCATTTGAGCAAAATAGATTAGTCCTTTCCTGCTTTCATTTCAATTCCGCATTTTCATTTTAGCAAGATAGTTAGTTGCAGTTCAATCTATTTCAGTTTTGCAAGTAGAAGTAGAAAAAAAAGCAAAAATCAAGCAAAAATATTTCATTTCATGCCTTGTAGGAGTAGAGATAAGTTAGAAAAATGATTGCAAAACACCCCCACTTCTTCACACAGCCTTCTCTCTTCTTCGATGGCTGTGATTGAAGAACCCCTGGGTGGACATCAAGACATATTTGAAGAACCTCTAGGGGAGAAGAAGAACAAAACATTCCTTTGGAGCAAATGGCTACAAGCAGAGATGTTGGGAGCAACATCTTGTCCAAAGATGAATTTGAAAATCAGATCAAAGATTTCAAGAGTGATATGAGGCAATTTCTTGCCATGCAACTGGATACCTTGCGGATCCAACAGAAGCAAGAGGAAGCCAAGAGGGCTTTGGTCATTTTTTGTCCTAGGTGCACTAGAAAGCATCCTAGGAATGAATGTCCATTGTACTCCATAGAAGTGTGTTTTGTCTGTGAAGAATACCATCCTACAGATCAGTGCCCTTCCTTACCCAGATTCAAAGCTGCATATCAGAGAGGCAAAGGAGCCACTGAATCACTCTATTACATGAACCAAAGTTGGCCGCATGGACCTAGATCTTACCAGCAGGAACTGCAAGGGACACTCGAGACCTATTATGACCCCTATCAAGCCACTTTCATGCCTTCTTGGGGTCCCCCTGCTCATCCTTCCTAGTCTACACCTCCTCCTTGGTCATATTCTCCTTGTTCCTTCACAGATCCATATTATGCCCAACCAGTTGCTCATTCATTTCACTCTTGTGCTCAGCCATAGCCTCAGTGGAATGCACCTTATCAGGAGTGGAGGCCCCAGTACAACTCTCATCACACTCATTTTCCTCCACCACCTACTCATCCACAACCCTCGCCTCCTCCTCCACCAAGGCAACCCCAAATGCCTACCCAACCACAATGCCATCCATCTCCATCTCAATTTCACACCTCCGCTCAACTACCCGTACCATTTCCAAAGCCATACAATGGAGCAGCTCAACCCCATTGCAAATCTGAGGCACAACATGTGCAAATGACTCCTCTTGAGCTCAACGATGTTCACCAAAGCTCAGGAAGAGCAGTGCAAAAAAGAGATCATCTTGAAAGCATTGAAGGATCACATCCATCAAAAGAAGATTCCAAAGAGGAGATCAAAGAACCATGGGCTGCAATTGATGAAGAGAAGAGATCAGAATCAGAGATCGAGAAAGCCTCCTCATGGCTACCATCAAATCTTCCATGTATTCAAGAGAAAGATCAGCAAAAAGAGGAAGATGAGAAAGTCATGTTAGAAGGTGACATGAAGAATGATCCAGATCGGCAAAAGGACCAAGGATATCAAAGCTATATTGAGATATGGTTTCGGAAGGTGACTAAGTTGCAGCAGTACTCTCTTCCTCAGCTATGTTTGATCCCTTCAGAGTCAGATCATTTGGTCTCTGAGATCTGGATACCTATCAAAGCATGCATTTCGAGCCTCCACATCATTTTGTCTCTAATCTCGATGTGCACATGGCTCCATTGGAAGTATTCTTATACTTGAAAATGATTTTCTTTTTCAAGTAGGGTAGGGTAGAAAAAAAAAGAGAAAAGAGAAAAAGAAAAAAAAAATGAAAAAAGAGGAAAATAGAAATCTAAGGTGAAAACCTCCTCGGAGGCGCCTTAGATTGGCTCATTGATTGAAAACCTCCATGAGGCGGTCAATGGGTTGAAAAAAAAAGAGAAAAGAGAATAAGATATTTGGGTGAAAACCTCCCTTGGAGGCGCCCAAGGCAGGCAATTAGGGTGAAAACCTCCATGAGGCGCCCTAGTTGTTTTTCAAAAAAAAAAAAGAGAAAAAGAAAAATAAAAATAAAGCTAATCTCCATTGAATAATTTCATGTTGCAGCAATGACATTGCAGGTTGCAAGAAGGATGTTTCATGACAGGAGGAGCACACAAATCAAGATCAAAGGAATTTTTATTGTGCCTTCTACAGGAAGCTCTGTATTTCTACAGGAAACATCCTGTAGAAGCTTTGGACGAGCCAAATCCAAGTCTAAAATGGAATCTGATGGTGGGAATATGTTGATTAGGCCTACAAGCACTCGTTTGTCCATCCCTTGCCTTTCTCCATCATTTTTTCCACCTCATTGTGCTTCTCATTGTGCTTCTACAGGAACTTCCTGTAGAAATTGTGGGAAACTAGACATGGATTTCAAAAAGTGGTTTGGCGAACATGGTAGCTTCCTCAAGGGTTCAGAAGTCCTCATGCAATCTTCAAACTCCTCCTCCATCATCTCCATACCTGCATCACAGCCCAAGCTCAGTTTTTCCTTCCATGCAAACATTTGCAAAAAGCCTTGAGGTAAAAATCCATAGAGCAAAATTTGTTTTTGCCATAACTTGAAAACCATCCATCCATTTGACAAACCGTTTTATGGGGAATTGTACAAGGGTGATGACAACATGCCTGAGCAGTTTCATGTCGTTCTAGTGCACGGTTTCCAAGAAAGCAGCCTCCATCACCATCAGCCATTTTTGCATTTTCTCCATATCCGTACATCTGTATTAAAACCTGTTTCATGGGGAGATGCACATGGGTGATAGTAGCCTACCCAAGCAGTTTCAGCTGATTCCGATGCACGGTTTTCGAGAAATCGATCTCTGAAATATTCAGCCATTTTCCATTTTTCTCGAAATCCGTGCAGCCATTGATCACGATTTTGCTATGGGAGATGCATAATAATGATAGGAACATGCTCACCGAGTTTCAGATCAATCCGGTTTACCATTTGAGAGCAATGGCGAAAACAAGTTCTGGTTTTGTGACCATGCAGCAGCAGCAGCTTGAAGGTGCAGATCTGAACGTGAAAACAATTGCATGCAGCTCAGATCCGGCCAGAGGACACCTGCAAAAAAAAAAACATTCAAAGATTAGCAGCCAAGCCACATGCAATCAGAAAAACCAATGCATGCAGCAATGACAGGCCACAACAGCTCATGACAACCATTCAACTTCGAGGTATGTGACTGATCTCATTCTTCTATTGCATAAATTTAATTTGAAAACTGCATGAATTGATGGAATGATGGAATTAAGCCACGAATTAGCAAGGCTCAACTGATTTTCTTCTTTAGAACTCAGCCGGCAGTCACGCAGTGCACGTGGACAGTGGACTCACGTAAAAATTAAAAAGATTAAAAGAAAAAACAGTGATAGAGAGTTTAACTCCAATGCAGTTGATTAACGGGAAGAGGACATGCAGCTTCACAGCACTGCCGTCTGCATGTGGCCACGTACACTTGGCCACTTCACTCCCTCACCACAAATCATGCCGTAATTAAAAAATTGCTCGGCTGACTCTCACCATCCGCTGATTAATTTGCATTTGTGACATTCTTAGCTGAAGTATGCATCCTCTGCTCCCACAATCGGTTAACCCATCAACCTCCATGGAGCTTTGCGGCCTGTTCTCGAATTCCACTCATGCATCGGGCTCACTCAAAGGCAGAATCACACTCTACAGGAAACGGGTGGGGTCTTCTATAGGAAAGTATGGCAAAGTCGCCCAGAGCAGAAAAACCCGAGTTTTTCTTCATCAAGTTTAGAGCTTGAAGAAAGTTAATCTCAGGAGATTGAGCTTCATAGGTCTCAAGATACATCTCAGGTCACCATAAAGCTTCACCCGGCATGGTTCCTGCAATACTTTGTCCCATTGGGACTATCCAGTACCCACCAGTAAGAACCGTCACTTCAAGGGCCAAGAAGCATTTAAGAAGCTCTTCGTTTTCTGAAATATCTAGGCCTTATTTAGTGCTACCACATAAGATATTATCATTGAGATCATTCTCAATTAATTTCTCTCCTGAGGCCAAAAGAAGACAGACGAGACTCAGAAGAGATCCAAGTTCCAAAAGGGACAAACTCTAGAAGGAAAAGTTAAGAATATAATCAGATCTGGAGCATTTATATCACTTCCTGATGATGAAGAGGGTTTTCTTCGCTCATCTGAAGTATCTGAGGGCTATGGAAATCTTGATGGAAATATGGATCTACAAATTGGGCAAGATTTTACTGTCCGAGTTTTGCGTATTGAGAGGGGAAGGGTGAATTTGACTATGAAACGAGAGGAAGATGTTGCAGGTTTGAATATGCAACTTAACCAAGGTGAGATTGAAGTTGCTTCCAATCCTTTTGAATTGGCTTTCTGTAAAAATCCTGTTATTTCTGCTTTCTTAAAAGAACAGGAGACTCTGAAGAAATCTGATAAATCAGAAAAACCTCTGGTAGAGGCTGAAGAACAAAATTATGATAAACAGGTAAAAGCACCTGTTGGCACAATTGACTCTGAGGAGGAAGTTGTATCCAATGAGAAAGCTGGTTATGAAATTGCAGAGAAGGAGATGCCTGAAATACCAGAAAAAAACAGAGGATAAAGGCTCTGGAACTACTGCAACTAAGGATGGATTAACAAATGGAAATGCAGAGAAAATAGATGAATCAGTTAGATTAGGAACTGAACAAATACTAAAAAGCGAAATCAGTGACATACAAGGGGATGAAGAGAAGGTTTTTGATTCTACATCAGCAAAAATGGAGGATGTCTTGGCAAATGATTCTGCATATCTAAAAGAGACTGAAAATTTTGAAGCTTTTGAGACAAAGGATGTATTAACAAACAGCATTGCAGAGCAAGTAGATGGATCTTTGACATTATCAACTGAACAAAAAGTTGATGGTGAAAGTTCCAGAGAAGAGGAAAAAGCAGTTTCAGATTTGAATGATGCAGTGTCTGAGTCCAATCCATCTGGTGAAACTATCAGTGTACCTGTGAATGTAAGCCTTCAGCAAGCCACTAAAACAGAACAAGTTGAGACAATACTGCAGGCAAAATTAGAGAAAATTGGTTCTACAAGAAGCTAGCAGATTGTTTCTACAGGAAGCTAGCAGACTGTTTCTACAGGAAGCCAGTGAACTGTTTCTACAGGAAGTTCGAAAAGAGGGAAGCCAAAGGATAAATCAGCCGAGATGTTAGCCAAAGAAGCCACCAGGGCCATCAAAGACGAGGAGAGAGATTGGTTGCTCAAAGGATGAGCAACACTTTCAGTAGGGGGTGATGATGAGCCCCAAAAATGGACAATTATTTGGGCTCATTCAACCTCCTAAGTTGACTTAATCCACCATTCTCATTGGTTTATTGCATGTTTTTGATTATTTTTATGTTAATAGAGTGAATTTGGTTAGTCATTATGCCAACAAGTCTAATGGGTGCTTTGTGTAGCCTTTTTGGTCAACTTGGAGACAAAATTGAAGGTCTTAATGAGCACTTGGCAGCCAAATTCGTGGGAGAACAAGCTAGAGGATTTGTAGGAAGGTGTACCCCTCATTTATGGGCCCTTACCTCGAATTCTCCACCATCAGCTCGGAGTTCAAAGGCCACCAAATCAATGAGCACAAGGGCAGCCAAGCAAGTCAAGTTGGACTGCTGTTAACTAAGGGTCTTGGGCAGCCAAGTCCCTAAATTTTAGGAGGACTGTTGGGTCCTCAAATTGTATAAATAAGAGGGCTTAAGACCTCATTTCAGTTAGTCAATTTGGTTAGCCAGTTAGTCATTTTGTTTTAGCCATTAGTTAGCTAGTTTGTAGTTCGATTTTTATGCAATAGATTAGCTTTGCTTTCAGCTCACATTCAAGTTCTTCTTGTGGACAGTTTTAATGTAACTCTTCATTTCTTTATCAATAAAGATGAATCCAGCTTTGCACCAGCTCTAAATCTCTCTTAGGAGGTTGTAGCTCTTGGGGTTTGGCCCATCTCAAGTGCCCAATACCTCCTTTGATTATCTTTATGTGTTTTTGCTGCATTCTTAGAATAAAATCTGCTATTTAGATCTAACTCTTGTTTTGTTATTTAGTTTGTTTTTTTATGTGTAAAATAGCTTTCCATGCTCATATTTAGTTGATAGGTTGTTAACAGAAAAAGCTTCAAGAAAAGGGCCAACAAACATCTGTGGTTTCACCTCTCCCTTAGTGGGATCAGGAGTTGTGACCAGGATGACTTTGCTGCCCACAAAAACACTGATTTTTCTTTGCCATGCAATCACTAGTGTTTGATTTTCATGTGTAGAAGTTGGTTACAAGTTCAAACTTTCATTTTCTTAGTTGCATGAGTTAAAATACATGGTTTCATTGCAGGTCACACTTCTGTTCATTCTCTTTACTAACAGCTAGCAAATTAGGTCAACGTAATTAGGTCTTTGAATTCATAAGTCTTTGTTGGTTCGGATTGGAAAAACGACTTGCAGAGCACCTGTACCACTCCTTCATCTGCTTATTCTCCATCAACACCATCCACTCCACCCTCTACTTAGAACCCTTGCTTCACGTTTTCCATTCGCTCCCAAAACCTAATTTTTGTGCAACATTGCTTCACTCTCCCTTGAACAAATTGAACTATCCTCGCCATTCCTTAGCCCCATCCATCAGTTCCTAGGCCACTTCAGACCCCTATCCTACCTCCATATCCACTCATGCATCTTCCTGTTGGCATTATGATTCAGGTGTTGTCCTTGATGGCAACCCATTCAGGTGATAGATCACTATTCTTGTTGATCAGCTCTCTATTTTTAAGAAGGACGCAGGCAATCTGTTCAGAAAGTGCGTCCCCGCAGGTATACCATGCAGAACCCGCGTCCAGGGACGCAGGCCAGCCATTCAGGGGGTGCGTCCACCCAGTGCACACATTTCAAGACAGAGAAAAGCACGTGGGGGTTTCTTGTGTGGTTTCTAGCCGATGGTTTTGTGTTTCTATGGTGTCGGCTCGTGGTATTGTTCCATGTTTTGGGGAGGAGCTTGCCTATATAAAGCAAAGGAGTTCATTTGGATTAATCATGTTTTTGGTTGAACATCTTATGAGGGTAAGATCTGGTCTAGATCTAAACAAGGCGAATCTGATGGACCGAGATCTCTTCGGCTCTTGCTCGGATCTGTAGATCTGATTGTCTGGGTTACTTCTAAAGTCTTGAAATCATCTTTGCCCAGAGGGACGCAGGTGCAGTAAGGGTTCAGGTGCGTCCGGGACGCAGGAGCGAAGCGTTTCAGGTGCGCCGGACGCAGGTGCAGGAAGGGTTCTGGTGCGCCGGGACACAGGCAGTTCAATAGACTCAGTGCGAGGGACGCAGGCTAGCAGTTGAGCAGGGTGCGTCCGGGACGCAGGCTAGCAGTTGAGCAGGGTGCGTCCAGGGACTCAGGTCAGCAGTTGAGCAGGGTGAGTCCAGGGACTCAGGCTAGCAGTTGAACAGGGTGAGTCCGGACTCAGGCTGGCAGTTGAGCAGGGTGCTTCCTTCTCTTAAAATCCTTGTTTATCATTGTTATGTTCTGGGTTTTGGTCCTATTATTGTTGATCTGGTTACTACAGTTGATTGGGTGATTCTCTTACACTTGATGATCAATTAATGCTTATGGATCCAGTTTGAAAATTTATGAAAAGTGGTCCTTGTATGAAAAGAAGTAGGGGGTTGTAGCTCCCTTCCAGGAGAGACTGGAAAACGAGAGAGAGTTGTAGCTCTCTGCAGGTTGCAGCCTGCGTACTGGTAAAGGACTGCACCAGTACAAAATCATTGTAAAAGAATTTCTAAATTGAAAGAAGATAGAGACATATTGCAGCAGGTGGTTTTCTTCCACATTGGGTTTCCACCTTACATCTTGTGTTCTTTGGTGTGACTGTCTATTTTCTTTGTTCATGCTCATTATTTTATGGTACTGATATGAAAGAATAATTCAAAAGATCAAATAAGGAAGATTTGTTAAATTGCTAGATAATACTGATTCACCCCCCCTCTCAGTATTATTTCCAACAATTGGTATCAGAGCAGGTCCTTCAGAAAAGCTTGATCGCTTGAAGGTAGATCGTTCATCATGAGCAACTACGAGAGAGAAGCATCAATCAGGCCACCGGTTTTTGATGGGACAAACTTCAATTATTGGAAGGTAAGAGTTACTGCATATCTTCAATCTCTTGGTACAGAAGTTTGGGACATTGTAGAAACAGGCTATGCTTTTCCTTCAGCTACTCCTACAGATCCAGCTGAGAAAAAGAAGTATGAAACAAATGCAAAAGCAGTCAGTACTCTATTAGGAAGTATATCCCAAACAGAATTCATGAAGGTAATGCACTTCAAATCAGCAAAAGAAATATGGGACAAAATGATCACAAGCTATGAAGGAGATGAACAGGTAAAACAAGCTAAACTTCAAACTCTCAGGATTCAATATGAGACTCTCAAGATGTATAATGATGAAAGTGTGGCTAATTATTTTCTTCGGGTAGATGAGATTGTTAATTGTATGAAAAATTTGGGTGAAGAAATAAAAGAGTCTATAGTAGTTCAAAAGATTCTAAGATCATTATCCCCCAAGTTTGAATCTAAAGTATCTGCAATAGAAGAAAAAGAAAATCTCCGTGTTCTCACTATGTCTCAGCTACATGGAATTCTAACTGCTTATGAAATGAGAAAGGGAGGTCCATCAGACAGAAGGGAGGCTGCTTTTAAGGCATCAGGCAAAGAAGATCACTATGAAGCAAGCCATGTTCCAGAAGAAGAGGAAGAAGAATCAAATTTTGTCAGAAATCTTCAAAGGGGTTCTGGAAGGTTCAGAGGTAAGCTACCTTTCAAATGCTTTGCTTGTGGAAGAGTAGGTCATTATGCTGCAAAATGTCCTTATAAGGATAAAGGAAAGGAACCAGCTAGATGGAACAAGAAACAAAGTGCAAATAAGAAAAGCTACTACACCCATGAAGATAGTGATGGCTTATCAAACAGTGATGAAGATGAACAAGGTAATAAATATAGGTTGTTAATGGCATTTGAAGATGATGATTATGAGGATGCTGTAGATGTGGATAACCTTTATGATGAAATTACTAGACTCAAGAGATGTATAGAAGAAAAGAACATGATCATTGATACTCTACAATTTCAAATTGATGAAAAGGAAAAACATCTTGAAAAATTAGAAGGTGAAATTGTTGGTCTTAGAAAAGAAATTGAGAAAACAAAAGCTATTAATCTCAAGTTTGTCAAAGGATCTGAAACTTTGGATGAGATTATCAGTGTGCAGCGGTCTCCACTAAATAAGACAGGTCTGGGCTATAATGGAGAAACTTCTCAAGCATCCACTTCAAAAAGTTATCTTGATGCAGCAAGAAGAAATGAGCAAAAGCACAATGAAGATCATCAGGTAAAGCAGGGACAAACTTCAAACAGAAACTATCAGGGGCAATCCAGCTTAAGGGTGAACAAAAGCCACAACCAGCCACAGGTAAAATCTTCCCAGTTTGGTTCAAAAATAGATGAAAATAGAAATTACAATCAGTTGGCTGGTAGATTCAATAACCGCAGAAGCTTCTTCAATGGACAATGCTTTTCTTGCCATAACTTTGGTCACAAAGCAGCTCAATGTGTTGCGTATAAAACAATCATGACTAGGGAAGCTCAAAAACAAAGAAGTATGACAGGGATTACAAAAAAGACCTATAACAACTTTTCGGCTCTTGAAAATGAAGTTGAATGTTCTATTTGCAATAATTTTGGTCATGAAGACTTTGAATGCAGAAGCAGGTTTCAGGAAAGAAAGGAACAAGAACGGAAAAAGGAACAAGCCTCAGGAACCAAAACATGGAGAATAAAGGAACCTCAAACAGAAAGATGTGGGATAGCATTTTATGCAGAAGGACAGGAAAATCTATGGTACATTGACAGTGGATGTTCGAAGCATATGACAGGTGATAAAGAAAAACTTGAGTCTTATTCTATTTTAGAAAAGGGAAAGAAAGTCTCTTTTGGAAATGATACTCCTGCAACTATAAAAGGAAAAGGTATTGCTCCTTTAAAAGAAGATGTTAAGGCTGGAAATGTTTTGTTTGTTGATGGATTGAAGCATAATCTACTAAGTGTCAGCCAGATGTGTGATCAAAGAACCGAGGTTATATTCAGATCAAATGGATGTCTTGTTCGTGATCTTGATACAGGTAAAACAGTTCTCAAAGGGAAAAGAACTCCAAATAATCTATACATATTTGAAGAAGGACAACAACAATGCTATCTAAGCAAGGATGAAGAGCACTGGTTATGGCATCGAAGGTTGGGACATCTAAGCTTCTCACAAATAAGGAAAGCATGCAAATATCAGGCAGTTCGCGATCTTCCAGATATCAAAATTCCTGACAACACCATATGCAGATCATGTCAGTTTGGAAAACAAACCAGGACTAACTTTCCAGAGAAAGAAGGATCAGCTAGCATGCCTCTTGAGCTAGTACATACAGATGTATGTGGACCATTCAGGAAAAGAACACCTAGAGGAGAGGAATACTTGATATTATTTATTGACGATTTCTCCAGGTTTGTTTGGTTAGGACTTATGAAGCACAAAGATGAAGCATTCGAAAAATTCAAATCCTTCAAAGCCTTGGTTGAAAATGAATCAGGTCACAAAATTAAGTGCCTCAGATCCGACAGAGGTGGGGAATTTACTTCAAATGAATTTTTCGATTTCTGTGATGAACATGGGATAAGGAGAGAATTCTCTACAGCTAGAACTCCTCAGCAAAATGGAGTTGTTGAAAGAATGAACAGAACAATCCAACAAATGGCTCGTGCTATGCTTGATGAATCAGGAACTCCCGCAACTTTCTGGGGTGAAGCTGCACATGCTGCGGTTATTATTCTCAACAAGACAAATGTTCGGGTGAACAGCACTCAAACTCCTCATGAGCTCTGGAGTGGTAAAACTCCTTCGGTAAAGCACTTCAAAATCTTTGGGAGCAAATGCTATATCAAGAATACTGAGGAGCAGCTTGGCAAACTTGATCCTAGAGCAGATGAAGGCATTCTTCTTGGCTATTCTCCACATAGCAAAGCATACAAATGCTACAATAAAAGACTTGGCAGAATTGTTGACAGCATTGATGTAGTGGTTGATGAGAAGGGATACATTCCTAGGCAAATACATCGTGAAGACATCGAAGAAGATGAAAGCTACCCTCAAAGACAGAATGATGAAGAAGAAGAACCTCAAGAAGAATCTCAAGAAGAACCTCACGAAGACGTAGAAGAACGAACAAGAATAGAAGAAAAGACTCCATCCAGATATGTTCAGAAGAACCATCCAGAATCTCAGATCATGGGACAGAAAGAAGCAGGTATACAAACTAGAAGAACAGTTGCAGAAGCTTCAAGCTATTTGGCATTACTCTCCTCTACTGAACCACAAAATGTGAAAGAGGCATGCAAAGATGAATGTTGGGTGAAAGCAATGGATGAAGAACTTGAGCAAATCGAAAAGAACAACACTTGGGAGCTGGTTCCTAGACCAAAGGATAAGAATGTTATCGGAACAAAATGGGTCTTCAAAAATAAATTGAATGAAAATGGAGAAGTAATTAGAAACAAAGCCAGACTTGTTTGTAAAGGGTATGCACAGCAAGAAGGAATAGACTTTGAAGAAACTTTTGCTCCTGTTGCAAGACTTGAGGCCATCCGAATGTTCCTTGCTCTCTCAAGTTTTCAGAACTTCAAAGTATTTCAAATGGACGTAAAATCAGCCTTTCTGAATGGAGACTTGGAAGAAGAAGTGTACATTGAACAGCCAGATGGGTTCATTCTTGGAAATGATCCAAATCTTGTATGCCGATTGAAAAAGGCTCTCTATGGTCTCAAACAAGCCCCAAGGGCTTGGTACTACCGGTTGGACAAATATCTTCATCAACAAGGTTTTTCAAAAGGTTCAGCAGATAGCAATCTATATATAAAAGTTGAAAATGACAAATTGCTAATACTTGTTGTGTATGTAGATGACATTATTTTTGGCAGCAATGAAGAAGCTATGAGTCAAAGCTTTGCCTCAGTCATGCAGAAAGAATTTGAAATGTCCTTGCTAGGAGAACTGACATACTTCCTTGGTTTGCAAATCCAACAAAAGGAAGGAGGAATCCTTTTATCTCAAACCAAGTATCTCAAGCAGATTTTGAAGAAATATGGCATGGAAGATGCAAAACCAGTATGTACACCCATGGTCACAGGATGTAGTCTCAGTGCAAATGATGAATCTGCAGCAGTACATCAACCAACCTACAGATCTATGATTGGAAGTTTACTATATTTGACAGGTACCCGACCGGACATCATGCATGCAGTTGGAATAGTTGGAAGATTTCAGGCAAATCCGAAGGAAACTCATCTTCAGGCAGTGAAGAGAATTTTCAAATATCTTCAAGGGACTCAAAATTATGGCTTATGGTATCCTAGAGATACAGATCTCACTCTTCATGCTTATACAGATGCAGATTGGGCCGGAAGCGTGGATGACAGGAAAAGCACAAGTGGTGGTGCGTTCTTTATGGGTTCCAGACTGGTATCTTGGTTCAGCAAGAAACAGAGTTCAATTGCCTTGTCTACAGCTGAAGCAGAATATGTTGCTGCTGCATCTTGTTGCACCCAACTCCTTTGGATGATGCAGACTTTGCAGGATTATCAAATCACTTGTACACCTCCAATCCCTATCTTATGTGACAACACAAGTGCAATCAGCATCTCAAAGAATCCGGTTATGCATTCAAAAACCAAGCACATACCAATCAAGTACCATTTTCTCCGGGAACAAGTACTTGAACAGAAGGTCAAGTTGGAGTATGTTCCTTCTAAGGAACAAGTTGCTGATATTTTCACCAAACCGTTGCCCAGGGACACTTTTGAATACCTCAGGCAAAAGCTGGGGGTTGTTGATGCATCATCTTATTGTTGAACATCTTCTTATTGGTGGTATAGGCTCAGGGGGAGCACATAATGCATTGTTGGCATTATGGAGAAGGAGATCTTGGAAATAGCTGCAATATGTCTCTATCTCTTTCATGGTGGTACGCTGCTGCAGATCAGGTTCATAGGGGGAGCATGAGCGTAGGGGGAGAATACCCTTTGCCCTTGATGTCAAAGGGGGAGAATGAAGCTGAAGATCATGAGGTTGCCATCAAGTCCAAAGGGGGAGATTGTTGGCATTATGATTCAGGTGTTGTCCTTGATGGCAACCCATTCAGGTGATAGATCACTATTCTTGTTGATCAGCTCTCTATTTTTAAGAAGGACGCAGGCAATCTGTTCAGAAAGTGCGTCCCCACAGGTATACCATGCAGAACCCGCGTCCAGGGACGCAGGCCAGCCGTTCAGGGGGGCGTCCACCCAGTGCACACATTTCAAGACAGAGAAAAGCACGTGGGGGTTTCTTGTGTGGTTTCTAGCCGACGGTTTTGTGTTTCTATGGTGTCGGCTCGTGGTATTGTTCCATGTTTTGGGGAGGAGCTTGCCTATATAAAGCAAAGGAGTTCATTTGGATTAATCATGTTTTTGGTTGAACATCTTATGAGGGTAAGATCTGGTCTAGATCTAAACAAGGCGAATCTGATGGACCGAGATCTCTTCGGCTCTTGCTCGGGTCTGTAGATCTGATTGTCTGGGTTACTTCTAAAGTCTTGAAATCATCTTTGCCCAGAGGGACGCAGGTACAGTAAGGGTTCAGGTGCGTCCGGGACGCAGGAGCGAAGCGTTTCAGGTGCGCCGGACGCAGGTGCAGGAAGGGTTCTGGTGCGCCGGGACGCAGGCAGTTCAATAGACTCAGTGCGAGGGACGCAGGCTAGCAGTTGAGCAGGGTGCGTCCGGGACGCAGGCTAGCAGTTGAGCAGGGTGCGTCCAGGGACTCAGGTCAGCAGTTGAGCAGGGTGAGTCCAGGGACTCAGGCTAGCAGTTGAACAGGGTGAGTCCGGACTCAGGCTGGCAGTTGAGCAGGGTGCTTCCTTCTCTTAAAATCCTTGTTTATCATTGTTGTGTTCTGGGTTTTGGTCCTATTATTGTTGATCTGGTTACTACAGTTGATTGGGTGATTCTCTTACACTTGATGATCAATTAATGCTTATGGATCCAGTTTGAAAATTTATGAAAAGTGGTCCTTGTATGAAAAGAAGTAGGGGGTTGTAGCTCCCTTCCAGGAGAGACTGGAAAACGAGAGAGAGTTGTAGCTCTCTGCAGGTTGCAGCCTGCGTACTGGTAAAGGACTACACCAGTACAAAATCATTGTAAAAGAATTTCTAAATTGAAAGAAGATAGAGACATATTGCAGCAGGTGGTTTTCTCCCACATTGGGTTTCCACCTTACATCTTGTGTTCTTTGGTGTGACTGTCTATTTTCTTTGTTCATGCTCATTATTTTATGGTACTGATATGAAAGAATAATTCAAAAGATCAAATAAGGAAGATTTGTTAAATTGCTAGATAATACTGATTCAGCCCCCCTCTCAGTATTATTTCCAACACTTCCCTCACTCACCCATGCTCCAAAATCCCATTTCAGAACATCCTGTAGAAATCTCTGAACATCCTGTAGGATCCCCTGCAGACATCCTGTAGAAGCCTGCAAACTCGGTTGCCGAGCACCTGAACGTTGTGGACTTCTGTGGAATGATGTTTTGGATCCCCTGGAACCTTCCCTAGCCCTCCTGACCTTTCCCAAGCTTTCTTTCCCTTCGAGCTACCCCTGCACAGTCAAACCCTAATAAGAAACAACATCATAATAACTCCAACCACTTAAACAAAAATACAAAAACAATGTTCTTTTCAGTAGAAGTAGTTTAAATTCATGCATCTCATATCACTAGAAGTAATGGCATCATTTCTAGAAGTTTGCACTCCCACCATTGCATCATAGAGATTAGACTAGTCAGATTAAGGTTTACTAGGGTTTCCCTGTTTTGTTGGCTTTCAGTTCAATATTGCAAAGTAGGTTAATTTCCTTTGAGTTAGCCTTCGTCCATCATTTAGAAAGCTTCTTCTGAGAACATATAGAAGTTGGCTTGAGCCCTAGCGGACTTGTGCCAACTGACCAAGTGACAGCTACGACAAGAGCTAGTACTTGTGCATACAACACCGTCGCTTCCAAGTTTGTTACGAACTACCGGGTTGATAAAATTAAAGAAGGGAGTTCCAGGAGTTGTAGCATTATTGCTACAATACTGGGGCCCACCAACTTCCACGGTATCTACATCCAGGCGTGAAAGGATCCAAACCAGAAATGGTATGATTTACCATACTTAGCTACGGATGATGCCAATTTCCGAGGTCCTTAAGCGATGGCTAGCATATTGGCACACAACATCAGATTTGGCCACTGGGACTAGCAAGTCCGCGGAGAAGCAGAAAAAGGAAGTGGCATGTTTGAAGGTTCAGCAGTTGGTTGAAAAGAGAAAGAAGGACATTGAGGAGAAGGCTCGAGTAGAAGTGGAGCGTGCCACAAAAGAACAAGCCAAGAAGTAAGAGCGCGGTTCTTATGGGAGCCAGAAATATCCTTCACCCCAGACGGAGGAAGAGGAGAGGTCAAAACAGGGTGGGGGGGATCAGGAAAGCACTCCCTTCTGGGTGAAGTCGTACAGGGAGCAAGAAAAGGAAGGACCGTGCAAAAATACCAAAGCTTCTAAGTCGTCGCTTGATCTAATCACCTTGACAGAGGGCAACTTAGATGACATTGTTGATAAGGTAAGGGATACGACTGAAGAACTACTGCAACAATTTGAGCAACAACAAAATAGGCACTAAGTACCATATAGACGGGTTTGTACTCCAGGAAGGTACAGGGCAAGGTAGTGTGACATCAACTAGTTTAGCATCGGGGACCACTCAAGTAGTAGAGTTGGTTCGATCCTTGGATCTCTGGGTAGTCGCAATGCCTAATGGAGCTTTGAGCGCAGATATGGATGTTGACAAGGCCACTATCAACGCTTTGAGAAACATTGGTCTGACCTTGGCTGTGCTCCCTAGTGAATTCCTTCACATACTACAAGTAGGTGTGATTGCAGAGATCAAGGCCCGAGAGTAGCACGTGCTAAGCTTGATAAGCGAATAGAAAGTCAATAATGTTCGTGGAAAAACAACAATGATAACTGTAAAAAGGTTCAGGAGCAGAACGAGTGCATTGTGGCTGTGGTAGGAAAAGCATGCATAACAGTTCCAGAACTACACATCCCAGAAGAAGCGTCGTTAGAGGCCAAGATTCGAAAATTGGCTGCAGGTGTGCGCCATGGTTCAGCTTGAGTTGAACCTGAAGATTACAGAACTTGAGTTGAAGTCACAACCTTCTAGTCCACCAGAGGTAAGAGAACATCGTGTTGCCACTGTGAAAGATGGAGTCCATGGAGGTATTTACAACTCTGCAGAAAGATCCTAACCTGTAGAAGTTGAACATAGAGGCGTGAGAATTACAGTAGAAATATGATGAGGTAAGGGCAATGGCGCGCACCGTCACTATAACGCAAAGGTTGGTAAAGCTACAGGAGGCAAAACAACTGCTTGAACAGGTGGAAGCAGCGCAACACAAAGAGGTAGTCTTCAAGGCTAGATTGGGGCCTTGGCTGGATGAGGCCTATGTTATCTCCACCACCATTGGGGAGAAGTTGGCCAGCTTGCAGGAAACACAATAGAAGATCCAAGAAGATAGTGCAGGACCAGCAATAGAGTAGCTGGTGGAGCAGGTCAAGCAGGAAGCCACATAGAGCACAGCTGAAGTAGCAGTGGTGCAAGTGGAGTTGGGAGGTCTTCGCAGTAAGATCTCCAAGCCAATAGAGTAAATCGAGGGTGAGTCATGGTATTTTTGTTGGGGCCTATTGGGACAGGGTCCCGTAGGGTAAAATTTGGGGAAAAAGCCCCATTTTTAGGGCAGAAAGACCAAGTTTTGTTATGTAAAATGTAAAGTCTCTGCAAGTTGTGCTTGCGGAGCATGTAGATGTTAAAGTGTCATAAAGGGTTTTACCCTTTGTTTATGTAAATTACATGGGCTTTTATAGATCCACCCATGGTTCACAGACCATGTGATTGTATAAAAAAGGGAGTCTTAGAGAATCTAAGGTAGCTAAGTAGTTCATGACGATGAAGACAAACGTAATGGGTCAGTAGAAGTGAAAAGCGAAGAGTCTTAGAATAGAAGAGAGGCATTGCAGCTGAGTGTGCAGAGGCCTAGAGTAGAGTCCGCAGCTAAGTGCACGGACCCTTGCAACTGAGTGCACAAGGTAGTATTGAGTTTTTAAGAAGATATGAAGTATCAATAAAGCGATTATTCTGGAAATATCTGTGATTATGCGATTATGTTATGATGTATAATGGGTTTATGAACTAATACTTTATTGATGAGCGATCTTGCATGTTTTATATTGTTATATGAACACAAGTAATAATATCTATTTATGCAAAGGATATCTTAATGCATGTTAAAGTTATCAGATACTTAAGCTGATTTGGGTAAGTACAGAAGTAGGAGTAATTATAGAGGCACATAAGGGGTTGAATCACTTGTTTTGGCTTGATGGGCCTTGACCCAGGTTCAACGTTAGTCAACAAGGCAAATCCCTACACTACTGTCCTTTCGACATCAGTCCATAGAGCGTGGATCGAAGTCTCACCCAAAGCAGTATGGGGGGATGCAGGAACCAAGTTTCCACACCCTGAGATGGTTGTGATGTCGATCTATACTTCCTGATCCTACCTTTGTGCAGGTCGATAAGATTCTAGGGCTTATCGATGTTCCTTCTCTTCCGTATTTTAGTACCTTCGCGATGGTACCCAAATGATCTTCGCGTAGCCCTAACCTGAGGTCCAGGCACTTATGCACCATAGTGACTGCGTTACTGTATAAGTTCCCAAGTTATCTTAAGTGTTACCTAATCTACCATGCATTTACAGTTACCTTTGCATAATCCTTTATTCTTGCTTGCATTCATTTAATATATATAATCGAATACATTCACACATTAAATAAGCATTATAATGTAAACCCAGATCGTATCATAATATAATTAGATGCATTAGACAGAGAAAATATACACAATGATTTGCAAATTACTTCTCTTTATTGATATCTCAAGTTCAATACAGAATCGATCCACCCCGCGCACACAATTGCAGGGGTTCGTGCACTTAGCTACAAAGCCTCTACCTATGCTAAGACCTGAGAACAATTAGAACTTCTTACCCGCAAAATCCTTCTTGCTTCTTTTTCTCTACTACTACTTTCTTCGACTCTTCTAAAACTTCCTTTTTATATAATCCCATGGTCGACAGACCATGGGTAGATCTTTACAGCCGACATGAGACTTCAAAAAACAAGGGTGGACAACCCTTTGACCTCTTCTTGCTCCATGACCACAAAATGCATAGGATTTACACCTTTATTACAAAATTTTGGCCTTCTGCCCCAAAACTAGCTCTTGGGGAACCCGTTCCCAACAACCTGTTTAGGGTCCACAAAAGACAGTCATAGAATTTTGTGAAGGTCTATAGGTCGATTAAGAGAAGTATATCGATAAGTCCTAAAGGGCTTATTGATTTGTGCAAAGGTAGAGTTAGGGCATAAAATGACATTACACTAATCTCTAGGTGCGGAAACTTAGTTCCAGCATCCCCCCATACTGCTTCGGGTGAGACTTCAGTCCGCGCCCTGTGGATTGATGCCAAAAGGGCTAATAGTGTAGGGATTTTTTTAGCTAAACTTAACTCTAAACCTGGGTCAGGACCCATTAAGCGAATAGCAATATTGTCTCCGTGTGCCGTTGAAATGGGAGGATTTCCCCCCAGTTCATTGGAACCTGAAGAAACGAAAAGAACCTAAGAAGTATGAGCTTCACTCTCTATGAAAAAGGTACAATCAATTGAAGGTGGAATCGAGTCAACCATTTTCTCAACGAATGGATGGTTGAGAAAAAACTCATGGGATTCACATTCAAAGTGAGTGGGATTGGCTGGAGACAGATTCTGATCAATCACTTCATCAACTAGTGGAGGCTTAGGGGAAAGCTTTTGATAACTAGCTGAAAGACAAGGCTGAGAAGCTATTAGGTTTTCCAACACTTTTAAGGCTTCATCCATATAAGGAAAAAGGATAATAGGATGATTCCCTTCACATAAACTATAGGGAAAATTAATTTTACACTTCTTCCCATGGACCTTATAATCACTAGTTGTTGGTTTGTCACCAACATTATCTCTAGAAGGTGACGACAAAGGCTGATGTGAGATTGTGAACCGCACTTCTAATACCTGTGGAATACCAGGGAAATTTCTAAGAAGGTGGTCATCCTTACATAACTTGCAATGGAATTTAACTTTGTGGGGATGATTGGAAGGTTTCTCCATAATAATTTCATTGGTAGCAGTGGTTTCTTGCTTCCCCCCCACCCCCCCCCCCCCCCCCCCCCCCCTACTTCCTTTGCTTCTTATTCTTCATCATTTTCTTGTTCTTCTTAGCTTCTTGGTTACTAGAATCAATACTTTTAGCAAGTGAGGAGGAAGAAAGGGATGGAGAAACAGTAGGTGAAGAAGGCAAAGGGTCAACTTTAGTATCAAATTGAGGTTGATGTTATTCAGGTGGAGGAGAACTTGGTTAAGGAGAAGTTAGGACATTCAGAACCATAGGGGTTGAAAACAACCAAACTGGAAAACCAATGGTAATTCTGGGAAGGGACAACATTTCTATAAAAGGAGCACCATTATTTCCAAAAGAAGGAAAAGGACCAGGATTACCGTCAGAGGGGTTTATTTTATTGGTAAACTCAGGAACTGTTTCCATTAGTCTCAACCTAAGATATACTAGGGAGATGTTCCATTGTGATGATGTTGTTTCGTGGTCAATTAATTGATTTAGAAATTAAAGACAAAATAAAACAAATGGGTAACTAGGAAGATAAGGATTACTCAGTTACTGTGAACTGCAATATACCACCTTGGTAAACCAAGGATTTATGTATGTGCAAGAAATATCCCCTAATGTTGTATTTGGTGTATCACAATATGCAAGGCGACTGACTCGGTTACCTATGGACGGATAACAACCTAGTGGGGACTTCCAAAATATAATCGAAGGTACATGGAAGCGCAGTCCGTAGTAGTGTTGTCTAATGCATAACCATTCGATGAGAGAATTCTAGTATACTTATCATGCATGAAGAGCCATTCGATATACCCAAAGGTACATGGAGAACGATCTGATACACTTATGTACGTGGAATGAGATATCACCTCTGGTGTTATCACCAAAATAGGACCCTGATAGGCTGCTGATCAGACTATCTCAGTGTAACTATTTCAAACCAACTTTTGGCTGAGGCTTAGCCTCCTCAACCTGAGAGGGCTCTCTCAAAGGTTAATGATTTTGATAAAGATTAGATGGCTAACTCTATGAAACAAGTATGAAAAATATGAATGGTGGAAACACATTAAACAAAACTATCCATTGGGCTTATGGAGTCAACAACACCTCAATATAACAATGAACTCAACCTTACATGGAAGTCAAGGCATTCAGCGTTTAAATATTCAGAACATAAAATCATATGGGACACACAGTTTATGCATGTATACAGGAAGTCAGAGCACATTCAGTGAATTCTGAGTGATTATACATCCATACCACTGTAAGAATTAAGAAAAAGGACAACATCACATATTTTGAACATGAAAAACCCTTCATGAATCCTGAGACGCAAAGTCAAGCATGTATTATTGAAAATGAGTCATACATATGCCAAATACAAGTTTTTCCATAAAAAATTCCAACCCTTTGTACATCAGATGTTCTTCTATATATAGAGCTCTTTACATGCTTGGATTCCTTCCTCCATCATGAGGGGAATTCGAATTTACCATCAGTGACACCTATTCTAACCATAAAACAAGACTTTAAATGCATTTGACACCTAACTAGTAGTCCTAGAGACCTAATACAACTAGGAGTGTAACTCCTTATTATGATTACAACAAACTTATCTAAACATTTAAAAAATTATTTGACACCTAACACTCCATGAAGTCGAATTTGATGAAGCCTCCCACGTGGTCACCCAACTGCTGATGACAAACCCTAGAAATTAGGGAACATGTTTCCCTGTTTTTAGGATTAGATACTTGAAAACTGGCACGTGGGACAGAGCCTTTATCTCTTCATCCATGACACATTTTACAAAACTGAAGGAGGTTTTTGTAGCCCATGTTTTCCATAATAAAAACCTCTCCTGGTTTTTTAAAACATTTCTCCAGATGTCCAGAAACTGTCCTTGAAAAACACGTGTCAAACAGGAAACTGTCCCTTGCTCTGTTCTGGCTGAAAAATAGGTCTTGGGACAGAGGTCATAACTTCTCATAAAAAATGTATTTGGAAAAACGAAAGGATTTTTTTGTGAACCAATATGTGGTTAACACAAACCTCTCTTGGTTTTTTGAAACATCTTTTCTACCGCCCAGAATGAGTCTTTGAAAAACAGGTGTAAAACAGGAGATGAAAAACTGCACCTACAGCAGTTTCGTAGCGCAACTTTGGTCCTTCATTTCTCCCAGATCATAATGGATTTGAAGAAAATGGAAGAGGTTTTTGTACTTTAGTATCTTAGGAATAAAAACCTCTTTCAATTTTTAGAGATGATTTTTCAACTGCTCAAAAAAGCTTCTGGAAGTTAACTAGTAAAACAGTTTTTTCTGCTGAAACAGGCTGCTACAGGGGTTTCGTAGCGCTATGAAAACACTGATTTCATAGTGCAAAACAGGATTTTTACACTGTCTGCGCTACGAAAACGTGGATTCGTAGCTAGTTTCAAAATTTCTCCGAAATTATGTGAGATATTTCTTCTAAACACATGGTGAGGCTTCTAGGACATGGAATGAGGCTATCAAACTTTATTTGAAGATGGACATGAGACTCTAACCCTATGACTTAGACTCTAAAACATAAAAATGACTTCACCATGACTTGACCATGGCTGATACAAGAATTGAGAAACCATGTAAGTTGTCCAAATTTTTTAAGGAAGTTTTACAGTGATAACAGTGGCTCCACTAGGGATAGTGTGCCCTTGTGGTACATTAAGAACCTGTAGCTCCAGTGCCGCTATCCATCCTCTAGAAGAAAACTTTGAACTTCTGCCCAATTTGCTCCTCAAGCCTTGAATGATTTTTTGTAAGAAGAATTCAAACTGTACCTACTGAAATAGATGCTTAGTCAACCTACCCTGAGCTTATTTGC
Organism: Pinus tabuliformis; assembly: GCA_031772625.1. Lineage (NCBI taxonomy): Eukaryota > Viridiplantae > Streptophyta > Pinopsida > Pinales > Pinaceae > Pinus > Pinus tabuliformis. The sequence goes on from CM062807.1 coordinate 1,170,274,731, forward strand.
ACATTCCTACCTACCCTATCAGCTGCAAGCTCCACTTGTAGCTTAAGCAACATGATATTTCCAATAAAGCCAATCAATTGTCCTTTCTGATATGGGAGTCTCTCGACTGCATTCAACCTCAAAACAACCATGATAGTGAGATGACCAAATCAACTTATAATGTACCTGATCTTCATAATGCAAATGAAAATGAAATACTGGTGTGCAAAGCTTTGCCATGTATTCACTTATAGGGTCAAAGAAGACATGGTTATTTTGATGATCATAAGAACACTCTACATCTTTAGACAACTGATTCTCAACCACACAAAATTCCTTTGATGTGCTATCCAACTGCCTTTCTGCATGATTCTCATAAACAACGTAATTTTCCTCACAATTGTTATCATTCTTTGAAGTAAGATGCTGCAAGGAATTACAAAATTGAACAACCTTTTGTTCTGCCTGAGGATTATAAGAAATTTCTTCCAGTATTTCTTCTTGGTGTTTGCAATCAATTTCATATTCTTTATGATCAAAAGACTGACAAATCTGCTGCATCTTTTCATTCATATCAAAGGATGAAACATGGTTTTCACAAATAAACCCCTGCTGATCTTCATGTTGCGTTTCATGAGATGTTATACTTTCTTCTTGGTGCTGAAATGCATTGTTTTGAAGAGCCTCTAAAATTTCTTCATCCATAAATTCATCATCATCATAAAAATCCTTCAAGTACTGAATAAGACTTAAAGAATGTCTACAACAATCTTTGAGCAGCAATAAGGAAGGATAACATTCTTTATACATCTCATAGAATTCATCATGAAAACTAGCAAGCGAATATATTGAACCATTTTCCAAATTTTTATACCAAGACCATGCTTTTCCTTCTAAAGTGGTCATAAACATCTTCATGAGACAATCTTCAGGGAAATGAACCTTAAGACTGCGTACATGCATATGAAACCTAACCAAATGAAGAGCAGCATTGTCCTTCTTTTCATCTTTGAATATTGGAAGATCATCTAACCAATCAACCTTTGGCATAGGATTTGGAAAACCAGGGATATGAGACCGATTCATAGGAGCATACCTGGCATTCATTCTTGCAGTGGAACTCAGCTTGAAACTTCATCAAGCTACTGATCTTCTAGCAATGGAGTCACCTTCCAATTTCTTATTTGATGTGTGGAGTCGCCAAGGTAGTTTTGCAGCCTCAAAAAGATGTCTGAGCTCCTGCTACCTTCAGAAGTTCAACCATTGATTTCGGGAATGAATAATCTTCAGACTCTCGGTAGACGCACCAAAATGTTATCACCAAAATAGGACCCTGATAGGCTGCTGATCAGACTATCTCAGTGTAACTATTTCAAACCAACTTTTGGCTGAGGCTTAGCCTCCTCAACCTGAGAGGGCTCTCTCAAAGGTTAATGATTTTGATAAAGATTAGATGGCTAACTCTATGAAACAAGTATGAAAAATATGAATGGTGGAAACACATTAAACAAAACTATCCATTGGGATTATGGAGTCAACAACACCTCAATATAACAATGAACTCAACCTTACATGGAAGTCAGGGCATTCAGCGTTTAAATATTCAGAACATAAAATCATATGGGACACACAGTTTATGCATGTATACAGGAAGTCAGAGCACATTCAGTGAATTCTGAGTGATTATACATCCATACCACTGTAAGAATTAAGAAAAAGGACAACATCACATATTCTGAACATGAAAAACCATTCATGAATCCTGAGAAGCAAAGTCAAGCATGTATTATTGAAAATGAGTCATACATATGCCAAATACAAGTTTTTCCATAAAAATTTCCAACCCTTTCTACATCAGATATTCTTCTATATATAGAGCTCTTTACATGCTTGGATTCCTTCCTCCATCATGAGGGGAATTCGAATTTACCATCAGTGACACCTATTCTAACCATAAAACAAGACTTTAAATGCATTTGACACCTAACTAGCAGTCCTAGAGACCTAATACAACTAGGAGTGTAACTCCTTATTATGATTACAACAAACTTATCTAAACATTTAAAACATTCTTTGACACCTAACACTCCATGAAGTCGAATTTGATTAAGCCTCCCACGTGTTCACCCAACTGCTGATGACAAACCCTAGACAAACCCTAGAAATTAGGGAACATGTTTCCCTGTTTTTAGGATTAGATACTTGAAAACTGGCACGTGGGACAGAGCCTCTATCTCTTCATCCATGACACAGTTTACGAAACTGAAGGAGGTTTTTGTAGCCCATGTTGTCCATAACAAAAACCTCTCCTGGTTTTGTAAACAATTTCTCCAGCTGTCCAGAAACTGTCCTTGAAAAACACGTGTCAAACAGGAAACTGTCCCTTGCTCTGTTCTGGCTGAAAAATAGGTCTTGGGACAGAGGTCATAACTTCTCGTAAAAAATGTATTTGGAAAAACGGAAGGAGGTTTTTGTGAAAAAATCTGTGCTTAACAAAAACCTCTCTTGGGTTTTTGAAACATCTTTTCTACCGCCCAGAATGAGTCTTTGAAAAACAGGTGTAAAACAGGAGATGAAAAACTGCACCTACAGCAGTTTCGTAGCGCAACTTTGGTCCTTCATTTCTCCCAGATCATAATGGATTTGAAGAAAGTGGAAGAGGTTTTTGTACTTTAGTATCTTAGGAATAAAAACCTCTTTCAATTTTCAGAGATGAGTTTTCAACTGCTCAGAAAAGCTTCTGGAAGTTAACTAGTAAAACAGTTTTTTCTGCTGAAACAGGCTGCTACAGGGGTTTCGTAGCGCTATGAAAACACTGATTTCGTAGCGCAAAACAAGATTTTTACACTGTCTGCGCTACGAAAACGTGGATTCATAGCTAGTTTCAAAATTTCTCCGAAATTATGTGAGATATGTCTTCTAAACACATGGTGAAGCTTCTAGGACATGGAATGAGGCTATCAAACTTTATTTGAAGATGGACATGAGACTCTAACCCTATGACTTAGACTCTAAAACATAAAAATGACTTCACCATGACTTGACCATGACTGATACAAGAGTTGAGAAACCATGTAAGTTGTCCAAATTTTTTAAGGAAGTTTTACAGTGATAACACCTGGAATGCAACGCTAGAAAAAAAATGACAACTCCTACATTTTAAGATCCTAAAACACGTCTCTAGCCTAGACCTCAAAATGTTCACGTTAATGTGATAAATGCTCCCTAGTTTGATTGAGTGAATTTTACAAGATTATCTTGAATTATGTTTCGATTCAAGGCTCAAAACTTGATGTCACTTGAAGACACCTACGATGCAACTAATATGACAAAAATAACTCTTTTCATTTTCCTTTTAATAATGAAATGGCTAACTAAGTAGGGGAAGAAGAAATCAATAAACAATGCAACAAAAAATTGCTGCAACAATTGATCTCCTCAACTTCACTATTCCTATCCAATTAAAATCCATATATGATGCCAAACCATGCAGTAAAATCTACGCACAATTTCCATGAAAAACATGAAATTGTAATCTATGCACAATTTTCTTTCCTGTAGTGAAAATGAGAATTCTAACTATGCAAATGTAATCTATGCAAGATAATTCTTCAAAAAAGACACAAGATGATTCTAGATTAGCGAAAGAACAATATAAAAGGACTACTTATGCACAACAATACCTTCTTTCACTAATACAATAAAAGAACCATTCAAGTGTAAGTAAAGGAAATTTCACAAAAATGATGCAACCCAATGAAATCAAAAGTGATCTGAGATTTCATTAATAGAGGATGATGACACTCAAAGGTGATTGACACTCATACAAAATTCAAAAATGAAGTTAAAAACACTCAAAAATTATTAAGAAACTAAAGCAAACCTCTGAGTAACAACCAAAGGAAAATTCACTCAATTTCACACAAAATAAAGTGTTGTATTGGCTTCAAAGAGACACTGATAAACTCAGAAAAGTCAAGAAAACATTCTGGACCAAAGGATATCAAAGAGAAAGGAAAGGAATGTAATTGTTTTTTCATCCTATAGGATCAAGATAGGTGCAAAAGGGACACCAGTGTGTTGCAACGTAGGCAGAGAGAAGGCTCAGGTCCGTTGAAGCGCTCTGTCTCTAGATCAGGATGTGCGTTAGAGAAATTTCAATCAAAATACATCACAAGAAATGCAACCAATCTCAAACTGGTGTTTTCCTAAGGCCAATCAATGTATGAGTGAGTCAATTAAGGTAGATTTAAGAGGTGAAAAAGGTGCGAAGGTCAAGGAAACCAATATGGGAAGAATTGTTCTCCAGTATGGTCGCCAATTTTTTATGCATAATTTTCACTATTGCAGAAAAAGGTGAGTTCCCTAGGTCTAGTGGTATAACCTAGAAAAAAAAAGACAAAAATCATAAAGTTTTCCTTAGATAAATTAGAGAATGGGAAAGAAGTTGTAGCAAGCCTTCCTTTCCTCCTCACTTGTAAGTTCCAATTCCAGTTCCAAGCACTATAATTAGAACCTGCACATATGACTAAAACAAGAAAATGATCCACAAGATCCATGTATCGTATTCTGACATCTCCATTCAATTAATCAACAAGGCATTGAAATACATGAGTGCTAACATAACACAAAAAATATAGGAAAACACGATACTCTTTGCATTAATAGATATAGAAGAGAATTTACAACCATAAATGGTAGCTAACTTTGTAGATATCTCCCCAAGTTGACTTGTCCTTCCTTGTCACAAAGTACACCTCGACACCAACCCTAATGCATGAATATGGTAACTCCTTTAAGCTCAAAGCAACAACATGAGGGCATAATCAATCTCACCATGAGGCTATGCAAGGAAGTAAATATATAGGATAACAAGGGTATTTTTTAGGATTTACCATCTTAGGCTTGAGATCCACTTATTATGGGAGGATGAGCTCAAGGGATAAGAGATAAGTCCATTAGGATAGGATCAAACAGGAATTTGAGATCTCTATCTGAGGTAGATAGTTAAAACCATCTTGGAAGCTTCTGGAAGAGGAAGCTTCAAAGATATTTTTTATTTTTCCAAAATATCTAGAATCAACACACCTACAAATAGGAGAAACTTGTATTGGTCAATGTTGGTGTCCAGGAATGCAACCTGCACTAAGCATAAGTGGGATAAAGGGCCAGGTGCGTTGGGGATTAAAACAATGATTTTGAGCGGTTAGTCCCATAAACTTAGAATTTTTGGAGAAATGATGCTTAGGCATTTGTGAAGGTATGATGACAAAATGTATATGGATGTTGAATGGCCCGATTTGTAGGCCTATTTACCAGATGTGACAAAATACCCTGTAACAAGGTTTATTAGACAAATAAAGGAAAATATGCTAGATCTACTTTAGAATGTCATTTTTGTACTTTAATATACTAGAAATGAAAGCGTTAACGTCATTTTTGTTTTCATAAACAAGAAGTTCTTGAAGATTAGTTGAGTTATGAAATTGGTTAAAATTATGTCTCATATCATCAATGGCAGGGGAGTAATTAAAAGGGGATTGTGCCCATCTTCAACCTCCTTTTTACCACATCTACAAATCTACTCATCCAAAGGTGTTTTTGGGTTAGACTAGTGACCAGTTTCACTATGGAGATCACAAGTGTTGGTCTTGATTTTGATAATATTCATTTTTTTTTGTTCAAAATCAAAATATTAGAAAAATATTTTTGATCAAAACAATTTTACAAAACCTTTACATTATTTCAACTTCCTCTTAATAAAGATTTTAATAATTTATAGATCTTGTCTTTAAACTTTGTAACTATAAAATATATAATATTTTTAAATAATTTATATTAAACAACCCTCTTCCAACATCACCCATATTTTAAATAATTTATATTAAACAACCCTCTTCCAACATCACCCATATTTTATATACCAAAGTAGATGTATAAATAATTAGCAAATAGGGAGTTGAGTTTAAGTAAATGACATTGGAAATAACATTATTGGTATTGGTTACATCCAAAAACACAATATTATCAATAAATTTTAAGGAAACTACAATCTACATAGTAGAATCCATGCATATTTCAATGTATTACCTATGAATCGAAATAATTTTATTTATCTATAATAGTTTAGATCTCATTTTTCTTCATATTAGGCAACTAGTCTATTATGGGTGTGATTATTCAATTCTCACGTTGTGGCAATAGACATAAATTTGGTGGTGGCATCTACTAGACGTGATTTATTAGTGGTTATGCATCATAAATTCAAAGGTAGGTACCTTGTTTGGAAGGCATGCCATGAACATTTGTTTAACTCTTCTTACCATTATCATTTCCAACCTCCCAAATTATGACCAATACTTAATGGTTACTGTACCAAAAAAAGTCATATTATTGTTTTTCATATATGAAAGTTTATATATCCATTATTTATAGCATAATTATGGCATTTTTCCAATCTATGATGTACTTATTTTAGGTAATGATGTCTACTTTGGGAGTAAACCATTTCCCTTTTTTTACCCTTTTAGAAATGTCTCTTTTTAGCTTTGGTCAACAATCACATTGTTGTTTAGGTAATATAAGTTATTTTCAATAGCTAATTCAGTTGATTAAAAGAAGGTACGCCAACCAAGAAGTTTGTTGCTACCAATTTATAAATTAATTGTTACTAGAAACAAAAAAAGCACAAGCTAAGAGTTTTATACAAGCATATTAATTAACAAGATCCCCAATAACTAAATAAATTTAAATGATATAACTAAAGTAACATGGTTTATGATCATTGTATTGTATTGTGTGTAATAAACCAAATGATTCATTAATGAAGAATGCATATAAAAAGGGACCAGAGCCCATAAAATAATTTTCCAAAGTATATAATTTATATATAATATAAGTGAATGATACAATTGTGAGTAATAAGTTCTCAAGAAGATTCATGACAAAGTGGTTACAAGACACGTCCATGCTTAGGGTCACAACTCTAAGTAATAATATTTGTGTGATATTAACTAATAAATGTAATTTATGTTCATTGTATGTCACCCTTCCTCAAAATTCTATGTTATTGATGTAACCGAAGAAACAAGACGATTTGTTTTTTGAAGTTTTAAAAAAGGATCACTCCATTGAAGGTTTATTTTTCTATGACCACCTACTAATAGGATTCTTGATTAGAAATCGTTGGAATTCAAATCCAAGTATGTCTTTAGATTTTGACTCAATTTATTGAAATTCTAATCCTCCAAAAATGTAAATATAGTGTTGTCTATACGTAATGTATGTTGATGATGGTAAGTTCGTTGGTCAATATCAACAAACAAATTTCTTGTTAGGATCATGACAAAATACCTTGTAGTTTTCTTCTTAATCTAGAACTCAAGATGTTCTTGATCGAATTTAAATTGCATATTTTTGTAATTAATTAAAAATTTGTTTAAGATTAATTAGTCTTTTCTGAACATTATATATATATATATATATATATATATATATATATATATATATATATATATATATATATTCTACGCTAACACCCATGGAAAATTGGAATCGATGACCTATCTCAATGAGTTTCTTAAAAATGCACTTATTCACAATCAATATATTCATATGTTAGACCTTTTATTGTTATTTTAAAAATTTACAGTTGACTAGTGTTACTATCTCTTCCATTCCACAAGGGGAATCAAACCATAGACAAAATAATTATTGGTCCATAGTCCAAAAAATAGGGGAGGAAATCTATACTGAGCATATATAGAGTTTAGAAATTATTGATTCCCATTAGAGGGGGAATCAACAATTAAAAACAAATAAATATGGGCAGTCTTGTATGTTCGCATGTCCATAATTAACCATGTATTACTAAACAGGAAAAATATTGTCCTATAGGTGGGAAAAAAACACTTAGAGAAACTAACAGGGGGACCAAAATCCTAAACATAACAACAATATTGAAAATATTGAGCATCAAGATGACAAGGAAGTGTGTTAGGCAAAATTTATGATTGTAAACAAAAGTAACTTCCCTAGACCTAGTGGACTGGTCTAGAACAACAAAAGACAAAGAACATAGATTTTTCCTTAGAGAAGTTAGAGAATAGAAAGAGGCCTACCTCGAATTTTTAGCAAGATTTCCTTTCCCCCTTGCTTGTAAGCTCCAATTGTAGCTCTAAGTGCTATAATTAGAACCTGCAAACACAACTAAAACAAGCAAAGGATCCACAACAACCAAGTAGCATAGTCTAACATCCCTAGTCAATGAATCAACAAGGCATTGAACTATATGAGTGCTAACATAACACAACAAATATAGGGAAACAAGATACTCTTTGTATTAATATAAATAGGAGAGAGTTTACAACCATAAATAATAGTTTATCTTGTAGAAGTCGCCCCAAGTTGACTTGTCCTTCCTTGTCACAAAGCACACCTCAATATCAAGCCTAATGCATGAAGATGCTGATTTGTTTAGGTTCAAAGTGATAACACAGGGGTACTATTACTCTCCAAAAGCCAACCCTGATGCTATGGATGACAATAAATTTATAAGAGAGTTATGGTAGTTTAGGATTTACCATAATGGACTTAATATCCAAATATGATGGGAGGATGAGCTCAAGGTATAAGAGCTGAAGTCTCCAAGATAGGGTCAGATAGGATTCAAGGTTCTCATCCATGGTAAATAGTTAAAACAACGTTTTGGAAGCTTTTAGAATAGGAATATTCATAATTATTTTTAATTTTCCTGAATTCCTAGAATCAACACACCTACTGAAGGGATCAACAAGTGTTGACCAACGTTGGTGCAAAAGCGAGAAACCAGTGTTGAACGCAGGTGGCTAATGGGATAGGGTGCATTGGGGCTAAAAACATTAATTTTGACCCATTAATACCAGAAACTCATAATTTTTAGAAAGGCCATGCTTAGGGATTTGTGAAGGGATGATGACAACATGATCATAGATGTTAATTGATCCAGTTTGCAAGCCTATTAACAAGATGTGACAAAATGGCCTATAAAAGATTGCCCCGTAAAGTACAAAGTATGAAACGATAGTTGATGACTAAAGTGCTTTACCTCATGACAAGTCCGGATCAATAACAACTGGTCAATATCATCATCTATTATAATATATTTTTATCATGATATCTTTGTTGAGGGAGTCATACCAATACTAAGCACATAAGCTAACATTACATGTGCAATGATCAAGAAGTCACATCCACTGATGACAAAGAGTGGACCCGTGTTTGGATGATTGTCTGTATGATCATAGCCATCATACTCTGTAATCTTTTATTAATCCTGAAATCACAGCCATGATGGATGAAACTAGATCCAAGGTCTTCTATCTCATTCACTCGATCGTCCAACGTATGAGTCTAACCATGCGAATAAATGAGCTGAAGTCAAACATGGTAGACACCATCTGATTACCAACTAATGATGTAAGCCATTAACAAACATGAGAGAAACCACCGATGATGTTAATGGTTCTTAAGGTACTGCAGTACAATCCATATGGTGTTTATGAATGAGTTGAAGTCAAATACAACATAAAATATTTCAGTCGAAGGTCAATGATGAAAAACTGTCACTGAGAGCAAGGAAAATTTCCATTGATTTATGCGAGCTCTAAGGTACTGAAGGGAGTTTCTAAGTTAACTTCATAGATAATGAGCTTATGTTGACAGGACGTGGCTTGTCACAGGAGGGCCTTGATGTATCCCCCTTCAATGACACAATACAAGTACTTGAGACAGAATGATGTTGATGTGGAACTGGTTTAGGAGTGATAGACATGAATGAAGGCTTAAGAGTACTGTATCATATATCAATTGAAAGACTTCTCTTGAAAGTATCAATGACACTAAATGGAGTTGGAAACATTGACCCAAAACCGAATACAAAGGCTTTTGATATGGTGTGATGAACCACAAAGACAAGTAGATTTCCCAACCCAACAATCATGGAGATGAAATGAAAGGGTGTCATGTTCAAGAGCGAATCACTACAATTAATAGGTTGAGTACCCTTTTTTCCCAATTTACCCAACCATTTCAGGTCAGTACCTCTTTATTGTTTATGAGCTTGAAGAGGATAACATATGATTGATCTGTAATTTCATCCTTCAGATGAATCCCTCTAAGTATTTTTAACAGACCCTGAGAAGGAGTGTTTTGGATGCATCATGTTCGATGAGTCCATCGTTTTTTAATGTTTTTAAGTGTCTGGCGAAGGCGAAAATCGACATATTTTTCACGTTTAGAGAGTTTTAAAAAGAGGCGAAAAAGAAAAATCCAAAGATTCCTTTTCGTAAATAGTCTATTGAGTCCAAAAAGGCAAAAATGATACTAAAGAGAACCTCTTAACCATGTTCGACTAAGATATTCCTTTTTCATTAAATAGTCTATCTCATTCTGGAAAAGGGTTAAAATTATAATGAGTAGACATATTTTCATTTACTTTAACTATTTTGAAACGACAACCTTTTCATGTTTACAGAGTCTGAAAAGAGTTGAAAGAGGACTCAAGGGGGATCATTTTTTGTGAGTTTACAAGGCTTGAAAAAAGTGATAAAAGTATGTTCCTTTGTCAAAATGATATGATTTAACTCAAAAACATCATTAGTCCCTTAAAACAATTATTAACCTGCTCATAACATCACCAAAAGATTAAAAATATCTGATACATGGTAAAATTAGGTAAAATTTAGGTCAAAATAATAAAATAATCATAAAAAATGACCATAAATATGAGAAAAGAAATTTCATTTTTACCATTTCACATTTTACCTCTTGATGAGTGAGCTCTAAGTACATTTTTCCCCCGATCTTCAACAGATGATTGTGGCCAATCCGATGGATTATTTTTAGTGTCACCACTTCTAGGTAGGAGACCTTACCTTCCTTTTATCTTTAACGATTCCAGTTTTTCATTTCATGCAATTTTTTTCAATTTCTGAGTGATTTAGGGCTTTAATTTTTCACCCTAGCACCAACGCACCTCAACAATGTCAAAAAGTGTGTTTTTTCCAACCAAAATATAACTATGGAGAGCTATACAACACACTATCTCCCTTTGGTAGTGTGCGTTGGGTTCATTTGAAGAATGTGTTTTGCTCTTTTCACTCAGATTTCTCTCATATTTTGCATGGGATTTATTCTAATGATTTTTCTTGTCATGTTTTAGGTATCCATCAGAACAAAGTGGATTTGATTTGGCAAGAAAGAGAACATGAATTCCAAGACATGGATGTTTCCAATGATCCAACAACCATCCATGCATTGAGAAACTATGGGATTCTAAAATTATTTTTCTTCCAGAGATAATACAACAAATGGAACTATTGGAGTATATTGTCAGGGCATGGGATGTATAGGCACAATCCTTTAGGCTTGGAGCACATATGCTCAACATAGAGGTGGGAGATATTTACTTCTTGATAAGTTTATCAAGGATAGGTGCTCCTATTTCATTTTCTAGTTCAAGAAAGGGTGGAGAGACTGTCAAGGAGTATATTGCTGCACATTGTAGACCTCGATCCCAACCAACAAAATATGGGAAAATTGAGATTAAGGATTTGGTCCGCTTGCTTCTCACGACAATACTATTCATCATTTCTAAATTAGCTAGTAGCATGACCTTGCATTTGGCTAACTGGTCCCAAATATAATATGCATTAGAATACATAGAGCCGACAATGTTCAATTGGAGCGAGGGAGTATTAGAAAATATGAAGGAACAACTCACCAAGGAAAAAGATGGGCGATTGAAAAAATTTGGATACAATTTCATATTGATCTCATTCACTTTGGAGAGGATTCCATTATTCCATCCTCAACATATCTCACTCGAGCTTCCAAATCCTAGAGCTCCACGGATAAGGTGGTGGGTAGACCTCATGTCTAGACATGCAGGTCTGTCTTCCATTAGTTTCATGTTTTTCTTCTTTCGATGGCTACATATGCATCACATTATGGTTGAAGACTATCCATATGTCAGGATGGAATACCACGGAGATCCAGAGCTTGTGATACTTGAAGGTGAGAAATGGTGTGCCATAGGTAAAACATAATCATTTTCATTGATTTTTGAGTTTTTAGTTTTATAGTTTTTTCTTCATGTATCCAAGACTAACTATCGATTTTTACATGTAGGAATTGTGTTATAGACATTTTTGTGCCTTACATCATTAAGCATGAAATGTCAATAATACAAGGGATCCAAAGTCCCTAAATGAGTTGTTCCTACCCCTAAAGGAACAAGGTCAACCAATGACAGCTTCTCCCAGAAGTTCTCCACCAAAAACCACTCAGAAATGGTCAAATCAGGATCAATTCAATGGCTCCACTAGCTGTCTGCGCTGAAATGCAAAGTCTGCACTGGCTACTTGCACTGAAACGCATGTAGAAGCACTACCAGGGTGCGCTTAGTGGGAATTGCCAAATGGAAAGTTCATTCAACGAGGTGTAAAGACCTTGGAAGCTTCCAGAATCTTCCTCAATGACACTTGCCTCAATGAATTCGACCAAGTGATGAGTAAGAGGTTCTCAACCTCCAAGTGGAAGCAAGAACTGACAGAGAGAAGCCACAAGTCAAAACATGAGCTGACTCATCCTCTCTGCTCACATCTATATATGGATCTCTCACCCAGAGGTTCAAGAGGCTGGAATTTTGTACTTTGCAGAGAATTTCTGTTGGTTTGAGATTGAGATTAGTACATTGGGTGATTTATGCTTTGTTGGAGGAGAGGAAGGGATTCTTTTGCTAGGAGGTAGATGTTGGATCGAGCCTCATTTGGTTGTATCTCCTCTTGAACCTTGTTATCATATCAATAAAGCTACTTGAGTTTCTCCTATATGCTTGTATTTCAATGATGTTTTGTTGTATTTGCATATTTAGTTTATATCTGATCCTAAACTAGTTATGAATGTGAATCTATATCTTTCGTGTAGTTTTCCTCTCTTGTGATCTTGCAGGAACTGTGTGAAGTTGGACCAGTGAAAGAGCAGGCAGCGGGAAGCGAACGAAAGAGAGAGTGATTGGATCGACAAACTAGCGGAAGACACCGGTTAGTTACGTCCTTCTTTCTCTATTCGCATCTCATAAAGAAGAATACTCAGATAGCTTTCCTTGTTTGTTGCTAAGGCACTATCACCTCTTAGAGTGGGATAGGGGCATTCTGAATTGGATACTTTTCCCAACAACACATTGGACCTGTTCGACTAGTGGATTCATCCTATCTTCAACATGTTGGAGATACACAACAGGCACAGGTTGCAGTACATGCTACTAGAGGGGCACGAGAGGTATTGTAGAATCTCAATGTGGTTGAGACTCTTGTAGAGGTCAAGCAACATGTTAAGGGATTGATCGAGGGTATACCAATGACTAGGGTCAATCAAATCCTATGAGACTGCAACACCATATTATTGGAGTGCCTGACCATATTAGCTAGTTGTTGTGAAAATTAGCTCACACGATTGTTTATTACCATGAGCATCATCAGGATTAGTCTACTAGGAGGCTAGAGAGCCATATTTTGACTACATGTATTTCTTATGATAGGTCGTCTGGCCATATGTGTCTCAGGCACATCTTTTTGTAAAATCAAACTTATATATATGTATATATATACAAGTATCTACCTATCGATGTTTCTTATGTGTTCTATTTTCTTGTTCAATATATGTGATGTGAATTGGATTGAATTTACATATGTCACAAATGTCTATCTAAAACATGATTTTCCAATGCATCTGTCAATGCATTTAGACTTCTAGGAATGTGTTGATATTAGATATAATCTAAACATCTTTACAGAAAGTGAACCCATAAAAACATACGAAGCATAGTTGGACTTCTAACTGAATAGACATTAGTCAAGTATACTACCACAAGTTGTGATTCAAGTCTGACAACTATACGACGAATACCATGAGAAATAACATCAGATAACAGCTTGACCACTACGCTATACTCAACGATGTTATTGGTAGAGAGATCGATACAAATCCATTGTAAACAAACTAACTCGCCACTTGGAGCATATATAGCCCACACTGCGGAGAAAAGGTTCTGAGTACTACAACTAGTGCCACCAACATAACAAACATATGGTTGAAGGGACCTCAACATCTAAAATACAAATGTAAATCAAGATTACCAGAGATGGTAGGAAACTTCGAAGGGAACACACTGCAAATAAACTCAACACCCCTATAATCAACATGTACATAGTGAACTATGCAAAAATGACTTAAGCATAGTATTTTTTAGTTACAACCCATTTCTAGGTTGTGTCAACGGAACTCCATTGAAATCAATAAGCTTATAGGCCCCTTTAGCTAGAACATGTTTAGAAATTTACGAGCCTAGCTAAATTGGCTTGAACTTCCTAGACCCTAACTTATTAGACTCCTGATCATACAATAGGACAAGGTTGCCTTTTGAGAAGGCATGAGGCTTAACATTTTTACCATATTGTGATTTAATGTGTTTCTTGTGGGCCTCATTTGCCATCATGACATTGCACTGGGTTTCATCCAAGCATGTTAGATGTAAGAGACAATATTATTTTGCGGAAGTGGCAGGGAGGAGTTCAACAATAAGTTTTAGAGATGGAATTTCGCACTTGATAGGAAGGATTGCTTCCAGACCATATACTAATTGCAATGATGTGAATCTGGTAGTAGTCTAAAAAAAGGTTCGATATACCCATAAGGATGCATAAAGGATAAGATACCAATCCAATTTGTAGATCCCTATCATACACTGAAGCATCATTTTCAAGATTTTGTTGATTTCTTAGACTTTCCCATTCGCCTATTGGTAGTAGGGAGTTGATATTTCATGGTGATGGCCCAATGTGGTAGTGAGCTCAGACATCATGTGATTAAGGAAATGCTCCCCATGGTATATAACTATAGCCTATGGTACAGAAAGCCTTGCAATGACGTGATTGAAGAGAAAGAGAGCAGTTGTTTCACCGATGTTATTATATGTAGGCATCACCTTGGCACACTTGGTAAAATAGTCTATCGCCACAAGATGTAGTGATTCCCCCTTGGAAAAGTGAGGGTTACATGTCATAAAGTCAATGCCCCATTTCATGAAAGGTAAAATGACAATAATAGGGTGTAAAGGAGTTGGTGGAGCACGGGCTTTACAGTCATATATCTGGTAGGAATGACACTTTTGGACTGTAAGGATACAATTGCGAAACATAATAGGCCAAAATTAGCTAGCACACAAAATAATTTGTGCAGTGGTGTAACTATACATGTGTCCATCGCATGCCCCATCATGGAATTCATTGAGAGATTTCTCGGCCTCCTCATGAGTGAGGCACCATTGAAAATCATATTGATACCATGACGATAAAGGATGTTGCCAATGATAATATAGTTTTTAGCCTGATATCAGATACGTCGCTACTTAGAGCGAGAGGTTTCAGGACAAAAAGTCTAGGTCTGAAGATATACGATGATGTCTCCATAACATAGGTCAAACGAATCTATCAAGAACAACGAATAGTCTAGAATAGAATCATCATATGTTATTTCAGTTTCAGGAGTGGGAAGTTCGTAGATCAGTTCGACAAAGACTAAGGAATTCTTGGATTTGGATTTGAGGAAATCCAAATCGAATTCATGGAGGATGAGAATCCATTTAGAATACTTACCCCACAACAATTTCCATGGCAAGATGTATGTCATGGGTTTTCAATAGGAAACAACCATAGTCTTGCGAAGTAGGATATAGTGACGAAACCTTTAGACAACTTGAACAACCACCAAAGATAACTTTTCCACGTGAGTATATTTGATCTCAGTAGCATTCAAGTTCTAACTCAAACAATAAATGGGATGTTCATCCCTAATGTCATCCTCTTGAACCAATACCATGGCGATAGTAGTAACTGTAGCAACGAGGTACATGAAGTAATCACATTGATAATTTGGGGGATACAACAATGATTCCCGAACTAGAACATGTTTCAAATCACCAAATGCCTTTTAGGAAGTGTTGTCCCAATGAGAGGGAACCCCTTTCATCAACAATCGAGTAAATCCTTTGGTCAATTCAACATAATTGGGAACAAATTTTCATAGAAAGTTAGCCTTCCCTTGGAGTCATTCTAGTTGAACAAGAGAGGAAGGAGCAAGAAGATCTAGGATTGATATAAATTCCTCTCTTTGACACAAAGAAGCCGAGAAGTCAACCATATTGCACAAAAAACACACACTTATGTGGATTGAGCCTAATGTTATAATGTCGACAACGTAAAAATATAGCCCTGAGATGCATGGGATGATCTGCACTATGTTTTGAGTGGGAAGGTCAATCATCCAAATATGGTTGGACATTGTGCTTAATGTCATGGAAGGCATAATTCATTGCCCTCTGAAAAGTTTCCCCAACATTTTTCAATTTGAAAGGGAGGTTTTGATATGTAAATTTTCTCCACAAACAAATAAATGTGGTTTTATATTAGTCCAATGGGAGAATATGATCTAATTATATCTGGAAAATCCATCCATAAACGAAAATACTTCACTAATAACACAATCATCAACAATCTAGTCAATCAATGGGGTAGGATAATTATCCTTGGGAAAAGCACGATTGATGTCCTATTAATCGACACACACACATATTTTTCCTTGTTTCTTCGTGACAAGAACAATGTTCGACATCCAATCAGTTAGAGGTATTGGGTAGATGAAACCAACATGGAGAAGTTTTTCAACCTCAGTCTTAATAGTAGCAACCTTCTTAGGATGGACCGGATGTAGGCATTGGAGAATTGGTTTAGCGTCGGGTTATGTTTTGATTTCATGTACAACAATGTTTGGATCTATACCTGAAATCTCTTCGTATGCCCAGGCGAAAACGCCTCGAAATTCTTGGAAAAGTGCTTTATAATTCTCGATCTCATCGAGAGAGAAAGATGCACCAATATGTACATTCTCGAAAATTCTAGGCTCGATCGAAATATCAAGAGGGATACTCTCTTAAATATTTAATAAATTATTCTCATAATTGATATCATGGATGGATACAAATTGTTGATATCTCAATGATATTGAGTGAATAAATATCACTAAGATTATCCTTGAAGGAATCTAGCAAGGAGGAACGATGATTATTCTCATCCCACAACACATCATTTAACATCATGACCTCCATGATGTTTTCATGAATAGATAATGTATTGAAGAAAGGATCAGAAGATGTACCATAATATAAGGAGTGGTCAACCCAATTGGTTGAAGAGAAAAAATTAGAGTCTACCGAACAGGCTGAATAGATGGCTTCATATTTGAGCTCAATAGGACTGAACAACATGCAATCACCAAAGGTATCGATATTAGATGCATCCAGTACTATCCAAGGATCAAATGGAGTAGTAAAATAAGATATCATGTTGATGTAGGCGAACAATTTCAAGTTGTCAGGAAGGGGATAAGGAAGAGGAGGAGGAAGGGAAAAATTTCCCATAAGGGAGGAATCCTTAAGAAATCCTACACCAACATGCTAATATGAATGTGGGGTTTCTCCCACAAGAGGTATGATTCCATTAACTTGGGAATTACTGGCAAAGAACGTGAGCTGATCAATGGCCACTATGCCCCCTTTGTGAGGGAAAGATATGATTCTGAAATAAGTCGAACTGATAACAACCATAACATAAACACATGTACGACCCAGTAGAAGGTTATAATCTAATGGTATGTCAATAACTTCGACTTCTACTGACACCATCTTACCACCAAATTCAACTTGTATTGAACACAAAATTCCATAAGGCTTGAAGCCTATTCCATCACAAATGATTAATGTTTCAATTAAAAATAACAAAGAAATTGTAATCGTTGAATCATATTATTGTATATATCTATATATATATATATATATATATATATATATATATATATATATATATATATATATATATATATATATATATATATATATATATATATATATATATATATATATATAGATATATATATATATATATATATAGATATATATATATATATATAGATATATATATATATATATAGATATATATATATATATATCTATATATATATATATCTATATATATATATATATATATATCTATATATATAGATATATATATATATATATATATATATATATATATATATATATATATATATATATATGAAAATAACAAATAAATCATAATAACTAAATCACAATCCTTATATTTATAAGGAAAAACACACGAGATATCAAAAATAAAAAAGTTCATACCTTTCAGGGCCCCGTGTTGGCACCAAGACCAAGTGGGCACCCATGATGACCCATGCCCACTTGAAGTGGTGAAAAAACAAAGTGAAGAACCAAAGTGGGACCGTGGGGGTGTCTAGTGCATAACATGAAGGTGAGTGCACTAGGTCTGCTTGCATGAAGGCAGGGTGCCCTGGTGCCCATGGCAAAATGAGTTTGGGTGACACGATGAGCTAACAAAATGAAACAAGTGAAAGTGGACATGTGAACTAGTTGTGTGCATAACACGAACATGTGAACCCTGGGCATGTCCACACGAAGGTGGGATGCTCATTTTCCCACAGGTGACTTGCATGGCAAGGTGAAGAGTTGTTATAGACATATTTGGGCACTGCAACCCCAATCACATATGTCCATAAACCAAGGGCTTCTAAATCCCTAAAAGTGTTGTTTGATACCCTAAAGTATCAAGGTCAATTGATTACATCATTTCCCAGAAGTTCTCCCTGAAAAACTGCTCAGAACTGGTCAAAACTGGACCATACAGACTGCTCCATGGTAAGGGTGCGATGCATCTCACCTATTACACACAGAGGGTGTGATGCATACTGAAAATCCCTTCTGTAGGGTGCGATGAGCGAGAGCAGACAAATGGCATTGGCTATTTGCAAGGTAGAAACCCAGAGAATCTTCTAGAAACTGCTCGTATGACACTTGCCTCTCTGAATTCACCCAGGGATGAGTAAGATATCATGAAATCTCCAAGTGGAACCAAGAACTATCAGTGAAATGACACAAAATCAAAATCCCAGAAGTTGACTCACCCCCCTGGAAATATCTATATATGGATCCCTCATCCTAGAGATCCAGAGGCTGGAATTTTGTATTTTGTAAGGAAGTGTTGTTGGTTTCTCTGTGAAGCATTGTATTGTTGGGTGATCTAGCTTTTCATGAGGTGAAGAGGGCTTTCATGCTGGGAGGATGGTGCTGGATCAGACAGCTGGGTTGTAATCCTCTCTTCTAATACTTCTATCAATAAAGCTATTTGAGTTTTCCTCCATATACTTGTATACTTCTGAATCTTGTATTTGTGTATGCATTTGTATGGTTAATGTACATCTGATCCTACATTGTTTATGGTTATAGATCTCTATGCTTTGATGGTATTTTGCTGCTTTGACTCTACAGGTGTTCTTTGAAGCGGGACAAGTGAGGAAGGAGTGGCGAAGCTCTATCAAAGGAGGGAGGAAATAAGAAAGGAGCCAAGTGAAAGACTAAGGTTGATGCTCTCTGCTTCTCTCTCATCTATCTCTGATAAAGGAAAACACAAGTTACTTTGAATTGTTTGTTTCTAAGATAGCTACCCATCTTAGTGGGACTAGCAGCTTTGAATAGACACTAGTTTTCCAGGAAACAAAGTGGCGCCTCCACTGGGGAATGAATAGTTTGTTTGTTTGTTACTTTTGTTTGCTTTATAAACTAGAAACGGAGCCTGAAGTTAAGCCAGCTAGCCTTTGAACTGCTTTTTCTATGCAACTGCAAAGTAGATCAACATTGCTTCAATCAATCTCTGGGTTGATTTATGAACTGAACATCTAACTTGTAAACATCCTAAGTGCCCTGGTGGTAGTTCTATAACCTCGTTAGATCAGCCCCTATACTTTGTGTTGACTGCCTATCATAAGCTCAGCCTAAATCCTTGAAATTAGCTACAAATTGTGGGTGAAAACCAAGCTCAGTCTTGTCCCTAGACCATCGCACTGTCTCTCATTGGTAGTATGGATGCATCGTACCTCCCATGTGCTGCAGGTGAGATGCATCCCTATTTCCCTTAAGGATAGGTGCGATGATTGAATGAGACTGTTTCTGCCTCCAGATTTTGGTTTTCTTCTTCATTGTTTTCAGCTCTATTTAGTAGTTTTGTTGTCTATGATCAGTATATCACTATTGAAACCTTCTTCCTTTACATTATTCACCCTCCATTGGTAAGGAATTGTGAATGTTTTTTATGTATTTTTCATCATTTACAATCCTCCTTTGAAAATAGTAGCTTAATCGAACTGTCGTCTTTTGATTCGAAAGTGTCACCACTGTCGTTTTCAGTCAAGAAAAGAGTGTCGTAAAGTCTTCCTCTTTTAGACAATCGATTAAACTTTTTCCATTGTTTTGGATTTGAATTGTCAATTATTTGAAGTGTCGAAAACAGTTTTCAATTCAAAAGTGAAAGTGTCGTCTTAGTCTTCCTTTTGTTTTTGAAAAGAAATTGCTAATGTGTTGCTTTGAAGAGAAGTAGTTCAGATCTGTACTTAGTTTTCTTTTTGTCATTCTCACATTAAGGAAACTGAAAAACAAAAACATGCATGTGCATTTGCATTTAGACCGCATGCGGAAATCGATTTAGGAAAAGTGCATTTAGTGTGTGCCCTCTACTCTATGTTGAAAGAATTCTACTCTTCTTTCCTTAGTAGCTATGATTTTCATTGCTAAAAGAGAATAAACGATTGTTTATCATTTTAGATTGCATATTTAGGAGTTTATATCTACATCACGCAGTGAACCTTGAAAGGCAAACTTCTTAAGAAATATCAACTGTAAAATAAACCTCAATGAATATAAAAACGCTTTGGAACCTAACGCACATCTAGAAATCTAGACTAGAGACATATTCCGGCGTCGTAAAGCTTGGTAATTATCATTTTAATCGTAGGTTGGGTGATTCCTCCTCTTTGATATGACAAGTACCAGTACGTATTTGTTCTCCCATGTATCGTTGAGTATATATTGGGAGACCACAATAGGTTGATATCCTTTATCCTTAGGAAGCCGTGTCTGTCACCCTATTGATCGCAATGCACTGAACACAACATTCGGGAAGATTGACTGTCGTACGAAAATTATATTGCAGTTTTGCGATTGGTTTGGTAATCCCTCTATCTAGATTTCCAGAGTAGTCACTTTCATTCCATTTTAGACTCCTTAAAATGAAAGGTCCATCTGAGCACTTTTCACTTCAGGTTCATTAAAAATCGAAGGCGATTAGAGTCACCTTTAGCTTTTTCTCGACTCTTAAAAATTGAAAAATCAAGTTGTGTCAAAGCGTCATAAAAATTATTTTATTCGGAATAACATCACTGTTCCCTCATTGGTCTTAGGTTGAGAAAATCGAGTCCACCAATCAAGGAATCCTAGTCCTTTCTCTTCTTGGGGAGATATTGGTGCTCCATACATGGCTACATTGTCCCTTCCAGGACTCACAATTGGCCTGCCAGTATGGCTATTCTCAACCTCTATCATTCAAAACACTGTAATTCCTTAGCAATCAAATCAGCAACCAGATGATACTAAAGTTGCTCCCCCACATTCTACTTTGTTTGTTTCTCCCTCTCCTTCTTCCTCTTTGCTTGGTGAAGCTAGTAACACTAAAAACCAAGTAACTAAGAAGAATAAGAAAGGAACGAGAAGAAGAAGAAGAAGCCGATGACGAAAGGAGGCAACCATGCATCGTCTTGCGAAAATCCACACACTGCACCATCCAAACACAAATCTCCGTGTGTCATTTGCAAAGGAGACCACTATCATCGAGATTGTCCTTGCATCCCACGGATCTTGAGAGGCTGGTCTCCCCGCTTGCACAATCTGATGTCTTCAAGCTCTATCGATCATGTTGAGAGTACACCATCAACTAGTGAAAACGAAGTCAATGTATAGAAAGGAAGATCTAAATTTCCTTGTAGGTTGTGTGAAGGTGATCATGCCCTCCACCGTTGTCCTTTCCTGGACAAAGCTAAAAGAGTCTTGGATAACCATCCTACTTCACCACAGCGACTTCCACCTGTATACAAGAAACTCTTGCCAAGTCCATCGCTAGTTGAAAATCTAACTAACACACCTCTGTTGTCGGTCGAAACGCCTATCATTGAAGATAAACCCTCTGAGTTCACACCGAACCGAAGTCAATAAGTCGAGACGACAGTCGACCTAGTCTTGCCTTCAAAAGGTTCACCGTCAGATGACACAGTCTCCAGAGAGAATGAGAATGACACCGTTCAAATTATTTTTGTTAACACAGAATCCGATGAACATGGGGGCAATATACCTATTCCTTTACCACAGGAAGAAAGTTCCTCAATTCAAGAGATTCATCCGGCCATTTATTCGGTCCATCCTCCAAGCAATCTAGTCGTTTCCTTCGATTGGAATCTACTAGCGAGACCCCGCCTACCATCTAATGTGCCATTCGGAATCATAGTACAAGCTTACAGAATGATCATGACTGGCACTATCATAGATGAAGGGGCTTCCGTGAGTATCCTTTCCTCAACTGCTTGGAAAGCGTTTGCTTCACCATCACTTCCTGAGATTCAAAATCTCTCAGGCTTCAATAAAGGAACCAGTCGATAACTTTTATAAGGAAAACCGTTCACTTGAACGTAATGGTAGTCCAAGGGCCACTAGATTACGATCTATTCCTTGGGTGTGACTACATTTACATCATGGGAGCTATTGTTTCCTCACTCTTTTGGGTGATGTGTTTCCCATATGAAGGCAGAATGGTCCAACTCGTTGACCAACTTTCATTCCTTGGTTCAAACATGGCTACTAGTCAAATGCCATCCCTAAATGGTATTTTTGCACAAGGAATGTCTCATCAACCTCCAGTCTATCCACCTGATGATCGCAAGTGATTCGGTGAATGTGACGAACCCAGGGGGCATGCGCCCTGCTCTGCTTCGGCAAGAAAACCCCAGATATAAGATAGGTTTCCGCGTAGGATATATGACCAGTTTGACACACCTGTCCATTTAGGATATGGGATCAGTCTGGAATAGGATTTCCTCGTCGAAGGTTATGTGATTGGTAGTGGATCCACACCTTTCACCTTTGTCTATTTCGATGGACAGAGCCAAGGAAGTGTTTTGTCTGCAACATGGACGAAACAACCTTGCTTTAATGCAAGAACTTCCATATGGTAACCTAGAAACTCTACTTTTCTTTATACCTAGGGGCATGCAAACCTTTTTTATGCAAGTGAAAAGCGACTACCGTAACTATAACCCCGTAGTTTTTACTAACTTCAACTGCTTAAGTTAGGTGATTGGTTTGATCCACCATTCACCTTTGCAAGGGCCAACGGCACCGACAAAGTAAAGGAAATTTTTTTACGAAACTATCCTACCTAACCTCAGTAGTTCATTAACCCTTAGGACAGTAGCTGGTCGTTACTAGCTTGCATACAAAAGGCTCCGGAGCAAAGTTTCACATGGGGAAAGCTCCCTAAAAAATGAACCTACTAATAAGAGACATCCTTAATAGACGACTGGCACGAGCATGTTTCCGTGAAGTTAAAGCTCGTTAAAAAATAAACCTAGCAATGAGCATATGTTCCCCTAGAGTTAAAGCTCATTAAAAAATGAACCCACCTCTGGTAAATAACCTTTGTGATCGAATTGCTATCAGCTTTTGAGCCTTGGTCGTGTTCTTACCATTACCTCCACCCTTTCAGCCGATCATACACCTCCACTTTATTGTTTACCCTTTTGAGTAACAACTACGACGAGTGATTCTGTTAGCCAACTTCTTTACACTGCGATGATTGAAAAGTTCCAAACTTACCTGGAACCAGTTGCTACCCGAAAAAATCACTCATTCCTCAAAAAATGAGTCTCTTTTAAGCTCTTTTTAGACTCATAAAATATAAAAAATATTGCTGATCAATTGGCCTCTCCAGCTCGTTAAAGTGATTGGAAGTGCCATCCCTCCTCTATATTTTAATCTTTTTGGACTTGAGGGATCATTACACAAAAAGATTGAGCACTTGTCTTTTTCGGCTCGTTAAAGTGATTGGAAAAGTCATCCCTTTGGTATTATTTTATACTTTTTTGAACTTAAGGGATTATACTACGAAAAGGACTACTGGAGTTTTCTTTCCATCTCTTTTTAGATTCTCTAAAATTGAAAAGGACCGAGTTATCTTTGTCATTAAACTCGTTAAAACAATAGCGACAAACTTGTACATACGGACAAGAGCGAGTTTCACTGTCGCTAGGCTCGCTAAAACATAGCAACAGGTTTGCTCGAAGGGCAAATTATAGAACAAGCATATGTTATCCTCCTCAAGCTTGACAAAAATAAAGAGGTACTGGTCAGCAATGAGTGGGGAAAAAGGGAAGAAAACTTGAAGAAACTTCATTGGTAGCAGGTCTCTCTTGAACATGACACTTTCACTCCATCACCATGATTATGTCGGGTTGGGTTATTTCGTTCACTGGTCATATCACTGTTGGTCCTTCGTACCATCCATTTTTAGGGTTAATGCTACTATTCCATTTCATTGTCGCCGATAGAGAAGTTGCTTAGAGAATTCACCAACCTAGCTAACGCCTCATCCGTTGCAATACCTTCACGCTCCATTTTTCATGACTGCCACCCTAAACCTTGTATCATCAGATCATTTTCACCTCCACAAAAATTATTTGCTCTGTTTCATGTCGTAGATATGGGATTCATTAAGCCCCTCCTACGATGGGTCACTTCTTTTTGACATGAGCTCATTATCCAAGAAGTTAACTTAGGAACAACCCTTTCAATACTTTGAAGCTTGCATGCCTCAATGGCAAGTTTCTCACTTCCGGCGACAGGTTTACATCAATGGCCTTCGACCGAAAGATTTTGCGTGGTGTTCAACATTGACTCATGTATTCAAACCATGTGAATTGTACTGCAGTACCTTGAGAGTCATTATCATTATCAGTGATTCCTCTCGCGCCTGTTAATAGCTTACATCATTGCCTAGTAATCAGGTGATGTCTTTCCATGTTCGACATCAGAACATCTTTTCACATGGATCGACTTGTACTTCAGGCGAAGATTGAACGAGTTTGAAGGCCCTGGATCTAGCTTCATCCATTTGGGCTGCAATATATTTAGGAAAATAAAGACATCAAATGTACATCATAGCTGCATAGATAATCATCCAAGCTAAAGGATGATGGCTCTACCAGAATCATCAATCTGCCACAAAAACGATTGTCTGTCCTATATACACGAAAATGAATTTATAAAGTTGAGCATGGGAATGCCCGCCTCAGCTAGATCATGAAAATATTATGAAGATAATGTATTGTATTGTATCTTATTACAGGTCACCTTCCAGTTCGAAAAACCTCGGATCCTCGTGATAAAGCATTTCACCCGACATCAGAATATTTACGACCTCATGCTTTATGGGTGCAACTGTTATAGACATATTTGGGCACTGCAACCCCAATCACATATGTCCATAAACCAAGGGCTTCTAAATCCCTAAAAGTGTTGTTTGATACCCTAAAGGATCAAGGTCAACTGATTACATCATTTCCTAGAAGTTCTCCCTAAAAAACTGCTCAGAACTGGTCAAAACTGGACCATACAGACTGCTCCATGCTAAGGGTGTGATGCATCTCACCTGTTACACACATAGGGTGAGATGCATACTGAAAAGCCCTTCTGTAGGGTGCGATGAGAGAGATCATACAAATGGCAGAGGTAGTTTGCAAGGTAGAAACCTAAAGAATCTTCTAGAAACTGCTCATACGACACTTGCCTCTCTGAATTCACCCAGGGATGAGTAAGAGATCTTGAAATCTCCAAGTGGAACCAAGAACTATTATTGAAATGACACTTATCAAAATCCTAGAAGCTGACTCACCCCCCTGCAAATATCCATATATGGATCCCTCATCCTAGAGATCCAGAGGCTGGAATTTTGTATTTTGTAAGGAAGTGCTATTGGTTTCTCTGTGAAGCATTGTATTGTTGGGTGATCTAGCTTTTCATGCGGTGAAGAGGGCTTTCATGTTGGGAGGATGGCGCTGGATTAGACAGTTGGGTTGTAATCCTCTCTTCTACTACTTCTATCAATAAAGATATTTGAGTTTTCCTCCATATACTTGTATACTTCTGAATCTTGTATTTGTGTATGCATTTGTATGGTTAATGTACATCTGATCCTACATTATTTATGGTTATAGATCTCTATGCTTTGATGGTATTTTGTTTCTTTGACTCTACAAGTGTTCTTTGAAGCGGGACAAGTGAGGAAGGAGTGGTGAAGCTCTCTCAATGGAGGGAGGAAGCAAGCAAGGAGCCAAGAGAAAGACTAAGGTTGGTGCTCTCTGCTTCTCTGTCATCTATAAGCCAAGAGAAAGACTAAGGTTGGTGCTCTCTGCTTCTCTGTCATCTATATCTCATAAAGGAAAACACAAGTTACTTTGAATTGTTTGTTTCTAAGATAGCTACCTGTCTTAGTGGGACTAGCAGCTCTTAATAGACACTAGTTTTCCTAAAAACAAGAGTGAGCTTGGGCGACACGACAGGTGAATTGGGCAAGATGTTCACAAGAGTGGACTGAAGGACACAGGCGAGGGGTGGAACAAACAACATGGGCGAGTCAGTTGGCATGACTTGTGAAAAACGTATGAGGCTTGTGAGCGAAGGAAATGATGGGAAAACACTTAGTGTGTTGTGAACAACAAGAAAATGTCTGTGCCCTAAGTGCGCTCATACAATGGAGGGGCACCTAGGTGGGAATTGTGTGTCAGGCACATCGATGCACCTGCATGGTAGTTTTTCTCATGCGACTAAATGATGAGTTAGCCTAAGGGCGCCGATCAAATGATCGGTTGACTAAAGGATGAAACAACACGTCGATTGGAACAAAGGAGCATTCACACGAGCATAAGTAGAATCTTACATTACTTGGAACAGGGCAGGAATGAACACACGCTCAAGCAAGTTCATAAAAACGTAACGCATAATCACATAAACGAAGGGCGCACGAGAAGTAAAGGTGAAACACAAAAAATGACCAGGTCACAGAAGAGGCAGGTTCATCCACGTGAACCGAATTTTTTGGCATGCCACAGGGTTGATTTTCTTATTTGGTTGGATACTAGTTTTTTGGGGTTTCTGGTCAAAAAGGTATTGAATTTTAAGTTGGGCACGCCCTGGTTGTGGGATTTGGTGTTCTAGGCAAGTGCATTGGGTTGGGCTAGTGACGGCCATCTTTTGTAACTTTGTGAAGTTTGGGAAAGGTATAGGTTTAGACATGGCTAAGCCCTTTGTAACTATGTTGTAAAATATCTAAAGTTAATAAAACAAGAATAGGGGAGGACTTGTATTTGGAAGTTTCCCCCTCCTGCCGCACTTTCCTATACTTATTGAAGTTTTTTTTCCACTACTTATATTGAAATTGCGATATTGAATGTTTATGAAGTTATTGAATAAGTGAAATTGAAATTGAATAATTGACTAAGTATTGAAGATTTATAAGTTAGGCATAGTCTAGGTTAAAGTAGTTGTGTAAATTGTAATGAAATCTCGCTGGTATCGCATGTCACCCATGATGGACTTAAAGAAACCATAGAGTGGGGTCATGAAAATACCAAACTCTTCATGTAACATTCACTTTATGTGTAGGTAGTTATCCAATTTATTGACATCGATATTTTTTAGAATTATACTAGCATAGCCCTTAACCCATGCTCAAATGATATGGTTTGTCTTGTCCTTTCCCAAATCGATTTAGGATTTCACTAGGGTTTTTATAGAGAGAGCATAAATCATACATACAAAGGATGTAGAATAATGTGATGAATGTTGGGTGGGATACTTTGGAGATGCTTGAACACATTTTCTAGATCAATCCTGCTTTTCAACTCTGTTAGCCATCCACAATTCCCTCAAAAATACTTTTCTCCCCATGCTAGGTAGCCATCTCCATAAGAGACATCTTCCCATTTAATTTGGGAGCCATTTAAGTACCTAAATCAAGTTCTAGATAATTCAAATAAGAAACTCTATGATTATATGAAACATAAGGGGTCATGTAGTTGTAGAATTTCCGCAGCCATGAGATATATATAAGTGCTTTGCATCAATGTTTCCATATTATGACCAAGACACAATGGAATGGATATCATACAACAAGAAAGGTTATGTAGGTATGCTAGTAGCTAGCTCTTTGGATAATCTATTTAGTGAGGGGTTTGTCGAGAAGCTGGGAGGATTTATTGTGAGGCTTCACAAAAAAAGGGTTGAATACAACAAGCAAATGAAGAATCAATCTGTCCCATAGGCTATCTTTAGCCTCGTGGATGTTAAAATAATTTTCTTTCTTTCTTACAAGTTGCTTGCTCTGTGGGGAAATGGAATTGAATTTAGCAGTATCTCAACCATCTTTCCTCCATATAGATTAGGGACTTTGTACCATTTTGATTCTTGTTCCAATGCCCTGCAAGTTCCTCCAATGGAAGCCTTTGGTATTGTACTTCTAATGTATTTTGACTTCACCTTCAAGTAGATATTGTTGGATAAATACCTCTCACATAGATTGTTTATGTCATGGGTTCAAGTGGTTTTGAGGCCTAAGAAATATACAACGAATTCAATTCAAATTAGCTCCTTGCAACAAAAACCTTGATACAAAGCTTTGGAAAGTCTGTGGTAACGGATTTTAGGGCACTGGTCTTA
Source organism: Pinus tabuliformis (assembly GCA_031772625.1). Classification (NCBI taxonomy): domain Eukaryota; kingdom Viridiplantae; phylum Streptophyta; class Pinopsida; order Pinales; family Pinaceae; genus Pinus; species Pinus tabuliformis. The sequence goes on from CM062807.1 coordinate 1,170,303,496, forward strand.
GAGCCGAGGTGCATTCCCTTGAATGATGTACTTATCCCTTCCTTCAAGCCTTGCAAGAGATTTGACCCCACAAAGACTGAGAGATAGAAATCCTCGTCCAGATTTGGTGCCATTTTTTTCCATATGTGAACCAAGTCGATCACATTGTGAATCCCTATCCTTGATACTGTGTGTTGTATCTCCTAGAGACAACCTTGGATTGCTTCAAGATCAATTCTTGGGCACATCTAAAATGGTGTGTCTCAAATTATTTACAAGATACTGGAGACAACACTTATGATCTATATATACATATGTACATCGGAAATATATTGGTTCATTAATCCAAAGAAATAAAACATGGATTTCTGGTAATTCTTCACATGTTCAGATCTCATAAATAAGCATAAAAATAGAGGCTGAGAGCTTCAAGGTATTATAGCTAATAATATTTTGTAGAGTGTGTGAGAGAGGAAAATAGAGAAGAGTAGCTCATCACATATAGTGTAAGGTTTCAAGACTTCTATATTTAACACACAGAGCTTGAGACCTTAAGGATTTCTATGCTTATTTGGGCTACAAGCGGAAATAATGAATGAAAGGGGAGATGAGAGTTATGATTCATGTCTTGTGGATTTAAATATCTAATATCAATATTCCTCACATGCATATACATAAACAATGTTCAGAAAAATGAATATGTGATACAGTTACAGGCATTTTCATTAACATATAGATACTAATGAATCTGTGAAGGAGCTTGAAACACATCTAGAAAAAATAATTATATGAATTCAATGAAGAATCATGGACATAAAAATTAGTAAACAATGGGGAACTCATACTGTAATCCTTTGAAGAGGGAATCACCATTGTTTCCTTGATATTCTGAATAGATCTGTATTACAAAGGAGATACAGTTTGAAAATATAACATGCAGTGTTTTCTCTAGAATTTCTGAACTTGAACTAAGTCTTCCTTTCCCCTATTTATTTGGAGAGGGGAGAAAGAAGCTACATTACAAAAAAAAATCTATCTCTAGACCCATCTGTCAGGTAGTCTAGATATATTAGTCGTGAATGGCTTCGTGGCCAAAAACAATATTACAGAAATAAATGGAAGGCATGTTACAGGACAACACTAAGTAAATCATTGGACAAAATAGTAAATAAAAGTCCTTGCACCCATCCTGTGATCGCATTGGCCTTAGGCTATAATTTATTCATAGTATGGCCCCTTGTATTGCTCGACCAACTCCCATCACTTCTGCTTTTACTACGAGGGTGCCTTTTTTAGTGAAATGGGGGGTTGAGTCACCTGTAAATGCTTGTTGTTGTAGTCCTCTAATGTGTAGAGGGACGAGGCTCCATACTAAGCCCTTAACCTTCCTGAGTCCCAGGTACCTCTCTATTGGTTCACCATGATCCATTAAATTTCTTAGCTTCCAGCTCATCTGCCCATTAAAACTTTGTATTTTGCTATCAGTGCATTGGTGTGGTAGGTGAGAGGCATTCCCTGGAAACATCACAGTCACGTAGGTGCGGGCTTTTTTATTTGAAACAAGTGAAAACATGTGTTTTTTGGATTTCCCCTTTAGCCCCCCTTATCATAGCCCTTCGTGTAATTTTCCTCATATGACCGAGAGCTAGGACCATGGACCAATCCCTCAGGTTCTAAGGCCCTCAGCACGTGTCGCGAGGCATTTTTACTTGTTATCAATTTCTCCCGAATATCGACGCTAAATGCACTTTTCGATAAGATTTCCCTCTGGACAACTGCGATTGCCAATACATGGGATTGGGCCCACCAAAATATATCGCAATCACAACCACAGGGGGGGGACCTTTTGCCGTTTTCTTTGGAGCCGGCTGACAGTTCGGACCCGAGATCTTTATAGACCTTACGATAATAATTTATCGCATCCAGAGAGGAGTCCCACACATTGCAATCTCACTGTGCTAATGTTTTAAGATTTTTCTTTTTCCATAGCGTGGGCCAGTAGTCTAGACGCGATATTCTTATAGACCATGACGTAATACTTTATCACATCTAGGGTGGTCCCCGCATATTGCAGACACTGGCTCCATTGTCTTTAGATTTTCCTCAACTACTGCGATCGTCAATCTGCGGGCTGACGTCATTGTTGCCACATGTCACCTTGTGAGTGGTGACACGTGGAACCAAGAAATGGTTCCATGTCACCCATGAAAATACTGAAACCGGGTGACATGTGTCCTCTGCCACGTCATCAACCATATTGCGATGTCACTACTGACGTCAGTTTCCCTGTCAGCTCTGAAGACCAATCGCATGCTGCCACGTGGCCCCCTGGAGGAGAGAGAAAAATACCTACCCGACCCTATTTTGTAAGCCATTCCTTTGTTAATTAATTCAGCCTTCCCCGACGATACAACACTTTATCGTAAATCGATCCCCGCATGGTCTTTGGATTTCATAACATTGCCAATCCGTCGATCGCCAATACTGTCATACTGCCACACACAAGAGAGAGAAGGGGGAACATATGCTCCTATTTTGATCCACTTTCCTTTTATTTGTTTTTCTCAGCCCCTCGACGATGCACCACTTTATCGCACTATCAGTGATTTGCAGGTCTTTTTAAATTGAAACCCTACCGACCCGCTAATCGTCGATGCTACGAGAGAGGAGGAGGGTGATCTGCCTTAGTTTTGCAAGAATTTTATTTGTTAAAGTGTTTTAGTGCTCCCCTAGTGATACATCGTTATATCATAGATCGGCCCCCACAAAATCTTGTGAACCGCAAATAATACTTAAGCGTGTGCCCTAGGACACTGCGATAGTCGATCACCGATAAACGTTGTGCCTTGACCCACCGACCACTGATATGTGATATCGACGATCGACGAATCACTATTTCATGATTCGTCAGTGCTCCATACTTGTATGAACACCGATATGCGATATGCGATGAGCCTCCCGGGTCCTGATTGAGATTTTTCTCCATACTTAGCCATTTTCCTTGTTTTTTGAGTTTTTCAAAGGAATTCTTCAATAGGGTCTAACTTTTGATCCAGGAACCCTTTTTTTTAATTTTATATACCACCAGAAATATTATTCCTAGCACTACGCAATGGAGAGGGTACCCTCAAGCTTTGATAGCTTATGTGTCTCAAAATTTGGCATCATACATAACTGTTATTTGGCTCTTGAAGCATCTAGTGTTTGAAAAACCAGTGGGTGACAACACGGTGAACATCATGATCACTCGAGGGAGTTTTAATAGTGATATTTTCCATGCAAGAAACACTGCCCAATTTCCCCCCCTCCACCACGTCACAGGGGCTTCACTTTGGGAGCAATACCATAGCACGTGGGTTCATATTGGGGGATATTTATTGAGGAAAAAATGACATAATATATTGGGGGATATATAAGGGGGAGAGGGTTTTTATATTAGTAGGTATAAAAAATGGAGTCCAAAGTTAATGAAAAAATATAAAGGGGTATAAAAAATGTTAATGAAAAAATGGATACCTATAATATCTAGTGTAAGTAGGGGTTTTTAAATTGTGAAAGTGTATTGGGTTTGTATTGGTAGGGGGTAAAATAATGTGATTTTTAGAGGTGTTTTCCAATATGTAGTCAAATTAAGGGTATTTTTTAATATTCCATGAATGCACGTGATATTTCAAAGGTTCGTTAATTGAATCCCCCATGCACCACGTAAGGCAGAGAACACATATTCAGCCATGCTATTTCTATCGTGTAGTTTCCTTATTGATAGGCCTCTAAATTAGACATAATTAAGGCCCATACCTCTAAATTAAGCATTAATTTAAGCCCTATGACCATCCTTCAGCACATTAAACCTCGCTTTATACATTAGATAATTTATTTTTAACTTTAATATATTCATTAGGAAGGTTTATGAATAATTGGATATTTGTGCCTAATATTATTTATTTTTGTGGAATATTACGAGAATATTGGGCAGATTGTGAAGATTTGGAGGAGGAGATAATTTAGGGACTTTCTCCCTACTACAAGAGGATCAAAAATAAATAACAAATCAACAAGATATCATGGAATTATGGCACAGATTATGGAACTCCAATGATTGAGCAAATCTAGGAATGTATTCCCTACCATTTAATGCAGATTCCTAGTATTGGGAAACATATCCACTAATCAAGGGATTTTGGTGGGGAAGGATTCCTCCATTCATGGGGAATGATTCCTAATCATTTTTTATAAGTACCAAGTCAAATTTTCCTCTAGGGAATGATTGAGAAAATCTAGGAATGTGTTCCCTGCAATTTAATGCAAATTCCTAGTATTGGGGACCAGATCCACTAATCAAGGGATTTTGGTGGGGAAAGCTTCATATTTTTATGGGGAATGACTCCTAATCATTTTGTATAAGTAACAATTCGAATTTTACTCTAGGGATATATTTTCAGTGTTCTTGTGGAGACAACTCGTATTTTTGTAGCTCCATTGTATTTTCTTGCAGGGATGTAATTCTATTAATGAAAATAATGAAGATTGGTGTCATATTCAGATTCTAAATATTGTTTTCCTCCATAGGTCTCTGATTTTCCTTGGGCTTGGCAATCCCAGGAACCTTAGAGCCCTTTTGTATCATTTTCTTTCCTTCTTTTCACTACTTATTCACATGCATCTCTAGTTTTTATTTCTTTCTATTTATGCATTTAGTATTAATGATTTCTTGTTGTAGGATTGAGTTAAATGGTTGATGTAAGTTCTTTTGTAGGATCACAAGAATTATTTCATCCTTGGAAAAGATTTGGAAGTTCATAATAATCATTGAGCTGCTTGGATTAGTTTTCTTATTCCAAAATCTAGATTGTTGGACCTCGTTTTTAGCAAAGAACAATAAATTTCTGCTATTTTTTAAAGCATACTAACAAGCTTCAATAAAGTTGGTTCCATTTTAATTAGATCACAAAAAAATTCTAGTTCATAACAAAAATTACCCCATTGCATTTGCACTTGATTTGGTTAGGCATTTTTTAGATTTACTAGCTCACTAGTTCTTGAATTTCTAGATTTTCAACTAGTAATGTTTTTCTATTTTTTAGCATGGGTTAACAAAGGTCTTTTTGAGTGATTCTACTTGGAATGGGGACCTAAGACATCCTAGTTAATAAAAAAATTGTCCCATCCAATTTGGATTTGATTTGCTTGGTCATTCGATGAATTATAGTAAATATGTACATCCTGTAGGAAATCACTATAACATACTATAGGAAAGCCTTTTTTGAGCCCGAATTCAGAAAAACCATCATTGAAGTTGGGATTAGGCCTCTACTTGACCTCCATGCCATCAAGACCATTTTTACCCTCTTGCTCCACACTTAGGTTAGCATTTTGCTAGTTTTCAAGAGTAGGATTTGATTTCCATTTCTTCCTTCTTCAGTCTTATAGTAGATCTCATTAATGATTTCATCTTATTCTGCAAATTTTCCTCATGAATGAAGTAGACAACTAACTCATTAAAACTCTATTTTTCTAGCTTATTGAAATTCTTCTTGTTTACATGATTTTTGGGAAAATATCAGTGTTTGATGCAGTGCAGGTGTTTCAGAAGCAAAGAGAGATCTCATAGTCAACAACCTCCTCCCAACTTCATCCTTCCATGATCATTCCATGTTTTCACTAAGACCCTCACCAATTTCATCATTTTTCAAGGAAACTTCTCCAAGCATGTTGAGCATATCCAACCATATCCCAAACTTGGTTTTGAGTTCTGAGTGATCCTAGGCATTTTCAAACTCCATTCCACCCACCAACCACCTTCCCTAAGCCTTCCATCACCTTCAACACCCATCGTTTTTCTCTTGGCTATATCCTGTAGGTTTTCGGAGGATCCTATAGGTTTTCAAGACATCCTGTAGGTTTTCCTGTAGTGGTTCATTCATAGGCCGAATTGAGGGAAAATCCTCTAGGAAGCTATACAAGGTCACCTAAGGGTCTCCCAAGTCATCCAACCAACCACCAGCATTCCTAAGCCACCTACCACATCACCAAAAGGGATTAGATTTCACACTTTTCCATAAAAAAAGACAAAAGGAAAAACATATCTATTCTATTCATATACATGCACAATAGTAGAAGGTTTGATGGTTTGAGTCCGCATGCTTAGGACAGTAGGATTGCATACATGTTAGCTTAGCATTCTTTTGAAGCAAAGCCTCTTAGTAATTAGTTAGAAAATGTTGTGTTTTAGCATTTGAATTTAGTCTCTTTCCTTGTACTTTCTTTCTTGAAATAGGTTAAGGTTCCATTGCAAACATTTCATCCTCTGTAATTAGTTTAGGATTTGACTTCAGTACATGCACTCCATTACATCATGATAGCAAAGGCAGGACACATTGTATGTTTCACATACAGTGTTGATACCTCTTAAGTTTGTACGAACCCCGGGTTGATATTTAAAGTCGATAGCCTTGGGAGTTGCTCATCAATTTTTGGTGTGGTTGTCGAGGAGGTGTCAAAGTATGCATTGTTTTCTTCCCCAGTTGATTCATTTCTTTTTACTTTTTGCAAAAACAAAAAAAAAATTATTTTTCCTTAGGCATATTTAATTTCAAAAGTAGAAAACTCCATTGCATTATAGTTTTCATTCAATTAGACATAATTAAGGCCCATACCTCTAAATTAGACATAATTAAGGCCCATACTTCTAAATTAAACATTAATTTAAGGCCTATGACCATCCTTCAGTACATTAAACCTCGCTTTCTGCATTAGATAATTTATTTTTAACTTTAATATTTTCATTATGAAGGTTTATGAATAATTGGATATTTGTGCCTAATATTATTTATTTTTATGAAATATTATGAGAATATTGGGCAGATTATGAAGATTTGGAGGAGGAGATAATTTAGGGACTTGCTCCCTACTACAGGAGAATCAATAATAAATAATAAATCAACAAGATATCATGGAATTATGGCACATATTGTGGAACTCCAATGATTGAGAAAATATAGGAATGTGTTCCTTGCTATTTAATACAAATTCCTAGTATTGGGGAATAGATCCACTAATCAAGGGATTTTGGTGGGGAAAGCTTCCTCCATTTATGGGGAATGATTCCTAATCATTTTTTATAAGTACCAAGTCAAATTTTCCTTTAGGGAATGATCGAGAAAATCAAGGAATCTGTTCCCTGCCATTTAATGCAGATTCCTAGTATTGGGGAAGATCCACTAATCAAGGAATTTTGGTGGGGAAAGCTTCCTCCTTTCATGGGGAATGATTCCTAGTCATTTTTTATAAGTAGCAAGTCGAATTTTCCTCTAGGGATATATTTTCATTAGTGTTCTTGTGGAGATAACTTGTATTTTTGCAGCTCCATTGTATTTTCTTGTAGGGATGTAATTTTATTGATGAAAACAATGAAGATTGGTGTTATGTTCAGCTTCTAAATCTTGTTCTCCTCCATAGGTATCTAATTTTATTTGAGCTTGGCCATCCCAGGAATCTCAGAGCCGTTTTGTATCTTTTTCTTTCCTTCTTTTCATTGCTTATTCACATGCATATCTAGTTATTATTTCTTTCTATTTCTGCATTTAGTATTAATGATTTCTTGTCATAGGATTTAGTTAAATGGTTGATGTAAGTTATTTTGTAGGATCGCAAACATTATTTCATCCTTGTAAAAGCTTTGGAAGGTCATAGTAATCATTGAGTTGCTTGGATTAGTGTTCTTATTCCCAAATCTAGATTGTTGGACCTCCTTTTTAGCAAAGAACAATAAATTTCTGGTATCTTTTTAGATCATGCTAACAAGCTTCAATTGAATTGGTTCCACTTTGATTAGATCACAAAAACATTCTAGTTCATAAAAAAAATTACCTCATTTCATTTGCACTTGATTTGGTTAGGCATTTTTTAGAATTACTAGCTCACTAGTTCTCAAATTTCTAGATTTTCAACTAGTAATGTTTTTCTAATTTTTAGCGTGGGTTAACAGAGGTCCTTTGAGTGATTCCATTTGGAATGGGGACCTACCAGATCCTAGATAATAAAAAAATTTGTCCCATCCAATTTTGATTTGAGGCGCTTGGTCATTCGATGAATTATAGTAAATCAGTACATCATGTAGGAAATCATTGTAGCATCCTGTAGGAAAGCTTGTTTTGAGCCTGAATTGAGAAAAACCATCATTGAAGCTTGGATTAGGCCTTTACTTGACATCCATGCCATCAAGACCATTTTTACCCTCTTGCTCCACACTTAGGTCAACATTTTGATAGTTTTCAAGAGTAGGATTTGATTTCCATTTCTTCCTTCTTCAGTCTTACAGTAGATCTCATTAATGATTTCATCTTATTCTACAACTTTTCCTCATGCATGAAGTAGATAGCTAGCTCATTAAAACTCTATTTTAATAGCTTATTGAAATTCTTCTTGTTTACATTATTTTTGGGTAAATATCAATGTTTGATGCAGTGAGGTGTTTCAGAAGCAAAGAGAGATGTTGTTATGAAACCAGCTCAAAAAAAGATAGAATGGATAGATCAACGCCTTAGAATTCAGCCTCTTCGAGGGGGCAACCTCCTTTACATTACAAAAATGAACAATTCTTGGATGATTCAAATGAAAAAACCTCCTTTCTATATATAGGAGTCTAAGGAGTCACAATATAACCCAGCCGACCTAACAATAATAATATAAAGCCACAAAAATAACAATAGAGGGATTCTATGGGGCACAGTAATAACAATATGGGGACAATAGGGGCACAAAAATATTAATAATGGATACAACTACAATAGTAATGGGGTAATCACTAGTATTATAGGGACATGCCCCTCTCCTTCAAAAAAGTGTTGTCCTCAACACTTGAGTACTTATGGATGCTTCTGTATAAAATTTTCATCCTCCCATGTGGAATCTTCAGCGGATAAGTTCTTCCACTTAATAAGATACTCGAAATTGATCGATTTCGTAGCTATCGAGTTCTTGTTTCTGTGACTGCTTCTGGTTCCAATATAATTTTTACTTCCTCGTCAAGTTCTGGCAATATTGTTTGAACTAGGAGCTTGTCGCCTATAACCTTCTTTAAACATGAAACATGGAAAACTGGGTGCAATCGAGAAGTTGCAGGAAGCTCCAATTTGTATGCCATAGTACCAATCTTTTGCAACACCTTGTATAGACCATAATACTTTGGTGATAATTTGTTATCTTTCTTAGCTTGCTTGAGGGAAATTTGCTTATACGGTTGTAGCCGTAGGAATACCCAATCACCTGCATCAAAACTTCTTTCACTGCGATGTTGATTATCATGTTGTTTCATTATATTTTGTGCCAACATGAGGTTATCCTTTAAGAGTTGGAGGACTTGTTGTTGATGTTCGATGTGATGTTCCACTTCTTGAACCTTAGAATTTTCTCTTAAATATGAGGTGATGGATGGTGGCTGATATCCATAATGTTCCATAAATGGGGTCATTATTGTTGTTGTATGGAAGGAATTGTTAAATCACCATTCAACCAGAGGCAACCATTTGACCCATTGTGTCTATTTATCAGATACAAAGCAACGAAGATATCCTTCCAAAAAATTGTTTACTATCTCAGTTTTCCCATCAGATTGAGGATGATAAGATGAGCTATGAGCTAACTGAGTACCAAGACAAGAAAATAATTTTGTCTAAAAATTTCCAGTGAAAATGGGATCTCTATCACTTACAATAATCTTTGGGTTTCCATGTAGCTTTTGAATTGTTTCCATAAATGCAGTAGAAACTGTACTGACTTTAAATGGATGTGATAATGCACAAAAGTGTGCATACTTGGTAAGTCTTCCAACTACCACCATGATGACACTCTTTCCCTCAGACTTGGGTAAACCTGTGATAAAATCCATTGAAACCTCCTCACAACATTGGATTGGAATGGATAAAGGTTGTAATAGACCCGGTGTCTTAATTGTTTCAACTTTATTTTGTTGGCAAACCAAACATTCCGCCACAAACTTTTGAATATCCGATTTAAGGCAATCCCAAAAAAAAATACTTCTTAACCCTGTGGTAAGTTTTTAAAAATCTTGAGTGCCCTCCTAAGGGAGAAGTGTGCAATTCCATAAGAATCTTTTGTTTTAGTTGGGAATTCTTACAGAGGTATAAGCAATCTTTGTACCACAACGAATCATTTTTCTAGCTAAATGTATCAAATGTACTGGAATCTTGTTGTAACTTTCGAATAAGTGCCCATGCTTCTTCATCATTCTTCCATTCCTCCCTTGCTTCATTTATCCAATCTAGTTGGATAATAGAAATGGCGTACAAAAATTCTTCCACATCCTCATCCTTTCTTGAGAGTGCATCTGCCACCACATTTTGCTTCCCTTTTCTGTAGATGATTTCAAAGTCATAACCCAACATCTTTGTGACCCAATTTTGTTGCTCTTCAGAGGATAATCTTTGTTCTAAAAAGTGCTTGGCTATCATGATCCATTTTTACCTTGAAGTGTCTTCCCATTAGGTAGGGTCGCCATTTCTTAAGTCCATGGAGTATTGCCAAAATTTCCTTCTCATAAATAGCTGTGTAAAAACTTTCCCTTAATTGGACGACTTTCAAAAGCAATGGGTCTTTCATCTTGCATTAAAACAGCACCAATTCCATTTCCTGAAGCATCACATTCCACAATAAAGGTTTTTGTAAAGTCCGGTGTAGCTAAGACCGGTGCTTGGCACATTGCCTCTTTAATATGTTCGAAGGCCTTTGTTGCTTTTGGAGTGCATGAAAATGCATCTTTCTTCAATAATGTTGTTAGAGGTGTTGCTATTCTCCCATAATTCTTAACAAACTTCCGATAATACCCTATCAACCCGAGAAATCCTCGCAGATGCTTTATGGATGTGGGGATTTTCCATTCCTTAATGGCTTTAATTTTGCTAGGGTCTACCTTAACTCCTTCATGAGATACAATATGACCCAGATATTCCACCTCTTGTACTCCAAAGAAGCATTTGGATCTTTTTGCATATAATTGTTTCTCCTCCAATAGTTGTAGCACCTTGTCAACATGTTCAACATGATCCTTCCAAGACTTGTTGTAGATTAGTATATCATCAAAAAATACTAACACAAATTTTCTAAGGAAGGGTTTAAAAATGGAATTCATTAAACCTTGAAATGTAGAAGGTGCATTGGTAAGGCCAAAAGGCATGACCAGACATTCACAATGACCCTCATGAGTTCTAAATGTTGTTTTCGGAATGTCTTCAATCTTCATTCTGATTTGATGATATCCGGAACAAAGATCCAACTTGGTGAAGTAAATTGATCCATGCAATTCATCCAGTAATTCATCAATGACAGGAATGGGAAACTTATCTTTAATAGTGATCTTGTTGAGCTCCCTATAATCTAGACACATGTGCCATGATCCATCCTTCTTGTGCACCAATACTACTGGAGAAGAGAAAAAACTTTGACTAGGTTGAATTATACCAGCCGCTAGCATTTCTGCAACCATACGTTCAATTTCACTCTTTTGGGCATAAGGATATCTGTACGGCCTGATGTTTGGAGGAACACTTCCTAGAATTAGATGAATAACATGATCATGATCATGAATAGGTGGGAGACCTTTGGGAGTCTCAAATACCTTGAAATGATTGTCCAAGACTTTTTGGAGATCTGGAGAAATAGATGATTCCAATGTGGAAACATCTAGCGAACATAATTGTGCAATTACACCTCTTTGTTCCTTTTTTAGAAGCTTTGTCATACCGTTAGAGCTGATTATATTTCCCGGTTTCCCTGCAATACCCCTTAATTCAACTTCCTTTCCTTCCATAGAAAATTTCATGAAAAGTTCTTGAAAATTAGAAGCTATTATACCCAAGGATTGTAGCCATTGGACTCCTAGTACAACATCAACACCTCCCATTGGAATGGAAAGCATTGGGCTAGTCAACACATATTCTCCCATGGATAGCTTGATATTATGGCACTTTCTAGAGCAATTTATCGTTCCTCCATTTGCAACCATCACTTGACACTCTGGTGCTGGATATAGGAAGCAATTCAATTCTTTTGCTATCTTACAATGAAAAAAATTGTGGGTACTTCCTAAATCAATCAACACTATTACCTTTTTCTTCTTGATTTGTCCTTCTATCTTGATGGTTTGAGGTGTGGTAATTCCAACCAATGCATTAGAAGATATGGTCGGATTCATTTCTTCTTTATCTAGGCTTTGGAGTATATCCTCTTCTTTTGAACTTTCTTTCTCCTTTTCTTGTTCCTCTTCACAATCGATGTAGAATAATTTCTTCTCAGCACACTTATGACCTTTAGTGTATTTGCTATCACAATTGTAACAAAGCCCTTTCGCTCTTTTTTCTTCCAATTGTTGTGGTGTCAACCTTATAGGTTGTGGAATACTAGGGGCAACAACACTTCCATCTTTATATTTGTGAGTGGTATGATTCCTGGTTGCCATAATTTTTCTTTCCATTTTTCTTGCTAACCTGAATGCCTTCTCTAATGAATTAGGTTCCCAAAGGTGAACATCATGTTGGATACTATCCTTTAAAGTCCCTATGAACACATAAATCCTATGCTCATCTGGAATATTTTCTACCCTTATGTTCAATTTTTGGAACTCCTCAATGTGCTCCATTATTGAACCCTTTTGTTTGAGACTTATCAATTGGCTAAAAAAAGTGTTGCTTTTTGTATCCTCATAATGTGCTGTCAATTCTTCCGTAAAAATTGCCTAAGTGATAATTTGTTTACGAGAGCAAACCCATTGATACCATACAAACTGATTTGGTTCCAAATATAAAGTTGCAATACGTACCTTTTGTGTGTTTTTCACATTATTGAGATCGAAAAATTGCTCCATTTGTAATATCCATGTTGCGGGATCCTTGCCATCAAACTTCCTCATATCGATTTTTGGAATATGGTGGGTCTTCGGTCCAACATTAGAGTCTATGAAATCATGATTAACATTTCTTTTGTTCTCATCATGAGTTTCCTTTACTACCCTTTCACCATTAGTAAGCATTTCTTGTAGAAACTTTGTCAAATTTGTCTTCAAATCTTCCATGCCTGTCTTCAAATCTATCTTCAAATCGTCCATATTAGCTTCCATGCCATTCATCTTAGCTTCCATGCCCTTTATCTTAGATTCCACGCCATTTATCTTAGATTCGACGCCATTTATCTTAGCTTCTGTTAGCTTTTGTGAGAGTGACCTTTTTTGCACTTGGTCTTGTAATTTTGATATATCATGTAGCATTTCTTCCTCTTCTTCATGAGTCATGCTAGCACTTTCAGGTTGCTTACTAGGTGTTTACATTTTCTTTCCTCAAGGCATCAATTACCGATAATGATGCTCTACTATTCCCTTTGAATTCTTCAAAATAATTTTTCAAACCAAGCTTAAGAAAATATTTTTAAAAATCTACACACCTTTTTTCACTTTGTAGGAGCTCGATATTGCCTCTGATGTATCTCTATAATATCGGATCATCCAGTTCTAAAATTGCGACATGCAGTAGCCCTCTGTGTCCTTTTTCCAATGCCACTAGTCTGATCCAAATTGGATTCTCCAACGAAGGGTTATGCCAAATCTCCCACAGTGACCTGATTATAGACTAGTTCAGTAGAGAAAACTTGTACGACATGCCACGAGTCACTATTTCGATCTTTTTCTCTGAAAAATATATACAAGAAACTAAAGTTCGTCCTCTTTCTGTACCTTCTTACGAAATTTCAATCCAATGCTCAGAGAAAGTTATGACAATTTTCCCCAGGTCACCTGTTTGGAATGTAATTCAGGATTCTGCAAAAAGACCAACTTCCTCAGATCATATCTCCGCAAATATAGCGCGAATAGCTCTAAAATTCAGACCTGAGGTTCAATGTGATTTCTTCTCAAATGGTTTTTTTTTTAGCTTTTGAAAGGTCACAGAAAAAATTTATAGCGAAAATGCCATGATCACCTATTTGGAGAAATGAAACCCTAGAATCCAAAGCTCTGATACCAAATGTTATGAAACCAACTCAAAAAAAGATAGAATGGATAGATCAACGCCTTAGAATTCAGCCTCTTTGAGAGGGCAACCTCCTTTACATTACATAAATGAACAATTCTTGGATGATTCAAATGACAAAACCTCCTTTCTATATATAGGAGTCTAAGGAGTCACAATATAACCTAGCCAACCTAACAATAATAATATAAAACCACAAAAATAACAATAGAGGGATTCTATGGGGCACAATAATAACAATATGGGGACAATAGGGGCACAACAAAATTAATAAGGGATACAAATACAATAGTAATGGGGTAGTCACTAGTATTATAGGGACCTAACAAATCTCATAGTCAACAACCTCCTCCCAACTTCATCCTTCCATGATCATTCCATGTTTTCACCAAGACCCTCACCAATTTCATCATTTCTCAAGGAAACTTCTCCAAGCATGTTGAGCAAATACAACCATCTCCCAGCATGTTGAGCAAATACAACCATCTCCCAGCCTTGGTTTTGAGTTCTGAGTGATCCTAGGCATTTTCTCACACCATTCCACCTACCAACCACCTTCCCTAAGCCTTCCATCACCTTCAACACCCATCGTTTTTCTCTTAAATGTATCTTGTAGGTTTTCAGGGGATCCTAGAGGTTTTTAGGACATTCCGTAGGTTTTCCTGTAATGGCCTGTTTTTAGGGAAAATTGAGGGAAAAGCCTCTAGGAAGCTAGACAAGGTCACCTAAGGGTCTCCCAAACCTCCCAACCATCCACCAGCATTCCTAAGCCACATGCCACATCACCAAAAGAGATTAGCTTTCACACTTCTCTATAAAAAAAAGACAAAAATACAAACAAATTTATTTTATTCATTTACATGCATAGCAGTAGAAGGTTTGATGGTTTGAACCTGTATGCTTAGGACAGTAGGATTCCATACATGTTAACTTAGCATTATTTTGAAGCAAAGCCTCTTAGCAGTTAGTTAGAAAATTGTGTGTTTTAGCATTTGATTTCAGTCTCTTTCCTTGTACTCTCTTTCTTGCAATAGGTTAAGGTTCCATTTCGAACATTTCATTCTCTATAATTAATTTAGGATTTGAATTCATTACATGCACTCCATTACATCATGATAGCAATGGCAAGACACATTGTATATTGCACATATAGTGCTGATACCTCTTAAGTTTGTACGAACCCCGGGTTGATAATTAATTTCAATAGCCTCGGGAGTTGCAACATTCTTGTTGCAATACCGAGGCTCGTCACTTTTTGGCGTTGTTGCCAAGGAGGTGTTAAATTATGCATTGTTTTCTCCCCTAGTTGATTAATTTCTTTTTACTTTTTTGCAAAAAAAAAAAAAAAAAAAAATTCCTTAGGCATATTTAATTTCAAAAGCAAAAAACTCCATTGCATTATAGTTTTCATTCAATTAGACATAATTAAGGCCCATACCTCTAAATTAGACATAATTAAGGCCCATACTTCTAAACTAGCATTTGCACTAAATGTTGCAAAAGAAACGCCGTAAGGCATAAATTGAGTAATACACATATTAGATATAGGTGCAGAGTCTCTATCATCTCATGTTGGCAGAAGCAGTAAAAATGATTTCAATTATTGAGAAGTAAATCAGTCATCTAATCCAATCTAGCACAAAATTAACACTCATGGCATCCATCAACATCATGGATTGGTTAAATTTGCAGGTATGGATCCTCCCATATTTTTCTATTTCTTGCTATTTCATGACCCTTCACAGTTTAAAAAATTGATATTTTCTGGATGTTGTAATATTAGCAGCCAATCAAATTTGAAATGAATTAATACAATCAAACAGAATATGTAGCCCACATTCTGTCCAAATACGATTTGCAGGCTCTGGATTCATAAACCAAAGAAATTTGCAGGGCCAAAGGAGGCTCTTTGAAAATGCTTCGATTGACTTTGTATGAATGTTGATATTCATTTGTTATTGTATTAAAAATGGCTGATTCGAACATGTGATTTAATGTACATTTTGCTGAATTTAACAATAGTATTGGCTTATTAGATTCTGTTTGGAACAACTTAGCAAATGAAACTGAAAATTTTGGGAGTTTTATATGCCATTTATGCTTTTTATTTATGTTTGTTCTGCTTGTGCATTGCAAGTATTAGATCAAACTCTTTAAAGTCTGTAGGTGATATAGAAGTTATCTCTATTCCACGTTTCTTGGCTGCATTCTTCATCTTGGGATTTGCAGGATCGCCTTTCAAACAATTTCAACATATTAATACGTGATACCTATTTACTGCAGTATAATAGACAAAAATTTAAAATACCAATTCAATTAGCCTTGACCCATGATAAGCTGGAACCTACTTCATGGTAGTCAATAGTTCTAGCAGAGTCAATTTTGAATGCTGATGTCAATCCCCTTTTCTCCACAGCATCACGAAATATAGCCTCTGCAGTGAGACTCCGAGAAATGTTGCCTTCCAAGAACAAGAATAAAAAGAGGCAAAGAAAGTATGGGAGGAAGATACTTAAGGCATCTCATAAGGGAGATAGAAGTATTTGTTGGGGAAGGGCAAGACATTGTAAGATATTCTTGAGTTGGCGGGTAGCAAGTGTAATTCCTACGTCAATGAGTCTGATATTCTTCAGTTGGTGGGTAGCCACTATAATTCCTATGTCAGTGAGTCCAATATTCTTGAGTTGGTGAATAGCTAGTGTAATTCCTACGTCAGTCAGTTCTTGGCCTGGCCTTGATGCCTATGGATAGCCCTGGTGAGATCTGTGTATTGTTGTTCTGGAAGTGGAAAACGTCCACTTCCACACGGGAAAGCACGCGGGGGAGAGGAGTGATTGAATCCCCTTGTAATCTCCCAAGGAAGCCTAAGCCTGAGCATATAAGTACTTTGAGTTGTTTTTTTCCAGAACAAAGAAGATTATGTAATTGTTTCATTTTGCATGGAAAGCACGCGGGGGAGAGGAGTGATTGAATCCCCTTGTAATCTCCCAAGGAAGCCTGAACCTGAGCATATAAGTACTTTGAGTTGTTTTTTTCCAGAGCAAAGAAGATTATGTAATTGTTTCTTTGCAAAATGAAAAGAAGACACTGTAATTGTTTCTTGTAAAATTTTGTGATATGCAAAGGGAATGGTTTACAAGGAAAGAATAGAATGCTAAGAAATCTGCAGTGGACTTATTAAAAAAAAACATTATTTTCCTCTTTCATTAAAAATATTGTATTTGAATTATGATGAAAGAAAGGGAAAATCTTTCTGTCAAGAAATATATATTTTCTAGAAAAGTCAAGGGAGGGTTTGATGTATTCAAAAGAAAATACTAATACACTATAAGACAGAATTAATGAGTTTCTGTTGACTAGTCTGTTATTGTAAGCAGTCTGAACAGTGACACTGATACATGCTAGTTCAATTATAATAGACCAGAGTCCATCCGTGGAGCAGTCTTCGTTTCTGAAATATACAAATATACCCGGCACCTCAGTCGGAGGATGCAGCCCCTCACATCATGTTTCTTCTTGAAACGCTCAAAAGGGTAGAAGAAAATTTCTATGTCCTAACCGGACGCTCGCTGGTATTCAGGCATTACTAAAATTTGCTCTCTGCAATCATTGGGTGCATTATATGACTGTAAAAATCTCCAGTGCCAGTTTATTATGATTTGTTCTAATAGAAACATAGATGAGAAATTCGGTCAGGGTTTTTAATAATATAGAAGCTACGAAAAACCTAGCTCCTTTAGTTGAATTGAATAGAACTACAAAAATTTAGTTCGCTCAAGTCAGGCATGATACAGAGAATTATGCTTGGCTTCAGGCTTTGGATCTTTAGTGTACAATATACTATAAGCTTCTACAATTGGATTGCTGACAATAATGGTAGACGTTATACCGAACTCACTCGTTGAATCATTGGATGGATGGTAATCACCAAGGCAAACAAAGAGAACTCCAAAAGGCTTGAAGGTTGCAGATGAATCAGACGCCATGGACCTCAATGCTTCTCTTCGTCCTCCTGGTCTCCTGCAAGTTCGGATTAAACCTCCAAACTTTTGGCCTGAAATGAGATGATAAGTTGTGCTAAAAATGGGTGAATGTCATACATTTGTTTTATAACTATAAATTCTGCTTCATCATTACAGAACCCACCCTTCAAATATTGGCATTTGCTTGTTGGAATATAGAGACATTCATGGAGTCGCAAGAGCAGAGCCAAAAGCCTCATGTCGCAATCTTCCCCGGGTTTGGGTCGGGCCATCACATCCCACTGCTCGAGCTTGCAAAGCGGTTGAATGTGTACCATGGCTTTTCTGTCACCTTCTTCTACGCCGAATGGATGGACGACTCTCCTCACCACACCTTGCCATCTTCGTCAAGGGACATGATCCGCTTCATAGAGCTCCCTGATGTTCAGATTGAAGGGGATCGAGGCGCCTCAGATTGCTGTCCTCTCTCATCCATCCACAAACGCTTGGCCTCTCTTCGCTGACGCTTGGTTTCTAAAAAGGTTGATGATCTAATTGCTGCAGTTTATTCCATTGTCTAACAATCGATCTAAGGACCCATAACGAGACACCGCGACACTAAGGGGAGTTCCTCTCAGATTTAATGTACATTTTGCTAAATTTAACAATAGTATTGGCTTATTAGATTCTGTTTGGAACAACTTAGCAAATGAAACTGAAAATTTTGGGAGTTTTATATGCCATTTATGCTTTTTATTTATGTTTGTTCTCCTTGTGCATTGCAAGTATTAGATCAAACTCTTTAAAGTCTGTAGGTGATATAGAAGTTATCTCTATTCCACATTTCTTAGCAGCATTCTTCATCTTGGGATTTGTAGGATCGCCTTTCAAATAATTTCAACATATTAATACGTGATACCTATTTACTGCAGTATAATAGACAAAAATTTAAAATACCAATTCAATAAGCCTTGACCCATGATAAGATGGAACCTACTTCATGGTACTCAATAGTTCTAGCAGAGTCAATTTTGAATGCTGATGTCAATCCCCTTTTCTGCACAGCATCATGAAATACAGCCTCTGCAGTGAGACTCCGAGAAATGTTTCCTTGCAAGAACAAGAATAAAAAGAGGCAAAGAAAGTATGGGAGGAAGATACTTAAGGCATCTCATAAGGGAGATAGAAGTATTTGTTGGGGAAGGGCAAGACGTTGTAAGATATTCTTGAGTTGGTGGGTAGCAAGTGTAATTCCTACGTCAATGAGTCTGATATTCTTCAGTTGGTGGGTATCCACTATAATTCCTATGTCAGTGAGTCTAATATTCTTGAGTTGGTGAATAGCTAGTGTAATTCCTACGTTAGTCAGTTCTTGGCCTGGCCTTGATGCCTATAGATAGCCCTGGTGAGATCTGTGTATTGTTGTTCTGGAAGTGGAAAACGTCCACTTCCACACGGGAAAGCACGCGAGGTAGAGGGGTGATTGAATCCCCTTGTAATCTCCCAAGGAAGCCTAAACCTGAGCATATAAGTACTTTGAGTTGTTTTTTTCCAGAACAAAGAAGATTATGTAATTGTTTCATTTTGCATGGAAAGCACGCGGGGGAGAGGAGTCATTGAATCCCCTTGTAATCTCCCAAGGAAGCCTAAACCTGAGCATATAAGTACTTTGAGTTGTTTTTTTCCAGAACAAAGAAGATTATGTAATTGTTTCTTTGCAAAATGAAAAGAAGACACTGTAATTGTTTCTTGTAAAATTTTGTGATATGCAGAGGGAATGGTTTACAAGGAAAGAATAGAATGCTAAGAAATCTGTAGTGGACTTATTAAAAAAAAAACATTATTTTCCTCTTTCATTAAAAATATTGTATTTGAATTATGATGAAAGAAAGGGAAAATCTTTCTGTCAAGAAATCTATATTTTCTAGAAAATTCAAGGGAGGGTTTGATGTATTCGAAAGAAAATACTAATACACTATAAGACAAAATTAATGAGTTTTCTGTTGACTAATATGTTATTGTAAGTAGTCTGAACAGTGACACTGATACAGGCTAGTTCAATTATAATAGACCAGAGTCCATCCATGGAGCAGTCTTCGTTTCTAAAATATACAAATATACCCGGCACCTCAGTCGGAGGATGCAGCCGCTCACATCATGTTTCTTCTTGAAACGCTCAAAAGGGTAGAAGAAAATTTCTATGTCCTAACCGGACGCTCGCTGGTATTCAGGCATTACTAAAATTTGCTCTCTGCAATCATTGGGTGCATTATATGACTATAAAAATCTCCAGTGCCAGTTTATTATGATTTGTTCTAATAGAAACATAGATGGGAAATTGGGTCAGGGTTTTTAATAATATAGAAGCTACGAAAAACCTAGCTCCTTTAGTTGAATTGAACAGAACTACAAAAATTTAGTTCGCTCAAGTCAGGCATGATACAGAGAATTATGCTTGGCTTCAGGCTTTGGATCTTTAGTGTACAATATACTATAAGCTTCTACAATTGGATTGCTGACAATAATGGTAGACGTTATACCGAACTCACTCGTTGAATCATTGGATGGATGGTACTCACCAAGGCAAACAAAGAGAACTCCAAAAGGCTTGAAGGTTGCAGATGAATCAGACGCCATGGACCTCAATTCTTCTCTTCGTCCTCGTGGTGCTCCTCTTCGTCCTCCTGGTCTCCTACAAGTTCGGATTAAACCTCCAAATTTTTGGCTTGAAATGAGATGATAAGTTGTGCTAAAAATGGGTGAATGTCATACATTTGTTTTATAACTATAAATTCTGCTTCATCATTACAGAACCCACCCTTCAAAAATTGGCATTTGCTTGTTGGAATATAGAGACATTCATGGAGTCGCAAGAGCAGAGCCAAACGCCTCATGTCGCAATCTTCCCTGGGTTTGGGTCGGGCCATCACATCCCACTGCTCGAGCTTGCAAAGCGGCTGGCTGTGTACCATGGCTTTTCTGTCACTTTCTTCACCGCCGAATGGATGGACGGCTCTCCTCACCACACTTTTCCATCTTCGTCAAGGGACATGATCCGCTTCATAGAGCTCCCTAATGTTCAGATCGAATGGGATCGAGGCGCCTCAGATTGTTGTCCTCTCTCATCCATCCACAGACGCTTGGCCTCTCTTCGCTGACGCTTGGTTTCTAAAAAGGTTGATGATCTAATGGCTAGAGTTTATTCCATCGTCTAACAATCGATCTAAGGGCCCATAACGAGACACCACGGCACTGAGGGGAGTTCCTCTCAGAGGGAACGCCTTACGGCGTAAATATCGAATATTTAAATCCCTAATATATCTCAATTATATTATTTGTCGAATATACAGGGAACGCAACACGTAGGGCACTTGTTTTTCTTTTTCTTAGCACTTTTGGTTGTTGACACGGTGGGCTCAACACCACACCAAACGCAGAAATGGCCGCGGTCCGCCATGATTCTGGCAGGAAAACAGTGTTGCATAGCTCATCAATGTACCCACATTTTAAATCTGAGTTTGAGAACCTTAGGTTTGCATCGGAACTTCCAAGTATGAACTTCATAATTAACTACTTTTAGAAGAATTAACTCCAATAGCAGTTCCTCCTTGAAGAAATAACAAGCACGCTCTTTCTTGATGTTGAGAAATTATGTTCGTCAATGTTGCTTAATACCTTTATGAATATATTCCTCATCCATTTGATTCTGGGTGCAAAGAATAATTATGAATTTAGTTTTGGTCTCTCGCTGTATTCAACCTTTGTGAAATTCATCTCTCATATTATATTAACTGTCTCTGTTGAATATCTGTCTTGATATCCCTATTGGTTAGACACACATATTCCTATGATTTACACTCGATATCATGAGCTAAATGCCGGAAGGTGTCCACAAATATCGCTACCAGATTTTCCTTTGAATAAACCATGCCATCATACAAGCTACATATGAAATGACAGTATTCTGGCGAAATAGTTATGTCATTGCGGCTATGCGTCACAGTAAAGTAATCTGCAATCACCGGACAGTAATTTTCTTATTCCACGTCAACAATGAGATGTTGCCATAATCTAATAAGTTAATTTAAGCCTGTATTCTAGTGAACTCCGGATCTGAGCTGGATCATGGGAAATATTGTCTCTGAAGTTGACATGGAAGGATAGAAGCACAAAGGATTCTCCTGTAAAAAGCTGCGAGGTCTTCACATCTAGACCATGCATTTCAAGCTCCTCCAGAATCATCCACATATATCTCGGCCTTCTCTGGGTGATAATTGCTTCCCCGTCATAAATTTCCACGGCTACCTTCAGGTCTATGTTGTCATTTCCTGTTTTACCAGATTGGATTGCCAGCAGACAGTCTCTCTTTCTCTTCACCTGATGGAGATCTTCCTCGAGTTTTCGGATGTAATTGATGGTTTTCTCGTATAATCCACATCTGTCAAGCTGTACGGAGAAACGAAGTATGTAATTTAGGACTATAAAAGCTGAAACAATCACTGGCTATGTTAGAATTTGATCTGTAAGCATTATCAGTCTAATGTTGTAATTACCTTGGTAGGGGTAGAGGGCAAGAGAGACTCCAGTTGTGCACACAAATATTTCATTCGCCTCCTGCGTAACTGCTCTGCGACTACTTGGCTTTCTCTGGTGGTAACCTTGTTCATCTGATCCACATCTTGCCATATGATTTCTTGAAGATCGTTAAGCTCTTGCCAGTCCAAATCTACTTCAGATGGACGCTTTCTGGATGCAGTAACTTGGCAATGGACCTGCGGAGCGTGATGTTGAGCATTTGAATTAGAAGGATACGAAAGCAAACCGTGAAACTCCATGATCAGATGTGGAGGGAGGGTTAAGAGATCGGAGCCTGTCACCTTCTTCACCGCCGAATGCATGGACGGCTCTACTCACCACACCTTGCCATCTTCGTCAATGATCTGCTTCATAAAGCTCCCTGATGTTCAGATCGAAGGGGATCGAGGCGCCTCAGATTGCTGTCCTCTCTCATCCATGCACAGACGCTTGGCATCTCTTCGCTGATGCTTGGTTTCTAAAAACGCTGATGATCTAATGGCTGGAGTTTATTCCATCGTCTAACAATCAATCTAAGGGTCTATAACGAGACACCGTGGCACTGAGGGGATTTCCTCTCAAAGGGAACGCCTTACGGCGTAATTAAGCATTAATTTAAGGACTATGACCATCCTTCAGCACATTATGCCTTGCTTTATGCATTAGATAATTTATTTTTAACTTTAATGTATTCATTAGGAAGGTTTATAAATAATTAGATATTTGTGCCTAATATTATTTATTTTTTATGAAATATTATGATAATACTGGGCAGATTATGAAGATTTGGAGGAGGAGATAATTTAGGGACTTTCTCCCTACTATAGGAGGATCAATAATAAATAATAAACCAACAAGATATCATAGAATTATGGCACATATTGTGTGTTATGAAACCAGCGCAAGAAAATATAGAAAAGATAGATCAACACCTTGGAATTCAGCCTCTTCGAGGGGGCAACCTCCTTTACATTACATAAATGCACAATTCTTGGATGATACAAATGAAAAGACCTCCTTTCTATATATAGGAGTCTAAGGGGTTATAACATAATCAGAGCCGACATAACAATAATAATATAAGGGCACAATAATAACCATAGTGGGCTTCTATGGGGCACAATAGTAACAATATGGGCACTACATGGGTACATCAATATAATAAGTGGGTTATACTAATAACAATAAGGGGTTACACTAGTAGTATAGGGGCCTAACATGCCCCTCTCCTTCAAAAAGCGTTGTCCTCAACGCTTGAGTAGTACTTGATGCTTCTGTATAAAATTCTTGTCCTCCCATGTGGAATCTTCAGCGGGTAAGTTCTTCCACTTGATGAGATACTCTGAAATTGATCGATTTATTAGCTGTCGGGTTCTTTTTTCTGTGATTTCTCCAGGTTCCAATATGATTTTTCCTTCCTCTTCAATTTCTGGCAATATTGTTTGAATTGGGATCTTTTGCAACTTTTGAATAAGTGGCCATACTTCTTCGTCCTTCTTCCATTCATCCCTTGCTTCATTTATCCAATCTGGTTGGATAATATAAATAGCACAAAACAATGATTCCACATCCTCATCCTTGAAGAGTCTTCCCATTCGGTAAGGTCGCCATTTTTTAAGTGCATGTA
The DNA here is from genome assembly GCA_031772625.1 of Pinus tabuliformis. Taxonomy (NCBI): domain Eukaryota; kingdom Viridiplantae; phylum Streptophyta; class Pinopsida; order Pinales; family Pinaceae; genus Pinus; species Pinus tabuliformis. The sequence goes on from CM062807.1 coordinate 1,170,327,675, forward strand.
GTATTGCCAACATTTCCTTCTCATAAATAGCTTGCTTGAGATGTAGCAGTAAAAATACCCAATCACCTACATCAAAACATTTTTCACTACAATGTTTATCTACCTGTTGTTTCGTTTGATTTTGCAACGAAGTGGCGTTATCCTTTAAAAGTTGGAGAACTTGTTGTTGATGCTCGATGTGATCTTTCACTGCTTGAACCTTTTTCTTCTTGATATGTCCTTCTATCTCTAGAGCTTGAGGAGTGGTAATTTCTTCCAATCCTTTACAAGATATGGTCGGATTCATTTCTTGATGCTCAATGTGATCTTTCACTTCTTGAACATTTTTCTTCTTGATATGTCATTCTATCTTGATAGTTTGAGGAGTGGTAATTTCGAACAACGAATTACAAGATATGGTTGGATTCATTTCTTCTTTCTCGATGTGATATTTCACTTCTTTCACCTTTTTCTTCTTGATATGTCCTTCTATCTTGAGAGTTTGAGGAGTGGTAATTCTTGCCAATGCTTTACAAGATATGGTCTAATTCATTTCTTCTTTCTCTAGGGTGGGGTCCTGGCGTATATCTTCTTCTTTTGTTGTTTCTTGATCCTTTTCTTCCTCCTCTTCATATTCTATGTAAAATAATTTCTTCTCAGCACACTTATGACCTTTAGTGCATTTTCTATCACAATTGTAACAAAGCCCTTTTTCTCTTTTTTCTTCCAATTGTTGTGATGTAACCCTTGTAGGTTGTGGAAGGCTAGGAGAAACAACACTTCCATCTTTATAGTTGTGAGGGGTGCGCTTCCTGGTTTCCATAATTTTACTTTCCACTATGTCACAAATCCCTTTTACTCTTTCCAATTGTTGTGGTGTTGCTCTAAAGAAGGTGTTGCACTTTGTATCCTCATAATGTGCTATCATTTCCTCTGTGAAAATTGACCACGTAACAAGTTTTTTACGAGAACAAAGCCCTTTGTACCATAAAAATTGATCTGGTTCTAAATATGAAGATGAAATACATACCTTTTGTAACAGTTGTACACCATGTAGATCAAAATATTGCTCCATCTAAAGTATCCAATTTACTGGATCCTTGCCATCAAACTTCCTCATCTTTCTTTTTCTTGATTTTAGGAGCTCGACCTTGAAACGACTGTAAACTTTCAAATCTTTAAGTTCTGAAATTGTGACCTGTAGTAGCCCTCTGTGTGCTCTTTCCAATGCCACCAGTCTGATCCAAATTGGATTCTCCAAGGAAGAGTTATTTGAAATCTCCCACAGTGACTTGCTTTTAGACTAGTTTAGTAGAGCGAACTTGTACGACGTGCCATGAGTCACTGTTTCAACCTTTGGATCTAAAACACGCATACAAGAAACTACAGTCTGTCCTCTTTTTGTACCTTCTTACAAAATTTCAATCCAATCCCTAGAGAGAAAGTTATGATTATTTTCCCCAGGTCACCTGTTTTGAATGTAATTCAGGAGTCTGCAAAAATACCAACTTCCTCAGATCATATCTCCGCAAATATCACGCGAAAAGCTCTGAAATTCAGACCCAAGGTTCAACGCGATTTCTTCGCAAATGAGTTTTTTTTTCGACTTCTGAAACATCACAGAAAAAAGTTATAGTGAAAATGCCACGATGACCTTTTTGGAGCAGTGAAACCCTAGAATCCAAAGCTCTGATACCAAATGTTATGAAACCAGCTCAAGAAAAGATAGAAAAGATAGATCAACTCCCTAGAATTCAGCCTATTCGAGGGGGCAACCTCCTTTACATTACATAAATGCACAATTCTTGGATGATACAAATGAAAATACCTCCTTTCTATATATAGGAGTCTAAGGGGTTATAACATAATCAGAGCCGACATAACAATAATAATATAAGGGCACAATAATAACCATAGTGGGCTTCTATGGGGCACAATAGTAACAATATGGGCACTACATGGGTACATCAATATAATAAGTGGGTTATACTAATAACAATAAGGGTTTACACTAGTAGTATAGGGGCCTAACATTGTGGAACTCCAATGATTGAGAAAATCTAGGAATGTGTTCCCTGCCATTTAATGTAGATTCCTAGTATTGGGGAACAGATCCACTAATCAAGGGATTTTGCTGGGGAAAGCTTCCTCCATTCATGCATTCATGGGGAATTATTCCTAATCATTTTGTTTAAGTACCAAGTCGAATTTTCCTGTAGGGAATGATTGTGAAAATCTAGGAATGTGTTCCCTCCCATTTAATGCAGATTCCTAAAATTGGGGACCAGATCCACTAATCAAGGGAGTTTGGTGGGGAAAGTTTCTTCCTTTCATGGGGAATGATTTATAATCATTTTTCATAAGTACCAAGTCAAATTTACCTCTAGGGATAGATTTTCATTAGTGTTCTTGTGGAGAGAACTCGTATTTTTGCAGCTCCATTGTATTTTCTTGTAAGGATGTATTTCTATTGATGAAAACAATGAATATTGGTGTCATGTTCAGCTTCTAAATCTTGTTCTCCTCCATAGGACTCTGATTTTTCTTGGGCTTTGCCATCCTAGGAACCTCAAAGCCCTTTTGTATCATTTTCTTTCCTTATTTTCACTGCTTATTCACATGCACCTCTAGTTTTTATTTCTTTCTATTTCTGCATTTAGTATTAATGATTTCTTGTTGTAGGATTGAGTTAAATGGTTGATGTAAGTTATTTTATAGGATCACAAGAATTTTTCATCCTTGGAAAATATTTGGAAGTTCATAGTAATCATTGAGCTGCTTGGATTAGTATTCTTATTCCAAAATCTAGATTGTTGGAGCTCATTTTTAGCAAAGAACAATAAATTTCCGCTATTTTTTATAGCATGATAACAAGCTTCAATCGAGTTGGTTCCACTTGCATTAGATCAAAAAAAATCCCCGTTCATAACAAAAATTACTCCATTTCATTTTCACTTGATTTGGTTAGGCATGTTTTAGATTTACTAGCTCACTATTTCTTGAATTTCTAGATTTTCAACTAGTAATGTTTTTCTATTTTTTAGCATGGGTTAACTGAGGTGTTTTGAGTGATTCCACTTGGAATGGGAACATAAGACATCTTATTTAATAAAAAAAATTATCCCATCCAATTTGGATTTTTTTTTTTTGTAAGCTTAGGTGGGACCTTCTCATTTTCGAGTTTTTACATGTCCATTATTCACCCCATTTCCAGGGAGGGTAGCACAAGAATCGAACCCAAGATCTCCGGTTCTGTGAGACTTCATTTCCACGGCCATTGCCACTTGAGCTACCCCATACGGACCCCATCCAATTTGGATTTGATTTGCTTGGTCATTCGATGAATTATAGTAAATTTGTACATCTTGTAGGAAATCATTGTAGCATCCTGTAGGAAAGCCTATTTTGAGCCCGAATTGAGAAAAACCATCATTGAAGCTAGGATTAGGCCTCTACTTGACCTTCATGCCATCAATACAATTTTTACCCTCTTCCTCCACACTTAGGTTATCATTTTTCTAGTTTTCAAGAGTAGGATTTTATTTCCATTTCGTCCTTCTACAGTCTTTCAGTAGATCTCATTAATGACTTCATCTTATTCTGCAAATTTTCCTCATGCATGAAGTAGACAGCTAGATCATTAAAAATCTGTTTTTGTAGCTTATTGAAATTCTTCTTGTTTACATGAGTTTTGGGCAAATATCAGTGTTTGATGTAGTGCAGGTGTTGTAGAAGCAAAGAGAGATCTCATAGTCAGCAACCTCCTCCCAACTTCATCCTTCCATGATCATTCCATGTTTTCACTAAGACCCTCACCAATTTCATCATTTTTCAAGGAAACTTCTCCAAGTATGTTGAACAAATCCAACCATCTCCCAACCTTGGTTTTGAGTTTTGAGTGATTCTAGGCATTTTCTCACTCCATTCCACCCACCAACCACCTTCCCTAAGCGTTCCATCACCTTCAACACCCATCGTTTTTCTCTCGATTATAGCTTGTAGGTTTTCAGGGGATCTTGTAGGTTTTTAGGACATCCTGTAGTGGCCTATATTTAGGCTGAATTGAGCGAAAATCTAGCTAGAAAAGGTCACCTAAGGGTCTTCCAAACCTTCCAACCATCCACCAGCATTCCTAAGACACCTGCCAAATCACCAAAAGAGATTAGATTTCACACTTTTCCATAAAAAAAAGACAAAAGGAAAAATAGATTTATTTTATTCATTTACATGCACAACAATAAAAGGTTTGATGATTTGAATCTGCATGCTTAGGACAGTAGGATTGCATACATGTTAACTTAGCATTATTTTGAAGCAGAACCTCTTAGAAATTAGTTATAAAGTGGTGCGTTTTAGCATTTGTTGACACCTAATCATCAGGACTGGGTGAATAAATACAATTGATGTAAATAAATAATAAGAAATATGAACAGTCATCGGGAGATGAAGTGAACAGTCTCCCTAATGTATATAATAAATACCTACCTGAAGGAATAATATGAATTAATTTTGTGGAGTTACTACCTGGCCTGACATGGTATCAGAGCTCCCAGGTTCCTAAAATTAGTTGTAACTCCTTGTATCAGTTTTTCTGCCATATTTTCTCTGGGCTCTCTGCCATAATCATTTTTTGCGCCCTCTTCTCTAACCATTTTTATTCATATTCACCATACGCTGCGCTGCTCACCTTCTGAAATATCCCAACATCTGGTAATACCTTCTGGACGTTGCCAGAGGCATTGGAGGATTTGTCAGTCGTAGGCGTTGGAGGCAGGCAGAGAGAAGTGAGCGAGCGTTGATTCTGGTGGTTTCATGGAGATGAGGATGCATTTATAGTGCTCTGTAGTGTTCTCCAACCGGTCGGCTTTTCTTTAAAGTGAAAGACATAGTAGTAGTTGTTGTTTGTGGGGTTGAGAAGTTACAAGAGAAAAATATGATGATGAATTAAATTGTTGGATGATGAATAGCTTCGATTTGCGGGGGGTGCTACCTCGCGGGTTTCCACGTGGCTGCTCTGACAGTTCTTATTGTTTAACGCTGCCAATATATCTGTTTACGCTGCCCATACATTTACACTGCTCCGTATTACATTTACGCTGCCCATACATTTACTCGACTCCACAGTCGGTGCCTCACACAGGTCTCTCACTACGCTGCCACACCATATGTCGTCTCTCCCCACTGCGCAGCAGAACCACACTCCAGTTTTTATTACAATGGGGTTGTTCCAGCCATAAACGCTTCTATACTCTGCTACTGATCCCGCTCCACCTCTAATATAATGCTCTACCTCCATTGAATATGTTTTAATCTCGGTTTATATATACAGTCCCACTCCCGGTTTATAATACTATGTGGCCCTGATTTATTATGTGTGTTTTTTTTAAATACTGTGTTTTTAATACTCTGACCCTCCGCTGGCCTCCATATATAATGCTGCCTCGTTTTTCATATGTTACCTCTCCCATATACTTCCTCTCCCAATAATACCTCTGTTCTATACATATCAGACTGCAATTTTTACACTAGAACTCTATTTTTTCCACCAGAAGTACAATTTTACTATATATTGCCAGAAGTATTTTTCTATCAGAAGAAGAATTTTTTGTTACAGTATGCATTCAATCATATCCATGGTGAGAATAGTTCTCACTGGCAAGGAGAACTATCTTGAGTCCTGCATGATAAAACACACCCTCATTTTCAATGAGTTGTGGAAAGGAGTGTGCATTGGAGACAGAGACAAAGAACCAGAATAGCCTACCTCAGACAAAGAGCTCGCCATTTGGGAAAATAAGAACGACAAATCTTATGCATTAATCGCAGCATCTGTAAATCAAGAGGTGAGTCGCCATATTTCTCCATTTTCAACTGCTTTCGAAGCCTTTCAAAAGCTTAAAGAACTCTATGACTCACATTCTACACTTGAATTTGTTCAACTCATGATTAAACTCTTCACTCTTGAATTGCAAAATAATGATCCTCTTGCTCTTGCATCTGAAGTAAAGTCTATAGTGCATGATATCCAAGCCACTAAGATTGATTTGGATATTCCTCTTATTTCTTTTCTCAAGGCACTTTATCCTACTTCAATTATCTTGAGTCATTGCAAGCAAATGGAAATCTTAAAGATATTACCTTTGATTCTCTTGTGAAAAAAATTGTTGAAAGAGAGAAAACCTTTGGAAAGAAGATAGCCCCTGAATCTTCTAAAGAGGCTGTGTGCCTTGCTCATAAATAAAATCATCCTATTCAATATTCTTTCAGGGGAAGAGGTGGTTGAAGAGGAAGAGGAAGATACTTCAGAGACAGGGGGAGCAAACACTCTCAAGGAGAAAAGGTGGATTTTCACTGCATACGCTGCAAAAGAAATGGATCACATGATGCCTCTACATGCAAGTTACCATGGGACAAAATTGAGCAGCAAAGAAACCAACAAAAAGGTAAAACTAATGACATAGACAAAGGTAAATCACCTGAATCTGTTCACTATGTTGTGGCACAATGTAATATTTGAGTAAATGAAGATTTATTTAATGCTTCACTTGCTTCTTGGAAAAATGATTGGTTGCTTGATTCAGGAGCAACTTTCCACATGACTCATAGAAAATATTTTTTTGAAGAATTTACTGACAATGTTGATGGAGCAGTATACTTTGCATACCAATCAAAAATCAAGCCATCAGGGCTTGGCACAATCAGGCTTAAATTGCCTGGTCTTCTAGACTTTCTTCTGCATCATGTTCTATATCTCCCCAAGCTCAAGAGAAACTTGCTGTCCTTGGTCCACATCCGCCAGCAAGGTCACTCCATTCATATGTTTGATGGCAAGCTTGAGGTGATAAAAGCATCTTACCACTCACTTGTCATGAGGGGAATAGAAGAAGAAAGGCTTCTCAAGCTGCAAGGTACCTCTGCTCGTGCACAACATTTCTCATATAATTCTCATTATGAAGAAGGTATAATTCCATCAAGTTTATTATGGCATGCTATATTTGGACATTTGAACTATGACAACCTCTGCTTGTTGAAGAAAAATGGTGTTGCTGGTTTGCCTACAATTCCTAGGAAATTTAAGCAATGTGATGCTTGCATTCTAGGAAAGCATAGCAAACAGTCTTTTCATGATTCACATTCAAGAGAACATAGAAAACTTGAACTCATTCATTCATATTTATGTGGTTCAATGCCTATTCCTTCTGCAAATGTAAATAAATATAAGATGACATTTATTGATGACTACACCAAAATGTTTTGGGTTTATTTATTGAAGAAAAAATCTGATGCTTTTCAAACATTCAAGAACTTTCATAAATGGACTGAAAATGATGCACAATTTCATGTTGGGTCTATTCGCACTGATAATGGAAAAGAATACACATAAAATGAATTTGAAAACTATCTTCGCCAACATGGGATCAAACATCAAACAATTGTGCCTTATAATCCCCAATAGAATGGTGTAGCTGAAAGAATTAATAGGACAATCTTAAATATGGTATGACCCATGCTCTTCTTCAAAAATGTAAAGATAATGTTTTGGGCTGATGCTATTCTATGTGCTGCATATATAAAGGATAGGTTTCCATCTAATGCTATTAAAAACAAGACTCCATATGAAATGTGGTATGGGCATGTTCCTTCGGTAAAGCATCTTAGGGTCTTTGGTTCCACCTATTATGCCTTGATACCAAAGGTACAGAGAAAAAAACTTGGTGCAAGAAGTTGTAAGTGTATCTTCCTAGGGTATTCAAACACCTCCAAAGCATACCATCTCTTTGATGAAGTCAATAAAAAGTTTGTTGTATCTAGAGATGTAATTTTTCTTGAATCATCCAAAACTGACAATGTTGTTGAGCGACAACTTAATTGCTTGGATAGATTAGCAAATGCAAAATAATTTCAAGAACATGATAATAAGATTCCACATCTTGAAGAGGGGATTCCTATACTAGATCAACATGTGGAATCTTCTTCTGAAGAACACTCTCCCCTGCATGAAACTCCAACAATGAATGATGCTTTAAGTGATGTGATTGATAGAATTGGAAGACTCAATCTTGATTCAGTCCCAACTCAATCAACAGATTAGCCTGGACCATCTGAGAAAGGTCCCCCAAAGTGGCTGACAAAGACACTTGAAAGTGTTCATCCTAATGAGGTTGGAAAGGCAGGAACTAGAAATTCAAACCAGCAAAATGGAGGTGATGTAGATGACTCTAATTCACCTGTTGACATGGATGCTTCTTATGATTGTGAATTGAACTTGTCTACATATTTTGAACCAACTTCCTTCAAAGAAGATACTTCTAATGATGAATGGAGAGAAGTGATGCAAAAGGAGTATGATTCCGTCATAAAGAATGGCACTTGGAAGCTGGTTGATCCTCCATTAGGATCCAAACCAATTGGCTGCAAGTGGGTCTACAAGAACAAGTATAAAGATGATGGATCACTTGACAAGCACAAAGCTAGGATTGTGGAAAAAGGCTTTGCACAGAAGGAAGGGGTCGATTATGAGGAGAATTTCCCCCCATAGCAAAATGGGCTACCATCCGAACACTCTTTACCCTAGCAGCTCAGAACGGTTGGAAAGTCCATCAAATGGATGTAAAAACTGCTTTCTTGAATGGAGATCTAAAAGAGAATGTTTTTATGTCCCAACCTGAAGGATTTGTTGTGAAAGGACATGAACATAAAGTATGCAAACTTGCTGTTATAGACATATTTTGGCACTTCAACCCCAATCTTATATGTCAATAAAATAGGGCTCATCAACACCTAAAAGAGTTGTTCTATGCCCTAAAAGAACATGGTCATCTGATTACATCATTCCCCAAAAGTTCCACCTGAAAAACCATCCAGAAATGGCCTAAACTGGACCATACTGACTGCTACACTAGCCAGGTGCGATGCATACTGAGTGGTACACTGCTCAGGTACGATGCATACTGATTAGGCCTTCTGTAGGATGTGAAGGGTGAGGATGGACAAATGTCCGAGACAGTTTGCTAGGTGGTTGATCATGGAATCTTCTAGAAATTTCTCCTATGACACTTGCCTCTCTGAATTCGCCCAAGGATGAGTAAGAGATCCAAGAAATCTCCAAGTGAAACCAAATGTAACAAGTGGAATGGCACTAATCCAAACCCCAGAGATGACTCACACCCTTGCACACATCTATAAATGGATACCTCACCTAAGAGATCTAAAGGCTGGAATTTTGTGAATTGTAAGGAAGTGCTGATAGTTTGTATTTGTGGAAAGAGAATTGTATTGTTGGTGTGATCTTGCTATTTCATGAGGTGAAGAGGGCTTGATGCTGGGAGGATGATGTTGGATCATACAACTAGGCTTTAATTCTCCCTTCTATTTAATAAAGTTCTTCAAGTTTTCTTCCATATAATTGTACAATTGTGAATGTTATCATTTGTGAATGCTATTGTATGCTCACTATATATCTGATTCTGTAATGTTTATGATATAATAGATCAAGATTCTTTGACGGTTCTTTGTTACTATGTTTCTACAGGTACTCTTCAAGCAGGATAAGTATGAGGAGGAGTTGAAAGCTCTGTTAAGGGGGAGAGAGATCAAGCAAGGGATCAAGCGGAAGTTCCAGGTCGGTCCCTTTGTCTTTCTCTTATCTGTTATACATAGAAGAAATCATGAATTGCTTTAAACTATTGTTTCTAGGTGTCAGGCGGAAAGAGTCAATAGTGCGGACACAACCAACCTCCCTAGGAGCCTAAGACTCTCTAGTGACAAACAAGACAAACAAGAGCAATCCTTCTCTAAACATGCATTTACTATATAAGAAATCAAGTGTTTAGATCATACCTGTATTCCAACGCTGTTGTAGCAGTCCAGCCCCGCTGATCCGGATGAGCTCCTCCTTCACTTTGAAACCTGCATCCACTAACAATCAAACGATTAAATAGCACTTGATAATCTCATAGAATAAAACATATTTAACACATAGACCAAGGAGTATATGAAACAACTCATAAATAACAAGTTATTGAGAAGAATGGACTCATTTGCATTAATAGGAAACAAAAGGAACAATTACAACCTGAGCCTTGGTGTTGTGCAAGTCCCTCCCAGGGTCCATCAAGAGTTCTCCTTTACTTTGACAAAGCTCACCCACTTCCAAATAGAACAAGCAAAGATGGCAATCTCTCCTCACAAGCTTCTAAATGGGAGTCCTAATTCCAGCAGCATCTACCCTTAGAAATATTTAGCTTTCAACCTCCCCTCCTTCTGGCCCAATGCCTGTATTTATAGTGTTCTAGAGGAAGTTATTCAGGTCCACCATCAATGGGATAATCCCCTCTTTAGATGGGATAGCTCCCTTATTGATGGGATAAGTTCCTCTTTGAAAGGGGTACATGAACCATCTGGAGGCGCTCAATACACGTCGAACAACCTTCTAGAATGCTCTAGAAATGACCACAAGTAACTTTTTAAAGATGAAACTTGCGCATTTTGACCTTTACAGGGGGACGCACCTGCCCCTTTACATACATAGCGTACAAGTACGCAACTTTTGTGAACATTGGGTGCATACCCGCAGGTAAGGTTGAGAGAACCTGCGTACCCAGAGATAAATACATTTATAAAGACTTTCTCTCTTTTTGGAGTTTGACATGGAGAGCAGAGGCATAAGACTTGCCCAGGAGGATAGCATGACTGTTGATAGAGCCATACTAACTGTAAATAGCCATGGTGACATTTTTTAGTGTAACAGATTGCCCCCTAAAGTGCGAAGCCTGTAATAGATTAGGGTTTTGTATTATCTAGGAAGGGTGAAGCGCTTTATCATTTCAAGGATTATCTCGTGGAGAGCCTGGTCAAAATCTGCAATTTTCAACACAAAATACATGTATAAGATTATATCATCACTGAGGTAGGCATTCCCATACTCAGATCAAAACTTTAACTAACAGACTAACTACTCTGATACGTGAATGATCTTGCAATACATCATAATCATAGACTTGCGTAGACACAGTATGGACGCAGCCATCTGTTTATAATTAGTCTACTTAGATAATGAATACAAAACTCCTCGCAGCCTGGATGGTGGAAACTAGATCCAGGGTCTTCATTTCTACTTCCCGAATTGGTACGATTCTAGCCATGCGAATAAATGAGTTGATGTCGAACATGGTAGAAACTACTTGATTACCAGTCGATGATGTAAACTGTTAATAAGTGTGAGAGAGACCACCAGTAATGTAAATGGTTCTCAAAGTACCCAGTACAATCCATGAAATGTGAATAAATGAGTTGATGTCGAACATTTCACGGAATCCTTTGATCGAAATTCAATGATGTAAACTGACGTCAAAGGCGAGAAGCCTGCCATTGATGCATGCAGACTTCAAGGTACTGACGATTTCTAAGTCATCTCTCTAGATAATGTGCTGATGTCGATAGAAAGCGACCCGTTGCAGGCAAGCCCACAACACGAAATCATTGTTCAAGTTGAAGAAATGTTGCTGTAAGGACTGACTCAGGGATGGTCAAATGGATGACAGGTATTTTGCAGATGAAAGTTTTGCTTGCAGACCTCTTGAACACATAACGACACGACAGATGGCTTGGTGATAAATGACTCAAAGTTAATCCCCGGAACCCGGTTGAAGACTTTCAAAATGGTTTGATCAACTGTGAGGTAAAGGATTTCCCAACCCAGGTGAATGAAAAGTGTCGTGTCCAAGAGTGGTAATAAAGTTTCTTCTGAGACAAAAGATAACAAATAGAATCATTCTTCTCTCTTTTCCCCCACCATTTCTGGCAAGTACCTCTTTATTTTTAACAAGCTTGAGGAGGATAACATATGCTTGATTATAAGCTCATCCTTCGGATGAGTCCAACCTAGTTTTGATTTGAACCCTAGGAAGGAGTGGTTCGTTCCTGTTTGTAATTGAACAGGTCCTTTACTGTGAAATTTTAACGAGCCCAGTATATGAGAAACTCGGCGTTTTTCATTTTTAGAGAGTCTGAAAAACTTAAGAAGACTCCAGGTTGAACTTTTTCGTAAATTTGTGTCCCCCAAGCCCGAAAACGTATAAAATAATACTTGGGAGAATCGCTTGATCTCACGACCAAGGAGTACTTTCATGATTAGTGTCTCTGACCTGAAAAGTAAAAATCGATCAAGGACACGTCGTTTTATTTCCAGTATCGAGTTTGAAATGACAAAAACCCGGCAATATTTTCCTGTTTTTACAGTCAGAAAAGAGCTATAAGGGGACCGTCTTTTTAGTTCCGTTTTAACGAGTTTAAAAAGAAAAACTCGGTAATCTTTTCATGTTTTAGGAGTCTGAAAAGGGCTTAAAAGAGAACTCCAAGGTTTCACTTTTTCGTAAGTTTTAACGAGTTCGAAAAAGGGATAAAAGTACTCATGGTTTTCACTTTTTCGTAAGTTTTAACGAGTTCGAAAAAGGGATAAAAATGTACTCATATGGCCGACTTTCAATTTAATTTACGAGCAGGAAAAGTTGGAAAGAACTCGGCATTTTCATTTGTTTTACGAGAATGAAAGATAGCAAAATAATCTCGGGATTTTCATGAGTTTAACGAGTCTTGAAAATAACTGAAATTGACTCGAGATAGGTTTCATTTTTACAAAAGCTTGAAACAGAGAAAAACTATGCTTCAAAGTAGTTTCATTTTTTACAAGCTTGAAACAGAGGTAAAACTGTGCTTGATGCCCCCAAAGCATAACTGCTAGAGCGCATGCCCCCCAACTTTATTTCATTCAACCAGTTGGATGAAATGAAGGTTGAGTTACGAGATCATTTGAAAGACTCGACCTAAAACTGTAAGAAAATTATGCAAAACACTGAAATAACTAACCTAAATATACAACTTAACATTTATAAGATCTAGTCAATCTCTCGACTCAAGTAAAGGAGGATTTGTTTCATTTTTTAACGAGCTTGACACAGGAAAAGAACTATGCTCGGATTCGGTTTCATGTTTACGCAAGCTTGAAACGAAAAACTATGCTTGTTATAAGTTCGCATGCCCCCAGCATAATGACGCAAAATGAGGTACATGCCCCCCAAGCTTCATTGCATTCAATGAGGTGGATGGAATGAAGCTTTACTTTCAAGATCTTGGAAAGACTTGTGGGAGTTGTTTCATTTTTTAGTGAGGTTGACACAGGAAAAGAACTATCCTCAAAACCCTTGTTTCATTTTTTAAACGAGCTTGGCACAAGATAAGGAACTATGCTCATAACTACTCTCTACAATCTACCTAACAAAAAAATCTACTTTAAAAACCTTGATTCATTTTTTAACGAGCTTGACACAAGACAAGGAACTGTGCTCTAAAATCCTTGTTTCATTTTTTAATGAGCTTGACACAAGACAAGGAACTATGCTCATGACTACACTCTACAATCTACCTACTTAACCTACCCTTGTTTCATTGTTTAACAAGCTTGGCACAAGACAAGGAACTATGCTCAAGACTCCTTGTTTCATTTTTTAACGAGCTTGACACAAGACAAAGAATTATGCTCAAGAATTTCGCATGCCCCCAGTATAATGATGCAAAGCGAGGTACATGCCCCCCAAGCTTCATTGCATTCAACCAGATGGATGGAATGAAGGTTGACTTTCAATATGTAACTTGAAAAGGGAGTTGTTTCATTTTTAAGGAGGTTGACACAAGAAAAGAACTATCCTCATACCTGATTCATTTTTTAACGAGGTTGACTCAGTAACAGGAACTATCCTCAAAATTATACTTTCTACAATCTACCTACATATCCTAAAATCTAGCTGATTCATTTTTTAATGAGGTTGACTCAGTAAAAGAACTATCCTCATGCTAGCCTGTTTCATTTTTTAACGAGGTTGATACAGGAAAAAACTAGCCTCGTACCTGATTCATTTTGTAACGAGGTTGACACAGTAAAAGGAACTTTCCTCATGCTCACTGATTCATTTTCTAACGAGGTTGACACAGTAAAAAGAACTTTCCTCGATACTCCTTGTTTCATTTTTTAAGGAGGTTGATACAAGAAAAACTATCCTCGCTGCCACTGATTATGGCTTCCAACCGAAAGAAAGACATGTCAATGGACAGACCTTGATCATGGCTTCCAAGAGGTCTTCATCAGAAGGAAGAATACTTCGTGGGAAGGAACACATGTCAAGGGACTCAAAAGGGATAAGAACATCATGTTCAAGTAATCCCATAGAGTTTTCCATGTCAATTACCGGATCTAAATCAAAGGAAGATGAGCAAACAGTGAGAGGCTCACTTACATTGGTAACTGAAAACATGGGACTAGTTGCCACATAATTAACCCGTGGCAGGGTAGATACCACTTTAGAATCAGGAACATTTAGGGGTGTCATATTATTGGTAGTTGAGACAAGACTAGGGAACGAAAGCTGGTCTACAGTCACAATATTTCCATTGTGAGGGAAAGACATCACGCGAAAGAGTGTCGATACGACAGCTTTCATTGCATAAACATAGTCTCGCCCAAGGAGTAAATTGAAATCCAAGGGACCTCGAACTACCATAAGATCAATACAGACAGATTTACCTTCCAAGGTAATAGAAAACTTAGGAAGGATCCCTAAAGGTTCACTAATGGTTCTGTTAAAAGCTTTCAGATTCTGCGTAATAGGCGCAAGCTGAGGGGAACCCAAAGCTTTCCAAACAATTGAGGATAAAATACTAACAGAAGCACCTTCATCTACCTGAGTACGATGTATGTCCCTACCACCAACCTTGACAATGATTTGGAAAGGGATGGAGGAAGGAAGACGAGGTTCTGTCAGTCTATTCCAATCAAAGGAAAAGACCTCAGTACTTGGAGGGGGTTCTGTAGAAACAGGTGAAATATCCCCCGACATAGAAGAATCTGATGTAACAAGAAGAACCTGAGCGGTATGAAGTTCACTCTCTAAAGGGAAAGTGGGATCGACCGAATTTGAAATTGAATCGACCACTTGATCAACTAATGGATCATCAACCTGAGTGACATGAGTTTCACTCTCCAATGGAAGAGTGTGATCGACTGTACTTGAAATTAGATCAATCACTCCGTCAGTTGATGGTAGGTTGGGAGAAAGTTTACGGTAACCAGTTGGAAATTCTTGCTGTGGAACAGTAAGGTTTTCCAACAATGTTGAGGCTTCATCCATGTGAGGGCAAATGTGAGTTTGATGACTCCCTTTGCATAACTTACAAGGAAACCTAACTTTACCCTTTTTCCCAGGAACCTGACTATCACTGGTTGATGGATCAATGGCGAGTTGATGAGATTTTTCTGACCATACTTCCAAGACCTTTGGAATACCAGGACAATTGACAAGGAAGTGGTCACCCTTACAAAGCCTGCAAGGGTATTTGGGTTTACGATGCATGTCGGAGGTTTCCTCAACACCACTAACATTTACAGCCATGGTTGGTTGGTTGACTTCTTTATTATCTTGCTTCTTCTTCTTCTTCTTCTTCTTCCCTTTCTTCTTCTTCTTAGCCTCCTGGTTACTAGCATCAAGGCTTTTACCAGGCGAAGAGGAAGAAATGGAGGAAGAAAAATTAGGCGAAGAAGGTAAAGGGTCAACAGAAGGTTGGTGATGTTGAGATGGTGAACTCTGTTGAGGTGAAGCATCGGGTTGAGGTGGAACAATTGGAGTACTTTGGGCCAACAAAGTTGAAAATAACCATATTGGTAAACGTATTGTAAATCCAGGTAATGACAAAGTAGCCATGTAAGGTGGACCAACATTTCCAAAGTAAGGAAAAGTACCAGGATTCTCGTTAGGAGGGGTTCCTAGATTGGTAAATTCCGGAACATTTGCCATTATATTCAACTTCAGTGAATTTTATTAACAATTTATAACTAAAATTAACAATTCATAATTCACACCTAACAATTAAAATTCACAATTCACACCTATGGTCTCTAAAAGTAAAAACAAACAAATTAACATGCGCTATCAAATCTAGGAGTCAAACCACACACAAACAGTGTTCTTCCAGACCGAAAACACTAGTTGGTGATGAAATCCAACATCGCAGAATTCAGTATAGAAGTGGCGGGTGGAACAGTTACCCCGGCAACCAGCTTAATGAATAGACTGGACCAAGTTCCTCCACTTTAACCGTCTCGAGTGAAGTGAACCCCCCAGAAAATCCAAGTGAGTCTAGCCGACGTCTGCTCCAGGTACAGTGGGATCTTCCCTCCACTGTCACCTTGGGTAGAATCCTAAAGATAATGGTCACTAAGGTCACCAACAACAAAAAATACACCTGGGGGAACAGTCTACGACCCGATAGCACGCAAGGGCAGAGTAACAAGCTCAATCCCCTTGCCGTCTCCTTGACAATAATCCAAGGTTTACCGACAAGTGACCCCAGGCTCCTCGACAATAATCTGAGGTTTACCGTTTGTAGTACGTGCGTATCTGGCGTCTTTCCCAATGAAGGAGGATTGATCCCCTCACTGGTTCGGACACGGTCTCGTGCTTCTCCTTTAAGAGGAGCTTTCCCAGAGCATAAATGTAACAGTTGGATTTATCCTACCACAAGATGAGCTACTTGTTTGGTTTTGCTGTCTTGGAGAGTTAATTACTCTCCTACTCCAAGACACTAGCCTGATCTATATTGGTGTTTCAGAGCCCTAGAAATGTAAAAATTACTAGATGAATTTTAATTAAGCGCTGTGTTATTAAGGCTGTTATTACTCAAATGGGTAAATGGATATGAAACCAATGGTGTTATGACCCGACTCAACTGAATGCAATGATAATGCAATCCTTTCAATTCGATGAATCCTAATTAAAGTAAGGAGAGAGTTTCCATTCACTTCCAACAATGCAAAAAATTGATCACTAAGAGAAAATATAACAAATTCTCTAATGCACTAATTTCATCAAGAAAAACTAATGCAAATCAATTCCAAACCTTTTTTTTATTTTTTATTTTGTGTAAATTCAAATCAAAGAAAACTGATCTAAATCTACAATTGATTTTTCAGAATGTAAACTATGCAATTGTAATCTATGCACAATTCACTTGAAAAGTATGCAAATGTAATCTATGCACATTTTTCATTCATATTCTGAAAATGAGAACTCTAATTATGCAAATGTGATCTATGCAAGAGAATTCTCGAACACAAGATGATTCTAAGGTAATATAAGAACCAACAAGTGCAAGTCGAGAAATTTGGGTGAGAGTTCCAAAGATCATAAAATAAAAACACTCAAAGGCGATTAACACTCATACACAATTTAGCAAAAAGATGCAAAATTGTGAAAAGACTGAGACAAACCTCCAAGTAATGACTAATGGAAATCAAATCAAGAATTTCTCAAAAAAGAGACTCAAAACACCCAATTGATGAAAGCTTAAAGCAGGAATGCCAATGAAACAAGCTTAGGTGAAGATTTATGGCAGGTAACTAGTGGATCTGGGCAGTAAAAACTAAGAAAAAGAAAAATCTAAGAGGAAAAATGTAAAAAATGGAAATTTCTTAATTTTTAGCAGGGGACGCAGGCAACCAGTTAAGCCAGGTGCGGGCCCACTCTGTGCACACAGCAACAGTGCGTACAAGGACGCACTGTGCAATACTCAGAGGGTGCATCCTACTGAAAAAACCAAGAAAAGCTAAATTCAAACTAATCCTAAGCTAACCCACCCAAAAACAAAGTCACAGAGCCAAAAACCAGAAAATAAATGACTTTTCTCATATCAAAGTTGCATACAAAGGAAAAGACTTTCACATCAATGGATTCCCCAGCGGAGTCGCCATTTTTTCAGGCGGAAAGAGTCGATAGTGCGGACACAACCAACCTCCCTAGGAGCCTAAGACTCTCTAGTGACAAACAAGACAAACAAGAGCAATCCTTCTCTAAACATGCATTTACTATATAAGAAATCAAGTGTTTAGATCCTACATGTATTCCAACGCTGTTGTAGCAGTCCAGCCCCACTGATCCGGATGAGCTCCTCCTTCACTTTGAAACCTGCATCCACTAACAATCAAACGATTAAATAGAACTTGATAATCTCATAGAATAAACCATATTTAACACATAGACCAAGGAGTATATGAAACAACTCATAAATAACAAGTTATTGAGAAGAATGGACTCATTTGCATTAATAGGAAACAAAAGGAACAATTACAACCTGAGCCTTGGTGTTGTGCAAGTCCCTCCCAGGGTCCATCAAGAGTTCTCCTTTACTTTGACAAAGCTCACCCACTTCCAAATAGAACAAGCAAAGATGGCAATCTCTCCTCACAAGCTTCTAAATGGGAGTCCTAATTCCAGCAGCATCTACCCTTAGAAATCTTTAGCTTTCAACCTCCCCTCCTTCTGGCCCAATGCCTGTATTTATAGTGTTCTAGAGGAAGTTATTCAGGTCCACCATCAATGGGATAATCCCCTCTTTAGATGGGATAGCTCCCTTATTGATGGGATAAGTTCCTCTTTGATAGGGGTACATGAACCATCTGGAGGCGCTCAATACACGTCGAACAACCTTCTAGAATGCTCTAGAAATGACCACAAGTAACTTTTTAAAGATGAAACTTGTGCATTTTGACCTTTACAGGGGGACGCACCTGCCCCTTTAGATACAGAGCGTACAAGTACGCAACTTTTGTGAACATTGGGTGCGTACCCGCAGGTAAGGTTGAGAGAACCTGCGTACCCAGAGATAAATACATTTATAAAGACTTTCTCTCTTTTTGGAGTTTGACATGGAGAGAAGAGGCATAAGACTTGCCCAGGAGGATAGCATGACTGTTGATAGAGCCATACTAACTGTAAATAGCCATGGTGACATTTTTTAGTGTCACCATGAACATAAATTATGCAAACTTGCTGTTATAGAAATATTTGGGCACTTCAACCCCAATCTTATATGTCAATAAAATAGGGCTCATCAACACCTAAAAGAGTTTTTCTATGCCCTAAAAGAGCATGGTCATCTGATTACATCATTCCCCAAAAGTTCCACCTGAAAAACCATCCAGAAATGGCCTAAACTGGACCATACTGACTGCTACACTAGCCAGGTGCGATGCATACTGAGTGGTACACTGCTCAGGTACGATGCATACTGATTAGGCCTTCTGTAGGATGTGAAGGGTGAGGATGGACAAATGTCCGAGACAGTTTGCTAGGTGGTTGATCATGGAATCTTCCAGAAATTTCTCCTATGACACTTGCCTCTCTGAATTCACCCAGTGATGAGTAAGAGATCCAAGAAATCTCCAAGTGAAACCAAATGTAACAAGTGGAATGGCACTAATCAAAACCCCAGAGATGACTCACACCCTTGCACACATCTATAAATGGATACCTCACCTAAGAGATCTAAAGGCTGGAATTTTGTGAATTGTAAGGAAGTGATGATAGTTTGTATTTGTGGAAAGAGAATTGTATTGTTGGTGTGATCTTGCTATTTCATGAGGTGAAGAGGGATTGATGCTGGGAGGATGATGTTGGATCAGACAACTAGGTTGTAATTCTCCCTTCTATTTAATAAAGTTCTTCAAGTTTTCTTCCATATAATTGTGCAATTGTGAATGTTATCATTTGTGAATGTTATTGTATGCTCATTATATATCTGATTCTGTAATGTTTATGATATAATAGATCAAGATTCTTTGACGGTTCTTTGTTACTGTGTTTCTACAGGTACTCTTCAAGCGGGATAAGTACGAGGAGGAGTTGAAAGCTCTGTTAAGGAGGAGAGAGATCAAGCAAGGGATCAAGCGGAAGTTCCAGGTCGGTCCCTTTGTCTTTCTCTTATCTGTTATACATAGAAGAAATCATGAATTGCTTTAAACTATTGTTTCTAGGGTAGCTGCCAAACCTAGAGGGCTAGTCGTTCCAAAAGACACTAGTTTTCCCAAAAACAAAATGGCGACTCCACTGGGGAACGAATAGATTTTTGTTTGTTGTTATTGTTTGTTTTATAAACTATAGACAGATCCTGAAGTCAGTCAGGTAGCCTTCGAACTGCTCTTGCTCTGCAATTGCATAGTAGATGAATGTTGCTTCAGTCAATCTCTGGTTTAGTTTATGAATTAAACATTGGACTTACAAGCACTCTAGATGCCCTTTTGGTAGCTCAGTAACCTCTCAAGACATGCCTCTATACTTTTCTCTTTACTGTCCATCATAGCTCAACTCAACTCACTAAAAATAGCTGCACATTTGAGCCAAAACCCACTTCAATTGTGTTCCCTGGCCCATCGCACTGTCTGTCACTGTAACCCAGTATGCATCGCACCTCCCGAGCCTGTAAAGTATGATGCATCCCTATTTCTGTGAAGCCCAGGTGCGATGACTGACTGAACCTATTTCCATTCTAGAAATTGGGGGGTTTTGTCCTTATTTTCAATTTCATTTAGTTGTTTTGTTGCTTATGAATAGTGCTTAATTATTGAAGCTTGATTGCATCACATAGATCAGCCTCCTTTGATTAGGATTAATAAATGTTTTTATGTATTTTTCCATCATTTACAATCCTTTGTTGAAAAGTGCTTAAATCAAACTGTCACTTTGGTACAAAAATTGTCGTAATTGTCATTTTGTGTCAAAAATAGAAGTGTCGTGGATTCTTCCTTCCCTAGATAGTCGATTGAACTTTTGTCATGTATTTGGTTGGATTTGTTTTTTATTCGAAGTGTCAAACACATTTTTTATTCAAAATTGGAAAGTGTCGTTTAGTCTTCCATTCTCTTTTGAAGAAGAAATTGTCAAATGTCATTTTGAAAGAAATATTTCAGATTTTTGCTACATTTGTTTTTCCTTTTTGGCATTTTTACATTAAGGAGAATGAAAAACAAATACATGCATTTGCATTTTCATTTAGTGTGTGTGAAATATGATTTAGGAAAATGCACTTGTGTGCTCCTGCTTTTTGCTTGAAAGAATTGTAATCTTCTTTCCCTAGTAGCTAGGATTTTCATTGATCAAAATAAACAACGACTATTTATCATTGTAGATTACATTTTTAGGAATCTCAAAATAAACATCACGTGGTGAACCATTGAAAGGAAAAATTTAAACAAGATCAACTCTAAAAATAAAACTCAATGAACCTAACAACACTTTGGAACTTAACGCAACACATCTAGAGGTCTAGGCTAGAGACGTGTTCCGACGTCGTAAAAACAAGTAACTATCATTTTCATTGAAGGTTGGGTGATTCCTCCTCTTTGATACGACAAGTGCTAGCATGGAATTGTGCTCCTCGTACCGTCACGTATATATTGGGAGACCACAATAGGCTTATATCCTTTATCCATATGAAGCCGAGTCTGCTGCCCTATCGATCGCAATGCATTGAACACAGCATCAGGGAAGATTGATTGCCATACATAAGTCCTTGGTAATTTCTCTTTAATTTATCACCAAGGTGTATATTGCAGTTTTGCGATTGGTTTGGTAATCCCTTTGTCTAGATTTTCTAGAGTAGTCACTTTCGTTCCTTTTCGACTCTTTAAAAGAAAAGGTCCATCTAAGCACTTGCCACTTCAGGCTTATTCAAAATCGAAGGAGACTAGAGTCATCTTTAACTTTTTCTCGACTTAAAAACTGAAAAAGCAAAGTTGTGTCAAAGTGTCTTTGAAAATTAATTGAATTTAGAATAACATCCTTGTTCCTTCGTTGCTCTTAGGTTGAGATATATGGAGATAAATTCGAGATCCACCAATGAAGGAATCCCTTTTGAGGGGAATCCTAGTCCTTTTTCTTCTTGGGGAAATATTGGTGCTCCGTATATGGCCACATTGTCCCTTCCGGGAATTACAATTGGCCTGCCGGTATGGCTATTCTCAACCTCTGTGGTTCAAAATACCGTGATTCCTCCACAATCGAATCAACCTCCAGTTGACACTGAAGCTGACCCTTTGCCTTCTTCTTTGTTTGTTTCTCCCTCCTTTTCTTCCTCTTCACTTGGTGAAAGTAGCGATGCTCGTAAACCGGTGACTGAGAAGAAGAAGAAAGGGAAGGAGAAGAAGAAGAAGCCAATTTAGCAAAGGGGCAACCATGCATCATCTGATGAAAATCCACACACTAGACTTTCCAAAGCCAAATTTCCATGCGTAGTTTGTGTAGGTGACCACTTTTCTCGAGATTGCCCTTGCTTTCCTTGGATCTTGAGAGAATGGTCTCCCCGTTCACAACATCTTGTGTCATCAGCTACTGGAGATCATGTTGATAACACACCTTCAACTAGTGATAGTAAAGTTCATGAGTAGACGAGAAAGGTTAGATTTCCATGCAAGCTATGTGAAGGGAACCATCACCTTCACCTTTGCCCCTTTTTGGATGAAGCCGAAAGAGTATTGGATAACTGTCTTGCTTCACCGCAGTGACTTCCATCTGGCTCCAGGAAACTCTCCCCAAGTCCTTTATTGGTTGAAAAACCAACTGACTTAAATCAACCGTTGGTCGAAACCACTCTCTCTGAAAGTGAGTCTTATGAGTCTATACCCAACCAAAGTCAACAGGTCAAGGTGACAGTTGACCCAGTTTTACCTTCAGAAAATCATACCATCCCTGAAGAGAATGAGAACGATACCGTTCAAATTCTTTTTGTTACTTCAGATTCCAATGAACTTGGGGGCAATCCACCCATTCCTTCACAACAGGAAGAAAATCCCCCAGCTCTCATAAATCAAGGGGTTATTTCTCCCACTTATTCTGCACCCCCTCCAAGCAGTCTAATCACTTCCTTTGATCAGAATCGATTAGCAAGATCCCACCTTCCTTCCAATGTACCTTTCCGGATCATAGTACAAGTTCATAAAATGATCGTATCTGGCACTATTATAGATGAAGGGGCATCAGTGAGTATCCTTTCCTCAATTGCTTGGAAAGCGCTTGGTTCACCATCGCTTATGCCTATTACACAAAATCTGTTAGGCTTTAACAAAGGAACTAGTCGACCGTTAGGGATCCTTCCTAAGTTACCGATCACTTTGGGAGGGAAAACCGTTCATCTGAACATGATGGTAGTCCTAGGACCGTTAGATTACAATCTACTCCTTGGACGTGACTATGTTTATAACATGGAGGCTATTGTTTCAACACTCTTCCGAGTGATGTGTTTCCCGCATGAAGGCAAGATTGTCACCATTGACCAGCTTTCATTTCCCGGTTCAAGCATAGCTCCAAGTCAATCATCATCCCTAAATCCTTTTTCTTAAAAAGTATCTCTTAAGCCTTCATTCCATCCACTTGATTTCCATGAATAGTCTGGTGAATGTAACAAAGCTTAGGGGGCATGCACCCTTGTCTATTCTGCGGAGAAACCCAGCTGAAAAGATAAGTTTCCATGTAGGTTATGTGATTGGTCTGACACACCATTCATCTTTGTCTATTCTACGGATGAAGCCAGGGAAGTATTTTGTCTATTCTGTGGACGAAGCCATCCTACTTAACCATAGTAATTTCCATATGGCTACTGGAGACTCTCCTTTTTATCATGCTGGGGGCATGCAAATCATTTTCAATTTTTAGTTTTTGTCGTTTCTAGATTTTTATTTTTGTCGTTTCTAGCTTTTTAGTTTTGTCGTTTCTAGCTTACATAAAAACATGAAACCAAAAATTGAGCATAGTTCCCCCATGGTTTAAGCTCATTAAAAAATAAACCAACCACCAAGCATAGTTCCCCCATGGTTCAAGCTCATTAAAAAATGAACCTACCTGGAGTAATTAACCTTTGTGATTGTCGTTCTATTACCCTTTTGAACCTTGGTTGTGTACCTCCCATCACCTCCATTCTTTTGGCCGATCATATGCTCTCACTTGGTTGTTTTACCCCTCTTTGAGGAACAATTGCGATGAGTGGTCTTATTAGCCAACCTCTTCATAGAATTCACCATGTTTTAAGAAGTTCCAAGATTACCCAGAACCAGTTGCTACCCTAGACACCACTCATTCCTCAAATCGAGTCTCCTTTAAACCCTTTTCAGACTCGTTAAATAGGAAAAGATTGTCAAGAAATTGGCCTTTCCAGCTTGTTAAAGTGCTTGGAAATTGTTAGGATATTCCGACACATAGGATATAGTTAAGTTCAACTTGGTCTAGCATAGAGTTAGGTTAGAGTTAGGTAAAGTGTGTTTCTTTACCGTTGTACATTTTGTAACTTACAATCCGACGGTCACGATATGTAGTGATCCGACGGTTCACTCTCACCTCGGTATTACCGACACTTGATCCGTGGCTTGACACCCGATTGGTCCATGAGTTTTATTTAAAGCGCATGGAGGGTCATTGTTCGAGTAATCCGTGCATGAGAGAAGCTTATGTAAATTTTCATTCTTTGATTAATAAATTGCCTGTAGTACCCACGTTGGGACAGGCCGTGGACTGTTTCCCTCCTTGCACTCTGAGGGTTTTAACCACGTCAAAAATACTGGTGTATTGATTTGAGATCTGGTTGTGAGCGGTGTCCTTTTGGTATTCTTTCTGTGGAACTTACCCTGTAAATTCCTACATGGTATCAGAGCTATTTGAGGGCCGCGTCCGTTGGTGATCCAAATCTGAAGCCGGTAGAACTGCATGCGGCTGTCGTTTCCTAGATCTGTTGTTTCTCACTGCTTTCGGGCCGAGAGGACTGCTCTGTTGCATTCGGAGCATCTGTTCCAGTGAGGAACCCCTTTCGTTTCATGCGAAAAGGTTTCCGATAGCCCTAGCTGCGTCATTTTTCAGATCGGGAGGTATACAGTGTTTTTTTTGCAGTTTACTGTTAATTTCTCTCTGCTTATTTCGGTCTCAGTTTATTTAGCCTTTTTTTTAACCAGATCTATACCTTTAATTTCTGCGTATGCTCTTTGCCCTGCGACTCTGTGCGATCTGGGCAAATCAGAAACAGAAAGGAAGGATTTTTCTCATGCGTATGCTCTTTTCCCTGCACCTTAGTGTGATCTCGGAAAATCAGAAACATTGAGAAAAATATTTAGTTTTTCGGCTAAAGCTAACCTTGAGATTTTTTTTTTAAAATTTCTAGTTTTTTGGCTAAAGCTAACTTCGAGCCGCAAGGTTCGTTTTTCTTTGCATATTCGTGTTGGGTTTTGTGTTTTGTGTTTTGTAGGGAAAAAGAGCTTTCTCAAGGCAAGCACGCAAACCGAGGCCCCCCCCCTCTCTCTCTCTCTCTCTCTCTCTCTCTCTCTCTCAAATTTTTTGTATAGATCAATTGGTTCAAAGCTATTTTTAGAGAGTAGAGGTCTTGGGTTCAAGTCTCCATTTTGTGGGGGCGGATTTTTTTCATTCCCGCACATTCGCGCACTTTGCCGGCAACGTCAACAAGTTTTTTTCAAAAAGCCATAACTTCTTCATCCGGAAGCCTTTTTCAGAGCCGTTTTTTTTAAAACCGCCTATTTTTTCGAGATCTATCCGTTGGTACACTTACTTTCAGCATCTTCAGCTTCAGTTTAAAAAAAAAAAAAAATGGAAAGTCCATGCCAAGTCATTCTTGACAGCACTAACTACTTCCAATGGGTAGCCTACATGGAAGATTTACTTAGAAGTAAAGGTCTCTTCAGAATAGCCACAAACCAAGAGAAGAAACCAACAGATGAAGACAAGGCGGCAAAATGGGAAAATAGACAAGATCAAGCACGTGGTTTGATAGGGATGTCTATTTCTCCTGATCTTAGATTCCACATTGCAGGACTTGAGACTCCTCATGAAGCATTAGAAAAACTTGCTAAAGTTTTTGGGATTAAAAATGAAATTAGATCCCATCAACTTGAAAATGAGCTGCTTACTTTGGATCCTAATAATTTTTCTTGCATTGAAGATTTCTTGTCCAAATTCAAGACCCTTAGATATCTCTTGGAAGGTGTTAAAGTTAAGAAAGATGATGGTAACCTTATTTATTCCATCCTTACTAAGTTAGGACCAGCCTACTCTGTATTTGTTTCCACTTTCCATTCTACAAGGGAAGCTTTCATTTGTCAAGGACAAGACTACAAGGCCCCTTCCTTTGACTCCTTTTGTGATTCCTTAATAAGAGAACAAGAAAAACTCTTACACCTTGGTCTTCTTAATCTTGGAAACTCTTCCACGAAAGCGTTAGCCGCCCAGCAGCAACCAAATTCAAAGAATCCTAAGAAGTCATATCCTCAAAAGAATGGTCCTAAACCATCTCAGCCTCAAAATGAAAGATCATTTCAGCAAAATGATAAGACCAATAAAAACAAATGGAAGAAGACTGATAGACATTGTAACTTTTGTAATCGAGATGGCCACTTAGAATCTAAATGCTTTAAGAAGATGGAAGCCTTGGAAGCCGCAATGAAGAAACATAACATCCATCTGGAGCCTACTTCAACTTCAACTTCCGGAACGGCACTTTCTGCATGTCATCGTCAATCATCTCAGTCTGGTTATGCATTAAATGTATCTTCTTCTTCTTCTCATTCTCATGAGTGGCTCATTGATTCTGGAGCCTCTTGTCACATGGCCAAAAACCAAGCCATGTTTTCTTCTTTAAATGATTGTAACACCAAAAATATATATATTGGTGATGATAGATCTCTTAATGTTGTAGGGACTGGAACTGTTCATCTAGACAATGGTCAGTTCAATGATGTATTATGTGTTCCAAACTTATCCTGCAACCTTCTATCTGTCTATCAGATAACTCATTCAGGTGAAGGTAAAATTGTTGAATTTTCACCTCATGATGTTGTAATCAAGGATCTAAAAGATCCTAAACAGATTCTAGCTACTGGTCTTGCTGATGATTCCAAAAGGTTGTATAAGTTTCACAACTTTGGGTCATCCCATATTCCCTCAGTATTTGTTGCTCATAATGATGAAGTGAGCAAACTTTGGCATGAGCGGTTTGGTCACTTAAACTATCGCTCCCTTCAGCATCTATGTAAAGAAAATATGGTGACAGGTCTTCCTATGGTATCTTGCAAAGATGGTGTTTGTTCCGGATGTGTACTCGGAAAACATCATCGGGACAGTTTTGACAAACGTGCCTCTTGGCACGCCTCAGCCCCTTTACAGCTTGTGCACAGTGATTTATGTGGTCCTCTTCCTGTTGCTTCATTCTCTGGCTGCAAGTACTTCTTAACTTTCATTGATGATTTCTCCAGACGCACTTGGGTATACTTCTTAAAACTCAAGAGCGAAGTATTTAACACTTTTTTGGCCTTCAAAGCATTTGTTGAAAAACAATCTGGACATCAAATTCTTAAGCTAAGACTGATAATGGTGGAGAATATGTTAAAAATGCATTCATCAACTTTTGCACCGAAAATGGAATTCAAATGCAACATACTGTTCCATACACTCCACAACAAAAAGGTGTAGCTGAAAGGAAAAATCGCACCTTAAAGGAAATGGCTAATTGTATGCTGCAATCTAAAGGACTCAGTCTTAGTTTTTGGGCCGAAGCAATTAATTGTGCAAATTATATAATCAATCGCACTCCTACTAAGGTTCTAGAGAATATCACTCCCGAAGAAGCTTGGAGTTCCATTAAACCAGATGTAAGTCACTTTCGTGTGTTTGGAAGTGAAGCATGGGCCCATATTCCAGATGAAAAGCATAAAGCTTTAGAACCTAAGAGTGAGAAATGTACTTTTGTTGGATATTCTGAAGATGTAAAAGGTTATAGACTTATTCCATTTAAGTCCAAAAATGTTATCATTAGAAGAGATGTAAAATTTGATGAAAATAAATCGGCCTGCGAGCCTAGTCCGGCGGATGTGCCACCTCTTCCTATCTCTTCTATCTTTGAAAACATTTCTTCTTCTGATGATGAAAGCGAGGATGATAATCCTCCCCCACCTTCTCAGGATCCTCAACTTCCAAGATGGGTCCGTGCTACTCGGGATGCAGCAGGTGATCTTGCCGGTGATCCTACAGATCAGCGACGTACACGTTCTCAGTTTGAAAGAGCCTCTTCTTTACTGGCTCAAGCTCCAGTAAATCATGATCCTGACACTTTTGCAGAAGCTTCAGGCCATCCACATTGGGAAGCAGCTATGAATGAAGAATATCATTCATTGATGACAAATGATACATGGGATCTTGTTCCTCTACCAAAGGGACGCAAACTTGTTAGATGCAAATGGGTTTACAGAACCAAGTATGGACCAGATGGGAAAGTTGATAAACATAAAGCTCGTCTAGTTGCTAAGGGCTTTTCACAGGTTGAAGGCATTGACTACACTGAAACCTTCTCTCCAGTTGCCAAAATGAACTCTATCCGCCTTGTTCTTTCCCTTGCTGCCTCTTTAAAATGGGAAGTCCATCAAATGGATGTTAAATCTGCCTTCTTGCATGGGGACTTGCAGGAAGAAATCTATATGGAACAACCCATTGGCTTCATACAAACAGACTCCAGCCTCGTTTGTCGACTTAAGAAATCCCTTTATGGCCTCAAGCAAGCTCCTCGGGCTTGGTATGCCAAAATGGATAGCTTTCTTTTAGAATCTGGCTTTTCTAGGTGTCATTCTGACAATACTGTCTACACCAAGAAAGTGGGCAACTCTCTTATCATCCTTGTTCTTTATGTTGATGATCTTATTCTTACTGGTAGTGATCCCAACCTTATAAACCATGTGAAGTCCAGCCTTAAAAAGAAATTTGAAATGACAGACTTAGAACACTTACACTATTTTCTCGGTCTTCAAGTCTTGCAATCCCAAGAGGGTATTTCCCTTTCCCAGTCCAAGTATGCTTGTGATATTCTTCGTCATTTTCACATGGAAGACTGTAAGCCAGCCCCTTCTCCCTTTCAGTCTGGAGTCAAACTTTCAGTCTCTTGTACTTCTCCTGAAGTTGATGCTACCTTATACCGTCAACTTGTCGGAAAACTCTTGTATTTAACCCATACTCGTCCTGATCTTTCCTTTGCTGTTGGCCTTGTTGCTCGTTTTATGCAAAACCCCCGTGAAAGTCATTGGAAAGCAGCTAAAAGAATACTTCGTTATGTTCGAGGTACAGTACAGTTTGGGATTCATTACAGTGCCAAAGCAGCTCCTCTGTTAGTTGGTTTCACTGATTCTGATTGGGCTGGTGACCTTGATGATCGGAAGTCTACTGTCGGTTATGTCTTCACTCTTGGTTCAGGACCTATTACATGGGCTTGTAAGAAACAGGCTGCCATTTCTCTTTCGTCAGCAGAAGCAGAGTATCGTGGTGCCGTGGAAGCTAGTAAGGAAGCCTTGTGGCTTCGTCAGATCCTATCAGAGTTTGGCTTTGAGCAGCAGCATCCAACCACACTTTGGTGTGATAATCAAAGTGCCATTCAGCTATGCAAAGATCCAGTCCAACATCAGCGCAGCAAACACATTGAACTACACATGCACTTCATCAGAAAGCTCATTCATGACCATGTTCTTGAAGTGCAATATTGTCCAACAGATGATCAGGTTGTAGACATCTTCACAAAGGCTCTCACAGAGGCGAAGTTCACTAAACTTCGATATATGCTTGGAGTTCAGGAAGTTGTCACTAAGGGGGGATAGGCTCTAGTGCCTCCTTCCTTCTCCTATTGTGTCATATTTGTAAATCCTTCAATCCTATCCCAAGTTGTTCTTAAGGGGGGATGTTAGGATATTCCGACACATAGGATATAGTTAAGTTCAACTTGGTCTAGCATAGAGTTAGGTTAGAGTTAGGTAAAGTGTGTTTCTTTACCGTTGTACATTTTGTAACTTACAATCCGACGGTCACGATATGTAGTGATCCGACGGTTCACTCTCACCTCAGTATTACCGACACTTGATCCGTGGCTTGACACCCGATTGGTCCATGAGTTCTATTTAAAGCGCATGGAGGGTCATTGTTCGGGTAATCCGTGCATGAGAGAAGCTTATGTAAATTTTCATTCTTTTATTAATAAATTTCCTGTAGTACCCACGTTGGGACAGGCCGTGGACTGTTTCCCTCCTTGCACTCTGAGGGTTTTAACCACGTCAAAAATACTGGTGTATTGATTTGAGATCTGGTTGTGAGCGGTGTCCTTTTGGTATTCTTTCTGTGGAACTTACCCTGTAAATTCCTACAGAAATGTCATCCATCATGTATGATTTTAATCCTTTTTGGACCTGAGGGATTATCTCATGAAAAAGATCGAGTGCTTGTCTTTTTCAGCTTGTTAAAGTGATCGGAAAAGTCATCCCTTTTGTATTACTTTATCCTTTTTCAGACGTAAGGGATTATTCTACGAAAAAGAACTTCTGGAATTTTCTTTTCATCCATTTTCAAACTCTCTAAACATGAAAAGGACCAAGTTATCCTTGTCGTTAAACTTGTTAAAACAATAGTGACAAACTTGTCCATTCTAGACAAGATCGAGTTTCACTGTCGCTAGAGTCGTTAAAACATAGCGACAGGTTTGCCCGAAGGGAAAATTAGAGAACAAGCATATGTTATCCTCCTCAAGATTAACAAAAATAAAGAGGTACTAGTCAGCAATGACTGGGGAAAAAGGGATGAAAGTTGAAGAAATCTATGGTAGCAGGTCGCTCTTGAACATGACACTTTCACTCCATCACCATTATTAAGTCAGGTTGGGTTATTTCGTTTACCGGTCATCTAACCATTGGTCTTCCACACCATCCATATTTTGGGGTTAACGCTACCAATCCATCTTAGTGTCGTCGACATGTTCAAGAGAAGTCATTCTGTTGAGAAACCACAATCTAGTTAATGCCTCATCCATTGCAATACCTTCAACCTTCATTTTTCATGACCGCCATTCCTCAGCCTTATGTCGTCAGATCGTTTTCACCTCTAGAAAATCATTTTCTTCATTTTGTGTCGTAGATGTGGGATACATTAAGGTCCTCCTATAACGAGTCATTTCTTGTCGACATCAGCTTATTATCCAAGAAGTTGACTTAGAAGCACCCCTTTTAGTACTTTGAAGCTTGCATGCCTCAATGGCAAGTTTCTCACTTCCGGTGACAAGTTGACATCAATGGCCTCCGACCAAAAGATTTTACGTGGTGTTTGACATCGGATCATATATTCACACCACGCAAATTGTACTATAGTACCTTGAGGGTCATTATCATTTTCGGTGATTGCTCTTGCATCTGTTAATAGCCCACATTATTGGCTGGTAATCAGGTGATGTCTTTCCATGTTCGACTTCAGAACATCTTTTCACATGGATTGACTTGTACATCAGGTGAAGATTGAACGAATTTGAAGACCTCGGATCTAGTTTCATCCATTTGGGCTACGAAATATTCAGGGATATATAGACATAAAATGTACAAGGAAGCTACATAGATGGTCATCCGAACCAAGGATGATGACTCTACATATGAAGAATCACCAGTCTACATCTAGAGACAACTATCTGATCTATGTACATGAAATGAATTTATAAATCTGAGCATGGGAATGCTCGCCTCATCTACATCATGAAAATTATATTATGATGATGTATTGTGTTGTATCTTATACAGGTCAACTTCTAGTTCGAAACTTTGGATCCTCATGATAAAGCATTTCTCCCGGCATCAAGATTTACGACTTCATGCTTTAGGGGGCACCTGTTATAGACATATTTGGGCACTTCAACCCCAATATTATATGTCGATAAACTAGGGCTCATCAACCCCTAAAAGAGTTGTTCTATGCCCTAAAAGAACATGGTCTACCTGAAAAACCATCCAGAAATGGCCTAAACTGGACCATACTAACTGCTACACTGGCCAGGTGTGATGCATACTGAGTGGTACACTGCTCAGGTGCGATGCATACTGATTAGGCCTTCTGTAGGGTGTGATGGGTGAGGATGGACAAATGTCCGAGATAGTTTTCTAGGTGGTTGATCATGGAATCCTCCAGAAACTTCTCCTATGACACTTGCCTCTCTGAATTCGCCCAGGGATGAGTAAGAGATCCAAGAAATCTCCGAGTGGAACCAAATGTAACAAGTGGAATGATACTAATCAAAACCCCATAGATGACTCACACACTTGCACGCATCTATAAATGGATCCCTCACCTAAGAGATCTGAAGGCTAGAATTTTGTGAATTGTAAGGAAGTGTTGATAATTTGTATTTGAGGAAATAGCATTGTATTATTGGTGTGATCTTGTTATTTCATGAGGTGAAGAGGGCTTGATGCTAGGAGGATGATGCTGATCAGACAACTAAGTTGTAATTCTCCCTTCTATTTAATAAAGTTCTTCAAGTTTTCTTCCATATAATTGTGCAATTGTGAATGTTATCATTTGTGAATGCTATTGTATGCTCATTATATATCTAATTTTGTAATGTTTATGATATAATAGATCAAGTTGATTTGACGGTTCTTTGTTACTGTGTTTCTATAGGTACTCTCCAAGCGGGATAAGTACGGGGAGGAGTTGCAAGCTCTAGCAAGGGGGAGAGAGATCAATCAAGGGATCAAGCGGAAGTTCCAGGTTGGTCCCTTTGTATTTCTCTTATCTATTATAAATAGAAGAAATCATGAATTGCTTTAAACTGTTGTTTCAAGGGTAGCTGCCAATCCTAGAGGGCTAGTCGTTCGGAAAGACACTAGTTTTCCCAAAAACGCTTGTGAAGTCCTTGTATGGCCTACAACAAGCACCATGAGCCTGGTATGAAAAACTAACTGAGCATCTTCTAAAACTCAATTTCAAACATTATGATCTTGATAATGCAAATTTATTTGTCAAGAAAGTTGGCAAAACAGTTGTATATCTTGTGGCATATGTAGATGATCTTTTGATGACATGGAACAATGAAAGCTACATTTCATCCATAAAGAAGGAATTGGGGAAAAGTTTTGAAATGACTGATTTGGGCTATGTTCATTACTATCTTGGTATTGGGGTAACTCAACATCCAAAGTCCATATTTCTCTCTCAAAAGAAGTACATTAGAGATCTGTTGAACAGGTTTGGCATGACAGAATGCAATCCTCTTACTACTCCAATGGAACAAAACTTAAAGCTCACATCTATTGAAGGAAAAGAATTTCAGGATGCAACAAAGTATAGAAAACTTGTAGGAAGTCTCAACTACCTAACTACTACCAGACCAGACATTTCGTTTATTGTTGGAATCCTCTCTAGGTTTATGCAAAAGCCTTGTGAGGGACATTGGTCTGTTGCAAAAAGAGTTCTAAGGTACTTGAAGGGAACTCAAGACTTTGGAATCAAGTATACACAGGTGGACGACTTCAGTTTGATTGGATACTTTGATTCAGACTTCCATGGAGACAAAGCAACTGGGGTATCTACTTCAGGATATGCTATGAGTCTTGGATCAGGAGTTGTCTCATGGAGATCATGCAAACAATCAGTTCCAGCAGATTCCACAACAGAAGCAGAATACATGGCAGCAGCTGAGGCAACAAAAGAAATTGTGTGGCTCAGGAAAATTCTTGAAGGTTTGCAGGTAAAATAAGTACAATCAACTCCACTCATGATTTACAATACCTCTGCAATAAATTTGGCCAAGAACCCAAAGTTCCATGATCGAACGAAGCACATCAATACTAAATATCATCTGATTCGACATCATGTTGAGGCCAAGACAATCCATCTCCGTCATTGTTCCACTAATGAGCAAATTGTAGACATATTCACCAAAGCACTTGGAAGAGAAAACCTTGAACGATTCAGAATGATGCTTGGACTCACCAACATCTCTTCAGATTAAGGGGGGAATGTTGACACCTAATCATCAGGATTGGGTGAATAAATACAATTGATGTAAATAAATAATAAGAAATATGAACAGTCATCGGGAGATGAAGTGAACAGTCTCCCTCATGTATATAATAAAGACCTACCTGAAGGAATAATATGAATTAATTTTGTGGAGTTACTACCTGGCCTAACAGGTTTCAATCTCTTTCCTTCTACCTTCTTTCTTGCAATAGGTTAAGGTTCCATTTCGAACATTTCATTCTCTGCAATTAGTTTAAGGTTTGACTTCAATACATGCACTCCATTACATCATGACAACAAAGGAAGGACACATTGTATGTTGCACATATAGTGCCGATACCTCTTAAGTTTTTACAAACCCCGGGTTGATAATTAAAGTCGGTAACCTTGGGAGTTGCAAAATTCTTGTTGCAATACCAAGGCTCATCACTTATCGAGTCTATCAGCTATGCATTGATTACATTGTCTACTGCGAGGACATATTTTATTTAGAGGAGCCCAAATCCCACACCATTGATATGCTCACCAACTCCCACTTTCAAGCGCGACCCCACTAAGAAGCCAAAGTCAAGCATTGTCTGACTGATAAGTATTATCTAGCTTGCAGTGTCCCATGATGTTCAATATATAGTTGGTTTCCTTTTTATCAAAAATCTTACTGAGGTCATTCCATTATCTCATTCAAATTGAAATAAAACATGTTACTTTGGGAAATTCAAATCCATGTGGACCCTTTTTATATCATTCAAAATATAAAACCCATCACGCACATAAATATATTATGATCTAGTTAAATATAGGCAGGAAAATTCATATCCGCATGGACCTTTGAATTAATACAAAATATATAAACCTACCACGCACATAAATATCATATGAGGTAGTTTAGATGCATCATCAACATGGTAGATCCATCTACCATAAGTCATGCCATGGGTGATGAATTCCTTGGTTTCTAAGTACTTACATAGGTATTAGTTCATTTGCATAACCTTTAACTAGAAAGTGTTTGTCGGAAAAACATGGCTGATATTCAAGGAGTGTCAAAGTGCTTCTCTTGTCACTTATATCCACCATGCAATAATTGGAACACTGTAGACTGGATAATACTTTATGTAAAAGGATTAGTTGTTGTGCCCCATGTGTTCACCATATGCAATACACCAGGATAGTTATCTATGAAAAATTTAAAAATAATTTCAAAGATACATTCCTACATATTTGCTCATTTTTTTGAGGCTAGGAGAGATAGGAATAAAAATGATTAAGAAAATAAAAAGCACTTGTCAACCGAGATGTGAAAAGCATGACTACAAAGGTACATGATGTCATCTTGGCAATTGGTCTCTAGAAGACAAAGGGAGAAAGATTTGGATTGACTAGTCCAAGTGATATCAAGGATTTCTTAGATATAGAAGACGATGTACACAATGTTTCAACGAAAATATTTATCATATACAATTTTGTTTCAAAATATGTCTATCTTGATTCTTATGCCTCACTCTATTATTCAATATTCAATATAAATATATAGAATTTTCAAAACATCGAAGGCATATGGGTAGGGTTGGAATTTCAAATCAGATTTCTTTTTCAAACAAGATTTTTTTTATTTTTTATTACCAGATGTAAAATAAATACATTGTCATTGGATCGTTGTCATTGGATAAGGAGGATCTGGGAATAATCATTTTCGACATACAATTTTTAAAAAACGTTCCACATAAATAAATAAAAATAGAGTAATTGGGTGTGATTGTGGGTAAGATAACCTACAATGTCCATATACCCTCCTCTTGAAAGGAGATTCAAAATAGTGACAGTGGCCATGAACTAAGATTTTTGTATCAACTTTTACAAAATTGGGTATCTTTGTGCTCGTGAACTAAAGGTTTTTGTATCTTTTTGTAGGAAACAAGGTATTTTTGTCTGTCAATTATTGTTCCTTAGTGTTCAAGACTGTGGGGTATTATTTGTGTAATCCAGTGAGTCAAACAACCACCCTCCTCTTGTAAGTAGATTCAGATGCAATATTGAGGCCCTGTCCTGGTAAAGACTACATCCTTTTGTGCAAAGCATAGTGTCTTTGTTCTAATGAAGCCGAAGAGTCTACAAAAACATCTGAGGAGTAGATTAGATGATGATATGTCCTGACTGTTGCAAACAATTATTTAGGAAATATTGGTAGAATATTTTAGTGGGATCCAATGAACAACCGGTCTTAGAAAGTCTATCAACAACCCCATTTTATCTCTTGTAGATGTGGGCAATAGAGATGGAACAAAACCCTAGTATCAAAGTTTTAATGTTGGCTTTCTAGTTATCAAGGGACAGAGAGTGAAAGAAGCCAAGTCCATTAACCCAATCAATAAAAACTTTGGAGTCTCCAAATATGGCGATCTCCCGAAGTCCGAGCCAATTAGCACAATGTAGAACGCCCCATAGAGAAAGGAGCTCAACTCATGTGTTGGTACCATACCCACCATGCCAATGAAAACAATATGAGTGTGGAACATTGATGTAAATAGCCTTTTCACATCCACATAGGTTGAAAGAAGAGGCCCCATCAAAGAAGCCAACTGGGAATGACTCCCAAATGTTACAAGGTGGAGGAACAAGTGAGATGTTGTGAGATGGGGATGCACAAAACACATGGTGGTAGTTAATAATATTGTAGAAGGTCCGTCAGATATTAGGTTACTCATTCTCGAAAATAAGAGCGTTATGACACCTCCAAATGCCCTAGATGATGAAGAAGACCAGTGATTTGTGGGAAAAATATTCCACTATCCAGTTGTGGAGACAAGAGACTATGTCGAAGCGTTCCCAAGCAGGTGAATATTCTAATGAGTGTAGAATCTTGATCCAAACTGAATAAGCGAATGAGAAATGGATGAAAAGGTGGTTAATGTCCTCTCCATGTGAGTTGCAAAGGCAACACTGTCCTGGACCCAAGAAACCCCTCTCGACAAGGTTTTCCCAAGTGAGGATATGATTGTAAACTACCAACTAAGAAAAAAATTATAGCTTGAGGGGTAAATTCCATTTCTAAACCCTAGCAAACCAAGGTTGAATCATATTTAGGAAAGGAGGCAGAGTGATGAGGTTGTAAGCTTCTTTTACAATGACCTTGTCTAATTGTGTTCCACCAGCCTAAACAAGACAACCTTCAACATTAGAAAGAATCATTTACTCATTTTTTTATGGTCCCCTTCGGGCCTTCCCCATGTGGAAGCATCATAGAGTCCCCTTATTCAAAGCATCCAAGATCCCCAAAAATTTCAAATTAGTATTGTAATTTGTCCATTCCAGAAAAAGGTGGGTAGGCAGAGATATTTCTGGAGTTCCTTTCCATTGAGTGTAGTAAGGAGAGGAGACTTCAACAGCTGAGATATCCTTGAGAAATCAAAGAAATCTCCGAGTGGAACCAAATGTAACAAGTGGAATTATACTAATCAAAACCCCAGAGATGACTCACACCCTTGCATGCATCTATAAAAGTATCCCTCACCTAAGAGATCTGAAGGCTGGAATTTTGTGAATTGTAAGGAAGTGTTGATAATTTGTATTTGAGGAAATAGCATTTTATTATTGGTGTGATCTTGTTATTTCATGAGGTGAAGAGGGCTTGATGCTGGCAGGATGATGCTGGATCAGAGAATTAGGTTGTAATTCTCCCTTCTATTTAATAAAGTTATTCAAGTTTTCTCCCATATAATTGTGCAATTGTGAATGTTATCATTTGTGAATGCTATTGTATGCTCATTATATATCTAATTCTGTAATGTTTATGATATAATAGATCAAGTTGATTTGACGGTTCTTTGTTACTGTGTTTCTATAGGTACTCTCCAAGCGGGATAAGTACGGGGAGGAGTTGCAAGCTCTATCAAGGGGGAGAGAGATCAATCAAGGGATCAAGCGGAAGTTCCAGGTTGGTCCCTTTGTCTTTCTCTAATCCGTTATACATAGAGGAAATCATGAATTGCTTTAAACTGTTGTTTCTAGGGTAGCTGCCAATCCTAGAGGGCTAGTCGTTCAAAAAGACACTAGTTTTCCCAAAAACGCTTGTGAAGTCCTTGTATGGACTCAAAAAAGCACCATGAGCCTAGTATGAAAAACTAACTGAGCATCTTCTGAAACTCAATTTCAAACATTATGATCTTGATGATGCAAATTTATTTGTCAAGAAAGTTGGAAAAACAGTTGTATATCTTGTGGCATATGTAGATGATCTTTTGATGACAGGGAACAATGAAAGCTAGATTGCATCCATAAAGAAGGAATTGGGGAAAAGTTTTGAAATGACTGATTTAGGCTATGTTCATTACTATCTTGGTATTGAGGTAACTCAACATCCAAAGTCCATATTTCTCTCTCAAAGAAGTACATTAGAGATCTGTTGAACAGGTTTGGCATGACAGAATGCAATCCTCTTACTACTCCAATGGAAAAAAACTTAAAGATCACATCTATTGAAGGAAAAGAATTTTAGGATGCAACAAAGTATAGACAACTTGTAGGAAGTCTCAACTACCTAAATACTACCAAACCATACATTTCGTTTGTTGTCGAAATCCTCTCTAGGTTTATGCAAAAGCCTTGTGAGGGACATTGGTCTGTTGCAAAAAGAGTTCTAAGGTACTTGAAGGGAACTCAAGACTTTGGAATCAAGTATACACAGGTGGATGACTTCAGTTTGATTGGATACTCTGATTCAGACTTCGATGGAGACAAAGCAACTGGGGTATCTACTTCAGGATATGCTATGAGTCTTGGATCAGGAGTTGTCTCATGGAGATCATGCAAACAATCAGTTCCAGCAGATTCCACAACAGAAGCATAATACATGGGAGCAGCTGAGGCAACAAAATAAATTGTGTGGCTCGAGAAAATTCTTGAAGATTTGCAGGTAAAATAAGTACAATCAACTCCACTCATGATTGACAATACCTCTGCAATAAATTTGGCCAAGAACCCAAATTTCCATGATCGAACAAAGCACATCAATACTAAATATCATCCGATTCGACATCATGTTGAGGCCAAGACAATCCATCTCCGTCATTATTCCAGTAATGAGAAAATTGCAGACATATTCACCAAAGCACTTGGAAGAGGAAAGCTTGAACGATCCAGAATAATGCTTGGACTCACCAACATCTCTTCAGATTAAGGGGGGGAAATTTGACACCTAATCATCAGGATTGGGTGAATAAATACAATTGATGTAAATAAATAATAAGAAATATGAACAGTCATCGGGAGATGAAGTGAACAGTCTCCCTTATTTATATAATAAAGACCTACCTGAAGGAATAATATGAATTAATTTTGTGGAGTTACCACCTGGCCTGACAGATTTCAATCTCTTTCCTTCTACCTTCTTTCTTGCAATAGGTTAAGGTTCCATTTCGAACATTTCATTCTCTGCAATTAGTTTAAGATTTGACTTCAATACATGCACTCCATTACATCATGACAACAAAGGAAGGACACATTGTATGTTGCACATATATTGCCGATACCTCTTAAGTTTTTACAAATCCCGGGTTGATAATTAAAGTCGGTAGCCTTGGGTGTTGCAACCTTCTTGTTGCAATACCAAGGCTCATCACTTATCGAGTCTATCAGCTATGCATTGATTACATTGTCTACTGCGAGGACATATTTTCTTTAGAGGAGCCCAAATCCCACACCGTTGATATGCTCACCAACTCCCACTTTCAGGCACGACCCCACTAAGAAGCCAAAGTCAAGCATTGTCTGACTGACAAGTATTATCTAGCTTGCAGTGTCCCATGATGTTCAATATATAGTTGGTTTCCTTTTTATCAAAAATCTTACTGAGGTCATTCCATTATCTCATTCAAATTGAAATAAAACATGGTGCGTTGGGAAATTCAAATCGATGTGGACCTTTTTTATATCATTCAAAATATAAAACCCATCACGCACATAAATATCATATGATCTAGTTAAATATAGGCTAAGAAAATTCAAATCTGCATGGACCTTTGAAATAATACAAAATATATAAACCTACCACGCACATAAATATCATATGAGGTAGTTTAGATGCATCATCAACATGGTAGATCCATCTACCATAAGTCATGCCATGGGTGATGAATTCCTTGGTTTCTAAGTACTTACATAGGTATTAGTTCATTTGCATAACCTTTAACTAGAAAGCGTTTGTCGAAAAAACATGGTTGATATTCAAGGAGTGTCAAAGTCCTTCTCCTGTCACTTATATCCACCACGCAATAATTGGTACACTGTAGACTGGATAATACTTTATGTAAAAGGATTAGTTGTTGTGCCCCATGTGTTCACCGTATGCAATACACCAGGATAGTTATCTCTGAAAATTTTAAAAATAATTTGAATGATACATTCCTACATATTTGTTCATTTTTTTGAGGCTAGGAGAGATAGGAATAAAAATGATTATGAAAATAAAAAGCACTTGTCACCCGAGACGTGAAAAGCATGACTACAAAGGTACATGATTTCATCTTTGCAATTGGTCTCTAGAAGACAAAGGGGGAAAGATTTGGATTGACTAGTCCAAGTGATATCAAGGATTTCTTAGATATAGAAGACGAGGTACACAATGTTTCAACGAAAATATTTATCATATACAATTTTGTTTCAAAATATTTCTATCTTGATTCTTATGCCTCACTCTATTATTCAATATTCAGTATAAATATATAGAATTTTCAAAACATCGAAGGCATATGGGTAGGGTTGGAATTTCAAAACAGATTTTTTTTCAAACAGGATTTTTTTTATTTTTTATCACCAGATGTAAAATAAATACATTGTCATTGGATCGTTGTCATTGGATAAGGAGGATCCGGGAATAATCATTTTCGACATACAATTTTTAAAAAACGTTCCACATAAATAAATAAAAATAGAGTAATTGGGTGTGATTGTGGGTAAGATAACCTACAATGTCCATATACCCTCCTCTTCAAAGGAGATTCAAAATAGTGACAGTGGCCATGAACTAAGATTTTTGTATCAACTTTTACAAAACTAGGTATCTTTGTGCTCGTGAACTAAAGGTTTTTGTATCTTTTTGTAGGAAACAAGGTATTTTTGCTTGTCAATTGTTGTTCCTTAGTGTTCTAGACTGTGGGGTATTATTTGTGTAATCCAGTGAGTCAAACAACCACCCTCCTTTTGTACGTAGATTCAGATGCAATATTGAGGCCCTGTCCTGGTAAAGACTACATCCTTTTGTGCAAAGCATAGTGTCTTTGTTCTAATGAAGCCGAAGAGTCTACAAAAACATCTGAGGAGTAGATTAGATAATGATATGTCCCGACTTTTGCAAGCAATTATTTAGGAAATATTGGTAGAATATTTGACTGGGATCCGATGAATAATCGGTCTTAGAAAGTCTATCAACAACCCCATTTTGTCTCTCGTAGATGTGGGCAATAGAGATGGAACAAAACCCTAGTATCAACGTTTTAATGATGGCTTTCTAGTTATCAAGGGACAGAGAGTGAAAGAAGCCAAGTCCATTAGGCTAATCAATAAAAACTTTGGAGTCTCCAAATATGGTGATCTCCCGAAGTCCGAGCAAATTAGCACAATGTAGAACGCCCCATAGAGAAAGGAGCTCAACTCATGTGTTGGTACCAGACCCACCATGCCAATGAAAGCTATATGAGTGTGGAACATTGATGTAAATAGCCTTTTCACATCCACATAGGTTAAAAAAAGAGGCCCCATCAAAGAAGCCAACTGGGAACGACTCCCAAATGTTACAAGGTGGAGGAACAAGTGAGATGTTGTGAGATGGAGGTGCACAAAAAACATGGTGGTAGTTAATAATATTGTAGGATATTAGGCTATTCATTCTTGAAAATAAGAGTGTTATGAGACCTCCAAATGCCCTAGATGATGAAGAAGACCAGTGATTTGTGGGAAAAATATTCCACTATCCAGTTGTGGAGACAAGAGACTATGTCGAAGCGTTCCCAAGCAGGTGAATATTCTAATGAGTGTAGAATCTTGATCCAAACTGAATAAGTGAATGAGAAATGGATGAAAAGGTGGTTAATGTCCTCTCCATGTGAGTTGCAAAGGCAACACTGTCCCGGACCCAAGAAACCCCTCTCGACAAGGTTTTCCCAAGTGAGGATATGATTGTGAACTACCAACTAAGAAAAACATTACATCTTGAAGGGGAAATTCCATTTCCAAACCCTAGCAAACCAAGGTTGAATCATATTTAGGAAAGGAGGCAAAGTGATGAGGTTGTAAGCTTCTTTTACAATGACCTTGTCTAATTGTGTTCCACCAGCCTAAAAAAGACAACCTTCAACATTAGAAAGAATCATTTACTCATTTTTTTATGGTCCCCTTCGGGCCTTCCCCATGTGGAAGCATCATAGAGTCCCCTATTCAAAGCATCCAAGATCCCCAAAAATTTCAAATTAGTATTGTAATTTGTCCATTCCAGACAAAGGTGGGCAGGCAGAGATATTTCTGCAGTGTCTTTCCAGTGAGTGTAGTAAGGAGAGGAGACTTCAACAGCAGAGATATCCTTGAGAAAATGATAGCCATAATAATATACATATGTGATTAGGTCCAGGGATAAAATATGTGTACCAGTCATCCCAACAAGTGAGTCTAGTCTGATCTTGGGGGAAGATCCCGAGCCAACAAACCAACAAAGGTAAGAAAAATACCAATGCTTAGAAGTGAGCGGGTTACGCTAAGAACGTGATATTTTTGAGGGTATTCAAGCACCATTTCGAAGCCAGTCATAGAAGCACAAATTTTGTAGGTATTTTTCAGTGATGGTGCATTGCCAAAGTCCCTCATGTCGCACAACCTTTCCGAAAGCCTTAAGCAGTAGAGTCGAGTTAAAAGAGGCACGATCTTTAATATTCAAGCCACCGAGTTTGAAAAGGGGTGAAATTGAATCCAGTTTGGTTAGGTGGAATTTTGTAGCAGATTTTAGACCTCCCCAAAGAAACTTGGTTAGAATGGAGTTGATTTTCCTAATAACTCCTTTCAGAAATTTTTAGATGTGCATCCAATAAATTGGTATGTTGATGAGGACATAATTGATGAGGATGAAGCATCCACACAATGTTATCCACTTCTATGACCAGTGGGTAAGATTTTTTTTATTTTGATGAGGAGCCAATCCCAATATTTTACCACTCAAACTAGATTTACTAGTTTCCCACCTCCTCCCCCAACCTATCTTTACAGTTTCAAGGAAATATATTTACAATTTCAAGAAAATATCTTTGATGATTTGATAAATTTTTAAAATGTATTTAATAGGAAAATCACTCACCCATCAAATTCCATCCGTGCACATGGGTGAGAAACAATAGAGATCCATTGTGTATGCTCGTGCCAAAGCTAGATTTGATGTCTAGGCCTTTAAGAGTTCTTAAACTCGAACCTTTAACAAATGTGGAGGGAAAATGTTAAAATAAATTTAAAGAGTTGGTTTTTTCAATGTGATAAATTTCCATCTTCCTTTTGATGTGTCGAAGCTAAAGGGGTTCAAGAAGCCAAGACATTTATGTTAAAATTCAAAAGATTTACAAAATCTAAGTCAAGTTCATTTATAATATCTCGTTGGTCCCAATTATTTATGTTCCTAGTTTTTCTAGAATATCTAAAACAGCTATTTTGTGTAGTTGCATAGTTTATTATTTTTAATTTGCAAATACCCTCCAATATTAGACACAACGAATTTGAATTAAATTTCCTTGCCTTCACAAGCTCTTCCAAATGTATTCAACAACTAATTAATTTTCGAGCACTGATATTGAGGAATGCATAGCTCAAAAGATTACCTCAAGAGATAGTATATTTGGGAATGGTTTACAGGAGCTATCACTTTCAAGTTGCCAGTATCTAGGGGGATTATATGAATCAATTTCAAGGTTTTGGTTTCTAGAAATTGAGAATGCATTGATGTTTTGGTTTGACACCACTCCGAAAGATTTTAGGTCAATGAGTTCACTGCAGGAACTCGATTTGCA
Organism: Pinus tabuliformis; assembly: GCA_031772625.1. Classification (NCBI taxonomy): domain Eukaryota; kingdom Viridiplantae; phylum Streptophyta; class Pinopsida; order Pinales; family Pinaceae; genus Pinus; species Pinus tabuliformis. The sequence goes on from CM062807.1 coordinate 1,170,371,371, forward strand.
TGGATGTAAAAGTCTAGAGGTGCTTCCTAGAAGTCTTGAAAATCTTACATCATTGCAAAAGCTCGATTTGTATTAAAGTACTTCCTAGCCTATTTGGAAAGCTCACATCATTGCAAGAGCTCGATTTGTATAATTGCAGAAGTCTAGAAATTATTCCTAGCTATCTTGAGGAACTTTCATTGTTGATATTATTGAATTTATACTGTTATTAAAGAATGAAATATCTCCCTTGTGGCTTAGGAAAGTTAACATTGCTTGTTAACCCTGATCTATATTGGTGTGCTCATTAAGTAGTATTCCTGAAAGCATTGCGAAGTTGAAGTTATTAGATTCAATCGAATTAAATTCGATAGCTTTAGAAGTACTTCCCGATGGGTTTTACAACTTCTCCATTTTAACACAACACGACTAGAGAAGCGTCCAAATCAATTTGGAGAGTAACAAGTTTAAGAAAGCTAAGGCTAGTCTATTGTCTCACTCTAAAGAAGCTTCCAGAAAGTTTCAGCCAGGTCAAGTACTTGGATCACTTGGATTTATCAAGATGCACGAATCTTGAAACATTATGTATAAACATCAAAGATATCTCACTATTGTGATTTGTATCTCTGGAAGGTTGAGGATTTCCATTGCCTCACTTAATTGGAAGTTATGGACATAAGAAATAGGAAATGGATAGAGGGCATGGTAAACATGAAAACGCTACATATTATGAGCATCATAAGAAGAAGCACGTTGTTGGAGAAAAGATGGAGAGAAATTGATGCAAGATCATTTAGTTTCCTAGGCATTAAGCCTTTGGAGGACAAAGATTTTAGAAGGGGTCTTGACATTTGTTGACGAACTTAATCATTTGATGTAATTAAATCTATTTTTTGAATAATATTTGAGTATTGATAAATTAGTGAAAATAGAAATAAGAGATTTGATCTCTTCATTAGGTTATAATTAAAGTCATGTTAGTTGTTGATATATTTATGAGTTATAAAGAATGAGTTAGTTAGGGAATGAGAGATTGTGGGAGAGAAATATTGGCATAGGATCAAAACTAATTAGTTATCATTTCAATATTTAATGAATCATTGTAAGCCTACGAGCATTAGTAACAGGGGCAAGTGTATGAGATGATGGCCAAGGGATGCGTGATTGCATTGAAGATCAAGCCAAGTACTATGTACGTTAGCATTTTTCCTACATATTATGTTTGGGCCTATATTTGGTCAGTATTGTCTTGATGATCTTTGAATAAGTGACCTCTGTTAAGATGTATTCACTATATTGAAAACATGATTATATCTCGTGTGGGAAATTGATGCCAAGTTCATGAAGTCTAATTTTGTAGATGAAATTGTGTGTTGTTGATCTATGTTGAGGGAAAATGAAGATTCTATGAATTAATTGTATGGATATTTGTGTTGATCAAATCAACGTTGAATGGGGTTTTGGTTGTATATTGATGAGCTTAAATCAACCACGACATCACAAAGTTCAAGAGACTGAGAAATGCATCAAACTGTGCTCAAGGGAAGTTGATATTGAAGAGCATTGAAGTATGGTTGCTGAGGATACGATTGAGAACATTAAGGGTGTAAACTTCCCGTTGGAATTCTAGAACTGAGACTTGTGTGGGTAAGAATGTGAAGATATCATGGTAGAGATTCTAGAACTAACATTGTGTGGAGAAAAAAGGGAATCAAATTGTAGATATTTGTGGCCATGTTCTGGAAACAAGAAAATGTATCCATGGTAATTTACATGAGGAAAGAATTCTAATGTTTAATTTGAGACTGTAGATGTATTACTGTGGAATTTGGGCTTTGAAGTGAACTAGTATCTTGCCAATGTGGACTTTTCTGGGTGAATCAAGTTTAACAAATCCCAAAACCGAGTCTTAGGACCAATCCAATCATTAGCTACATAAGTTCCAATTTTCGCGTGGTTTTCTTATGACCACAATTCACTTCTTGTTACGGGTTTACGTTTCCTATTATTAGAACAATCCATGTTTAGATTGGTTGGTTCAAATAGTTTGCATGAAGGATTCATGGGGGAATTTGGTGTAAGGGAAGATCAATGTGGATTGAATTATGTGTTTTTCGGTTGAGATTTAGGAAATAAAGATCATAATTTAACAATTGTTATAGACATTTTTGTTCCTTACAGCATTGAGCATGAAATGTCCATAATCCAAGGGATCCAAAGTCCCTAAAAGTGTTGTTCCTGCCCCTAAAGGAACAAGGTCAACCAATGACAGCTTCTCCCAGAAGTTCTCCACCAAAAACCACTCAGAACTAGTCAATTCAGGATCAATTCAGATGCTCTACTAGCTGCCTGTGTTGCAATGCACCCCAGTACACTAGCTAGGTGCGTTGCAACGCACCTAAATGCACTACCAGGGTGCGCTAAGCAAGAAATGCCAAATGGAAGTATCATTCCGCGAGGTGTACAGACACTGGAAGCTTCCAGAATCTTCCTCAATGACACTTGCCTCAAGGAATTCGACCAGTGATGAGTAAGAGGCTCGCAGCCTCCAAGTGGAAGCAAGAACTGACAGAGAGAAGCCACAAGTCAAAACATAAGTTGACTCATCCTCTATGCTTACATCTATATATGGATCCCTCATCCCAGAGATCCAGAGGCTGGAATTTTGTACTTTGCAGAGAATTGATGTTGGTTTGAGATTGAGATTAGTGCATTGGGTGATTTATGGTTTGTTGGAGGAGAGGAAGGGATTCCTTTGCTGGGAGGTAGATGTTGGATCGGGACTCACTTGGTTGTATCTCCTCTTGGACTTTCTTATCATATCAATAAAACTATTTGAGTTTCTCCTATATGCTTGTATATCAATGATGCTTTGTTATATTTGCATGTTTAGTTTAAATCTGATATTAAACTAGTTATGAATGTAAATCTGTCTTTTGTGTAGTTTTCCTCTCTTGTGATCTTGCAGGAACTTGGTGAAGCTGGACCAGTAAGGGAGCAGGAAGTGGGAAGCGAACAAAGGAGAGAGCGATTGGATCAACAAACTAGCGAAAGGCCCAGGTTAGTTACATCCTTCCTCTTCGTTTACATTTCATAAAGAAGAATACGAAAATAGTTTTCCTTGTTTGTTGCTAAGGCACTATCACACCTTAGAGTGGGATAGGGGCATTCTGAATGGATACTTTTCCCAACAACAAATTGACGACTCAATTGGGGATCGTATCTAGTTAGTTTATTTGTGTTTCTATTGTTGTTCTTCTCATAAACTTAGGAGTGGCGAATCGAACTTCATTTGCCATTTACAAATGCAAAGTAGACATCTGCTACTCTAGTCCATTCACTGGGCTTGTTTATGATCTGAACAGCTGATCCACAAATGTTCTAAAATCCCTTTGTGATAGCTCTTAGTCCTCCTTTAAATCATCCCTCTAATTGTACCTAATTGATAGCTTTTATCCGGCCAAAAACCATAGATCAAACTGCAAACCGTGACCCAGAACCCAGAGACAATTCTTGTTTCTGCTTCAGCACAAGCTCTATGAAGAGGTTTTGTATTTCAACGCAGGTCCCGAGAGGGCTACCTGCGCTGCAATTCAGTTTCTCTGTGCAAGGGGTGCGCTGATCAGCCTTTGCCTTGTGCAGTTGTGGTTCTCTGCTTCTTTTTGCTCAGTTTTATCTCTGATTTTTGCAGCCTGTTATCAGTGTGTGTACCTATCTGAAAACCCCTTTTCTTTGCCTCAATTCTGCCTCAGTTGTATAAAAGAAACTGTATTTGTTTTTGTGTATTTGTTACATCATTTGCAATTTCCCATTACAAAAGTAAACTAGTCATACTGTCGCCCTTAGATCTAGACCTGTCGTAAGTGTCGTTTTGATCTTAGGAGTGAATTTGTTTGTTGTTGACAGTTGATTACACTTTTAATTTTGTCTTTTGGTTTGAATTTATGAATTTCTAGTGTCGAAACAAGTGTTTACTTCAAAATCATAAAGTGTCGTAATCGTCTTTTTGATTTCGAAAGAAGCTTGTTTGTGTTTTTCACTTGAAATCGAATTCAAATTTGTACAACAGCTTTCTTTTTAGGCATCAATATTAAGAAAGTGAAAACAAATACATGCATATGTGCATTTGCATTTTGACAGTTTGTATGTTGATTTAGGAAAAGTGCATTTACAGTGTGCTCTATGCTCTTTGAGAAAAGATTGTGTCTTTCTTCTCCCCTTGTAGCTAAGATTTTCATTGTTGAAAAGAGATAAAAGCTTGCTTATCATCTTTAGACTGCATTTAGGAATTGTATCTACATCTCGTGGTGATCCAAAAAGGAAAACTTCTAAGAAAGATCAACCTAAAATAAATTGAATGAACTTAACAACGCTTTGTAATTTAACGCACAACATAGAGGTCTACGCTAGAGACGTGTTCCGGCATCGTAAAACCTGGTCATTGGTCGCCTCACTGATGGTTGGGTGATTCCTCCTGAGAGACAACAAGTGCCAGTACGGATTGTGCTCCCACGTACTGTCAAGTATATATTGGGAGACCCCTATAGGCATAAAACCTTTATCCATAGGAAGTCGTGTCGGCCGCCCTACTGATCGCAATGCACTGAGCACAGCATTCAGGAAGATTGACCGCCCGTACCCTAAAAAGTATTCTGCGGTTTTGCGATTGGTTTGGCACACCCTCTACCTAGAACTCCAGAGCAGTCCCTTTCGTTCCTTTTCAGACTCCTTAATGGAAAAGGTCCATCTGAGCACTTGTCACTTTAGGCTCATTAAAAATCGAAGGAGACTAGAGTCATCTTTTGCTTTTTCTCGACTCTTTAAAATTGAAAAAGCAAGTTGTGTCCAAGCGTCGTTAAAATTTATTTTAAACGGAATATTCATACCCTTTTTCCCGCGTTGATCTTTAGGTTGAGAAAATGGAGCCTACCAACCAAGGAATTCCCCTTGGTGGAAATCCTAGTCCCTTCTCCTCTTGGGGAGATGTTGGTGTGCCCCATATGGCCACATTGTCACTTCCAGGACTGACAATTGGCTTGCCGGTCTGGCTCTTCTCAACCAATGTCGTTCAGAACACCACTATTCCTGAACAGTCGAATCAGCAATTATACGAGTCCAGAATTTCCCACCAACCTTCTACTTCCTCTAATTCTTCTTCTCTTCCTTCCTCTTCGCGTGACGGGACTAGTAAAGCTAAAAACCAAGTTCCCAAGGAGAAAAGGAAAAGAAGAAGGAGCCAAAGGCAAATAAGGGAAAACAAGTGTCGTCTAATGAAACTCCACACATAGCACTGACCAGGCCTAAATCGCCATGTGTCATCTACAAGGGAGACCACTTTCACAGAGATTGTCCTAGCATCCCTTGGATACTAAGGGACTGGTCTCCTCGTTTGCACAATCCGGTGTCTTCAACCTCTGATGGCCATGTTGAAAGCACACCGTCAACTAGCGAAAGTGAAGTTCCAGGACAAAAAGGGAGGGCTAGACCTCCCTGTAGACTGTGTGAAGGCAACCATGCCCTCCACTGTTGTCCCTTTTTAGATGAAGCTAAAAGAGTTTTGGATGATCGTCCGGTTTCACCGTTACGACTCCCTCCTGGATATAAAAAGCTCTTGCCGAGTCCTTCGTTAGTTGAGAATCCATCTGGCCCGCTCAAGTGGTCAGGTGAAGCGTCTATCATTGAAGATAAACCAACTGAATCCATACCAGATGAAAGTCAAAAGGTCGAGGCCGCAGTTGACCCGGTCTTGCCTTCAGAGGTTTTATCTTCGAATGATATAGTCACTGAAGAGGATAAGGATGACGCCATTCAGATTCTTTTCATCAACACAGACTCCGATGAATATGGGGGCAATCCACCCATTTCTTTATCGCAGGAAGGAAGTTCGTCAGAGCGATACCCGACCATCTACTCGGTCCCACCACCAAGCAACCTGGTTGTATCCTTCGACTGGAACCAACTAGGCAGACCCCGGTTGCCAGCAAGCATACCATTTCGAATTATCGTTCAAATATACAGAATGGTCATGGCTGGCACCATCATTGATGAGGGGGCATCTGTGAGTATCCTTTCCTCTATTGCTTGGAAATCGCTTGGTTCGCCATCGCTTTTGCCTGAAATGAGAAATTTGACAGGCTTCGATAAAGGAACCAGTCGACCTTTAGGGATCCTCCCCAATGTGCCTATCACATTGAAAGGGAAGACCGTTCAAATGAACGTGAAGGTCATTCAAGGACCCTTGGATTATAACCTACTCCTTGGACGAGACTATATATATTGCATGGGAGCCATCGTCTCCTCACTCTTTAGAGTAATGTGTTTTCCGCACGAAGGAAGAGTGGTCAAGCTCATGGACCAGCTTTCATTTCCCGGATCATGCATCGCAAATAGTCATATACCATCCCTAAATCGTCTCTTCATGCAAGAAATGTCTCAACCCACGGTCCGTCCTCCCGATGAGCGCGAGTGATTTGGAAGGATATGACTGGAACCCAGGGGGCATGCGTCCTCGTCTGCTTCGGCAGGAAAACTTTGGGTATAGGGTAGGTTCCGCGGGAGAATATGACTAGTTTGTACCCCGTCCGTGATTGGAAGAGGGGTTGTTCTAGAATAAGATTCTTTTGTCAAAGTTATGTGTTTGGCACTCGTTGTCACTCACCTTTGTCTATCTCGGTAGACATCGCCGAAGAAGTGTTTTGTTTGCTGCACAAATGAGACAATCTTTGGGTAACCTGAAGGAGGTAGGCCTCTCTCGGTAAAACAAATGTTTTGGCGGAAATGAAGTAGGGGTAACCTTGAAATCGTACTTTATACCTGGGGGCATGCAAACCTTTTGGAGTGCAAGCAAGGGGCGGCTATTTATTTTTTAAATTTTTAGGACCTCTAACCCTTTAAACTCGTAGGATTAGTCGTTTCCGAACTTGCATAAAGAAAGGATTCCGGAGCAAAGCTTTGTAAGGCACAAGCTCCATAAAAAATGGAATCTTAAATGAGACATTCTTATCATATGACTGGATTAATCGAGCAGTTTTAGCGCATAGTTCATGCTCGTTAAAAATAAACATAAAATCAAGCATTTTTAGCACATAGTTCATGCTCATTAAAAAATAAACATAAGATCGAGCAAGTGTTTCAATCCGCGTTTAATCTCGTTAAAAAATGAACTATCTTCCGGTAAATAACCACCGTGAATGTAGATTTATCAGCCATTAAAGCCTTGGTCGTGTTTGCACCGTCACCTCCACTTTTCCATTGGCCGATCATTCACATCCATTTGATTGTTTACCCATTTTAAGGAACAGCTGCGAAGAGTGATTTCACTAGCCATCCTTGTGACACTGCCGTGATTGGAAAATTCCAACCCTTACCTGGAATCAGCTGCTACCCGTTTTATCACTCATTCCTCAAAAGACGAGTCTTCTTTAAGCTCTTTTCATCTGACTCGTAAAATATGAAAAGATTGTCGAGTTTTGGCCTTCCAGCTCGTTAAAGCGACCGGAAGTGCTATCCCTTCTCTAGATTTTAATATTTTTGGACCTGAGGGATTATTGCACAAAAATATCGAGCGCTTGTTTTGTTCGGCTCGTTAAAACTATCGAAAACTCATCCCTTCTGTATTGTTTTATAATTTTTCGGACTTAAGGGATTAGATGACGAAAAAGGACTTCCGGAGTTATCTTTACGTAGCTTTTCATACTCTCTAAAAATGAAAAGGACCGAGTTATCTTTGTCGTTAGACTTGTTAAAAAGATTAATAGCGACAAACTTGTCTTTAGACGAGAACGAGTTTCACTATCGCTAGGCTCGTTAAAACATAACGATGGGTTTGCCCGAAGGGAAAATTATAGAACAAGAATATGTTATCCTCCTCAAGCTTGACAAAAATAAAGAGGTACTGGTCAGCAATGACTGGGGAAAAATTGGGAAGAAACTCAAAGAACTTTTATTGGTAGCAAGTCGCTCTTGAACATGACACTTCCACTCCGTGCCTGAGTCGGTTTGGGTTGTTTCATTCACCGGTCAAATCACCATGGTCTCGCCATACCATCCATATTTGGGGTAAATGCTACCAATCCATCATACAAGTGTCGCCGATATGTTCAAGAGAAGTCACCCATGTCCCATCCACTACCATACATTATACTTCATTCTTTCATGACCGTCGCCCTGAACCATATATCATCAGATCGTTTTCACCTCCATCAAAATCATTTGCTCCATTCCTTGTCACTGATGTGGGATACATTAAGGCCCTCCTTTGACGGATCACTTCTTGTCGACATCAGCTCATTATCCAAGAAGTTGATCTAGGAACACCCCTTCAGTACTTTGAAGCTTGCATGCCTCAATGGGAGGTTTCTCACTTCCGGCGACAGGTATACATCAATGACCTTCGACCGAAAGATTTTGCGTGGTGTTCGACGCCAAGTCCTCTATTCACACCACTTGAATTGTACTGCGGTACCTTGAGGATCATTATCATTATCGGTGATTCCTCTCGCGCTTTTAACAGTTTACATCATTGACTGGTAATCAAGCGATGTCTTTCCATGTTCGACTTCAAAACATTTCTCACATGGATCAACTTGTACTTAGAGTGAAGATCGGACAAGATTGAAGACCCCGGATCTAGTTTCATCCATCCAGGCTGCGATATATATTCAAGAAAAATAAAGACATTGACATGTACAGCATTACAGCATAGATAATCATCCTACCAAAAGGATGATGATTTCATCAGAATCATCAGTCTACCATCAGACGATTGTCTGTCCTATGTACATCAAAATGAGTTTATAAAGCTGAGCATGGGAATGCCCGCCTCAGCTATATCATGAAAACAGTATGAAAAATAATGTATTGTATTGTATCTTATTACAGGTCTCCTCCCAGCATTGAAAGAACTTCGGATCCTCCTAATAAAGCATTTCACCCGATAAACGGCCTCATACTTTAGGGGGCAACTGTTATAGACATTTTTGTGCCTTACAACATTGAGCATGAAATGTCCATAATCCAAGGGATCCAAAGTCCCTAAAAGTGTTGTTCCTGCCCCTAAAGGAACAAGGTCAACCAATGACAGCTTCTCCCAGAAGTTCTCCACCAAAAACCACTCAGAACTAGTCAATTCAGGATCAATTCAGATGCTCTACTAGCTGCCTGCGTTGCAATGCACCCCAGTACACTAGCTAGGTGCGTTGCAACACACCTAAATGCACTACAAGGGTGCGCTGAGCGAGAAATGCCAAATGGCAGTATCATTCCGCGAGGTGTACAGACACTGGAAGCTTCCAGAATCTTCCTCAATGACACTTGCCTCAAGGAATTCGACCAGTGATGAGTAAGAGGCTCTCAACCTCCAAGTGGAAGCAAGAACTGACAGAGAGAAGCCACAAGTCAAAACATAAGCTAACTCATCCTCTCTGCTTACATCTATATATGGATCCCTCATCCCAGAGATCCAGAGGCTGGAATTTTGTACTTTGCAGAGAATTGTTGTTGGTTTGAGATTGAGATTAGTGCATTGGGTGATTTATGCTTTGTTGGAGGAGAGGAAGGGATTCCTTTGCTGGGAGGTAGATGCTAGATCGGGACTCACTTGGTTGTATCTCCTCTTGGACTTTCTTATCATATCAATAAAACTATTTGAGTTTCTCCTATATGCTTGTATATCAATGATGCTTTGTTATATTTGCATGTTTAGCTTAAATCTGATCCTAAACTAGTTATGAATGTAAATCTATGTCTTTTGTGTAGTTTTCCTCTCTTGTGATCTTGCAGGAACTTGGTGAAGCTAGACCAGTAAGGGAGCAGGCAGTGGGAAGCGAACAAAGGAGAGAGCGATTGGATCAACAAACTAGCGAAAGACACAGGTTAGTTACATCCTTCCTCTTCGTTTACATTTCATAAAGAAGAATACGAAAATAGTTTTCCTTGTTTGTTGTTAAGGCACTATCACACCTTAGAGTGGGATAGGGGCGTTCTGAATGGATACTTTTCCCAACAACAACAATGCATCTTTATTGAAAGAAAAGTTAATGCTGGTGGAAATTATGGTCCACCAGAATAGGGAGTCGACAACTGGGAGTTGGCATAAGGAGTTAATGTTTCGAACTTCAAATTTTTTTGTTTTGAATGATCCAAATGGATCCTAGAACACTCTCTAAGTTTTCATGAACTCTTTAAAAATCATGCCAAAGATTCAAAGTCTTATAAAGATCAATCTATTAGAGGGAATCCTCAGATAGTTGCAATGGCGATCAGCACAGATCAACGAGGGTCGTCGATCTAGCACGCAGAGCGGCGAACCATGGTAACGTGCGCTAACACCAACCAGTAAATGCAAGGAAAATTTTAAGCAATGGAGGTAGTTTCCGATATGCAATTAGCGACAAACCTCTTAGGGAAAACCTCTTAGTGAAGAGAAGCCCCAAGCACCTGGACCCGAAATAATTATAAAATGCCGAAATTTTTGTTTCGGTTCTGTCGAAGTGGGATTCCATAAAACCAGAAGGATATCGAAGGGGCTTCGAGCAGTAAGTGGTTTCAACTGAGTTCTGCCCGATGCCATACAGCGTGCCACGCATCCCGGGGAAGAGAGGTAGAACCGCTCACATTGGATGTGTAAACATCATGTTACTTAGCCCCCCGATATGAACGATGACCGTCAGATCTGGGGCCCCCAGATCAACGGCGGAGACGCGTTCTGATGGATGACCGGATTTGATAAGATTATAAAGCAAGATCACATAGGATTTGAAGTCCGATATGGAAAATGCGATGGCAGAAGGTCATGTTTCGCGGGTATTCTTGGGTTTAACGGAAAAAATGGTCATTTCAAATATGTCCAAGAGAACTGACACTCATCCGTTATGAAATAGGTGGCCACCTCCCTGTGAGGCATTATACAGTCACTAATTATGTAGGACAAAGGGATTCAAATGGATAGAGGCAGGAGAACCAGAAAGCCGGGAAGTGGAAACAAACATTCAGGAAGCAGATTGGCTTTAAAGCCACAAACTGACAGAGAGAGAGCAAAGAGCAGTAGGCAGTAAGGCGAAAGCAGAGAGAAGAAGCCAAGTTGACCTATAGAAGCAAAGGAAGCATCGAGCCAGAGTTAAGACAGAGACAGAGAGTGTGAGAGAGTCTGTGTACTCCAGAGAAGGCTTGAGAGGTTCAAGTGCACCCTCTGTAATGCTGTCATGTATGAGTCTCAAATTGGGCTCATACTACTATGACCAATAGAGTTCGAGAATCAGTAAGGAGAGTCTGTGTACTCCAGAGGCTTGGGGGATCCAAGTACAGTCTTACTAATTTATATCTATTATGTGAGACTCAAATTGAGCTCATTGTTGTAAAAACTCTGCTTTGAAAACATAATAGAGAGGCCACCACTGAAAGCTAGACCAGGAGACGTAGCCCAGGAGTATTGGGTGAACTTCTTATTAAACTTGTTGTGTTTACATGTGTTGCCTGTTATGTTTTCCTTAATTGCTTCATTGCCTGTGTATTTTGCAATCTTATCGATCCGTTGCATAAAATAACATAGGCACATCCATGCACATGAGTCTGTAATACCTTATTAATTGTCTTAGATCAATTTCAGATCAAGTGGTATCAAAGCTCTAGGTTGGTAAGGTTAGACAAGCTTGTGTTGGATTTTTTTGTTGAACAAAGCTCAAATTAAGAGAAGGAGAGTTGGTTGAAGCTAACCCAGAAATTGGAAGAGTATATCCTAGGAGGAAAATGGCAGAAAAAAGTCCCTTGGAATCAGACTCCCAGTTCATGGACAATTTCATGACCATGAGAGCCATGGTAGAAGAAATGTATAGAGAATTTAAGAAAGGTAGAGGTGAAGATTCTTCAACCTCCAAACAAGGTAAAGGAGTAGAAGAACCTCTTCTAGTTGCCCACCCAGAAGGCAAAGGAAAAGAAGAGAAGCCCTCTCCACCATCTCCCCCATCATCACCTTCATCATCATCTTCTTCACATAAAGAAAGCCCTGAAAAGAAAAAGAAGAAACCTTCTTTGATTAAATTAGATGTGAAGTTTGATTTGCCAGTTTATGATGGAGAATTGAATGCAGAAAAGCTAGATAACTGGATTAGACAGATTGATGTATATTGCAGAGTGCAGAACATCAATTCAGAAAGGAGAAAGATTCAGCTGGCTAGCCTACGCCTTGGAGGCACTGCCCTGGTATGGTGGGAAGGCAGGACACAAGCTGATTTGAAGAAGCATGGTAAAATTCTTTCTACCTGGAATGAATTTGTTTCTGCCATTAAAAAACAATTCTATCCACTAGCTTATATGTAGCAAGCTATGATGAGTTGGCAAACTCTTCACCAATTAAAAGGGCAAAGTGTACAAAGCTACACCCAAGAATTTAGAAAAAGAGCTTTGATTCTAGGCATTTCTTTAGACTCACCTGAAACTCTGCTGAAGTATATAGGTGGTCTACACAACTATTTAAAGCACACCCTTCTCATGTTTAATCTTACTATCATAGATGAGGTATTTTTTCAGGTTACACATCTAGAGGCTAGAGGAAAGAATGTGAACCCAGAAGTTGGTGGATCATCAAAACCCACTGCAAGCAAGAACAATGAAAAGAGAAAGCAGAAATGGAAAGAGAGGAAAACGAATGTTGTACAAAAGATCAAACCTTCATGCACTCACTGCAAGAAGGATGGGCATGATGATGAACACTACTGGATTCTACATCCGGAGCTAAGGCCCAAGAAGTTCAATGGAAAAAAGAATAAGACTGCTGCAACTATTCAGAAGGATTTGGAGTCAGACTCAGGGGATGAAACAACAATCATAGCCACATGTATAAAAGGTAAAAATTCTAAAGCATCTACTAGTAATTCTGCACAATCTACTGATAGTGAAGAAAATGAGAGGCAAAGACATGAGCTTTTTCATATTAGAGTTATTTCCAAGCAATAAAATATTGATACTTTGTTTGATAGTGGCTCAGAAGTAAACTTAATTTCTGAAGCAATTGTAAAGAAGCTGGGATTACTAACCACACCTCACAAGAAGCCATATCCATTGGGTTGGGTATGTGATAAAGCAAAGCTACAAGTGACTAGACGGTGCAAACTTAGGTTTTCTTTTGGGTCAGCATTTGTAGATGAGGTTGAGTTAGATATTGTTCCCTTGGATATATATGGAATTGTTTTAGGGAGTCCTTACTTGTACGATAGAAAAGCCATTTTCTATAGAGCTGAAAACAAGTATCAACTCGTTAAAGATGGAATCAAATATATTGTAAGAGCTCATCAACTCAAGAATAATTATAATCTCATAAACTCAGGGCAGATGAAAAGAATTGTAAATTCATGCAAATTTTTTTTACTGATGGTTGTAAAGGAAAAGAAACCTGATAAAACCAACGTATTTGAAGGTTGTAATGCTTAAAAACAAGCTGATTTAGAAAAAGTTGTTTCAAAATATGATATGTTATTTCAAGAACCTAAAGGCCTGCCACCCAAAAAGGAAATAGTACATGATATTAATTTGCAACATGATGCTCCATTTCCTAACATCGGAATGCACAGATTGTCTGCTTTAGAGAATGCAGAAATCAAGAAGCAGGTACAAGAGCTTCTCAAGAAAGGGTTCATAAGACCTAGCACATCACCATGTGGGTCTCCAATTGTTTTGGTGAGAAAGAAAGATGGCTCATGGAGAATTTGCATTGATTACCGAGCACTGAATAAGATAAAGATAAAAAATCGTTATCCCCTTCCTCGCATAGATGATCTATTAGATCAGTTGAAAGAAGTTGTTTACTTTTCCAAGTTGGACTTGCATAGTGGCTACCATCAGGTTAGTGTTGCAGAGCAAGATGCATGGAAGACTGCTTTCAAAACAAAGCAGGGATTGTATAAGTGGTTAGCTATTCCTTTTGGCTTAACTAATGCTCCTGCTACTTTCATGAGAGTAATGAATGATGTACTCAGGCCTTTTATTGATGATTTTCTCATTGTATATCTATATGACATTCTTATATTTAGTAAAACATGGGAAGAACATTTGAAGCATGTAAAGCAGACTCTAGATGTTTTGAAAAGAGAAAATCTTTACATTAAGCTATCAAAATGTGAATTTGGCAAAACATCTTTGAATTATTTGGGTCATATTGTAGGGAGTGGTGAATTGAAGATAGATCCCTCTAAGGTTGCAATCATTGTAAATTGGCCTAAACCCAAACCTGCTACAGAAGTTAGAAGCTTCCTAGGAGCAGCACAGTAATGGAGAAAGTTTATTGCTAACTTTTCCTTGATTGCAACTCCCTTACATGCTTTAACAGGATTGAACAAGGTGTTTCAGTGGGGAGGCAAACAACAGAAAGCCTTTGACACCTTAAAAGAAAAGATTAGTATAGCACCAGTACTAGCACTACCCGATCTTCAAAGACACTTTGAGATTGAAATGGATGTCAGTGACTATGCCATGGGAGCAGTGTTGATGTAGCACGGTAAACCCATATGTTATCATTCTGAGACATTTAATTCTGCAGTAGTTAATTATCCCACATATGATAAAGAATTGTATGCATTAGTACAGTGTGTGAAAAAGTGGAAACAATATCTAATGAGCAAAGAGATAGTTATACATACTGATCATCAACCACTTCAATATTTACATTCACAAACTAAGTTGCAGCAATCAAGACACTATAGGTGGATGGGTTTTCTACAACAATTTCATCTTGTCATCAGATATAAAAGGGGCATACACAATAAAGTTGCAGACATGTTGTCTAGACCAATCATAAATGCATCTACTATATTTAAGCATAACTCAGTATTGCATGAAAGCTACTTTGAACAATATGCTCAAGATATAGACTTTAAAGATGTATATGCAGCTTTAAGTAATGGCAAACAAATAGAAGAATTGGATTACTATATTAAGGACCAACTCTTGTATCATTTGGGAAAGCTATGCATCCCACAAACAAAGAGAATTAACATAATTAGGGAGGCACATACTTCCCTGATATCAGGTCATTTTGGGGTAAGTAAAACAGTTTGACAACAGCAAAGATTTTGTTATTGGCCAAAAATGAATGAGACAGTTTCTAGATATGTAAGAGGGTGTACCATGTGTGCTAAAATCAAGCCCAACAATAGAAAACTAGGCTTGTACACTCCACTACCAGTTCCTTCTCATCCTTGGGAAAGTGTTTCCATGGACTTTGTTGGGGGATTGCCTAAATCTAGAAAAGGTCATGACTATTTATATGTTATTGTGGATAGGTTCAGCAAAATGTGTATTTTAATACCCTGTAACAAACAAATTACAGCTGAACAAACAACAAAGTTGTTCTTTCAGCATGTATGGGTTCATTTTGGATTACCCACTTCCATTGTATCTGATTGAGATTCCCAATTTGTTGGGAAATTTTGGTCGAGTCTGTGGGAATTGATGGACACCAGACTGAAGAAGAGAACAACCTTTCATCCGCAAACAGATGGCCAAAGAGAGGTGGTCAACCGAATAGTGATCCAGTTGCTCAGAGGCTATTGCAGCAAGCATCCAAACTTTGGGATGAACATTTGTGTTATGTGCAACATGCTTACAACCGGGCTAAACATTCTTCTACACAGAGATATCCTTTTGAGACCTGTTTTGGTTTCACACCAAGGTATCCATTGGATTTTGTCTTTGGTAAAGACATAGCGGTTGATGGACACAATGACGTGTACAAGGCAACCAAGTTCATTGAACAAATCCAAGAAGTTCACCAGGTAGTACAGGAACAGCTGGAAAAGAGCCAATCCAAGTACAAGGGAAGGCATGATAAGCATTAGATTGAGCATAGTTTCCAAGTTGGTGACCAATTCTGGTTGTATATCAATAAAGACAAAATGCAAGGTGAAGGTAAGAAGCTGAAGCCAATAAGGTATGGACCTTTCAAGATACTTGAGAAAATCAATGAGAATGTTTTTCGCCTTGATTTTCCAGCTTACATGCACATCTGTTCAGTAGTTAATGCAGAAAGCTTGAGACTGTTTGAACCTTCATTGATTGAATATCCCGAAGAGTAGAGTTAGTTGCCTTCTATTGATGATCTATTGCCTTAATATCTCAATGAATTGCAGGAAGATACAGTTCTGGACACGAAGTTCAGAACTACACATAGAGGGGATGTAGAGTACCTTAGGATTGGACTGAAAGGTTCAAAACCAAGCAGTGAAAGATGGATAGAAATTGGGCAAGTGAGGAATCTATATTCTCACTTGATTGATGCTTAAAAACCAACTTTTGGTGGTCCAAAAGCTTTTTCAGTGGGAAGGCGTGATCCAAATGGATCCTAGAACACTCTCTAAGTTTTCATGAACTCTTTAAAAATCATGCCAAAGATTCAAAGTATTATAAAGATCAAGCTATCGGAGGGAATCCTCAGACAGTTGCAATGGTGATCAGCGCGGATCAACGAGGGTCGTCGATCTAACGCGCAGAGCGGCGGACCATAGTAACGCGCGCTGACATCAACCAACAAATGTAGGGATAATTTTAAGCGACAGAGGTAGCTTCTGATATGCCATTAGCGACAAGTCGCTAATCATATATCGCAAGGAAAACCTCTCAGTGAAGAGAAGCCCTGAGCACCTGGACCCGAAATAGTTATAAAATGAGGAAAGTGTTGTTTCGGTTCCGTCGGAGCAGGATTCCACAAAACTGGTAGGATATCAGAGGGGTATCGAGCGGTAAGTGATTTCAACTGAGTTCCACCTGATGCCATATAGCGAGTGCCACACTTCCAGGGGAAGAGAGAGAGAGAACCGCTCACAGCGGATGGGTAAACATCATGTTACTTAGCCGCCCGATATGAATGATGACCATCGGATCTGGGGCCCCCAGATCAATGACAAAGATGCATTCTGATGGATGACTAGATTTGATAAGATTATAAATCAAGATCACATAGGATTTGAAGTCCGATATGGATGATGTGATGGCAGAAGGTCGTTTTTTGAGGATATTCTTGGAGTTAATGGAAAAAACGGTCGTTTCAAATATGTCCAAGAGAGCTGACACTCATTCGTTATGAAATAGGTGACCACCTCCCTGTGAGGCATTATATAGTGACTGATTATGCATGACAGAGGGATTCAAACAGACAAAGGCAGGGGAACCAAAAATCCAGGAAGCGGAAATGAACATTCAGGAAGCAGATTGGCTTTAAAGCCACAAACTAACAGAGAGAGAGTAGAGAGCAGTAGGAAGTAAGGTGAAAGTAGAGAGAAGAAACCGAGATGACCTACAGAAGCAAAGGAAGCATCGAGCTAGAGTTAAGACATAGACAGAGAGGGTTAGAGAGTCTGTGTACTCCAGAGAAGGCTTGAGAGGTTCAAGCGCACTCCTTTGTAATGCCTGTCATGTATGAGTCTTAGATTGGGCTCATACTATTGTGACCAATAGAGGTCGTCAGTTAGTAAGGAGAGTCTATGTACTCCTAAGGCTTGGGGGATCCAAGTACAGTCTTACTAATTTGTATCTGTTGTGTGAGACTCAAGTTGAGCTCACTATTCTAAAATCTCTTCTTTGAAAACATAATAGAGAGGCCACCACTAAAGGCTGGACCAGGAGACGTAGCCCAGGAGTATTGGGTGAAATCCTTATTAAACTTGATGTGTTTACATGTGTTGTCTATTATGTTTTCCTTAAATGCTTCATTTCCTGTGCATTTCGCAATCTTATCGATCAGTTGCATAAAATAACATAGGCACATCCATGCACATGAGTCTGTAATACCTTATTAATTGTCTTAGATCAATTTGAGATCAGTGAAGAAGATTTGTTTGTAGTTGTTGAAGTAGTTGGAAGAAACTTTTCGACAAAAATAAATGATGGGGAAAGCGTATGATAGATAGTGACATTTTTTAGCACAAGGAATCAAGGTTTTACAAAGAAATAATTTGAATGTCTGAAGCATTGATGGAAAGGTACATGCGCAGAGGTAACACAACTATTTTTGTTTAAATTTGAGTATGTGTATATTTTTATTTGAAAAAAATATATATATAATATGGAATGTGCAGGAATATTTCGACGCACGTGGGTAGCTTGAATAGTTTGGATTATCTTCCTTCATATCCCTCTCTCTCTTTTATACTCCATCAAAGTGGTTAAACAATTGAACCAATTGAGTAACTAATTACAACATATTCTCTAATCTAGTTTTGATTAGAGTTTGAGGGTGGGGTTCTAAAGGTGGGATTAAATAAATAAAGTTTACGAATTTATGCATTTTAAGTTTTCTAGTAGGTGGGACCCCCCCTTTGTTCCATAAGTAAATTTTTATGACTTTTAACTATAATAGTTTCTTTGACATAACTTTTATCCATTTATCATGCAGTCATCATGTGTATCTTTCAAATAAACAAATTAACTAATGCTATCCAAAAAATATGCATAATTAACACATGGTTCATACACCTCCATAAAACCATTGCTATCTAACTATATGCATGACGTAATAAAAATCATCAACAACAAAAATAAACAAATTTTCCTTGTGCCTCCTAGAAAACCCCTTGTTTCTCCATAATGATCATGATCCATATATATATATATATACTCCATAATATATATATACTCCATAATGCATATGCATATATATATATACTCCATAATGCATATGCATAATCATGATCTATGTAATCTTCAAAATAAGCATTTATATAAATAAGTTTTGTAAGCATATCCACATAAATATACCAAAAATGCCACATGTCCATGTAAACCAGTGCATATAAATTAAATAGTAGTAGAAAACAAGCAGAGTCCATCTGTGCATCGAAATCATACTGAAACATCCATGATCTATCATTTCAGCCTATGGGATGGGGCACTTTCAACTTGTTGCTCTTCTTGGCGAGGATGATATGTCACTGAGTGGGAGAAATTATGAGAGGAATCAAAGAGAGTAACTTGGAATTTTGTCTTTTTATTGCGTGTAGCAGGTTGAGGGGTGGTTGCATGCTTGGAGGATTGAGAAACTAGATGGGCAAGTACAATAGGATGATTGAAAACTTGGAAAAAATATGAAGGGGATTGATTTGCAGGTATAGAAGGCTAAGGTGTTGCCTGTGGAGAAGGTATAATACGTGACTCGGTTGATTGTAAGTTATGAGACTTATTTGTTTCAAGAGGAGGAGACAAACAAACAGTAGGCCAACCTTGAACAAAATGTAGAGGTTGTGCTTGAATTACATTTTTACAACCATAATTATTAGGAACAACAAGAAGAGAAGACATGTGGGGTGGCACAAGGATACTAATTCTTGGTCTATCATGAACAAGAGGCTACTGAAATTGAGCCATAGATAGGGCAATAGGTTGGCTTGTAAGGTTCACTATGCCAGTTTGGAGTAGTTTCCTAAGTTCTTTTGAATCTTCATCAAAATGGACTCACACTCTATGCCTCCTTTTTGTTCTTATCCCCAAATTTCTATTTTTGTTTCCTCTTTCTCTACCCTTATTTATATTAAATAATCTTATGTTATGACAAAAACATTAAATTACTTACAGTTTCTAACAAAATTATATATTCCAACATGAATAATTTATAATTACATGAGCCAAAAAAATCATAAAACAAATATAGAGAAAGGAAATAACTACTTGATGTATCAACAAGGTTGTTTAAAATTATATAGACGAAGAAGACAAAAATGGTTTAGGGTTCACTTGTAATTTTCAGAGGTGTGTGTACATTTAAAAAAAAATATCTTTTTTTATTTAAGATAAATGTATATCATATATCATGAATGCAAAAACATACATAACATAATTCATAGAAAGACACAAAAAAGCATATAAAACATGGGGGCCAAGCGAATATAGAAAACGTGGAACTCTAGCTCGAACTTGCACGTCAATCATTACATTACTAGTGGTTGAGACATTTAAAAATAGAATGCTGAAAAGTCAGAGTCGGGAATTGTGATTACAGGAACAAATGAATTATTGAGAAATTCCTCTCCTTTTATTGATATAGAGAACGATGGAAATTATAATCTAATATACATATTCAATACCTTTGTTCGTGGAGTCATGAAGAGAATAAGGGCTTGCCCCTCGTCATATAGAATAGTTGGAGTTCTAACACACTTGTTTATGTAACATGGTTTTGTTCTGGAGATTGAAAATCATGGAAATTTTGATAAAATTTGGTAGAGATTTTTGTAAATCCAAGTTACAGTTATCAAATTTCAAATTTTGAGTACTTTAGAAATTTTTGATGGAGCTGAATTTATTTTCTGATACTGCAAAATTCATTGAAATTTTGCAATTCCTTAAACTCCTTAGACGAATCCAAAGATAAATAACTTTCATGAAGTTTAATGAATAACACATTAAAGTTTTACTAATGTGGATCCATACCGTAAATATTTAACTAAAGTTGAAGGGAATAACTGCAACTACACATCAAAATCCTTATAAATGTTTTCAATAGAAGCACAACAAGTATGCTCTGCATATAAAATTCTCTTTTTGTTTTTCATCTCTAAGTATTTTATGCAGGGTTTATGGTATAAAGCTTTGAACATCAAAAAATTCATGGAGAAAAACATGCATGAAATAAACTGGACTTGTGAAGCTCACTGAGCCATTAATATAAAAGTAGAACTTTGGTTTTAAAAGACAGGGTACCAAGTGCTTATGTGCCCGAGTCTTCAGACTCAAGGGACCACAGTGAGTACGCTAGAAAAATCCAAAGATGAATACCATGGAGTGGGTTAAAGTTCGGTGAAATTTGACCGATACCCTCTTTTTGTTGCATGGAAGCACATTTAGAATTTTACAAATATGCAGAGTAAGGATGTATATGAAAACCAGAAAGACAAACTCAGAAATCCCGTGAATGCGAGAAGTAACCACTGGGAAACATGCAAGTAATCATGAATATCTCATGAAAATATTTGATGTAAACATAAATTTATCCATGGTTGGAATGAGAAACTCATCGTTGAAATAACTTTCAAATTAGCGTGTCTAGAGAGTCACAATGTAGTCTCAACCCTTTTCCTCCTCGGCTCCTAACAGAGACTTCACAAAATCAATCAAGAAGAATAACTAAACATGCGAGAGCAAACGCATTGAATACCTCGCTAAAAGCATGCAAATAAGTGAAAAGTTGGCATGCAAAAGGCATGGTTCATTGTTGGAAATAATACTGAGAGGGGGGGGTGAATCAGTATTATCAAATTCTTTTCAATATATCTTCCTTATTTATACTTTGAATAATTATTCAAATATTGATCATTACTTTGTATGTCAGAATCATAAAATAATGAGCAGGAACAAGAAAAGCAAATAGTCACACAAAAAAACACCAGATATAAGGTGGAAACCCAATGTGGGTGAAAACCACCTGCTGCAATATGTCTCTATCTTCTTTTAATAAGAAACTCCTTTTACAATGATTTTGTACTGGTGCAGTCCTTTACCAGTACGCAGGCTACAACCTGCAGAGAGCTACAACTCTCTCTCTCATTTTCCAGTCTCTCCTGGAAGGGAGCTACAACCCCCTACTTCTTTTCTTTCAAGGACCACTTTTCATTAATTTTCAGACTGGATCCAAGAACATCAAAAAAAAACATCAACTACACTTGCATCATCAATCTCTGATTTCACCAAAGCCAACCCGCATACAGATATGCAAATATTTCCTTATAACTTTGCAGTTGTTCCATACATCAGACATACCCAGATCATAACATGTGTAAAATAAAACATGCATCAATAATTCAGACCCAGATTATTAGATTTATAGATCAAGCGTATGCCACATATCACAGATCAAAATCATATAGAGATACCACTATTCCATCCTTAAGATTTTGACCCATCAATAGAACTTATCCTTCTCCTTACGCTCAGGTTCCTTCTTCATTCAAATCCAGATCTGCACCATAACCCAATCACAATATTCCAGATCTAGCACTTTATCAGATATTCAATAATTCAGAAGATACTTTGTCAAATGATCTCCTTCCTCTTTTATAGCCTTAGTCCTTTCTCAATACCACGGTCCAAAACCATAGGATCAAAAAACTGTTGGACTAATACCATGAACCAACCACAAAAGTGCGTGAGATCAACACTTTTGGATGCAATACCACAGGCCAAAACCATAGGATCAAAAACTGTCGAACTAATACCATGAACCAACCATGAAAGTGCGTGAGATCAACACTTTTGGATGCAATACCACGGGCCAAAACCATAGGATCAAAAACTGTCGAACTAATACCATGAACCAATACTTGGGATCAACACTTCTGACGAGGTATCATGGTCCAAAACCATAGGTTCAAATACCAAGGACTAACTACCATGGACCAAAGGTAAGTTCTCCAACATAAAAGCGCTTTTCCTTGCATGAAAGTGCGTGAACGTTTTCTCTACATTCAATACCACGGACCAAAACCATAATAAACCAGTACCACGAACCCAATACTTGGGATCAACACTTCTGACGAGGTACCATGGTCCAAAACCATAGGTTCAAATACCAAGGACTAACTACCATGGACCAAAGGTAAGTTCTCCAACATATACACGCTTTTCCTTGCATGAAAGTGTGTGAACTTTTTCTCTACATGAAATAAACTTTTCTCTGCATAAAAGTGCGTGAACTTTTCTCTACATGAAATAAACTTTTCTCTGCATAAAAGTGCGTGAACTTTTCTCTGCATATAAGTGCGTGAAATTTTCTCTACATTATAATTTATTATCTGAGATGAGTGGGTTGCCATCAAGTACAACATATGTATCATAATGCCAACAATCTCCCCCTTTGGACTTGATGGCAACAACAACCAATCACTCTCCCCCTTTGACATCAAGGGAAAAGGGTTATGCTCCCCCTAAGAACATGCTCCCCCTTACTATAAACCAGATTTGCAAAGAAGAACCATAATCCATGACCATGAAAGAGATAGAGACGTATTGCAGCAATATTCAGACCAGCATCCATGATCTCCTTCTGTACTTCCTCCATAATGCCAACAATGCATGATATGCTCCCCTTGAACCTGTGCCATTTGATCTTTGACCAATCCGCAACCCATCACATGTATGCATATACTTCAGATGAACCTTGCGTACAACCAACAATCAGAAGAGATTCAACAACAAGATGATGCATCAGCAACCCTAGCTTTTGCCTGAGGTATTCAAAGGTCTCCCTAGGCAATGGTTTGGTGAGTATATCAGCAACCTGTTCCTTAGAAGGAACATACTCCAACTTGACCTTTTGTTCAAGCACTTGTTCCCGGAGAAAGTGATTCTTTATTGGTATGTGCTTGGTTTTTGAATGCATGACTGGGTTCTTTGAAATGTTGATTGCACTTGTATTATCACATAAGATGGAGATGGGTGGTGTACAAGTAATTTGAAAATCTTGCAAGGTCTGCATCATCCAAAGGAGTCGAGTGCAGCAAGATGCAGCATCAACATATTCTGCTTCAGCTGTAGACAAGGCAATCGAACTCTGTTTCTTGCTGAACCAAGATACTAATCTGGAACCCATAAAGAATGCACCACCACTTATGCTCTTCCTGTCATCCACGCTTCGTCCCAATCTGCATCAGTATAAGCATGAAGTGTGAGATCTGTATCTCTAGGATACCAAAGCCATAATTTTGAGTCCCTTGAAGATATTTGAAGATTCTCTTTACTGCCTGAAGATGAGTTTCCTTTGGATTTGCCTGAAATCTTCCAACTATTCCCACTGCATGCATGATTTCTGGTCGGGTACCTGTCAAATAAAGTAGACTTCCAATCATAGATCTGTAGGTTGGTTGATGTACTGCTGCTGATTCATCATTTTCACTGAGGCTACATCCTGTGACCATGGGTGTACATACTGGTTTTGCATCTTCCATGCCATATTTCTTCAAAATCTGCTTGAGATACTTGGTTTGAGACAAGAAGATCCCTCCTTCCTTTTGTTGGATTTGCAGGCCCAGAAAATATGTCAATTCTCCAAGCAAGGACATTTCGAATTCTTTCTGCATCACCAAGGAAAAGCTTTGACTCATAGATTCTTCATTGCTGCCAAAGATAATGTCATCTACATACACAACAAGTATCAGCAATTTGTCATTTTCAATTTTTATATAAAGATTGTTATCTTCTAATCCTTTTGAAAAACCTTGTTGATGAAGATATTTGTCCAAACGATAGTACCAAGCCCTTGGAGCTTGTTTAAGACCATAGAGAGCCTTTTTCAATCTGCATACAATATTTGGATAATTTCCAAGAATGAAACCATCTAGTTGCTCAATGTATACTTCTTCTTCTAAGTCTCCATTCAGAAAGGTTAATTTCACGTCCATTTGAAATACTTTGAACTTTTGAAAGCTTGAGAGAGCAAGGAACATTTGGATGGCCTCAAGTCTTGCAACAGGAGCAAAAGTTTCTTCAAAATGTATTCCTTCTTGCTGCGCATACCCTTTACAAACAAGTCTGGCCTTGTTTCTAATTACTTCCCCATTTTCATTCAACTTATTTTTGAAGACCCATTTTGTCCCTATAACATTCTTATCCTTTGGTCTAGGAACCAACTCCCAAGTGTTGTTCTTTTCGATCTGCTCAAGTTCTTCATCCATTGCTTTGACCCAGCTTTCATATTTGCATGCCTCTTTTATATTTTGTGGTTCAGTGGATGAGAGTAATGCCAAATAGCTTGAAGCTTCTGCAATTGTTCTTCTTGTTTGTACACCTGCTTCATTTTGCCCCAAAATCTGAGATTCTAGATGATTCTTCTGAACGTACCTGGATGGAGTTTTCTCTTCTACCCTTATCGGTTCCTCTGGTGCTTCTTGATGTTATTCTTCTTCATCATTCTGTCTTTGAGGGTAGTCTTCATCTTCTTCGATATTTTCATGATTTACTTTCCTAGGAATGTATCCTTTTTCATCAACCACTACATCAATGTTGTCAACAATTCTTCCAAGTCTTTTATTGTAGCACTTATATGCTTTGCTGTGTGGAGAATAACCAAGAAGAATGCCTTCATCTGCTCTAGGTTCAAGTTTGCCAAGTTGCTCATCAGTATTCTTAATATAGCATTTGCTCCCAAAGATTTTGAAGTGTCTTACCGAAGGAGTCTCACCATACCAGAGTTCATGAGAAGTTTGAGTGTTGTTCACTCGGACATTTGTTTTATTGAGAATAACAACCGCAGCATATGCAGCTTCACCCCAGAAAGTTGCGGGTGTTCCGGAGTCATCAAGCATAGCACGGGCCATTTGTTGGATTGTTCTGTTCATCCTTTCCACCACTCCATTTTGTTGAGGAGTTCTAGCTGTAAAAAATTCCCTTCTTATCCCATGTTCTTCACAGAAATCAAAAAATTCATTTGAGGTAAACTCCCCACCTCTGTCGGACCTGAGGCACTTAATTTTGTAACTTGATTCATTTTCAACCAAGGCTTTGAAGGATTTGAATTTTTCGAATGCTTCGTCTTTGTGCTTCAAAAGTCCTAACCAAACAAACCTGGAGAAATCATCAATGAATAATATCAAGTATTCTTCTCCTCGAGGTGACCTCATCCTGAAAGGACCACATACATCTGTATGGACTAGTTCAAGAGGCTTGCTGGTTGATCCTTCCTTCTCCGGGAAGTTGGTTCTGGTTTGCTTACCAAACTGACATGATTTGCATATAGTGTTGTCTGGAATTTTGATACCTGGAAGACCACGAACTGCCTGATATTTGCATGCCTTCCTTATTTGTGAAAAGCTTAGATGCCCCAACCTCCGGTGCCATAACCAATGTTCATCATCCTTGCTCAAATAACATTGTTGTTGTCCTTATTCAAATATGTATAGATTATTTGGAGTTCTTCTACCTTTGATCACTGTTTTCCCTGTATCAAGATCACGAACACTACATCCATTTGATAGAAATATTACCTCGGTTCCTTGATCGAACATCTGACTGACACTCAGAAGGTTATGCTTCAAGCCATCAACATACAAAACATTTCCAGCTTTAACCTTTTCTTTTAACTGAGTTGTGCCTTTTCCTTTTATAGCTGTTGGAGTATCATTTCCAAAAGAAACTTTCTTTCCCTTTTCTAAAGCAGAATATGATTCAAGTTTTTCTTTATCACCTGTCATATGCTTCGAACATCCACTGTCGATGTACCATAGATTTTCATGTCCCTCTGCATAAAAGGATATCCCACATCTTTCTATTTGTGGTTCCTTTATTCTCCATGTTCTGGTGCTTGAGGCTTGTTCCTTTGTCTGCTGAAACCTGCTCCTGCATTCAGAATCTTCATGACCAAAGTTATTGCAAATAGAACATTCAACTTCATTTTCAAGAGCCAAAAATTTGTTATAGGTCCTTTTTGTAATCCCGATCATACTTCTTTGTTTTTGAGCTTCTCTAGTCATGATTGTTTTATATGCAACACATTGAGCTGCTTTGTGACCAAAGTTATGGCAAGAGAAACATTGCCCATTGAAGAAACTTCTGCGATTATCAAATCTACCGGCCAAATGATTGTAATTTCTATTGTCATCCATTCTTGAAGCAAATTAAGAATATTTTACCTGTGGCTGGTTGTAGCTTTTGTTCATCCTTAAGATATATTGCCCCTTGTTTACCTGATAGTCTTTGTTCGTTCTTGATGTATTTCGTCCCTGCTTTACCTGATGATCTCAATTGTGCTTTTGCTCATTCCTTCTTGTTGCATCAAGATAACTCTTTGAGGTGGATGCTTGAGATGTTTCTCCATTATACCCCAGACCTGTCTTGTTTAGCGGAGAACGTTGTACATTGATGATCTCATCCAGAGTTTCAGATCCTTTGAAAAATTTAAGATTAATAGCCTTTGTTTTCTCAATTTCTTTTCTAAGGCCAACAATTTCACCTTCTAACTTTTCAAGATATTTTTCTTTTTCATCAATTTGAAATTGTAGAGTATCAATGATCATATTGTTTTCTTCTATACATGTCTTAAGTCTAGAAATCTCTTCATAAAACCTATCCACATCTATAGCATCCATGTAATCATCATCTTCAAATGCCATTAAAAGTTTATAGTCATTACCTCGTTCATCTTCATCACTATTTGATAGACCATCACTGTCTTCATGAGTGTAGTAGCTTTTCTTATTTGTATTCTGTTTCTTGTTCCATCTAATAGGTTCCTTTCCCTTGTCGATCTTATCCTTATGAGGACATTTGGCAGCATAGTGACCTACTCCACAAGAAAAGCATTTGAAGGGTAACTTACCTCTGAACCGTCCAGCACCCCGTTGAAGATTTCTAACAAAATTTGATTCTTCTTCTTCTTCTGACCCACGTCCTGATTCATAGTACTCTCCTTTACCTAAAGCCTTGAAGGAAGCTTCTTTCCTGTCAGATGGACCTCCTTTTCTCATTTCATAAGCAGTTAGAATTCCATGTAGTTGTGACATTTTAAGATGTTGTAGATTCTCCTTTTCTTCTATAGCAGAAACTTTAGATTCAAACCTAGGTGAAAAAGATCTTAGAACTTTTTCAACCACAACAGCCTCTTTTATTTCTTCACCCAAATTTTTCATACAATTAACAATCTCATCCACACGAAGAAAATAGTTAGCCACACTTTCATCATTATACATTCTGAGATTCTCATACTGAATCCTGAGGGTTTGAAGTTTTGCAGGTTTTACCTGTTCATCTCCTTCGTAGCTCAAAACAATCTTGTCCCATATTTGTTTTGCGGATTTATATTGCATAACCTTCACAAATTCAGATTGAGTTAGACATCCTAGAAGAGTATTAACCGCCTTTGCATTTGTTTCATATTTCTTCTTCTCAGCTGAATCTGTAGGAGTAGCTGATGGAAAAGTATACCCTGTTTCTATAATGTCCCATACTTCTGTACCCAAAGATTGAAGATAGGCAGTAACTCTTACCTTCCAATATACGAAGTTTGTCCCATCAAAAATCGGTGGCCTGATTTATGCTTCCCTCTCGTAGTTGCTCATGATGTTAGATCTTCCTTCAAGCAATCAAGCTTCTTCAAAAGGACCTGCTCTGATACCAATTGTTGGAAATAATACTGAGAGGGGGGGTGAATCAGTATTATCAAATTCTTTTCAATATATCTTCCTTATTTATACTTTGAATAATTCTTCAAATATTGATCATTACTTTGTATGTCAGAATCATAAAATAATGAGCACGAACAAGAAAAGAAAATAGTCACACAAAAGAACACCAGATATAAGGTGGAAACCCAATGTGGGTGAAAACCACCTGCTGCAATATGTCTCTATCTTCTTTTAATAATAAACTCCTTTTACAATGATTTTGTACTAGTGCAGTCCTTTACCAGTACACAGGCTACAACCTGCAGAGAGCTACAACTCTCTCTCTCGTTTTATAGTCTCTCCTGGAAGGGAGCTACAACCCCCTACTTCTTTTCTTTCAAGGACCAGTTTTCATTAATTTTCAGACTGGATCCAAGAACATCAAAAGAAAACATCAACTACACTTGCATCATCAATCTCTGATTTCGCCAAAGCCAACCCACATACAGATGTGCAAATATTTCCTTATAACTTTGCAGTTGTTCCATACATCAGACATACCCAGATCATAACATGTGTAAAATAAAACATGCATCAATAATTCAAACCTAGATTATTAGATTTATAGATCAAGCGTATGGCACATATCACAGATTAAAATCATATAGAGATACCACTATTCCAGCCTTAAGATTTTGACCCATCAATAGAACTTATCCTTCTCCTTACGCTCAGGTTCCTTCTTCATTCAAATCCAGATCTGCACCATAACCCAATCACAATATTCCAGATCTAGCACTTTATCAGATATTCAATAATTCAGAAGATACTTTGTCAAATGATCTCCTTCTTCTTTTATAGCCTTAGTCCTTTCTCAATACCACGGTCCAAAACCATAGGATCAAAAAACTGTTGGACTAATACCATGAACCAACCATGAAATTGCGTGAGATCAACACTTTTGGATGCAATACCACGGGCCAAAACCATATGATCAAAAACTATCGAACTAATACCATGAACCAACCATGAAAGTGCGTGAGATCAACACTTTTGGATGCAATACCACGGGCCAAAACCATAGGATCAAAAACTGTCGAACTAATACCATGAACCAATACTTGGGATCAACACTTCTGACGAGGTATCATGGTCCAAAACCATAGGTTCAAATACCAAGGACTAACTACCATGGACCAAAGGTAAGTTCTCCAACATATACGCGCTTTTCCTTGCATGAAAGTGCGTGAACTTTTTCTCTACATGCAATACCACGGACCAAAACCATAATAAACCAGTACCACGAACCCAATACTTGGGATCAACACTTCTTACGAGGTACCATGGTCCAAAACCATAGGTTCAAATACCAAGGACTAACTACCATGGACCAAAGGTAAGTTCTCCAACATATACGCGCTTTTCCTTGCATGAAAGTGCGTGAACTTTTTCTCTACAAGAAATAAACTTTTCTCTACAGATGGCTTGGTGACAATTGACCCAAAGTTAATGCCCAGAAACCGGCTGAAGACTTTCAATGTGGTTTGATCAACTGTTAAGCAAAGGATTTCCCAACCCAGGTGAATAAAAATGTCGTGTTCAAGAGTGGTTACAAAGTATGACAAACAGGCTCATTTTTCTCTCTTTCCCCCATCATTTCTGGCAAGTACCTCTTTATTTTTGACAAGCTTGAGGAGGATAACATTTGCTTGGTTATAAGCTCATCCTTCGGATGAGTCCAACTTAGCTTAAATTTGAACCCTAAGAAGGAGTGGTTCATTCCTGTTTGTATTGAACAAGTCCTTTACTGTGAAATTTTAACGAGTCCAGTATAGGAGAAACTCGGGGTTTTTCAATTTTAGAGAGTCTGAAAAAACTTAAGAAGACTCCAGGGCTGACCTTTTTCGTAAAATTGTGTCTCCCAAGCCCGAAAAAGTATAAAATAATACTTGAGAGAACCGCTTGATCTTTTACGACCAAGGAGTAATTTTCGTTATTAGTGCCCTTGACCCGAAAAAGTAAAAAAGCGATCAATGACACATCGTTTTATGACCGATATCAAATTTGAAACGACAAAAATCCGGCAATCTTTCATGTTTTTACAGTCGGAAAAGAGCCGTAAGTGGACCTTTTTTTAATTTCGTTTTAATGAGTTCAAAAGAAACACTCGACGATATTTTCATGTTTTAGGAGTTAGAAAAGAGCTTAAAGATGACTCTACATGTTTTTTCGTTGAAAATGATAGATTTCACCTGAATAATCCTTTATTCTGCAAAAAAAACACAAACATTACTAATACCTGTTTGAAATGGATAAAAATGTCGCAAAATACCTTTTCAAAGTGAAACATAAACAAATTTGCAATTTATTTACTCAAAAAAATTATAAAAAGGGCCTTTGTCAATTAATTTTTACTATTTGAGTTTGGGTGAGAAAATAGTGCTTTTGCTCAGAAAACTTCCCGTGAAGATTGCGGAAAATCCAACCGTCGGAATCAAACGTCGTCTTCTCCAGGTAATCCACATCATCCCACTCTTCATTTTTAACCGCTTAATTTTTTGTTTTAGTCCTT
The DNA here is from genome assembly GCA_031772625.1 of Pinus tabuliformis. Classification (NCBI taxonomy): domain Eukaryota; kingdom Viridiplantae; phylum Streptophyta; class Pinopsida; order Pinales; family Pinaceae; genus Pinus; species Pinus tabuliformis. The sequence continues at coordinate 1,170,401,989 of CM062807.1, forward strand.
TATTTCATTTTTGGGAGGGTTTTTAGGCGCAAAACCCGCGTGCGGGGGTCCGCAGGTTTACCATTGTGGGCCTGTGGATCCCGACTTTTTCTCCATTGGGAAAAAGCTCGGGGTCCACACCTTCCGTGTAGACAAAGTGCGGTCCCACGCACTTTGTCTAACCTGGAAGGTGCGATCCCCGCCGCAAGGGTTTTGAACCCAAAAATTCTCAAAAATGGACCACACAAAATATTTTCTAGCATTTTAATTTGTCTTTATACTTGATGCAGAGAGTACATCATGCTAGATTGGCGTGAACGAGAGCATGAGGACGTGGATGCCGTTGCATGGAATCATCAGCCTTCACTTGATGCTTTGAGGGCATGCGGATTGTACAAATTCTGGGCCATTCCTGGCATGACGGCTCAGGTGGATTTCTTACAGTGGCTGGTTGACAAATGGAGCATACAGGACCAGTGCTTTTTCATCGGCGGCCACCAGCTCGAAATCGAGCTGGCGGACATATATTTCTTGACTGGTTCGCCTAAGAGAGGCGAAGACTTGACTCTACACGGGACTAGGCTGGGTGTCCAGTCTGTCGATAGCCTCCGACTAGAGTACTGCAATAGCCAGGCTAGAGACAAAGGGATAGACATAAATACGATATCCCATCCTGAGCTCATGGTGATTGCATTCACTTTCACGAGACTTTGCGGAGTTGCCGCATTACATATTGCCATCGGATCCCAGATGCGTATGGCAGTTGATTGCTTTCGAGGCACCATCTTCAACTGGTACGATGCCGTGTTGGCCAATGTGAAAGGCCAACTGACCAGGGCCAAGAACGGACGACTAAAGACCTTTGGTTATGGGGCTTTAGTCATGGGTTTTGGTCTAGAGAGGGTTCCTATGCTGATCCCACAGCACCTTACTGTTGGAGCTGGGCTTCCTCGAGAGCCCAAACTGATGCGATGGGTCACAGTCATGGCCCGTCACTCGGACAAGAGGATAGAGGTTGCTCGATTCAAACCTGAGTATTTCCAATGGCTAGAAAACCAGGTCTTTTCTATTCAGGACTTCCCTTACGCTGGGATAGATTTTCGTGGTGGCCCAGACATGGTTCTTCCACCAGGAGAGCAGTGGGACGAGTCAGGTAAAATCCTTTTCAACATTTTTCTATTTTAATTTTTTGTTATTTTTTCATCGTCTCAAAACTGATAGTAAAAATTGCAAATGCAGATGTGGGTCCACAGCGACTAGCCGCTCTCCAACTTTATGAGAGGAGGCAACCAGTTGCACCCGCACCAGCCCCACAAGACGAATCAGTAGAGGTTTTGGCCGAGTTGGAGGGTCATCTCGAGCGCTTGACAAGAGATATTCCTGAGACCACTATAGATGACATTCCTCGTCGACTTCAGCGCTATGTGATTGGAGTCCCGGGACCTTTTAGGAGGTTCCTTTGCAAGGTGGCCCGTGCAGTGGTTTCTTATAGAGATCATCACCAGTGATAGGATGATCGCCTATTGTGGGCACATGTGACATTTTTTTTTTTTACTTATCATTTTTGCTGATCATAAGGTGTTTTTCAACCTATGGTCGAGGACAATGTATTTTTTGACACACTCCTATATATATATATATATATATATATATAGATATATCACTATTATCGGTTTATCTTGTAAATCATGTTATGGAATGGTTTTAAATTTACATGTATGATTATTGCAAATGTCTATTTAACATTCGAGAAGCAATTGCATCTGCTAATGTATTTAAAGACCTTGGAATATGCTGATATTTAATATAATCAAATTCACGTTCCAAGAGATGCACTCTCAAAAATAATCTTAATAACACTGGATTTCTAATGGCATACACTCTATTAAGCTGTAATACAACGAGTTCAGAATCTAACCTCACTATCAAACTCCGAGTCCCAAATGAAATAGATTCAAACAATAACTCAATCACTGCACTATACTCGGAAATGTTATTTGTTGTTTGACCGAGGCTTACCCCATGCATAGATACTAACTTGTCAGAGGGCGAATAGATAACCCAAGTTGCGGAAGAGATGTTCTGTGTATTACGACAAGCACCATCAGTGAAGCCAATGTATGTTTGGAGAGGCACCGACATCTGCAATATCAAGAGTAAAACCAAGATAAGCTGGAATAATGATGAAAAAACACTCTCTAAGCTAAGCACATTGTTTAAACTAAAACACACCAGCTATAAAGAAAAAACTATCCTAACTAAATCTCCATACCCATTCTTTTAAGCATAATACCTCTTCAAGTAAAGGCCATTTCTGGGTTTACCCAAAGAGTCCCCATCAAAGTCTACCAACTCATAGGCCCCTTTGGCTAGCTTTCGCTTGACAACATAGGGACCATGCCACATAGGAACGAATTTTCCAGCGCCTAATTTATCATTAGCTTGATCATAAACTAAGACTAGATCTCCTTCCGAAAAATTTCGAGGGGTCACATTTCGATCATACTGAGCTTTCATGCGTTTTGCGTGAGTCTCGACCGCCAATGCAGCATCACGTCGATTCTCATCTAATTAAGCCAAGTATAACAAACGCTTTTCCTCTTCGGAAGTGGCTGGAAGTAACTCAATGGCCATTTGCAGTGACGGGATTTCGCATTCAATGGGTAACACACCTTCCAAACTATAGACTAGCTGGAAAGGAGTGAACCCTGTTGATGTTTTTACTGAAGTTCGGTACGCCCAAAGCGCTGAAAATAGCATGTTGTGCCAATTCGACCGATGGATCCCAATAATTTGTCAGATCATGATAACTAAAACTTTATTGATGGATTCAACCAGATCATTCACTTGTGGATAATAAGGGGTTGAACTATCGTGACGTAAACCAAGCTGGCCTATAAGTTTGGTCATCATAACGTTTTGAAAATTATGCCCATGATCAGTGATTATCGCTTGTGGGACACCAAACCTAGCAATTATATGATTGAACACAAAAATTGCAGTTGTCTTGCTGTCTGCCTCGAATGTAGGCATCGCCTCAGCCCACTTAGTAAAATAATCTACCGCAAGGATGATATACGCATGCCCCCCGGCCGAGTGAGGGTTACATGTAATAAAATAGATACCCCATTTGGAAAAAGGACCAACGGAAATTATAGGGTGGAGAGTGTTAGCTACCTATATCAATAGGTTTCATATTTCGTGATTGGTTATGAAAGGGCCAAATATGCTCTGCTTTGATGCTACAAAAGCTCCCATATTTCCAAGAAGACAAGGTGTGTGAATAGTTTCATGTTATCTTAGAGTTTGATGGATGGTCCAACAGCCTAATCTGGATCATGCCATGTTTGAATTTTCTGTTGTAGAATAGAGAAACAAGTCTGTCCAAACTGTTTAATCTTGGCAGACAAGTAGTGCAAGTAGAGAAGTAAGGTTCCCAACTGCTTAATCTGGGGCCTTGGAAGGAATAAGGGCAGTCTTAGATGGATATTCAAAAGAAAAGCCAATGAAAAGAAAAGGCAAGTAAGGGTCTGCAAGCCTAAGTGCACCCTCCAAGAAGAAACAAAAAATGCTAGGCAAAGTAGCTGGGTAAGTAGATGGGGTTGCAGAAGTGGTATTCATTTCAGATTGAATCTTGCTGGTTTAGATAAGAAAAGCAAGGCAAAGGAGCATGTCTAATTCCCCAAATTCCCCTTCCATTTTCATTACTAACTTCCCTTCATCCATGGAGATTGATGAGAAATTTCTAAGGTTTTATGATGGTTCTTGTTCATTTAAAAGCCACATTTCCTGTGTAAAATTCTTTTCATTTTGATCTACTCCCTAAACTAAGTAAGTTTCGAATAAACTTAGTGATTTTCCCCTTCATTCTCATTTTCCCCCATACTAACTCTAACTCTACTATGTAAATCCCCTATGTTACCTTTCCCCTACTAGTATTAACACCATGGTGTATAAACCCCAAAATTTGTATAAATATCCCTCCCCTTGGCATTATAGCCAATAAGTTCTCTATCAGGGATCAAATGGCATCTGGTCACTTTGATGAACCTAAATCTAACCCCCTCCCCTCTTCTGAGTTCATTTGGCCCCTACAAAGCTTCATTTGCCTAAGAAAATCTCATAAATGACCTTGTTTTACCTATACCCGCTTCATTTGCAAAATAACCCAAACACCCACTTTATTCGCTTATCCTAAGTATCGGGGCCGCATTATTGTGCATTTAAAAACCTTATAAAACCCCCTCCTACCCATAAACCCTTTCGAAATGGTGAAATAACCCAAAAACCCACCTTTTTCCGCTTAAACCAAAGTTCTGTCCGTGTTGTACATTTCCGAAATACATTGAAAAAACATTTGGAAATACCCTATCCTAACGTTTTCCGCCTAGCGCTGATCCCGAAAATAATTATTAAATAATACTGCCCCCTTGTCATATCCGCCGATCATCTCATTAACCCGATAGCCGTCCGATCAAGCGCTCCAAATCCAACGGTCCTTATCCATATCGGACGGGCCCCGACGTCCGACAGATACCTTCCGATATCTGTCAGAAGGTGACGTCAGGCACCCGCCACGCGCCTCCCGCACAATGCATCGGAGGTACACCTGACACATTCCGCCTCCGTACCTATAGCGGTGCGATATGAAACCGCTAACCGCGTATGGTTTTGGACAAACTGCCCGACAAACGTCAGACCCACGTCATTGCCACCCTGCCGTCGCGTCAGCATCTTTGTCCGCCATTGCGCCAACGTGTCTGCCACCGCATCATCCCTGTGGACCAATCCTAGCTCGCCACGTCACCTGATGACGTCATGCTGACGTCATCCGGCCCTGACCCCACCTATGACGTCATGCTGACACCATCATAAAAATGCGCCAAATTTCCAAAAATCAATATTATAGCCAAAATTTCGCGTTTTTTGCACTTTTCTACAAAAACCGACTGTTGCTCCTGCATGAAATTTCCACGTCCAACCACGCACCAACCTGCAGAACTCGACCTGGAGACCACCGGCGCACTATTCCCACCTGCATTCCTCTCCATTGCTCTCTGAAAACCGGGTATTTATCTTTGAGAATCCTTCCTTCACCTGGTTTGTCTGTAAATTGCCAAGAAAGCTTAAATCTGTGAAAACACATACAATTCACCGGTAATTCTAATGTGCCTACTCTCCATCTACACCTTGAATGACGAAATTCACCAGCTAAGCCTCATTTTCCAAAGAAACCACAGAAAAACCGCACTCTGTTCGCGTAGTCGCGAACTGGTAATTCGATTTATACCTTTTGACTGAGAGAAAGTTATTTAGGACAGATAGTTGCCCTATTCACACTTCAAAGCAGTATTTCAATTGCTGCAGTTGTCTCACTTACCCTCTGTTCCATACAATTCATATTCCTTCCTCAAAGAAAACTTTTTGGGTTGCTCTACATAGCAACTCCATCCAAAAATCCTACAAGAAATCATGGACCCACCATGGGCTCCCATAGCCCTTAATGTTGCCCCTTTGAACTTTCCCCACAGAGAATTAGAGTGGAAGGCATTAGCAGACGTAGATTATAAAATCTCAGAAGAAATGCTAAGCCAGAGCAAGTTCCATATTCATCTGTTAAATGAATTAAAAATCAAACATGAGACTCGAACAGACATCTTGGGTATTTGGGATTCCTTCCTCCCAATTTTCAAGCTCCCTCAGGTGAATCAATTTCCTGACCTGATTCACTTATGTGCTGATAAGTATGATGCCACCCAGAGGGTTGTTCTTGACCCTTCAAGCACAGTTCCGTTCTACATTACCCCTGAGGCCATCAAAGAGATGTTGCAATTCAAAACAAACAAGAAATTGGTTCCTCTATCCCTGGTTGATTTGATAAGGCAGGGGGCCAGAATGACAGGTGCCCAAATTACAAAACTCAACCAGCTGTTTATTAATTCTGATACTGTGATAAACCCTCCCATCAGTCATGTTTATCTCAACCAATTGGGCAGGGACCTTGTAGATATGATCAGTCCCATCCTGGGGTATGACTCAATTGAGTATATAGATGAAACTGTGCTGCTGATGATGCTCATGTTCTCTCCTGGAAAAAAATCAGTCTGCTATGACTATGCCACCTACATTTCAGAGAAAATGCATGAGCAGTTGATGAACCTGTCAAGGGAAAGGGTGTTCAAATACACCTCCTACATTTACCACTTGATCTTATACTATCAACATGAGAAATTCTCTTTTCCTATGAGAAGAGAGGATGCACAGGGCAACCTCAGATCAATAGTGTATTGGACCTCTGCTTTCCACTGCAGTTTCTATTCTCCATACACCTACTGTGAGTTCATAGATCTCTTCATTCATCCAGCCATGACTCTGCTGCTGGGCTCACCTCCTCCAAGATTGACAGATGAGATGCAAAGACTCCTTCACTTTTCAAAAGCATACAGCATCGGGGATTGGTATTTTTACCAACATCACACAGTCATTAGAATTTATGGCTGTGAGTTACCCCCATTCAGACTGCCCAGATATGTGCCCATGAGGCTCTTTGCCCTAGAATACTTCAGGCAGTTTGGCAATGTTGATGTGCTTCACTTTTCAGGAAAGGGCAAGAAGGCACAATTGAAAGTAAGGAACCAACTTGGCCACCTGGTCTATAATATAAGGGAGGAAGGCTGGATAGAGGCAGATAGAATGTTACAAGACCTTGGTTTGAAGACCAGTTTCCTCTGGAAACCTCATCACCCCAACCACTTCATCTCTTTGAGGAGGCTTAAATATAAGCTATCTCGCTATGATCATCTCAAGATTCCTCACATTGAACAACATGCAAACCAAATTAAATGGAGGAGAGGAACCCTAGAAGAAGATATTACACAAGAAGAGTTGAATGAAAGAGCACGTAGAAATCTTCTAAAGATGGCTGACTTGGAGCTTTCTGCACAGGTGTTCACTCTTCCAAACATCCAAGTGGGAACAGCTGCATCTTCCTCCACAGCAAATGAGCAAGTGGACAGAGCTACTGAGCAAGCCTCTGCCAAAGGAAAGGAGAAAGAAATGGAATCAGAACAGCCACCTCAAGAGGAGGTACAGCAACAGCAGCATGCAGAACAACAACAACAGCAGGCAGAGCAACAACAGCAACAGGGTACACAACAAAGAGAAGGGCAGCAGGAAAAGGAGCAGCCCACACAGCAAGAAGGGGCAGTTGAGGCCCAAAATCTCACTGACCAGCAGGCTCAAAGCAGAGTGCCTCCTAGGCAAGAAGCTGCCAATGAAACCTCAGTCCTCCAAACTCCACAAAGGGAGGATGTGAACAGAAAAAGGGATAGAGAGACCCCCTTGACCACATCAGCAAGTCATGGGGAGAAGAGACAGAGAATAAATCCATTCTCTGAGGAAGAGATGCCTAGAGGGCAATCTTTGGGTATGGGCATACCCAGTATGGAGGCATCTGCAAGTTCCTTCCAGCAGGAACAAGAGAGAACAATGGGAGGGGAAGTCAGCTCCTCCGGCCAGCAGAGAGAGGGTGAACTGAGCATTAAGAAGCAGTTCATAGACATAAAGAGGAGAAGTGACCCCATTAAGATACAACTGTACAACCATTTATTGAAAATGGCTCCCTCCAACCAGCAACGTCTAATGTCTGCCTTTGATGTAAGTGAAGGCAAGATGATCATGAGCCACTTCACGCCAACCACTCTGCAGCCACAGTCCTCTTCAGATTACTTGAGGACTAATCTTGAAATCATGGCCAAGGACATCCACCCAATGGATAAGATTGAACTACACAAACAAACAAGTGAGATGGTCTATGCTTCATTGGCAGACAAGACCTTGGACAACTACAGGCTAGAGAATAGCCTAAATAATACAGCTTCTCAGCTTGAGTTTGAGAGGGCCTCCTCCCAAGCAAAGGACAACAGGATCAGGGCCCTAGAAGATATAATCATAGAGATTGGGCATGATCCCAAAGATATCAAGGGCATACAGGAGATATTGAAGCTGAGGGATGCAGATATGGCAGCTCTAAGGAGAAAGATCAAGCTCCCAGCCACAATTCACCCCCAGACAGATGAAGTGGCCCAACAAAGGCATGATAAAGATGCCACAGATCTGCTCATATCTCTCTACAAGTAGCTCCTCCAAACACAAGAACAGCTGGGAGAATCAGAGGCTGTACAGGCAGCATTACAAGCATCTCTGAAACAGAGAGAAGAAGGGCAGACCTCTCAGCCTCCTCCTCAAATCATAAACCTTGAGGAAGCTGCCCCAACTACTGTTCCTCCCCCTCAACAGACTGATCAAGTTGCACCATCTACTTCAGCACCTCCACCAACAGAGCAGGCCCCTAGCTTGGACATGCAAAAGCTAAAAAATGAGATTCAAGCCCTGGAAGCTCAAATGGCAGAGCTGAATGAGACCAGGGATAAATTGGCCAAGGTAAATGACAGATATGATAAATCCAAGCAAGTTGTGGCAGAGAAGGGCAGGGAGGTGAAAGCCCTCAAAGACAGGATAAAAGAGCTAGAAAATGAGCTCAAATTAGATAAAGTTATAGCTGGGCTTAAGGCAATGCTATGGGCCAACATTGGCCAGTCTATTACTGACCAATGGCAGTATATAGAGACAATCCATGAGCAGCTAGAGCTCATCCCAAAAGCACAAGCTGAAATTCACAACTCAAGGGCTGCTCTAGGCAACATGCCTGAAGTTGCCACCAGGATGATCAATGTGCTGAATAATAGAACAAGTACTCAGCTGGCAAACATGGGAATTGTCAATAGAACTGAGACCATTCAGTTGATCAAAAGGGTTCTCACATTGAGAAATTTGGTGCAGACATTGGAGAGAAGAACCCAGGACATGCAGACCGAGGTAAAAAGGTTCATGGATAAATTCCTGGTGCTGCAAAACAGAGGACTCCCTAGCTTACTGAACAGCGCAGGGAGACTGCTCATTCATGAGCAGTATGCCAAAAGAGTAAATACATTTGCCACAAGCGAAATCAATGAGAAGCCCAGCAGCTCAGAAGAAACAGGGCCAGCTACAGGACAGACTATCTACAACAAGGTAGAAAGTCTATTTTTTATAATGAATGAGATCAATCACCTGTTTGAGGTGGCTCCCAATTTTTACAAGTATACAGAGGCAGAGGAGACTATGGATGCAATTCTCAAGCATCAACTCCCTACACAAGACTGGTGGGAAAATGCAATACAAAAACTTTTATAGACAGTGAGCCATTCACCAAATTTTGTTTTTCAAAATATGAAATGTTATGCAAAGCACAGTTTAACAAAATCAGCATGCATTAAAGATTAAAGCTGAGCCAACTCAGCAGAAATTTCGGCCAACGAAGCAAAAGGAGGAAACCACAGGTGGCATAGCCGAGAAGATACAGCGCAGCAAATGTAAAGGCATATTTCCCAGCATTTAAGCAAAGCGTTCCAACCGACTCGATGACCTCCAAAGGTCAAAATATCCTCTGACAGAATTAAAGAGCAGTTATGTTGTATTCAAAGCTGCAATAACTTCTTTTCTACTTTTCTGTACGAAGTAATGAAGATATTTTTCTCTCAGATGACTCAATGCCTGAGATATTTTGTATAATCATTTCTATAAAGTCCCCTTCGCATGAGTTTGCAGGGTTGTTGTTGATTTCTCCTGAATAAGTTCTTATGCTGTAATCCTTTCAGAAGTTTAATAAAGAAAGTGATGGAATTTCTCGGATTTCTGAAGTGTTGAATGCGTCCTGGTGTCTGTTGAAAACTGTTGGATTCCTGTGTATTACACAATACAATAAGTCTCTGTAACTCTCTCTGTTATGTATTGTGATTTGTTAAAATCCATATATGTTTCTAATTTCAAAGTGTTTGACAACAAAGAAAAAGAATAACTTTCAGGACTTATTCAAGGAATACCCTGAGTTCAATCTGTGTTGTTAATAAATGTTTTCTTCAGCTGTAATTTTGATAAGTGTAATTCTTAATTGCTGCACTTTCAGAATACATCTTTCACAGTGACCTTTGTCTCAGGAGTTCGAGTTTGCTCCTGTGCAAGGTGTTTCACTTTCACATCACCAGCTTAATAGAGAATTCTTAATTGCTTTCTGTTGGCTGACATGCTTCACCATTTAAGTTAAATTTGTTTGTCTGAGATACACAATCAGCCCTACAGTTTGAACACCACCACTCCTGCGTTTCAAAGCATTTCACAACTCCAGACTCCATTGCCCAATGATATACTATTCTCTGAACACTACACCTTAAGCCCTGAAAGAAATCCTTCAACCATAACATAAACCAAAACCTGAGCCTAATAGCTAGCCTAAAATACCCTCATAACAGAGACAAATCATAAAGAGAGAGCCCTCTCTGATTACAGTTTGGCTAGAAACTGTGATCCAAAGATTGGTTAGTGGTTACCCCGGCCGTATTCCCTTGGGAGTCATAGGGAACAACCTAGGTGTTAACATAATTGGCGACTCCGCTGGGGATGCTTGGGATTTTTCAATTACTATCTATCTTCCATAGCTACTATCAAGCCTTAAATCAGTCAAGAGGCCTTCAATTTGTTTCTGTATTACATTGACAGCTTTAGGGACGAGCTTTTTTAGGGAATCTTCATCTTAGTTTTGAAATATATATAGCCATTCCAAAATCTTCATCCAGTCCTTGCAGATATAAAAAACTTCCTGTAAAATCCTGAAAAACAGTTAGAAACTGGCTCCTAAGAAAAATCCACGGCACACTAGGGCAAATCCTGACCCTAATCCACCCATCATTGTTGATAATCCAAATACCATCCCAAGAAACATTAGGAGGCAGCAAAAGCAGGAGCAGCCTGCTGATTTAACCTCAGATTTAGATCATCCTAGCCTTATCTCTACCCCATGCAAGGTCCTTTTCCGGTCTACCCCTAATTCCCCTAGTTCACCATCCACATCTCAAATTCCTCCTCTCAAATCTTCATCCACTGCACATATCCCCTTGACCGACACTCTAGGTTCACCCCTACTTGTCACCCCTATGGTACCCACTGTTCCTATTATCCCAGCTGCCCCTGTTAATCCTCTAAACCCTGTAAATATGGCTAACAGATATGCACCTTTGCAGATACCAGCTAATGTTGCAGCTCTACCCCAAGACTACCAAACCAAAATCTCATATTTTGACTCCAATGGTCCTCTGACAGCTGTCCAACATGCTAAGAAGATTAAAGACCATTTTGAGACCTATGAAATAGATGATGACAGTGTCAGAATGAGGATGTTTGTTCAAAGCCTAATTGGGGATGTAAGAACTTGGTTTAGATCCTTGAATGCAAATTCTATTACAACTCCTGATGAACTGTATCAAGCCTTTACTAGTAGATGGGAGAAGAAGAAAGATCCTCTGCACATACTTGGGGAATATGACACTATCAAAAGAGGTCCCCAAGAGACTGTTTTGGAGTATTGTGTGAGATTTAACAATGTATATAATGCAATTCCACAAAATTTAAGACCTCCTCCTGATTTAGCCTTGTACAAATTCCCTGATGGTTTTGACCCTGACATGGCCTATCAGTTGAAGGAAAGAGATCCTCAATCCCTTGCAGAGGCCCAAAGGGTTGCTGTCACAGTGGAAGCCAACCTAATTGCCAAAAGGAACAGGGCAAGGTTGGAAAAGAGGACTGCTTTCAAAGAGGAACCCTCTGCCTTTGATTAGAAGCTGGATGCAATACTCAATGGAATGAAAAGATTAGGTGATAGAGTGGAAACGGTTGAAAGGAAATCATCATGGGAACCACCACAAAACAACCCTCCTAGGAATCCAAATTTTAGAAGAACTCAAAATCCAAATGTTGGCAAGACCAGTGCTGACCAAGACATAAGACCCCCTTTCCAAGAAAATTATGCAGAAACTTCCACATCAATAGAGCCCAATGAAGATCCTGAGATTAATTTAATGGGTCTAGATGGTGAGAGTCAGGTTTTCTTAACACAAGAATATCATGAGGACGATGAAATCAAACTGTTCCAAACTAAATCAGGGGAATCCTTTGACTTCAAACAAGGCTATGACACTGTTGTTTATGAAGTCCATAAACAGTACAAGCTAAGGAGCAGAACTGTGAATGTAAATCAGCCTGAAAAGATAAAGGATAATCAGCAGCCTAAAAGAGCCATAGTCACAGAAACTAATGATAAAACAAATTCACCTGCAGAACAAGTGATTATTGAAGAGGTCACTGGACCACTGTCTTTAAAACAGCAACATGTGGCCACTTCATCCTCTCACCCCAATTCAACTATTACTCCTCAAGAGATGAGTAAAAAGGATCAGTCCCAAAGTCAAGATAAAAATCAAGAAATTGATTTAATAAACAAGGAAAGGACTGTTATCCACAACCCCAAGACCCAATCTGAAAAACCTTTTGATCTAGAAACTGAAATTGGCAAACTAAAGATAGCAATCCCTCTCTCAGAACTAGCCAAGCATGACATCTATAAACTACAAATTAAGAAGTCCCTGCAACTCACTAGCAATAAAGATGATGTCAATGTGCTGGATGACACCCCAGAACTCCTGTTTGGCCCAGAAGTGGATGGAAAAACGGTAGTAACAGGGGTATTACCTTTCTATGTCATCTTACATATTCATGATAAAATATTACATAATGAAATGTTTGACTCAGGTGCCTCTCACAATCTCATGCCAAAAGCAGTCATGGAAAGATTGAATTTAGACATAACAAGACCATACAAGGACCTGTTTTCCTTTGACTCCAGCCAAGTCAAGTGTCTAGGTCTCATAAAAGATTTATGTGTGTCTTTGGTTCAATACCCAAATAAGACAATCCTAATGGATGTGGTAGTTGTTGATATTCCACCTAAGTATGGGATGCTGTTATCAAGATCTTGGGGAGCTAAACTCCAAGGTTCCCTACAATTAGACATGTCATATGCCACCATCTCTGTTTTTGGGCAGCCAAAAAGACTGTACAGAGAAACTCTCATGAAATACATGGTCAGCAGTGAAGAAAAGCCTCAAAACTTTCCCATATATGCTGTCCATTCAGACATAGACTCATACATTCTCTTCAATAACACCACAACTCCCTTAAAAGGTGAGATTGACACCAAGTTACTCATATAGGAGGAAGACTCAAATGAAAGAATTATCACCTATGAGACAACAGTCAATCAAACACTAGATACTGCTGCTATTCTAAACATCAAGCATACCCAATCAAATGAGGACACTGTCCTAGAAGATAAGCTAGATAAAAAACCACAACTTCTACTCACATTGCCAGCCCATGAACAGATCATTAAATCTCCTTCCCAACAGGATATTCTATGGTTCCTTGAGTTTGATGGCTCAGTCAACAAGTTAGGGGCAGGAGCTGGAGTTTGGGTACACAATAAAGAAAATAGTCATGGAGAAGGCAGAGCCTATAGATTGAACTTCAGATGTACTAATAACATGGCAGAATATGAAGCTCTTTTACTAGGCCTCAAGTTAGTAAAGTTCTTACAAGCTGCCAGGGTTTCAATCATGGGTGATTCAGATCTAGTTATTCAACAAGTGAAGGGAAATTTTGTCACCAATGACAAAAGACTAAGGACTTATAGGTCTGCTGTTGCTGAGGTTCTAAACTTTTTCTCTGAATTCCAAATCACTAAAATTCCTAGAACCCACAATCTACATGCTCAAAGGTTAGCCACCTTTGCAAGTACCTGCAAGCTGCCTTTTGAGCCTCATCACCGTTTTACAGCTGAGGTAAAACACAGGCCCTCCATTCCAAACAATGTTAATGATTGGCAAGTATTTGAGGATGACAAGCAAATAAATCGTTTTCTAACTCTACAACAAGAATTTGCAGGATTAAATATTGACACTGATACAGCAAGTCAATCACAAATACTTGATACAACAAGTCAATCACAAATACTTGATGGAGCAAGTCCATCACAAATACAGTTTCAACAGATTACTCACCCAATGTCACCTAGAACAGCAAAACAAATGTTGAATCCAACTATTTTCAAAAAGGAAAACATTCAGCAAATTCAATCAATCAATTGTGAGGAAGTGGCCAATGCTGAAACCGAAATCATAGAGCTGAAAGACAATTTTCTACCAACAGGCCTGACTCCACTAGAAGACATCTTTGATTCAAATTATATTCCCAGGAAACCAAAAATGCAGCCCTTAAATGCAGTCATTGAAGAATGCAACATAGGTACAATTGACAAACCCAAAATAATTAAATTGTCTGCTTCTTTACCTCCTGACCAAAATCCTAAATACATTGACCTCTTTAAAGAGTTCCAGGATGTCTTTGCATGGAGTTATGAGGACCTAAAGTCCTATGACACCTCTGTTATTCAGCACACAATCCCTCTCAAACCTGATCAAAAGCCCTTTAAACAAAAATTGAGGAGAATCAATCCTATGCTTCTCCCAGCAATGGAACAAGAGGTACAGAAAATGTTCAAGGCTGGCATCATAGCGCCAATCGGATTCTCTGAATGGATCTCCAACTTAGTCCCTACAAGAAAGAAGACGGGTGAAATAAGGCTGTGTGTGGACTTAAGGAATCTGAACCAAGTATCCCTCAAATACAACTACCCCTTACCCAAGATGGACCACATTCTCCAAAGGGTGGTAGGGGCCTCAAGGATCTCATTACTGGATGGATTTTCAGGCTTCAATCAAATCCTGGTGCACCCTGATGATCAAGATAAAACAGCATTCACTACCCCATGGGGAACTTTCAAATATGTAAAGATGCCTTTTGGATTGAAAAATGCAGGGGCAACTTTTCAAAGAGCAATGGATATTGCTTTTTCCAAGGAGATACATGACTTTTTGGTCATTTACTTAGATGACCTTACACCTTTCTCAAAATCAGACCAGGAACATTTAAAACATTTGAGACAGATCTTCCTAAAATGCAGAAAATATGGAATTTCCTTGAATCCCAAGAAATCCCTGTTTGGTTTAGAGGAAGGTAAGCTGTTGGGCCACATCATTTCTAAAGATGGCATTAGAATTGACCCAGATAGGATACAGGCTATCCTACAAATGCCCCACCCAAGAAATATCAAAGAGTTGCAAGGATTTTTGGGAAAAATCAATTTCTTAAGAAGGTTTATCCCAAACTTAGCAGAACTAATCAGATTACTAAATAACATGCTAAAAAAGGATTCAAAAGTGAAATGGATAGTTGAAGCAAACCAAGCCTTTGACGGAATAAAACTAGCCCTCACTCAAACCCCTGTCCTAACAAATCCTAAATTTGATAGGGAGTTCATCATATTTTCTTTTGCTTCCCAGCACACAATTGCTGCTGTCTTGATATAGAAAGATGACCAAGGAAATGAGAAGCCAATTGCTTTCTTTAGCAAAGCTCTCAGAGATGCACCTTTAAAGTATCAAATCATGGAAAAGCAAGCTTATGCTTTGGTCAAAGCCATTAAGGACTTTAGGATTTATATCCTTTATTCCCGTGTCATAGCATATGTGCCAAGTCCTATTGTCAAAGACATTCTCACCCAAGAAAATTTAGAGGGCAGAAGAGGAAAGTGGATTGCCAACATCTTGGAATTTGACATTGAGATAAAACCTACAAAACTAATAAAAGTGCAAGGCCTGGCCAAATTAATGACAGAAGCAAATTTTCAAGCCTTAGACATTAACCAGCTGGACAGTAAACCGGAGCTGGCGACTCCAAAGATCAATGTAGCCTTTGAACAATCCCCTTGGTACTCTGATATATGTTATGTATTGCAAAACCTGTGTGCTCCCCCAGGATTGTCCAGAACTACATGTAGGTTTTTAAAAATGAAAGCTTCTAAATTTTGTGTTATGGATGGGAATTTACTGTGGAAAAAACATGAAGGAATATTGCTAAACTGCCTAATTGAGAATGAAACTAACAATGTCATAAAGGAATTTCATGCAGGTGACTGTGGTGGACACTTGTACTGGAAGTCCACTGTGGATAAAATACTAAGGGCTGGGTACTACTGGCCCACCATGTTCTCTGATGTCAAGAAATTCACCACCTCGTGTCATAAATGTCAAGTATTTGAGGGAAAGAGACGGTTGCTGGCACTTCCCTTAAGGCCTATTGCAACAGAGAGACCTTTTCAACAATGGGGCTTGGATTTCATTGGGGAAATTCATCCCTCATCTTCAGGCCAACATAGATGGATCTTAACAGCCACAGACTACTTCACCAAGTGGATTGAAGCTGTTCCATGCAGACAAGCAAATGATTCCACTATCATTCAGTTCTTGGAGAACAACATATTGGCTAGATTTGGTTGTCCTGACAAAATAATAACAAACAATGCTGCTGCTTTCAGATCCAAGAAAATAGTGAACTTCTGCCATAAATTTCACATCACCTTGGGCCATTCTACTGCATACTATCCCCAAGGAAATGGCCTTGCTAAATCATCAAACAAAAGCCTAGTAAACATCATAAAGAAGGTACTAGAAGAAAACAAGAAGAATTGGCACAAGAAGCTGGTCAATGCCTTATGGGCAGATAGACTAACAACCAAGATATCAATTGGAACCAGCCCATATGAGTTGGTTTATGGACTAGAAGCCAAATTTCGTTCATCACTAGGGGTGCCTGTTATGAAACTTCTTCAAGAAAGCCAAGCAGAACCAAATGATATGCAAATAAGGATCAATCAAATAATTTGTTTACATCAAACTAGGGACCAAGTTTTCAGCAGAGTCCAAGTTTTACAAGAGAAATTAAAGAAGGCCTTTGACAGAAGGACCAAGGCAGAAGAATTCAACATTGGTGACAAAGTCCTCAAGTGGGATTCAAGAAGAGAGGATAAGGGAAAACATGGAAAATTTGATTCCCTTTGGAGAGGACCATTTGCTGTCCAAGCAGTGCAAGGAAACAATACCTATTTCCTTAAAAGTCTAACTGAAACTGACTTGGATGAAGGTCCTGTGAATGGTAGGATGCTGAAGCACTATTTTGACTACCACCCATAAGTATAGCATGAGCTTCCATTGTACATACCCAAATGTATATATTACTTTCTGTTAAAATGTAAAAATGCAGTTTCTCAAGTGTTATTAACTATCAGCAAAAGATAAATAGACTCAGAGATCTACCAAGAAGGAAAGTGCACAATTTTGGCATTTCAAGATAGCATACTTCAAATGTGGTGAAAGCAGTCAAGGGCCAAGGCATTCTGACCTGCTGTTCTTGGTCTTTCAAATGAAAAACCATCCCCATGTGGAGCCACTGTTAGCTACCTATATCAATAGGTTTCATATTTCATGATTGGTTATGAAAGGGCCAAATATGCTCTGCTTTGATGGTACAAAAGCTCCCATATTTCCAAGAAGACAAGGTGTGTAAATAGTTTCATGTTATCTTAGAGTTTGATGGATGGTCCAACAGCCTAATCTGGATCATGCCATGTTTGAATTTTCTGTTGTAGAATAGAGAAACAAGTCTGTCCAAACTGTTTAATCTTGGCAGACAAGTAGTGCAGGTAGAGAAGTAAGGTTCCCAACTGCTTAATCTGGGGCCTTGGAAGGAATAAGGGCAGTCTTAGATAGATAATCAAAAGAAAAGCCAATGAAAAGAAAAGGCAAGTAAGGGTCTGCAAGCCTAAGTGCACCCTCCAAGAAGAAACAAAAGATGCTAGGCAAAGTAGCTGGGTAAGTAGATGGGGTTGCAGAAGTGGTATTCATTTCAGATTGAATCTTGCTGGTTTAGATAAGAAAAGCAAGGCAAAGGAGCATGTCTAATTCCCCAAATTCCCCTACCATTTTCATTACTAACTTCCCTTCATCCATGGAGATTGATGAGAAATTTCTAAGGTTTTATGATGGTTCTTGTTCATTTAAAAGCCACATTTCCTGTGTAAAATTCTTTTCATTTTGATCTACTCCCTAAACTAAGTAAGTTTCGAATAAACTTAGTGATTTTCCCCTTCATTCTCATTTTCCCCCATACTAACTCTAACTCTACTATGTAAATCCCCTATGTTACCTTTCCCCTACTAGTATTAACACCATTGTGTATAAACCCCAAATTTTGTATAAATATCCCTCCCCTTGGCATTATAGCCAATAAGTTCTCTATCAGGGATCAAATGGCATCTGGTCACTTTGATGAACCTAAATCTAACCCCCTCCCCTCTTCTCGGTTCATTTGGCCCCTACAAAGCTTCATTTGCCTAAGAAAATCTCATAAATGACCTTGTTTTACCTATACCTGCTTCATTTTCAAAATAACCCAAACACCCACTTTATTCGCTTATCCTAAGTATCGGGGCCGCATTATTGTGCATTGAAAAGCCTTATAAAACCCCCTCCTACCCATAAACCCTTTCGAAATGGTGAAATAACCCAAAAACCCACCTTTTGCCGCTTAAACCAAAGTTCCGCCCGTGTTGTACATTTCCGAAATACATTGAAAAAACATTTGGAAATACCCTATCCTAACGTTTTCCGCCTAGCGCTGATCCCGAAAATAATTATTAAATAATACTGCCCCCTTGTCATATCTGCCGATCATCTCATTAACCCGATAGCCGTCCGATCAAGCGCTCCAAATCCAACAGTCCTTATCCATATCGGACGGGCCCCGACGTCCGACAGATACCTTCCGATATTTGTCAGAAGGTGACGTCAGGCACCCGCCACGCACCTCCCCCACAATGCATCGGAGGTACGCCTGACACATTCCGCCTCCGTACCTATAGCGGTGCGATATGAAACCGCTAACCGCATATGGTTTTGGACAATCCGCCCGACAAACGTCAGACCCACGTCATTGCCACCCTGCCGTCGCGTCAGCATCTTTGTCCGCCATTGCGCCAACGTGTCTGCCACCGCATCATCCCTGTGGACCAATCCTAGCTCGCCACGTCACCTGATGACGTCATGCTGACATCATCTGGCCCTGACCCCACCTATGACGTCATGCTGACGTCATCATAAAAACGCGCCAAATTTCCAAAAATCAATATTATAGCCAAAATTTCGCGTTTTTTGCACTTTTCTACAAAAAACGACTGTTGCTCCTGCATGCAATTTCCACGTCCAACCGCGCACCAACCTGCAGAACTCGACCTGGAGACCACCGGCGCACTATTCCCACCTGCATTCCTCTTCATTGCTCTCTGAAAACCAGGTATTTATCTTTGAGAATCCTTCCTTCACCTGGTTTGTCTGTAAATTTCCAAGAAAGCTTAAATCTGTGAAAACACATACAATTCACCGGTAATTCTATTGTGCCTGCTCTCCATCTACACCTTGAACGACGAAATTCACCAGCTAAACCTCATTTTCCAAAGAAACCACAGAAAAACCGCACTCTGTTCGCGTAGTCGTGAACTGGTAATTCGATTTATACCTTTTGACTGAGAGAAAGTTATTTAGGACAGATAGTTGCCCTATTCACACTTCAAAGCAGTATTTCAATTGCTGCAGTTGTCTCACTTACCCTCTGTTCCATACAATTCATATTCCTTCCTCAAAGAAAACTTTTTGGGTTGCTCTACATAGCAACTCCATCCAAAAATCCTACAAGAAATCATGGACCCACCAGTGGCTCCCATAGCCCTTAATGTTGCCCCTGTGAACACTCCCCACAGAGAATTAGAGTGGAAGGCATTAGCAGACTTAGATTATAAAATCTCAGAAGAAATGCTAAGCCAGAGCAAGTTCCATATTCATCTGTTAAATGAATTAAAAATCAAACATGAGACTGGAACATACATCTTGGGTATTTGGGATTCCTTCCTCCCAACTTTCAAGCTCCCTCAGGTGAATCAATTTCCTGACCTGATTCACTTATGTGCTGATAAGTATGATGCCACCCAGAGGGTTGTGCTTGACCCTTCAGGCACAGTTCTGTTCTACATTACCCCTGAGGCCATCAAAGAGATGTTGCAATTCAAAACAAACAAGAAATTGGTTCCTCTATGCCTGGTTGATTTGATAAGGCAGGGGGTCAGAATGACAGGTGCCCAAATTACAAAACTCAACCAGCTGTTTATTAATTCTGATACTGTGATAAACCCTCCCATCAGTCATGTTTATCTCAACCAATTGGGCAGGGACCTTGTAGATATGATCAGTCCCATCCTGGGGTATGACTCAATTGATTATATAGATGAAACTGTGCTGCTGATGATGCTCATGTTCTCTCCTGGCAAAAAATCAGTCTGCTATGACTATGCCACCTACATTTCAGAGAAAATGTATGAGCAGTTGATGAACCTGTCAAGGGAAAGGGTGTTCAAATACACCTCCTACATTTACCACTTGATCTTATACTATCAACATGAGAAATTCTCTTTTCCTATGAGAAGAGAGGATGCACAGGGCAACCTCAGATCAATAGTGTATTGGACCTCTGCTTTCCACTGTAGTTTCTATTCTCCATACACCTACTGTGAGTTCATAGATCTCTTCATTCATCCAGCCATGACTCTGCTGCTGGGCTCACCTCCTCCAAGATTGACAGATGAGATGCAAAGACTCCTTCACTTGTCAAAAGCATACAGCATCGGGGATTGGTATTTTTACCAACATCACACAGTCATTAGAATTTATGGCTGTGAGTTACCCCCATTCAGACTGCCCAGATATGTCCCCATGAGGCTCTTTGCCCTAGAATACTTCAGGCAGTTTGGCAATCTTGATGTGCTTCACTTTTCAGGAAAGGGCAAGAAGGCACAATTGAAAGTAAGGAACCAACTTGGCCACCTGGTCTATAATATAAGGGAGGAAGGCTGGATAGAGGCAGATAGAATGTTACAAGACCTTGGTTTGAAGACCAGTTTCCTCTGGAAACCTTATCACCCCAACCACTTCATCTCTTTGAGGAGGCTTAAATATAAGCTATCTCGCTATGATCATCTCAATATTCCTCACATTGAACAACATGCAAACCAAATTAAATGGAGGAGAGGAACCCTAGAAGAAGCTATTACACAAGAAGAGCTGAATGAAAGAGCATGTAGAAATCTTCTAAAGATGGCTGACTTGGAGCTTTCTGCACAGGTGTTCACTCTTCCAAACATCCAAGTGGGAACAGCTGCATCTTCCTCCACAGCAAATGAGCAAGTGGACAGAGCTACTGAGCAAGCCTCTGCCAAAGGAAAGGAGAAAGAAATGGAATCAGAACAGCCACCTCAAGAGGAGGTACAGCAACAGCAGCAGACAGAACAACAATAGCAGCAGGCAGAGCAACAACAGCAACAGGGTACACAGCAAAGAGAAGGGCAGCAGGAAAAGGAGCACCCCACACAGCAAGAAGGGGCAGTTGAGGCCCAAAATCTCACTGACCAGCAGGCTCAAAGCAGAGTGCCTCCTAGGCAAGAAGCTGCCAATGAAACCTCAGTCCTCCAAACTCCACAAAGGGAGGATGTGAATAGAAAAAGGGATAGAGAGACCCCCTTGACCACATCAGCAAGTCATGGGGAGAAGAGACAGAGAATAAATCCATTCTCTGAGGAAGAGATGCCTAGAGGGCAATCTTTGGGTATGGGCATACCCAGTATGGAGGCATCTGCAAGTTCCTTCCAGCAGGAACAAGAGAGAACAATGGGAGGGGAAGTCAGCTCCTCCGGCCAACAGAGAGAGGGTGAACTGAGCATTAAGCAGCAGTTCATAGACATAAAGAGGAGAAGTGACCCCATTAAGATACAACTGTACAACCATTTATTGAAAATGGCTCCCTTCAACCAGCAGCGTCTAATGTCTGCCTTTGATGTAAGTGAAGGCAAGATGATCATGAGCCACTTCACGCCAACCACTCTGCAGCCACAGTCCTCTTCAGATTACTTGAGGACTAATCTTGAAATCATGTCCAAGGACATACACCCAATGGTTAAGATTGAACTACACAAACAAACAGGTAAGATGGTCTATGCTTCATTGGCAGACAAGACCTTGGACAACTACAGGCTAGAGAATAGCCTAAATAATACAGCTTCTCAGCTTGAGTTTGAGAGGGCCTCCTCCCAAGCAAAGGACAACAGGATCAGGGCCCTAGAAGATATAATCATAGAGATTGGGCATGATCCCAAAGATATCAAGGGCATACAGGAGATATTGAAGTTGAGGGATGCAGATATGGCAGCTCTAAGGAGAAAGATCAAGCTCCCAGCCACAATTCACCCCCAGACAGATGAAGTGGCCCAGCAAAGGCATGATAAAGATGCCACAGATCTGCTCATATCTCTCTACAGGCAGCTCCTCCAAACACAAGAACAGCTGGGAGAATCAGAGGTTGTACAGGCAGCATTACAAGCATCTCTGAAACAGAGAGAAGAAGGGCAGACCTCTCAGCCTCCTCCTCAAATTATAAACCTTGAGGAAGCTGCCCCAACTACTGTTCCTCCCCCTCAACAGACTGATCAAGCTGCACCATCTACTTCAGCACCTCCACCAACAGAGCAGGCCCCTAGCTTGGACATGAAAAAGCTAAAAAATGAGATTCAAGCCCTGGAAGCTCAAATGGCAGAGCTGAATGAGACCAGGGATAAATTGGCCAAGGTAAATGACAGATATGATAAATCCAAGCAAGTTGTGGCAGAGAAGGGCAAGGAGGTGAAATCCCTCAAAGACAGGATAAAAGAGCTAGAAAATGAGCTCAAATTAGATAAAGTTATAGCTGGGCTTAAGGCAATGTTATGGGCCAACATTGGCCAGTCTATTGCTGACCAATGGCAGTATATAGAGACAATCCATGAGTAGCTAGAGCTCATCCCAAAAGCACAAGCTGAAATTCACAAGTCAAGGGCTGCTCTAGGCCACATGCCTGAAGTTGCCACCAGGATGATCAATGTGTTGAATAATAGAACAAGTACTCAGCTGGCAAACATGGGAATTGCCAATAGAACTGAGACCATTCATTTGATCAAAAGGGTTCTCACATTGAGAAATTTGGTGCAGACATTGGAGAGAAGAACCCAAGACATGCAGACCGTGGTAAAAAGGTTCATGGATAAATTCCTGGTGCTGCAAAATAGAGGACTCCCTAGCTTACTGAACAGCGCAGGGAGACTGCTCATTCATGAGCAGTATGCCAAAAGAGTAAATACATTTGCCACAAGCGAAATCAATGAGAAGCCCAGCAGCTCAGAAGAAACAGGGCCAGCTACAGGACAGACTATCTACAACAAGGTAGAAA
Source organism: Pinus tabuliformis (assembly GCA_031772625.1). Lineage (NCBI taxonomy): Eukaryota > Viridiplantae > Streptophyta > Pinopsida > Pinales > Pinaceae > Pinus > Pinus tabuliformis. Next base: position 1,170,425,155 of record CM062807.1, read on the forward strand.
GTCTATTTTTTATAATGAATGAGATCAATCACCTGCTTGAGGTGGTTCCCAATTTTTACAAGTATACAGAGGCAGAGGAGACTATGGATGCAATTCTCAGGCATCAACTCCCTACACAAGACTGGTGGGCAAATGCAATACAAAAAAATTTATAGACAGTGAGCCATTCACCAAATTTTGTTTTTCAAAATATGAAATGTTATGCAAAGCACAGTTTAACAAAATCAGCATGCATTAAAGATTAAAGCTGAGCCAACTCAGCAGAAATTTTGGCCAACGAAGCAAAAGGAGGAAACCATAGGTGGCAGAGCCGAGAAGATACAGCGCAGCAAATGTAAAGGCATATTTCCCAGCATTTAAGCAAAGCGTTCCAACCGACTCAATGACCTCCAAAGGTCAAAATATCCTCTGACAGAATTAAAGAGCAGTTATGTTGTATTCAAAGTTGCAATAACTTCTTTTCTACTTTTCTGTACGAAGTAATGAAGATATTTTTCTCTCAGATGACTCAATGCCTGAGATATTTTGTATAATCATTTCTATAAAGTCCCCTTTGCATGAGTTTGTAGGGTTGTTGTTGATTTCTCCTAAAGAAGTTCTTATGATGTAATCCTTTCAGAAGTTTAATAAAGAAAGTGATGGAATTTCTCGGATTTCTGAAGTGTTGAATGCGTCCTGGTGTTTGTTGAAAACTGTTGGATTCCTGTGTATTACACAATACAATAAGTCTCTGTAACTCTCTCTGTTATGTATTGTTGATTTGTTAAAATCCATATATGTTTCTAATTTCAAAGTGTTTGACAACAAAGAAAAAGAATAACTTTCAGGACTTATTCAAGGAATACCCTGAGTTCAATCTGTGTTGTTAATAAATGTTTTCTTCAGCTGTAATTTTGATAAGTGTAATTCTTAATTGCTGCACTTTCAGAATACATCTTTCACAGTGACCTTTGTCTCAGGAATTCAAGTTTGCTCCTGTGCAAGGTGTTTCACTTTCACATCACCAGCTTAATAGAGAATTCTTAATTGCTTTCTGTTGGCTGACATGCTTCACCATTTAAGTTAAATTTGTTTGTCTGAGATACACAATCGGCCCTGCAGTTTGAACACCACCACTCCTGCGTTTCAAAGCATTTCACAACTCCAGACTCCATTGCCCAATGATATACTATTCTCTGAACACTACACCTTAAGCCCTGAAAGAAATCCTTCAACCATAACATAAACCAAAACCTGAGCCTAATAGCTAGCCTAAAATACCCTCATAACAGAGACAAATCATAAAGACAGAGCCCTCTCTGATTACAGTTTGGCTAGAAACTGTGATCCAAAGATTGGTTAGTGGTTACCCCGGCCGTATTCCCTTGGGAGTCATAGGGAACAACCTGGGTGTTAACAGAGAGGAGCAGGTGGAGTGCGCATCTTATGATCAAAAATCTGGCAGTTGTGGCATTTTCAGACCATCGTAATACAATCTTTAAAGAAAGACGGCCAGAAGTAGCCAACGCGCAATATCTTTTGGGATGTGGCAAACCCAGACATATGACCGCCACATGCTCCAGAGTGACAATCATTTAGAACCCTTTCAGCCTCCTCGTGAGTTAAGCAACGTCGAAAAACAGAATCCACCCCACGGCGATAAAGAGTATCTCCAATAATCCTAAATTTTTGGGACTGGAAACGAATTTTTCGACGTTCTGACCTTGAAATTTCTAGCGGAAAGGATTGGGTCTGGAGATAAATGATGACATCCCCATACCACGGATCTAAAGTGCTGATTAGAAACAAAGATTTGTCCACAATGGGCTCCTCCGCCACAGTTTCCGTGTCAGCACGCGGGAAGTCACACATTAACTCCGCAAAAACTAAAGATTTCTTAGACTTAGATTTCTCAAATTCCAAGTCGATCTCCTGCAGGATAACGATCCATTTAGAGTACTTGCCCCCTAGCAATTTCTTGGTCAAAATGTAGATCATAGGGTTGCAATCTGAAATTACCGTAGTTTTACGTAGTAGAATGTAGTGACGAAAACGTTGGACAGCTTGAACAGCTGCCAATGCCAATTTCTCCACATGTGAATATTTTAGCTCAGTTGGATTTAACGTTCGACTAAGGTAATATATCACATGTTTCGTTCTGAATTCATCATCCTGAACTAAGACCATTCCAATGGTGGAATGAGAGGCGACGAGATACAAGAAGTAATCCTGGTTGTAATTGGGAGGATGCAACAACGGTGCATGGGTCAACGCGTGTTTGAGTGCATCAAAAGATTTTTGAGCTATCTCATCACAATAGAATTGAGTGTTTTGCTTCAACAACCGGGTAAAACCCTTTGTAACCTCCGCGTAGTTAGGAATGAATCGTCGTAAAAAGTTTGCTTTCCCTTGCAAACTTTGGAGTCGGCGAAGACTCGAAGGAGGAGGCAATTTGATGATAGCTTCAACCTTTGAGGGATCAACGCGAATGTCGGCTTTCGAAACTACAAACCCTAGCAATCGACCTGTTTCTATACAGAATTCACATTTGTGTGGGTTCAACCGAATACGATAATGCCTACACCTCATAAAGATTGCTCGTAAATGGACAAGGTGATCAGCTCGATGTAATGAATGAGCAGGCAAGTCATCGAGATAGGGTTGCACAATGTGCTTGATGTCATGAAACGCATAAGACATCACCCTTTGAAAATTTGCTCCAACATTCTTAAGCCCAAAAGGTAATTTGCAATAAGCAAATGTCCCCCATGGAAAAATGAAAGCCGTTTTTGGTTGATCGGCAGGTAGAATGTTGATTTGATTGTATCCGGAAAATCCGTCCATAAAGGAGAATATTTCGCTGCCAGCACAATCATCAATGATTTGATCGATATAGGGAGTTGGGTAATTGTCCTTTGGACAGGCTCGATTAATGTCCCTATAATCAATGCACATTCTTATTGTTCCCTACTTTTTGTTAACCGGAACAATATTCGATACCCAATCCGTTAACGAGATCGGATAAATGAAACCTGCTTTCAATAATTTTTCAACTTTTGCTTTAATTGCAGCAGCTTTTCGTGGGTGAATCTGACGCAAACGTTGTCGGACGGGTTTAGCATCCGGGTAAGTCTTGATTTTATGAACAACAATCACGGGATCAATTCCTGGCATTTCCTCATAGGACCAGGCAAACACGTCGCGGAATTCTTGAAATAGGGCCTTATATAATTGAATTTCGTCATCTGTACACGAGGCACCTATATGAATGTTCTCAACAATTCCGGGCTTAACCGAAATGTCAATAGGAATAGTTCGAGAGATGTTTCCCAAATTTAACTCTGAATTGGGATGTTTCATTGGATTCTTAGGTTCCTTGACATATTCAGTTATAAAAATTGATGAGAAATCATTTTCAAAACGATCATCCTCAGGTAAAAACGAAGATATGTGATGGAGATCTTCCCATGGTAAATCATCTACACAGGATTTCACGAATTTTCTCATCAGAGTGAACAAGTTAAGAAAACGTAGTTAAATCCGAGGTTGATGTGAAAAGTGATTCCTCATGGACCACATTCATTAAGTCATTTTTGGTTGAACATGGGTCGGCAAAAGACTGCACGGCTTCATAGGCAATTTCATATGGACTCAAAGGCATGGCATTACCAAATGAGTCTATCTCAGATTCAGAAGGGACGATCCAAGGATCATTATAAATAATGGTGTCTGATGTAATCATATGAATGCTTGCAAATGAAGATGATGCGTTGATTGGAGGAAAAGGAAACGTTCCCAGTAAATCGGCATCTTTAACTAATCCTACTCCAACATCCTTATATGGGATAGTCATTTTACCAACATGCTGAATACTCTCCGAAGAGGCTGGGTCGGATGAAAATTAAGCCAGCTGGTCTATTGTTATGATCTTTCCATTGTGTGGAAACTTTATTACTCAAAAGACAAATGAAACGACTGTTGTCATAGCGTAAGACCAACTTCGACCCAAGATAAGGTTGTAGTCTAGAGGGGCATCAACCACCTCCACATCTAAACTAATGGTTTTTCCTTCAACCCCTATAGGTAAATCCTATAGAATGCCAAAAGGATGAAACCCACGACCATCAAAGGCCTTTAGAATCGTCGGGGATTGATTTAGCGAAGGAGAACCAAGCGATCTCTAACACTGTATCGACATAATACACGTTGAGGCTACCTCATCAATTACAGTCCGATGAATAGGCTTGTTTTTTACTATCACTGGAATCTGGAAAGCCATTTGATGAGGCAAACGCGGTATACTATTTTCTAGATCAAAAATTATTAGGTTCGGGTCCTGAACATCAACAGCTCCTATAGCCGACAAAAGTAATTTACGTTGTGCTGGGCATGATTGCAGCACTTCCAAAGCCGACATTGTTGAGGGTGAAACAGCTAAATCCTCAACAATTTTATAATTCTGAGCCGCTCTCGCATGTGGAATTAAAGCTGACTTTCGAAGTATACCCTTGACAGGCAGTTTGATTACCAAGTCTGTATTAAGTTTCTCGATCTGTAGTGGATCGGAACCGGGAGCTGAGGTTGATGGATTAGAATGAGAAGATTCTGCTTCTTTACCATCAACAAGACTCTTACTACCATAATCTTGCGATCGAGTCACAATCCTAACATGGGACATCATCAGTATGGGTTCTTCATTGGCATTCGAGGATGAACCTATCACCTTATTGTCTTGAGCTGGAAAAGGATCCTTCAAAACAGTAGGAGTTTGGGAACCCTTGACAATCTTCGCAACCTCTACACGATGAGGGCAGTCTCTTGTAAAATGTTCATCGTCACAAATGAGACAAGGATAACGAGGTTTGCGCTTTTCATCATTGGATTCCGCTTTTTCAGGTTTCTTCTTTGAACTTTTGTCCGCTTTATTCTTCTTCTTTCCTTTCTTCTTCCCACCGGATTATGATTTGGTTGTAGATGACTCTACAACGTGAATATCGACGGAAATCTCTACAGAAGAATCTCCTGTTGGGGAATCAGGTAAGGTTATGATAGGGGAAGAATTCTTGGAAGACTTCTTCTTACTTTTAGTGTTAACCGTTCCAATCATACCATCGGTGGCATGAGATCCCGAAGGAGCTGCAGTGATTTGATTTTGCTTGGGAAGATCGGGGATTTTTTCGTGTAACGTACCTGACTGAGTATAGACCAAGTCAAGGTACTGTGCTTGAGCAATGACTTGCTCCTCAGTAAAAACTCCGGCTTTAGCAACATCTTCAGTGATCTTTGGCAACAAAGATTTTATAAACCACTCAGCCAAGATTTGATCCGGAATAAATACCTTCACTAAACGTCGTCGACGTCTCCACTCATGAATATGATCTGAAATGTAAGTGGATGTCGATTGTTTTAGCGAAGTTAACAATTCCGTGCCATTGTCATACCGGACTGGCAATTGAAAATGAGTTAAAAATGAGGTAGCCAACTGACTAAAATTATAAAAAGTGCCTCGCGGTAACTCAATGTACCACTTGGCCGCGAGACCAATTAGAGTGCGCTGGAAAAGTCTAAGACGGATTGAATCATCTGTAATGGAGTTAGACGCACACCAGAGGTGGTAAGACATCACATGGTTCGACGGGTCCTCTCCTGATTTACCTTCGAACTTGGGAATGTCACTGGGCAACTTATTCAGCATTGGTGGCCAAAACGGAAGATAATTAATGGGATCGTTCATTAGGCGCGACAAGTTAGGTAAGTCCAAAGTTGCGATAAATGGTAACTGCCGATTAGGGTCCCTAAAACTCTAGGTCATGAGACCAGCCCCAGGAGGAGGATATCCATGATAACTAGGAATAGAAATCGCGTTCGGGATATTGTATCCTCCCGGAAAACCAGGATTAATCGGACCGTACTGGGGTTGTTGGGGTTGTTGATAAGTGTACCCAGGGTACGGTTGATACTGATAAACTGGAAGTTGCACAGCACGAAGAAATTGGTACTGTCCCTAGTACGGTTGATAGGTGAATTGTGGTTGACTTGTGACAACTGTACTTAAACCAGGTTGTCCTACAGGCATCTGAATTGAAGTTTGAATGGTCGATCCAGACGGTGAGGAGTAGATACAAGAAGAGTAGAAACCAAAGTCGTCGATACTCCAGAAGTAGGTGGGGTAGATTGAACAGATGTTGCGGCAGTTGTAGCAGTCGTTTGAGGCAGAGTACGAGGTGTATTAGGCCCAGGCTGAGAAACTACCGAAGGTACAGAAGTTTGAATGTTAGACTGGACTGGTTGCTGGGGTGTATCAGAAACTAAGGGTTGTCCAGTTTGAGATGACAACTATACACTTGGCTGCAACACCTGTTGGGTTTGTGATGGATCCCACACTATATTCATTCCGGGGTACTGACCCATAACTGGTTGAGAATACTGAGGACCATAACCGGGTTGAGGGTAGGATTGATAATTGAAAGGTACATTTCCCGTTCCTTGAACAAACGTTTGACCTTGGGGTGGTTGGAAACCTTGGTTCGAGTATTGACCTTGGGGTTGTACCCTTGAGGCACATACTGATACTGGGGTTGACCTTGAGGTATACATTGATACTGGGGTTGACCTTGGGGTACATATTGAGTCTGGGGTTGACCTTGAGGAACGTACTATCCTATAGGTATGTATTGTCCTTGAGGTTGCCCCCCAGATGCAAATTGTGTACCTTGAGGTTGCCCCCCAGGCGTTAATTGAGGCTGCACCCCAGGCGGTAACTGGCCACCTTGAGGTTGAGGATTGGGAATAGAACCTGACATCATAAGAATGTCTTCTACGCTCAACGGCTTTGTACCATTGTTTCCAGTTAATAACCCTTGCTCAATGGGTTGAGGAGATGCTCCCGAAAAAGTACCAGAAAGTGACTGATACCCAGAGGGAACAGAAGGACCGCCGTACAAAAAAGATTTGGGTGATTGAGTAAACATGGATGACTATCCTGCCATATTGACGGGAGTATAAAAACCTCTAGGTGTTGGGTGATAAGGAGAACGAGGTGGTGAAAAACTTAACCCTGAGTTTTCTAGAAAATTAGTCAAAGAAAGATACCAAGAACTACTCCTAGGTGGATTGTAAAAAATTGATTCACACTCCCTTAGTTCAATAACAAGTTGATTTTCAAGGATAGGGATGCCTACTTCTTCTTCCGGAGCAAGTTCTTCAATAGCAATAAGTCCAGAAGGAAGATCTTGGGTGATTACTCTTTCTACCGTAGGTGAACCAGGACCACTAAAAGTTGGAGAAACAAACCCTGATGTCAGAGTAGCAGCAAATTCACTTTCAAGCTTGGATATTTCGGGTTCTTCACCTATATCACTAGTAGATGAAAAGCTACCGGAAATTTCGGAAACAGACACTGACTGCGGATTATAATCTGCTACTAATGGTTGAAAATCAGGATGTACTATCAAAGAAGATTCTCCTTCCTCAGGTGAACCAACTCTACTGTCTCTAGGAGTTACGAGGACTTTTAAGCCTTCAAGTTGGCTCGGTACTTCCTCAGGAGGTTGGCCCCGAAATCTACGAGACTTCCTCAGTAACTCGGCCACGTTTACAAACTCAGGAGTCTGGCCCCAAAGTCTACGGGACTGTCTTGGTAATTCAGCCACAGTTGAAAACTTTTAACTACTTCACACACAAACAAAGTAAAATCTCAATGAAAAGCACCTAAAGTCTCTAAAGAACCAAACAAATTTGAATCACACGCCTAAAGAATCTAGGAGATCAAACACACATAAACAGTAACTTTCCAGACTGAAAACACTAGTTGGTGATGAAATCCAACGTCACAGAGTTCAATACAGAAATGGCGGGTGGAACAGTTACCCTGGCAACCTGCTTAATGAATAGACTAGCACAAGTTCCTCTACTTAACCGTCTCGAGTGAAGTGAACCCCCCAGAAAATCCAAGTGAGTCTAGCCGACGTCTGCTCTAGGTACAGTGGGATCTTCGCACCACTGTCACCTCAGGAAGAGTCCTAAAGAATATGGCCACTAAGGTTACCAACTGAGACAAATACACCTGGGGGAACAGTCTACGATCCGATATGCACGCAAGGGCAGAGTAGCAAGCTCAATCGCCTTGAAGGCTCCTTGACATAATCCAAGGTTTACCAACAAGTGACCCCAGGCTCCTCGACAATGGTTAATCCGAGGTTTACCGTTTTTAATACGTGAATATCTGGCATCGTTCCCAATGAGGAAGGATTGATTCCCACACTGGTTCAGACACGATCTCGTGCTTCTCCTTTAAGAGGAGCTTTCCCAGAGCATAAATGAAACAATTGGATTTCTTCCCTACCACAAGATACAGCTACTTGTTTGTTTTTACTGTCTTGGACAGTTAATTACTCTCCTACTCCAAGACACTAGCCTAAGCTAAGTTGGTGTATTAGAGCCCTAGAAATAAAAATGTTACGAGGTGAATTGTACTTTAAGCGTTAATTTTAGTGGTTTTTGTTTAAGTCCAAAGGTGCGGAGATGAAACTCGTGGTATGAAGACTCGACTCAAAATCACTAAAAATGCACCTAAGATGATCTAAACAATCTTTTTCTCTTCGATGAACTTCTAAACTAAGAAAGAGTTTGAGAATGCAAATACTTTGTAAACACAAATCTTTCTGAATTAAACAAATTAAAAGAAGAGCTTTTTCCTTTCCAAAGCACTCAAAACGAGACAACTAGTTATTTCACAAAAATTTCCCTTTTTCGTTTCAAAACACTCAATCACTACAAAAAACAAACTTTTTTTCAAAAGAGATTTTTTTTATATTTTTTATAAAACACTCAAAACTAATGAAAATGACTAACTTTAAGATCTACAAATTATAAAAACCTATTTGAAGTCAAAGCCTACTAAAAGTCTTTTTTAAGGATGTTTTACTTAGCTAGATGTAAGCTAAGGACCAATTTATGCAGAATCACAAATAAGTCAAGAACAACCAATTTTGTTTTCTTTTTGAAAATGAAAATCCAAACTCTCAAACACAAGCTTTTCGAAGTTTTGTAAAGAGAAAACTCAAAGCGGATTCCTCAAACAAGGGGAGATTTCATAAATGGTCAGACTCATAAGAAAGTTGGTAGAAACTAAGGTGATCTAAAGTCCCTATAGCTTCTAAGCTCAGAGCCACTACACAACCAAAATGAAAAACAAACGTAACAAGCAAAACTCTTAGGAATTTCACCTAAAACCCTAACACTAACGAAATCAATCCAAGGAAAGCTTCTGACAAGTTATATGCAAGTATGGGCAGTGGATAACAATTTCTAAACACAAACTAAGCTGACTAACAGAGGAAATCTTAGGGTTTTCAAAATTTTGATAGGGTCCGCAAGCCCACAGTTGGCACAGGTGCGGTCCCGCTCTGTGCTAAAATCCAAGCTGCGAGTAGGTACGCACTGTGTCAAACGGCTAGGGTGCGGTCCTCTCCCAAAGCTATGAAAAACGAAAAATAACCCTGGATCTACAAACTCTACCCAATTTTACACACAACAAGCCAAAAACAGAAACAAAAATAGAGTTTCTCAGGTCAAAGTAAAACAATGAAAACAATCAAGTCCCCAGCAGAGTCGCCATTTTGTCACACCGAATAAGTCGATCTTGCGGACAAGATAGACCTTCCTAGAATCTAAAGAGGACCTAATGACAAGCAAACCAACCAGACACCATCTTTCTCTAAATATGCTTTGATAAACAATAGCAAACAAGTGTTTTTAGGGCCTACCTTAGGTCCAACGCAAGCTTGTGGATGCCCTCGCTCCTTTGATCCAAATGAGCTCATTTACATGAATCTGCAAACACAAACAAGGCAAACAAATTAAATAGCACCTGAAAAGCCAATTGCATAAAACATATTTAACATGAAAGTCAAGGAGTTCATGAAACAAATAACATAAGATACTTGTTGAGAAAAATGAGTTTGATTGTATTAATTCAAAAGAAGAAGAACTTTACAACCTTTGCCTTGACGCTGTACAAGCTCCTCCCAGGGTCTAGCAAGAAGTCTCCTCTACTTTGACAAGTTTCACTCACTCCCCAATGAAGCCAAAAAGATGTGTGATCTCTCCTCTTAAGCTCAACTAGGAAGTCTTGATTTCACCAGCATTTACCATAAAAATGTTCAGCTTCTAACCTCTCCAGCAACCAGCCCAATGCCTGTATTTATAGTGCAATGGAGGGAGGTTACTAGGTCCTCCTTCAAAGGGATAAAGCTCTCCTTCAAAGGGATAGCTCCTCTCATCAAGGGATTAGCTCCTTCTCTTTTAGGATGCATGAACCACCTCAAAGCGAACAATCCACGTCAAAATTCCTTCTAGAAACCTCTAGAATTAACCCAAAGTGAGTTTTTTAAGATAAAACATGCACCTTTTGACTTTCACAGGGGTCCGCACCTACACCGTTAGGGACAGAGCGGACAGGTCCGCAGTTTTTGTACACAGAAGGTGCGGGACCGCACGTGACCATGAGAGAAAGTGCGGAACCAGAGTTACATTGATTTTTAATGTCTTTCTCTCATTTCCAAAGCTTGATTTGAAGAACTGAGGTCTGAGACTTGCTTAGGAGGACAGTACAAGTAATGATAGACCCATACTGACTGCAAATAATCATGGTGATGATATTTTTTTGTAACAGGTGGGAAGGCAGAACCCAAGCTATCATGAAAAGACATGGTAATACTATCTATGTCTGGAGTGAATTTGTTTTTGCAATCAAAAAGCAGTTTTATCCATTGGCCTATATGCAGCAAGCCATGATGAGCTGGAAAACTCTTCGACAGTTGAAAGGGCAAGGTGTGCAAGGGTACACTCAAGAATTTAGAAAGAGAGCATTGATTCTATGAATCTCATTAGACTCACCTGAGACTCTGTTGAAGTACATTGGTGGTCTACACAGCGACATGAGGCACACTATCCTCATGTTTAATCCCACTAGTATAGATGAGGTATCTATACAAGCTACTCATCTAGAAGCTAGAGGAAAGAATGGAAGTCCAGAAGTTGGGGGATCATCCCAACCCACTGCAAGCAAGAATAAGGAGAAAAGAAAGCAAAAATGGAAAGCAAGGAAGGCTAACGCTGCATAGAAAAGTAAGGCTTCATGCACTCACCGTAAAAAGGATGGGCATGATGATGAGCACTGTTGGAATCTGTATCTAGAGTTGAGACCTAAGAATTTCGAGGGCAAGAAGAAAAAGACTGTAGTAGCTATTTAGAAGGATTTGGGGTCAGACTCACGATATGAAACAACTATTGCAGCCATAGGTTTAAAAGGTAAGAATTCTGAAGCATCTACTAGTAATTCTACACAATTTATTATTGATGAAGAAAATGAGAGAAAAAGGCATGAGCTTTTCCATATTCGAGTTATTTCCAAACATCAAAAGATTGATACTTTGTTTGATAGTGGCTCACAAGTAAATTTAATTTCTGAAGCAATTGTAAAGAAGTTGGGATTAGTAACTACACCTCACAAGAAACCATACCCATTAGGATGGTTAAATGATAAAACACAACTACAGGTGACTAGACAGTGCGAACTCAAGTTTTCTTTTGGGTCAGCATTTGTAGATGAGGTTGAGTTAGACATAATTCCTTTGGATATATGTGGAATTATTTTAGGAAGTCCTTACTTGTATGACAGAAAAGCTATCTTCTATAGAGCTGAGAACTAGTATCTACTTGTTAAAGATGGAATCGAATACTTTGTAAGAGCTCACAAGTTCAAGAATAATTATACTCTTATAAACTCAGGGGAGATGAAACGAATGATAAATTCATGTAAACAATTCTTACTGATGGTTGTAAAGGACAAGAAAGCTGATAAAACCAATGTATTTGAAGGTTGTAATGTTGAACAGCAAGCTGATGTAGAAAAGGTTGTTTCAAAGTATGATATCTTGTTTCAAGAACCTAAAGGTCTGCCACCCAAAAAGGAAATAGTACATGATATTATTTTGCAGCAAGATGCTCCATTGCCTAACATTGGAATGTACAGGTTGTATGCTTTAGAGAATGCTGAAATCAAGAAGAAGGTGTAGGATTTTCTCGAGAAAGGGTTCATCAGACCTAGCACATCACCTTGTGGGTCACCAATCGTTTTGGTGAGAAAGAAAGATGGCTCGTGCGGAATGTGCATTGATTACCAAGCACTGAATAAGATAACAATCAAAAATCGTTATCCCCTTCCTCGCATAGATGATCTTTTAGATCAATTGAAGGAAGTTGTTTATTTTTCCAAGCTAGACTTGCATAGTGGATACCATCAGGTCAAAGTCACAGAACAAGATGCATGGAAGACTGCTTTCAAAACAAAGCAGGGATTGTATGAGTGACTAGTTATGCCTTTTGGCTTAACTAATGCTCCTTCTACTTTCATGAGATTAATGAATGATGTACTCAGACCTTTTCTTGATGATTTTGTTATTGTGTATCTGGATGACATTCTGGTATTTATCAAAACATGGGAAGAACACTTAAAGCATGTTAAGCAGACACTAAATGTTTTAAAAAGAGAAAAATTTTATGTTAAACTCGCAAAATGTGAATTTGGCAAAACTTATCTGAATTATTTGGGTCAGATAGTAGGGTGTGGTGAATTGAAGATAGATCCCTCTAAAGTGGCAATCATTGTAAACTGGCCTAAACCCAAATCTTACAGAAGTTAGAAGATTCTTAGGAGCAGCACAATATTGGAGGAAGTTCATTTCTAACTTTTCCTTAATTGCAGCTCCCTTACATGCTTTAATAGGATTGAACAAGGTGTTTCAGTGGGGAGGAAAATAGCAGAAAGCCTTCGACACCTTGAAATAAAAGATTAGTACAGCACCTGTACTAGCACTGCCTGATATTCAAAGACCATTTGAGATCCAAACAAATGTCAGTGACTATGCCATAGGAGCAGTGTTGAAACAGCACGGTTAACCGATATGTTATCATTCTGAGACATTTGATTCTGCAGTAGTTAACTATCCTACATATGATAAAGAATTGTATGCATTAGTACAGAGTGTGAAAAAGTGGAAACATTACTTAATGGGCAAAGAAAGAGTAATACATACTGATCATCAACCACTACACTCCCAAAATAAGTTGCAGCAATCAAGACATTATAAATGGATGGGGTTTCTACAACAGTTTCATTTAGTCATCAAATATAAAAAGGGCATACATAATAAAGTTGCGGACATGTTATCTAGACCCATTATAAATGCATCTACTATACTTAAGCATAATTATGTGTTACATGAGGGTTACATTGAACAATATGCTCAAGATATAGACTTTAAAGATGTATATGAAACTTTAAGTCAAGGCAAAAAGAGTAGAAGAATTGGACTATCATGTAAAGGACCAACTCTTATACAATTTTGGGAAGTTATGCATTCCAAAAACTGAGAGAGTAAAGATAATTTGAGAAGCACACACTTCTCTAATATCCAGTCACTTTGGGATAAGTAAAACAGTTGCACAACTGCAAAGATTTTGTTATTGGCCAAAAATGAATGAGACAGTTTCTAGATATGTAAGAGGGTGTACTATGTGTGCTAAAATCAAGCCCAGCAATAGAAAACTAGGCTTGTACACTCCATTACCAGTTCCTTCTCACCCTTGGGAAAGTGTTTCCATTGATTTTGTTGGAGGACTACCTAAATCTAAGAAAGGTCATGATTATCTGTATGTTGTTGTGGATAGGTTCAGCAAAATGTGTATTTTGATTCCTTGTCATAAACAGATTACAGCTGAACAAACTAAAAAACTATTCTTTCAACATGTATGGATTCATTTTGGACTACCCACTTCCATTGTATCTGATCGAGACACACGATTTGTGGGGAGGTTTTGGTCAAGTCTGTGGGAACTAATGGACACCAAACTAAAGAAAAGCACAGCTTTTCATCAACAAACTGATGCCCAGACAGAAGTAGTTAATAGGACAGTGATCCGGTTACACAGGGGATATTGCAGCAAACATCCTAAGCTTTAGGATGAACATTTGTGTTATGTGCAACATGCTTACAACAGAGAAAAACATTCTTCTACACAGAGATCTCCTTTTGAGACCTGTTTTGGTTTCACACCAAGGTGTCCTTTGGACTTTGTCTTTGGTAAAGACACCATAATTGAGGGACACAGTGATGTGGACAGGGAAACTAGGTTCATTGAACAGATCCAAGAGATCCACCAAGCAGTACAGGAACAGCTGGAAAAGAGCCAAGCCAAATACAAGGAAAGGCATGACAAGCATCGGATGGAGCATAGTTTCCAAGTTGGTGACCAAATTTGGCTGTACATTAGCAAGGACTGGATGCAAGGTGAAGGGTAAAAGCTAAAGCCTATCAAGTATGGAACCTTCAAGATACTTGAGAAAATTGGTGAGAATGCTTTTCGCCTTGATCTACCAGCTTACATGCACATCTACTCAGTCATGAATGCAGATTGCTGGAGGTTGTTTGAACCTTCACTAATTGAAGATCCTGAAGAGCAGAGTCAATTACCTTCTATTGATGACCTACTACCTGAATATCTTAATGAATTGCAGGAAAACACGGTTTTTGATAGGAAGGTAAGGACGACGCACAGGGGAGATGTTGAGTACCTCAGAGTTGGGCTAAAGGGTTCAAAACCGAGCAGTGCAAAGTGGAAAGAGATTGGACAAGTGAGACAATTGTACCCTCACTTAGTTGATGCTTGAAAACCAACTTTTGGTGGTCCAAAAGCTTTTTCAGTGGGAAGGATGTGATCCAAATTGGATCTATGAAGATTATCAAAGTGCCATGACTATATGAAAACAGGACAGACTTCAAAATTTATGCAAAGAGCGATCAGGAAGACCTCTGGCCAGTGGCAGTTTGCAACCAGCAAGGAATGACGAGGACCTCAGTCAAAGCGCACTGACCGAGGCCCATGGAGACTACGCAGGAGACAAAACTGGCAGTTAGGAAGCCTGAATCGAGAAACGGAGGCCATTTCTGATCCGTGATTAGAACTTAGCGCTAATCGCGCATCGCTGGGCAAAACCCCTCAAAAAGGAAAAGCCTCGAAGCACTCGATCGCATGGGAGGCCGTGAAACTGTGGGGAAAGTGCTAAGGTGAAAGACAGGTCCCACGCTCCAAACCGGGCAATATATCGGAGGCATCCTTGGGTGGTAAGTGGATTTGGCAGAAAATGAGCGATTCCATTCAGCGCACAATGCATGTCCAGCGGATGAGAAAGAAAACCGTCTCTCATCATGCACTAACGATCGAGAAAGTCAACCGCGCAAAATGATCGAACACCGTAGGATCTGGGGGCTCCAAATCTAGTGGTGAAGATTGCACCCAATGGAGGAACCGGATTTAACAGGGGAATTGAGTCGTGGCACATAAAAGTTTAAGGTCCAATTTGACTGCTGAGTCAGTAGATGAGTCATTCCATGGTGTAACTGAAAAAACCAAAGCATTAAGGAAGATCTAGCACAGTTTGAGAGAGGACAAGTGGCCACCTCCCTGTGAGACATTGGCGATGACGCAAAGGCAGGGAACTCCAAGCGAACAGTAGCAGGAGAACCGAAGGGGTGGAAGAGGAAGTGAACAGTCAAAGACGAATTGGCTTTAAGCCATGAAGAGATAGAGAGCAAAGAAAAAAGAGAAGAAGGAGAACAGAGACAAGCGAGAAAGAGACAATGAAGTAAGAAGCAGAAAAATAGAGATCCGAGCTGTCCTAAGGCAGCATCGAGCAGATAGAAAGCTTGAGAGGTTCAAGCAATCCCTGAGAGGATCTATCGAGAATTGAGTACCACATTGGGCTCCTCCCATTAAAGACTAGAGAGGTCAAGACTTGGAAAGGAAAAGAGTCTGTGCACTCTAGTGGCTTAGGGAATCCAACAACGACCAAGCATTATCTGTTTCAGGAGACTCAAATTGAGATCCTCACTGTAAAAACTCTGCTTTAAAGACACAATAAAAGAATGCCACCACTGAAAGTTGGACTAGAGATGTAGCTCTGGAGAATAGGGTGAACTCCTTATTAATCAATTGTGTTCTTGTATTTGCTTACTGTGTTTCTCTTACTGTTTTCTATTCTCCAGTTTCTATGTATTTTGAAATCTAATCGATCCATTGCCTAGAATAACATAGACACACACCAGCACATGAGTCTATAATACCTTCATTCAATAATTATTTAACTGAGGTCACTCACAAGTTATTTTCAAATCACCACACCAAAATGTGTTGGGTTTATTTATTGAAGAACAAATATGATGCTTTTCAAACATTTAAGAACTTTCATACATGGATTGAAAATGAGGCACAATCTCATATTGGCTCTATTCACACTAATAATGGAAAATAATACACTTCAAATGAATTTGAAAACTATCTTTGCCAGCATGGGATCAAACATCAAACAATTGTGCCTTATAATCCCCAATAGAATGGAGTAGCTGAAAAAATGAATAGTACAATCTAAAATATGATACGTTCCATGATATTTTTCAAGAATGTAAAATTGATGGTTTGGGATGATGCAGTTCTATGCGTTGTATATGTAAAGAATAGATGTCCATCTAACTCTATTAGAAACAAGACTCCTTATGAAATGTGGTATGGCCACATTCCTTAGGTAAAGCATCTCAGGGTCTTTGGTTCCACCTGTAATGCCTTGATACAAAAAAGTACATAGAAAAAAAATTGGTGCAAGGAGTTGTAAGCGTATCTTCTTGGGGTATTCAAATAACTCCAAAGCATACCGTCTCTAAGATGAAGTTAATAAAAAGTTTGTTGTATATAGAGATGTAATATTTATTGAATCTTCCAAAGCTGACAATGTTGTTGAGAGAAAACTTGATTTCTTGGATAGATTCGGAAATGAAAAATCATTTCAAGAATTTGATAATCAGATTCCACATCTTGAACGGGAGATTCCTGTACTGGATCAATCTATGGAATCTTCTTCTAAATCACTCTCTCCCCCGCATGAAACTCCAAATGTTGATGATACTTTGAGTGATGTGATTGACAGAATTGGGAGAATCAATCTTCATTCAGTCCCAACTCAATCAACTGAGTAGCCTAGACCATATCAGAAAGGTCCCCCAAAGTGGCTAACAAAGACACTTGAAAGTGTTTGTCTTGATGACGTTGGAAAGATAGGAACAAGAAATTCAACCAGGAAAAATGGAGGTGATGTAGATGTTTCTAATTCACCTATTGATATGGATGTTTCTTATGATTTTGAACTGAATTTGTCTACAGATTTTGAACCAGCTTCCTTCAAAGAAGTCGCTTCTCATGATGAATGGAAAGAAGTGATGCAAAAGGAGTATGATGCCTTGATAAAGAATGGCACTTGGAAGTTGGTTGATCCTCTATTGGGAAACAAACCAATTAGCTGCAAGTGGGTCTACAAGAACAAGTATAAAGTTGATGGCTCACTTGACAAGCACAAAGCCAGGTTTGTGGGAAAATGTTTTGCATAGAAGGAAGGGGTTGATTATGAGGAGACTTTTTCCCCAACAACAAAATGGGCTACCATCTGGACACTCTTTGCCTTAGTAGCTCAGAACGGTTGGAAAGTCCATCAAATGGATGTGAAAACTTCTTTCTTGAATGGAGATCTAAAATAGAATGTTTTTATGTCCTACCCTGAAGGATTTTCTATGAAAGGACATGAACATAAAGTATGAAAACTTGTGAAATCCTTGTATGGCCTCAAGCAAGCGCCGCGAGCCTGGTATGAAAAGTTAACTGAGCATCTTCTGAAACTCAACTTCAAACATTATGATCTTCATGATGCAACTTTGTTTGTCAAGAAAATTGGAAAAACAGTTGTATATCTTGTGGTATATGTAGATGATCTTTTGATGACAGGGAACAACGAGAGCTACATTGCATCCATAAAGAAGGAATTGAGGAAAGGTTTTGAAATGAATCATTTGTGCTATGTCCATTACTATCTTGGTATTGAAGTAACTCAACATCCAAAGTCTATATTCCTTTCTCAAAAGAATTACATTGGAGATCTGTTGAACAGGTTTGGCATGGCTGAGTGCAATCCTCTAACTACTCCATTGGAACAAAACTTAAAGCTCACATCCATTGAAGGAAAAGAATTTGAGGATGCAACAAAGTATAGACAACTTGTAGGAAGTCTCAACTACCTGACTACTACGAGACTAGACATTTCGTTTGCCATTGGAATCCTCTCCAGGTTTATGTAAAAGCCTTGTGAGGGACATTGGTCTCTGCAAAAATAGTTTTAAAGTACTTGAAGGGAACTCAAGACTTTGGACTCAAGTATACAAAGGTGGGCAACTTCAGCTTGATTAGATACTCTGATTCAGACTTCGATTGAGACAAAGAAACTGGGGTATATACTTCTGGTTATGCTATGATTCTTGTACGAGGAGCTGTCTCCTAGAGATCACACAAACAATCAATTCCAATAGATTCCACAACGGAGGCAGAATATGTAGCAGTATATGAGGCAACAAAATAAATTGTGTGGCTTGGGAAAATTCTGGAATATTTGTAGGTAAAACAAGTACATTCAACTCCACTCATGATTCACAACGCCTCTACAATAAATTTGGCCAAGAACGTAAATTTTAATGATCAAACGAAGCACATCAATACAAAATACCATCTGATTCAACATCATGTTGATTCCAAGACAATCCATCTAGGCCAATGTTCCACTAATGAGCATATTGTAGACATCTTCACCAAAGCAGTTGGAAGAGGAAAGCTTGAAATATTTAGAACGATGTGTGGACTCACAAACATCCCTTCAGATTAAGGGGGGAGAATGTTGACACCTAATCCTGGGGATTATGTGAACACTTGTAAATAATGTAAATAATAAATAACGGAAAAGGAAGAGTCATCGGGAGGTGAAACCCAAGAGTCACTCCCTCATGTATATAACTATGAACAATCTTAATGAATAAACATAGTTCATTTTAGGAGTTACTTCCTGGCCTAACACAAACTAAAGGTTTATATATAGGTTGATAAGCTTTACCAAGTTCCAAAACACCTTACAAAATCAAAACTATTTATAAAAAAATACGTTTATTATTTTTGACCTATCGGTTGAATCTTAATTGCTCAAAATAAATAAACATATAAAGAAACATGACATTCTCGTATGATTTGAGACAACATCATGGCACCCACAATAACCTCTTTCATGGAAACCACGACCATCATTCGATGAATGGGCACAACCTATTAACAAATAAAGAAAATGGTATTAACAATCAATATTGACAACAAAATAAGGTTGCTACACAATCTTTTCCTTTTAAATTTAGTAGACATAATCATAAGAAAACATACCTCAAAATTTCTTTGACCCCGAAAATCAGATCTATTTAACATAAATTGATTCATTCATGTGTTGAGTGTTAACCACCTTAACATTTGGTGACTCAATGATTACATGGGGTTTATTTGATTGTGTTTTCATGTTAGGATTTGTGGATTTCTACTTATTTTGGTTTTCCCTCAAATTATTTAGGGCTCTAAGTTGATTGTTCTCTTGTACCAGATGAATACAATTCTCAAGGTGAGGCAATGTAACCAAGAACTGTTGGTGCCAATACATATTGAGTATGGATGCATCAGATCCAATATTACTATGTGGTCATTTTCTTGAGTTACTATCACCATCATGAATATCATTATCATTATCAACAAAATCAAAATTTTCCTTAGTCTTAAACTTACTTTTCTTTGGTGAAGGCTCGGTAGGCATTTCCAGGTCAACAAAAACCTCCTTAACTGAGAATTTCCTTGCCTTGTTATGTCGAGCCCGAGAAATGTTCTTTTCCATTTGTTTAATATTTCTCTAGATTGAGGGTTATGATTAGGATAACTAGCCTCCTCTTATTGTGTAGGTTTGAAATAAGGATCATGGTATGAGAGGTTTAATTCACCATTATCAATAAATTTTGACTTTAATTCAACATGATGAGACTCATAATTTTTAACCACTTTTCTTGTGGAATGGATATGTATTATTTTAGGATTTTCAACCTTATTGCCACCAAAAAAATATGACTACTCAACATGAAATGACTCATCAGGGTCATCTTTATTGACATCGCGAAAATAAAATAGAGTTGGGTCAACTAGTAGATGTTATGTAAAAATCTAGGGACAACATCAGGTTTTTCATAGCCATTGCGAAGGGGAAAAGCATCCCAAACATTGCCAATTTTGGTCAGATGATGCTTTACTAAAAGGCATATGTAGTCATGATGGAAAAAAGACATGTTAGGGTTTTTTCGTTCGGCTTGATATTCCTTGGCCATTTTGGTCACAATTTTGTGTAATTAATATAGGATATTAAGCTCATAACCTAAGAAAACCATTAGTAGATGAATGTGGTATAAACACTAGCCTGTATCGGCCCTCACACATTATAAAACCCTAGAGAAATATAACAAATATTTCCATATATGTTTAAGATAAGAAATCAACATACCTTTGACATTATATACGTAATTCTTTTTTGCAAGGAATGTTTCCATGGTATCACCATGCATAGAATGGTTCTTCAACCAATTCTCACCCTTCATAGAGAGATGAGTGATGTCTGTTGTGAAATTAACATCGACTAGAATCTCTAGGTTGCTAACCTTTTCCCTCTTTCCATTAAAATCACATGCAAAGGATTTTACTACTCCATCATTAAAAACCTAATAAATCTAAACAAATTCCTACAACCCGAGCCAAATATTAATCATATGCTTCAATAATATCGAATTCGATTAGAAACGTTCTAATCACATGGGGCATGACTAAGAATCTGGAAGAATTTCAACATGGATTCAGTCTAAAAATAAGTACAAAGAGCTGAACAAAGGTTCAAATCCTTAACTAGTTACAGACCGACACGCAAAGTGTTGGACATGAAAATGAATGCATAGAATGCAGAAACAGAACCCTATGTAGTATATGGGATGACTAGCATGTATGATACAAGGTATACCAGACAATAATGATCACAGGCAGAGGGCTATTATGACCTGAAAAATCGAGACATGACAATGGTGAACACTATGAACATATGTCAAAAGCCTCATTTAACAACTCAAATATGTTGTGCCATGTTACTAGAAAACAAAAATATTTTGTTCAAAACAAATCCCATCGAATTTTCATACCATCGCCAAATATCATTTCGCTACATTGTAGATCAAGAAATTTCGATATTAGAGTTTAATTGTGCACAAAACCATAGGGTTGTTATTAAATTCAACATAAATCAAACCATACAACCAATGAAACATTAATCCAAAGTTCAATAATGGTAAGGGATATCATAAGGTTATGGAATGACACATTTCACATATAGGTATACAAACCCTTTCAAAAACATGTAAACCTATGCTATGACTGTTGGAAAATCAGGAGGATTCATGATTTAATTAGATTTTCCTTTATTTTATAACTATTTGTGATACTAGTTGGCTTCTTAGTTGTTAAAATATGTTCTTCTTCATCAAACAATTATCAAAACATGTTGGGCATGGGATCCCCCAAGGGCAGTTTTGGGGCTAAAGCCCATATTTTGGTCAAATTTTTTAATCCAAATGTAAAGACTCTGCATTTTGTGGTCGCAGAGCGTGTAGTTGTTAAAGAGTCATAGGGTTGTCTGCCCTTATTTTGAAAATGTAATGTTGGTTGTAGAAGATCTACCCATGGTCTGCGGACCATGAGATTGTATAAATAGAGCCAAGCTCTAAGTAGTTTGAGGCAATAATTGAATAATTGAATCAAGAAAGATATGATGTATTAGAGATAGCTCTAAGTAGAAGTCTAAGTTTTGGGTCGTAGCGTAGGTAGAGGCTCTGCAGCTAAGTGCGCAGAGGCCTAGAAGTCTGCAGATGAGTACACAGACCCTTGCAACTGAGTGCGCAGGGGGTGGAGTCTGTAAATTGTTCAGAAGTATCAATAAAGAGAAGTATTCTACAATTTCTACGTCTTTGTTTCCTGTTTATAGATCTGATTATGTTTAGGTATGAATTTCACTTATAATGCTTATATGATGTGTGAATATATATAATTGTGTTGGATAAGTGATCGCAAGTAAGAACATATGTTTACATGAAGCTAACTAAGATTTGTAATAAGACAAGTAAGATACTTAGCGTAGTTTGGGAAATATCATAGCTCGTTTCCCTATCAATACGAAAGTATATCAGCCCCTTGTCATGCGGAAAGAGTCAATTTTGCGGAAAAAACCAACCTCCCTAGAAGCTTAAGACTTTCTAGTGACAAACAAGACAATTAAGAACAATCCTTCTCTAAATATGCATTTACCATATAAGAAATCAAGTGTTTAGATCCTACCTGTAGTCCAACGCTGTTGTAGTAGTCCAGCCTCGTCGATCCGGATGAGCTCCTCCTTCTCTTCGAAACCTGCATTCACTAACAATCAAACGATTAAATAGCACCTGAATATCTCATAAAATAAAACATATTTAACATACAGACCAAGGAGTATATGAAACAACTCATGAATAACAAATTGTTGAGAAGAATGGACTTATTTGTATTAATAGGAAACAAAAGAAACCATTACAACCTGAGCCTTGGTGTTGTGCAAGTTCCTCCCAGGGTCCAGCAAGAGTTTTCCTTTACTTTGACCAGCTCACCCACTTCCAAATGAAACAAGAAAGGATGACAATCTCTCCTCACAAGCTTCTACAAGGAAGTCCTAATCTCAGCAGCATCAACCCTTAGGAATGTTCAGCTTTCAGCCTCCCCTCCCTATGGCCCAATGCATGTATTTATAGTGCTGTAGAGGAAGTTAATCAGGTCCACCATCAATGGGATAAGCCCCTCTTTGGGTGGGTTAGCTCCCCTCTTGATGGGATAAGTTCCTCTTCCATAGGGATACATGAACCATCTGGACGCACTCCATACACGTCAAACACGCTTCTAGAATGCTCTAGAAATGACCACAAGTAACTTTTTTGGAGTGAAACTTGCGCCTTTTGACCTTTACAGGAGTACGCACCCATTGCTTTACAGACAGAGCGTACAAGTACGTAGGTATTATGAACTTGGGTTGCGTACACGCAGGTAAGGCTGAGAGAAACTGCGTACCCAGATATAATTGACTTTAAATGACTTCTCTCTCTTTCTTGGAGTTTGACATGGAAAGCAGAGGCATGAGACTTGCCAAGGGGGATAGTATGACAGTTGATGGAGCCATACTAACTGCAAATAGTCATGGTGACATTTTTTAGTGTAACACCCCTGGTTAGGGCTACATGAAATCCGATTGTATCCTTTTGCGAAGGCACTAAGGGTGGAACAGAGGGCTAAGAAACCTGCACGCAAGCATGTATAGCTGGGATAAACTGACATCACAACCATCTCAAGGGTGCGGAAGCTTGGTTCTAACATCCCCCCATATTTCTTCGGGTGAGACATCAGTCCGCACTCCGCAGGCTGATGCCGAAAGGGCCAGTAGTGTATGGATTTGTTTGGCTAACTAATGCTAAACCTGGTTTAGTCCCCCACATGCCTAACCCATAATATACATAAGATATGTGTGATGTCGTATCACTGGAATCCAACTAAGAAAGAAATTGAAGACTAGTTGGACAGAAGGAATCACGAATTCGCGGCACAAGAAAACAAAAACCCGTGACTGTCAAAAGAATAGTGGTTGGATCGATACCTGTATACAGAGATCCATGAAATATTTTTCACCTCTTGTCCTACTGAGCTATATGAGTGGATCGTGAAGCTATCAAATATCCAAGGAAGGTGGAAACTTGATGGTCCTATTGTGTGGACCCCAAAGCTAGTGCAAAGGTTGTAAGCATCAGAGGATAAGATCATGCGCGTTGTCGATCATTGGCTTGATCACATCATAGGAGGATTTGTTACTAAATTAGCGGTCGACACCTCAGTCAGCTATAGCGAGGTAGAGTGACGCTTTTTCAAAGGACCGCGACGTAAGTACATTAAATCTCTGAATACTTGGATTAAAATGTCATTGTACGAAAAATGGGTTATGTAGCTACCTTGATGTTTGGGACTACGTGAAGTGGAAAAAGTTACAGAAACAAAGGAAATAAGGGTCTAGAGTATAGCCCCTTGATTTCACCTCTACGAAGGGAAGAAAAAGGAATAGCGAAGGTCTCTCCGCAAAGTGTTATTCAGTTGATAAAACAAGGATTTCCACGAATACCACTTCTGCCCACACCACCTCCATCTTCACCGACATCACATCCAACTTCACCCGTACCACCTCCACCACCACCGTGATTCAATATGGCAAACACAGTGAAGTTTCATTTGTTCAAAGGCTTGGAAAATGAGGACTCGGGCCAATTCTGGTTCGTGGTGAGGGCTATATGGGAAGCTCAAGGTGTTATAGATGATCACATAAAGAAGGAAACACTTGTTAGTGCTCTGCAAGATCACGTGCTAACCTGGTATATTAAGTACTCTAGCGATTACACAAATGCTAGAGTAGAGGACATCCAAGCAGCATTGAATAGGGAATTTACCAAGCCTAAATCTGAAGCGTAGTCGATTTTTGGATTCAAAGAGATCACAATGCTACCAGGCGAGACACCTTGGGAGCTAGATCAGAGACTAAAATATATGATCCGTGAAGCCAACATGAATTTGACAGATGGATAACATCGCGGGTGGTTTGTGGCTTCGCTACTACCACACTTAAGGAGTGCACTGTCGTAGCAAAAGATAACAACTCAGGCAGAGGCCTTGGAGATTTTCATGAGACTACATGAGAACCCGATGCAAGATCCTAATCTAGGAGTTCATCAGATCCACATGCAGCAGAAGAATCTGTGCCTTGAGATGCAAATCTTGAAGCACGATAGGACGGTTTGGCCAGAGGTACGTAAAGAGGTATGCTGTTTGAAATGCAAGAGTCAGGGTCATGACAAAGACCACTGCCCGGTCTTTAAAAATTACCTTGCAGGAGGAGGACCGATGCCTTTAAGGTCAGAAGCTCAAGTAGGACCTAGCACAGTGCCTGATTTATGGTACGCTATCTGTCAGGTAGATGGAAAACATGCCACTTGTTACAGAAGTATGTGCAAACGCCACAACAGTTGTTCTGCAACTTTTGTAGATCAGTAGGACATGATGAGCGTACTTGCAGGAGCTATGAATTGATGATGAATAGAACTCCCGCCTACAGGGTTCAGGCCATAATGCGACCCCTTGACCAGAATGCAGGGATGGCGCAGACGGGATCTCAAGGGCGCGGACAAGGCCGAGGCGGAGGAGGACCTGGTAGAGGTCGCGGACAGTTGATTTTCTACAATTGCGAAGGGCCAGGACATGATGCCCGTGATTGCACTAATCCAACGCACCCGTCATGCAAGTATTTCACATTGTTTGATTATGAAACCGAAAATTGTCCTACGCTGATAGCTAGGATACGAGACAAAGGGGCGCTACCCCCTCCCCTGACTCAAAACCTACAGATGATGAGGTCTTAACCATGCAAGGAAGGCCCGAACGTCAATATAGTGCTCCGGAGTGGAGTTGCGATGGGGGATGACAAGGGGAAACGGCGGGAAGACATTACATGGGTTCGCAAAGCCCCGGCGAAAGAGATCGAGTTCAATTTCAAGTGCACTCATGAAGCATTCATTGCAGCTAAGGAGAGCTTCACTGAGGCCTCCACTTCAGGAAGCAAGGATAAGCCTGAGCCGGAGATGGACCCCTCTATGCTCACAAATTTCCTGGAAACTTGTATGAAGTTACTACGTGATAGTAAGGCTGTGAAAGGGTTACAAGAACTTATCAATAGATGTACTGGGACCACGCCAGGTGAACCTTGCATAGTCCACAAGATTGGAAAGCATAAGACAAGGACGGGGCATGAAATGAGACTCACCACGCAGATCGGTGAATACGAAATGGATCAAGTCATTTTGGAATGGATATTAGATGCGAACGTTCTGCTGAGGCAAACATGGGAGCGAATGGGGAGACTTGCATTGCAATGGTCTCCAATTTAGTTAAGGATGGTGAATCAGTAGAAAATCATACCCATGGGGTGGCTCTAGGGAGTGACCATGGATATTGAGGGAGCGAGCGCGCTAGAAAATTTTGAAGTAATAGAGATTTTTTATGACAACAATCCCTACCTTGCACTCTTGGGAATTGACTGGGCTACTGATATGAATGGGGTAATCAATCTGAAGAAGCGAAAGATGATCTTTGAGAAGAAATCACTGCATGTAATAATACCCCTGGATCCTACTAAAGGATCGTGCTACACGAAACCAGTCCGTGACTATGAGAGTGATGATGATCTAGACTACATCTATAAGATAATGGCATGTGACCAAGACTAGGTTAATCCCACTACGGAAGGATGGATTACATGGGATTGCGATATTTCCTGCACTTCGGACTCCGATGAAGAAATAGAATGCTGGCAGAATTGGTTACACGACGTAACTACGTTGAATTGCAACATGATGACCCAGTCGTTGCGCTGTGTGTTGTCAGAAGAAATAAATATACCTACTTATGATGGAATGAGTGAGGTAGATATATTTTTGGATGCGTTTGAAAGGGAGGTGCCAGAAAAGCAACACTTCCAGGCATTGGACTAGGCACTGCACGCTACACCCGCAAGATGGTGGTGTACGCACAAGAGAAGTTTTGATGATTGGCGCGAATGTAGGAGGATGATGAGAGCACAATTTGGGAAGCCTAGGATGTGGCTGATAGAAAATTACGATGGGTAGAATGATCCACACACAAATCTGGAAAAATGGATGCAAGCCTATGGAGAAAAGCCCCAACCTGAGTAGGTGCACCTATACTCTACGCTAAAGTACCTGGTCAATAAGCTTGTGTTGGGGGGGCGAATTTGTAGACGGCTCTTGTTGTTCCCAGAGTACAATTTTGAAGTTGTTGGGAAGCCTAGACAATTGAACGCAGGACCTAACCACCTATCGCACATTGAGACAGGGGAGGAACACACTAATTTGGAGGAAGGATTACCTGACACACAGCTCTTTGTTTTGTGTGATGCGGATGGACATTTTGAGGATATAATACACTTCATAACAACAGGAACTATGCCAAAAGGATACTCTGTGCAGCAAAAGAAGGAATTAGTGGTGCACGCAGTAGATTTCTCTGTCATTGCTGGGCATCTATACAAGATGGGGACTGATGAGATACTACGAAGGTATGTACCTGATTTTGAATGAAGCAGCATCCTCACAGACGCGCATGGGGGCACCGCAAGAGGACATTATGCAGGGAGAGCAACCATGCAGAAGATTCTACGTGTCGGGTTGTGGTGACCAACCCTTCATCAGGATTCAAAGGCATATTGCAAGGTGTGCGACGTATGTCAAAGAACAGGTAGGCCATTATAGAGGGATGAAATGCCTTTGAATCCACAAATGACGTTGCAACCTTTCGAAAAGTGGGCAATAGATTTTGTAGGACCTAATCAGCCTCAAGGAAAGACAAGCGCGAGGTACATTATCACTGCGATGGAGTACTTGAGTCGTTGGGTAGAAGAAGAGCTGGTGAAAGATTGCAAGGGTGTGACTACTGCGAAGTTTCTATTTAAGCATGCATTGACGTGATTTGGATGTCCAAAGATCTTGATGAGCGATCGAGGTACACACTCCCTGAATGAGATGATCAGTGCACTAATAGAGGAATTTCAGGTGTATCACCAAAAGAGCACACCTTATCACCCACATGCTAACAGGATAGTGGAGGCATTCAAAAAAGTGCTCGAAACCACGTTGACCAAGGTATGCAATGCTCAGCGAAGTGATTGGGACCTATGCATACCTGCAGTATTGTGGGAGTATCGGGCGACATGCAAGAAGTTAATGGGACAGACACCCTTTAAGCTGGTCTATGGTGTGGAAGTGGTGATGCCTATGGAGTACATCATACCTAGTCTGCGCATAGCAGCACTCACAAGTATGACGAATCACAGAGCCCTAGAAGAGAGACTCATGCAATTGGATGAGATGGAAGAAGAGAGATTTTTGGCTGGATTTCACCAGTAGGTCCAAAAGTAGAGTGAAAAACCATGGCATGTCGCATATATTAAGCTGCACACCTTTAAGGTGAATGACTTGGTGCTATTGTATGATAGAAAGTTTGATAAATTTCCAGGAAAATTTAGAATGCATTGGCTAGGGCCCTATGTTATTAAGGAAATTACTGACGGTGGCACGGTCCAGTTGGTTAAACTAAATGGAGATCCCTTCCTAGGAAAGGTGAATGGCAATTGATTGAAGCCATACGCAGGTGGCCTGGCCATTTGACTAGTTGATAGAAGCACAGTCTTAGCACTCTAGGCAGCTGAAAGGAGGTGCAGGATTATAAACTACACTACCCAGTTTGGAAAGCTACGCGATTTCAGGACTGCGTGAAGCAGCGAAGTGTCACAGGGTCCACGATAGTGTGAAGATAGCAGCGCTAGCACACAAGTACACCGGAAAGTGACCGTTAAAGTCACTATTCATGATTTGATGGTCGGTTTGAGGCCAAATGGAGCAGGTGGTAGGCATTTAAGGAAAACTTTATGGACTAGATTCTGGAAAATCTACCGCCAATCTAGCATTAATGGGCTTAATATGGGGGGAACGGTCGAATTTGAATTCAAAAGGCCTTATAAATTAAAAGTGGTTGTCCAACAGAAAACACTTGGAAATTTGAGAATTGAGTTGTTGCGCGCTCAAGTATACATGAACTGAGACCTATTCAAGACTCTGAAAGCGAATTCATTATTTGAGCAACTACGAGAGACAATGCAAGAATTATGGAATAGCACTATGTCAGCACCACCAGAAGCCATGGACAAACAAGTAGTGACAGACAAAGAATCCGCGCAGGAAATTGTGGTAGTAGAAGCACCAGAGAGCGCCGAAATAATAGTTGAGCTCCCTAAATCACCCAAAACACTGAGACCTCGGGAGATGCTCTACCTCTTGCAAAATGGAGTCACCGTGGAACTCGGGTCCTGGGAGAGTCGTGCTCTACAAGTGATGAGCGAGTAGCACATGAACATTGAGAAATTGGGCCTGCAGCGCAATGAGGCAGTGGAGAAGAACAAGAAAATAATGTAGGTAGTGGAGGAAGCCTGTCGAATGATCATGGAGTTGGAAATTCAGGCAGAAGAACCGGTGGAGGCACACGTCCACAAGTTAGGCACAAGGGTGCATGACGCTCAAGTAGATATGGCTAGGGTTCAGCTGGAGCTTAACCTACAGATCCCAGAATTGCAGCTGAAGGCGCAGCCTTCAACTTTGCCGGAAGTCAGGGAACAGCGTACCACCGTTGTTACAACAGCAGTAGCGGCAGTTGATAGTGCAATGGCAGACTACATGTAACTATTTGAACAATCATTCGAGGTCCTAAACACCCTGTAGGAGGACCCGAATATAGAGCACTTGGAGACAGAGGCGCGTGAGCTATAGCAAAGGTATGACGAGGTAAAAGGGACCACGCAAACGGTTGCCCTTACATAGAGGCTCGTACGGATGCAGGAGCCAAAGGCACTCAAGGAACAGGTGGATGTCGCTCGGTATAAAGAAGCAGTCTTAGAAGCACGCCTACAGCCATGAATAGACGAGGCTTACACGATCAAATCCTCCATTGAAGGAAAGATCTCGAAACTACACGCAGCGCAGCAGAAGATTCAAAGCAGCAGTTCAGTAGCAGTCACTGAACAACGAATCGAAGAAGTCCAGAAGGTGGTCACTCAGTGCATTGTTGACATTGTGGTGATCCAAACAGAGCTAGGAGGTATTCACGTTAAGATCTCCACACCTTTAGAGTGACTCGAGGGCGAGTCACGATGTTTGTGTTGGGGGCCTGTTGGGCGCAGGATCCCCCAAGGGAAGTTTTGGGGCTAAAAGCCCATATTTTGGTCAAATTTCGTAATCCAAATGTAAAGAATCCACATTTTGTGGTCACGGAGCGCGTAGTTGTTGAAGAGTCATAGGGTTGTCTGCCCTTATTTTGAAACTGTAATGTCGGTTGTAGAAGATCTACCGATGGTCTGCGGACCATGGGATTTTATAAATAGAGTCAAGCTCTAAGTAGTTAGATGCAATAATTGAATAACAGAATCAAGCAAGATATGATGTATGAGAGATAGCTCTGAGTAGAAGTTTAAGTTTTGGGTCGTAGCATAGGTAGAGGCTCTGTAGCTGAGTGCGCAGAGGCCTAGAAGTCCGCAACTGAGTACGCAAGGCGGGTCAAATCTGTATATTGTTTGGAAGTATCAATAAAGAGAAGTATTCTATAATTTCTG
Organism: Pinus tabuliformis; assembly: GCA_031772625.1. NCBI lineage: Eukaryota > Viridiplantae > Streptophyta > Pinopsida > Pinales > Pinaceae > Pinus > Pinus tabuliformis. The sequence goes on from CM062807.1 coordinate 1,170,455,474, forward strand.
CGTCTTTATTTCTTGTTTATACATCTAGTTATGTTTGGATATGAATTTCACTTGTAATGCTTATATGATGCGCGAATATATATAATTGTGTTGGATAAGTGACCGCAAGTAAGAACATCTGTTTACATGAAGCTAACTAAGATCTATAATAAGACAAGATACTTAGCATAGTTTGGAAAATATCACATCTCGCTTCCCTAGCAACGCAAAAGTATATCAGCCCCTATTCAGGGTTGTGCGAAATCTGATTGTATCCTTTTGCGAAGGTATTAAGGGTAGAACAGAGGGCTAAGCAACCTGCACGCAGGTAGGTATAACTGGGATAAACCAACATCACAACCATCTCAAGGGTGCGGAAACTTGGTTCCGGCATCCCCCCATACTGCTTCCGATGAGACTTCAGTCCACGCTCCGCAGGCTGATGCCAAAAGGGCCAGTAGTGTAGGAATTTTTTTGGCTAACTAACACTGAACCTGGTTTAGCCCCCCACAAGCCAACAAAATGTAAACATGAATATCACAAGAAAAAGAGAACACAATATATAGGCTCGAAGTCAGGGAAAACCCCTCTAAGGGGAAAATGAAGAAAAATATATCTTCATATAGAATCAATTCAAATGAGATATCTAAGACCCATATCCACAAAACAATTCCACCTCTAGATGCCAAAGTCAAGCCTTACTTCTTTCCAACAGATCCATCAAGACTAAAAACTAGAAATGTTATAAGGCTAAACTCCACAAATTCTAGCTCAAGAAAAAATCCTTTCTTTTAGATTTCGACCCTTCAATTCTTCATTGACCTCTTTGTGATATTTCAGACCACAATCCACCAAGTGTGTGTGTAAAAATGAGCTCCATCTTCCCTCTATTTATATAGTTCTTAGGGGTTGTGAATAGACATGTCCCCCGCGGCTGACTTGGCATTCATAGGGATTTCTGACCCAAAATTACATTTTTTTTTCCTTTTTCTTTACAATAGGTCCAAGGAGGATTTTGAATCTTTGACTCAAAAATCTAGAAGCATGAAGAACATGCTTATCTAGAAAAATAATAATATTTTTTCTTTTTTCTTTTCTTTTGATTTTGACATAAAATATATAATGGTACAAATTATGAAGACCAAACTTAGTTACATTCTCGAACACACCCTCTTAACTAGGGAGGTATTCATAATGGTACACCCAGTACAAGGATACTCTAAAATTGAAATATTCTCATAAGAGTCAGATTGATAAGTCATCTTTAAGCGTCAACATCATAACCAACATTGTCAACATAGTAAGGCCTTTAATTGATAGAAGTAGAGCTTACAATGTTGGTTATCAAGGCTTAGAGAGGTACTAGGTATGTCCTTTTATGACTATTCTTTCCTTGTATTTATAATCCTTAAAGAATATCGGTCCTCTTTGACCACTCTTGGCTTGGATACTTGTCCAATCCTCAATTCTTGTTGGTCCACTTCCTATATTGGAATATTTATCGTCAAGGAGTACCAGCCTCAGATGTTGTCCAATCCTCTAGACCTCTTTCTCCCTTCACAACGTTCACTAGACGTGTTATCCATGATAACCCCTAGAAATAATTTTTAGTTTGATTAGTCATTTTAGATAGGGTTTTTATGTTTAGGTTCATGTGAAAGTTGTCATATGGTACATTTCGTGGTTGATAGGGTCATCATAAAAGAGGATAAAGTATATCAAAATGATCAAACTACATTCGAAAAGGAGAATTTCATCACCACTTCTCTTTGCATCTATCTCCTGCTTTTCTGAAAGAGGTTGTTGTGATTTTCAATTGGAGATTAAAGAAGGAAGAACAGGTCCATTTTAAATTGCTTTGGAGAAAATCCCATATTCTCTAAAACCCATTTCTTTCACATATCCCATTTCATCCTTTGTTTTTAAACTCTAGCCATTTCCATTCATTATTAATATTTTAACTCTAGTCACAGTAACCCATTTTAACCTCTAGCTGCATCCCTTTTAACGCTAAGAAACCATGTCGAAGCCCCTTTTATGGGCTGGGAACCACAAATTATATAACATAAATCAAGTTTCCCATATCCCCTTCCCTTTTACGATTGCGATATCACATATCACAAAGTCCAAGTCCCATCACCACTCATTCGCCTGTTGATTGTTATAAATCCCACTGATTGCGATATTTCCTCCCCCACCAATTGCGATATCGGAATCAGGGATCACACAAGTCATGAGTCCCTCCTTCGTCGAAGTCCCTTCTGACTTGCAACTGAAATGAACCCAAAAATTTATGTACTGTATTTTTAAAAAAATTTAGGTCCGACATATCAGGAAATCACCATAAATCAGTGTTAAAGCTCCCTTTCCCTTTCCTATGGCAATATGCAAAGTCCTGGTTCCAGATGAGATATTTTATGTGACATGTTTTATTAAATTTTCGTGTCTAGACAGTCAGTAAAAACTATGAAACTTGGAAAAAGGCCCTCCCTTGTATTGCAATTGCGATAACAATAGGCCTAGATCAACAACCTAGATTGAATCGGTCGAGATCAGCAAGCCTAGATCAACGAGCATCAAATCATCCATTTCGACTCTGCTCAGAGGAAAAAAAGGGTATTTTCTGTGTATATCCAGAAGCGCAGCCATCAAACAAAATACAGAAAAAATAGGGACAACAATTCATAATATCCAACTCATCAAGATAGTCAGAAAAAGGGAAATTTAATTGATGTCTATCAACAGGTTGAAGATGTAATGACACTCCAGCAAATCTAGCATGCAGTTGGCTTCGATTATCTACAACAGAAAGTGGTTATAGTTTTAAAGCCAGTAAAGTCCCAATTGATCTCCAACTATTGTAAAACAGAAAATCCCTATGAGGACTCTGTTAGTTAGAAGATAAATAAGAATACATCTCTAGAATAGTGGATTGAAATTGGCCTAGGTGGAAAGATATGTAAAGAGATCTTTTCTCTATAAATAAGTAGGTTTTCAACTTTGAGAAGGGTTGAAGGAGAGTGTGAAGAACTGACCTTTTTTAATATTCTGATCCTTTAATAGAACGTCGGAAACAACTCTATTTTTGTACCTGAGATTCCTGTCATGGCTTTTATGTGTTTTATCATGTTGTTTCAAGTTTTACATAGTATCTTGATCACCTGGAAATCTTGTCAAACTGTTCCAATTTCCTTCATTTACTATGTATGACTGCGAATGTTCATTTGTATTAGTTTCAAATCTATAGATGCCTCAACTTCCATTAAACATTTGTTGACCATAATTTTTTGTAATTTGACTCCATGCCCAATGGTGGCAGTCATCACACTTTTCTTCCCCTGAAAAATCACAAAAATATATTAGAGTTAGTCATCTATTGTTTGAATTGTTTCAAGAAGATTTCATAAACATTTGAGAGAGCCCTCTCAAATTGGAAGGACTAACCTCCAGTTCAAGTGGTCCAAAATAGTTACACTAGGTTAAAGGTTGAAACATCCTAATTCTTTCTAGCCCAATGATAACAAGACGTAAGGCTGTTAGTCCCGGCCTAGTGCATGGCACATGAAGAAGAGAATATAATGTTGATCATAACTTCCTCTCAGCCAGAGACGAGATCCTCATTCCCTCTTGATCATGGAATAGATCCTTGTTCCTTCTTGAACATTTTAAGTAGACTTCTTATTCCCTCTTAGTGAATAGAGGAGATTCCTTACTTCCTTTCAACTAGGAAGAAATAACCATAAGTTCTTTAGTGTGTCTTGATTAATACATCAACTACTAGTTCTTCATGGATATCTTCAAATATCTACATGGCTCCTCCTTTCCATTGTATCTCATCATATTGAGATTTTGTAATGGAGCCAAAATTTATTTTGTGATAGGCTTAAGGCCATCAACTTTTCATATCACTTTCCTCTATGCATCATCACCAAAGGCATTATATTGAGGAAATAAAGGTAGAGCTCAATCATAGCTTCCTTTAATCATGAAAGTGATATTCATTGTTATCAAAACATCAGTTTATCCTTTTCTATTTCTAACTTTCAATCCCAAGATGATATAGAAATATTGAACATGTAATTCTTTACAGATTACCACAACCATCCACTCAATCCATGTATTCTTTGAGTTGATTCCTTAACTGTCATTATGAACTTCTGTAACATTCTTCTAGGTAGCAAAACCAAATACCAACCAGATAACCAATATTAAAACATTATGATTACCTAAACATGATGGCCTCTTTTCAATTTCTTATTACTTGTTTTATTTTAGATCAACATCCTTTTGCATGGTCCACCTTTGTACTGTACAAAAATACTTTCTCCATGCTTTCACTTTTCAATTAAAGTGCCCACATAATGAACTAATAAACAAGCAACACTATCTTCTTCCTTAGAGTTGTCATTGTCAACTATCTCTTTCTTCAGGGGACAATATGTGATGTTGATCAATATCATCAAACATACTCTCCTTCCGACCTCTTCACAAGCTTTTACAATATGCATTACCAAGGAGCCAAGTCATATCCCATGCAAATCATCAATATCAAATTTTCCAAATGATAACATCCTCTAGTTAGAGTGTCATGTCAAAATCTCCAACTTTCTCCCTCTGAAGTCAACATTCCTTTGCATGTTTAATATTCATATTGAAACAAGATTCTTCTTTATCTTTCAATTATTAATGAGTTCTAAGAATGAACTCATCACCCAGAAGTCTCTATCAAGGTCCTTACAGTTCCCTCTTTTCATCATACTCATCATTTTGAAGGAGGCATCGATAAGCATGAGTATTTCTTTCCTTTTTTCTTCCATCCTTCTCATATTTCTTCCTCTACTATGTACTTACAATTTTCAACGACAAGTACAACCAACCAAAATATACAAAGAAAAGAGCATGATGTAAATTATGTTAATCAATTCTCTGACCTAGCACCCTGTAACTTCCCCTTCCACATTTACCCAAATTTACAAGCTCTCTAGAGTAAACATGATATGAGTGTCATTATGACATGACCTGACCTCCAAGTTTAAGTTATGGAAGTGGGGACGAAAATCAACAACTTCATTAACATCCCTCAAAGACCACAAACCACTCAAAAGGCTACAAACCACCCCAGGTGGTAAATCCTTAATCTAGAACCATTTTTCTCTGACCTAGCACCCCAAATGCACACACAAAAAGTAAAGAGTGTGGTTATGAGGCCCCAATTGCATGCAAAATCCTTACTCCATGTGGTTATGACCTAAATCCTAAATTTCAGTACCAGTAGTTCTAAGATTTAAGCCACTTTTTCAGGCTAGCCTTCAAACCATTGCCCAAAACTGCCTGTAACCTTCCAAAATCATAAATTGCATTATGGCAAAGCCAAAAATTCAAACTTGAATCCAGAAATTGACCTAGATTCCCTAATCTATAATAAACATTTCGTCAAACATATGGAAAACATGTATGATACATGTCATGAATGCATATATAATCATAAACGGATAGTCTTCAGCTCAGAATCACCAAGAAGACTCTAAGCCCTCTCTAGATAGCTTCCATAACACTTTTTAGTCCATGCATTCATTGACCAATCAATAAGCTATCAAACAAGTCATGAGCCATAGATGGATTACATCAGATAACAAAAAAATAACTAGCATAGAAACCATGGAAAATTAGACATAATGTCAACATGATAACTAGTACAAGTACTCATAAATCACCATAGGAAAAATATATCTTGTTAATATATGAAATTCCAACCAAGTCAAGCACTTCCACGCACCACCCGACCATAGATTGGGTTGAACTAAATATTTCTTTCAACCAATCACCCCTCGCCATATTCAAAGAACGAATGTGGGATCTCATGGAATAAACCAAGAAAAATCCAACCAGGGCTTCTAGAGGCCAAACCACCTCAATTGTTTGAAAATCACTAACATCAACTAGTAACTCAACCCGCAACCTTCCAGGGCTCCAGAGTGTTTGTTCCAACCGTGGCTCCAGTGATTAGTAACTCAACCCAACAATGGCTCTAGAGCATTTTCCCCAACCTACGACGATTCCAGAGCATTTGTTTTAACCCATAGCCATCGGGAACTTGAGAACCAATTATAAAAACAAGTGGAAAACCCAAACCACCATGGCTATCCAGGAAATAGAAAGGCAAGGTTGAAACTATTATCACTCCAGGAAAATATCCATGCCAATGAAAACATATAACTAGAAAATCACATGCATATACCATGCATCCAAACATTAGCAAGGAAACCACACATGCAACCTATTACCTACAAAGAAATCTAGTTGTAGTTGTTGATCCAAATGTTTCCTTGTGCTTCCCTACTTTCCTTTTCCTTCTTTCTCTAAATCTAAGTGAACACTAGAGTTCTCCATGAATGCTCCAATAATACTCTAAGTGTGCAAGAGTGTATGAGAGAGTGAATGAAAGTAGTGCTCCACCACAAAACTGTTAAAAAACTAGCAATTGTTTCTCTTAAGCCATTTTATCATCGATGCCTCTATTTTCTTCATTTTCCTTCATTTTCCCTCTATTTTTCCTTACATTTAGATTTGTGTCCCTTTAACTTCATTTTCTCGTATTTTCCTTTATTTTCATAAATAAATACCAATTATTGCCTCTTTTCCTTTTCCAATGCCTTTTCCAATTTCCATAGCTATTATTAATCACAAGAGATGCCCACTATAATGGTTTTCCTAACATTTAGCTTGGAATACATGTCCATGACCTTGGTCTTATTTTATTTACATGGAAAATAAACCAAGGGTTGTTACAAGCCTTGACTAACATATATCCAATATTCCTTAGATTTATTAACATAAAACTAGTATTACATATAATCGGTATTTAACCCACAATAAGTGTACCTGGTTATATGTAATACTGGTTTTATGTAAATGCATATTGTTTATATACCCCATTATATTGTATGATTATTCAGAGAATACGAAAGCCATGATAGCTATCTTCAATCTCAAGGGAAAAGTGGATATCTAGTGGGAAGATGTGAAGCATTTCAGAGGCATCAAGACAAAGGAGTTGAGTTGGCATGAGTTTAAAAGACTCTTCAAAAAGAAGAACTTGTTCAAGAGATATTACGATGGAAACGATAAGGATTTCTAGGAGCTAAATATGGGTTCCATGATAGATGAAGAGTACAACATGAAGTTTCTAGCGTTGTTCAAGTATGTGCCATATCTTAAGGATGAGAAGACAAAGGTCCAAAGGTTCATCAATGGATTACCTTTAGCATTTAAGGATTAGATTGAACATGATGAGCCTCAATCATTAGAGGAAGTTATTGGGAAGTTGAAACATTGTAATGAGGAGTCTAAGCATAAGTCTAAGCCTAAGAGAGATTGGAAAGGTAATGATAAGAATAAAGGAAATCGGATTAAGAAGTGGGGAAGACCTAAAGATGTAGGTGATAAGGAGAATATAGCACCTTATAAGAAGTTCAATGCAGTTGACACATGACATGGATTTTAGCCTGAGGCACATAACAAGGGAGATGGCAGGAATCCTTTACAGTGTTGGAGTTGTGGTGGAGAGCACTGCAGGAGACATTTTCCACAACATTAGGGTGTCAGACCTCATATTTATAGTGCTTAGGAGACATTGGGCAGAGTATTCCTCGGGTTTATGAAGCAGTGGATAATAGGTAGGATGATAAACATACATCGTTTATTGATATGGAAGGTAAGATTTGTGATCAAGTTATTTATATTTTGATTAATCTTGTATCTAACTATAGTTATATCAGTCCCTACCTAGTGGATAAGTGTTGCTTGAATAAGGAATTGAATGCATAATATTGGTTAGTGTAGTTGGGTACAGGGAACAAGAGAAGAGTTCATCATTAGGTGTGATCTTGCGCATTTGATTTGAATGTTATGTCTGCATCAACACATCTAAATGTTCTCCCTTTGGGTTCATACAACATGCTTTTGGGCATGGATTGGTTGTACATTCATTGGACTAAAGTGGACTACTATGACAAGACTATTGATTGTCTGGATGATGATGGGGAAAGACGAATCTTGCAGGGAAATAAGAAGCCTATATCAGTGGGAATAGTTGCAACTATGCAAGAAAAGCGCAGTTGCAAGAAAGGATGTGTATTATTTGCAGTCTGTTAGTGTAAGTCTTTCCAACCTTCCTCCAGTGATCAAATATGCTCTTACAAAGTGGTCCTAGAGTGTGAAGATCAAATTTTGTCATTTCAAAGAGTCTTCAAGCAAAATTTGGTCACTAGGCATTAGGTCTACGGTTTGCTTTCACTCCTTCTAAAGTTGTCCAAATGTCAGTCTATGTCATCATTCAGCTGAGTCTATCATCATTCATAGGGTTTTCCTCATCATGTCAGGTTCCATTGGGTTATTTTACACCTTGTTCATGCTTCAGTTGCACCTAGGCAAGGTTCATTTCCCTCTCCTAGGGTTTTGGAGGTAAATTCTCTTGGAGGGTCAAATCATCGGAAAAATTTGTATCCTGATGTTCATACACCTTCCCCTATCATTAATGTACCTTATTAAACACTTCCCATCACTGAGATTCCCCAAATTCCTCATTTTTCCACAAACCCTAGTTTCTTGCCACAACTTGGCAATTTTCTAGGCTAGGCCTGTGTTTTGCCCTTTTGGACCCCTTCCCCTCACTCCATCTCTAATATTCCACTTTCCCCTACTTCCTAACATCCCTACCTACTTCCCAAAATTTCCCCAAGAATTTACAAGCCCCTCATCCCCTTCATTTCGCTTCATTTCCACAAAATTCCTTGTTTCACACATCGGGATAAGTTTCACTCAAAAGATGTTTCAGAGCAATCAAAGATGAATTTTGGAAAACTGAGAAACTTTTTTTTCCACAACATGCCAAAGAATAAAAACGTCCCTCACCTTTTACACAGGTGTCATGGTTTTAGAGAAATGTCAAAAATACAATCGCCTCGGGAGAATTGATGCACCTCTGAAGTGACCTTGGGAAAATCTGGTTTTCTCCTAGCTTGGTTGGCCAAATAAATTTATTGCTAATTAAAAGGATAACTAGACAAAAATATCTTTCCAATGAGCTATCATGAGCTCAATTTTGAGTTGAGGAAGGCATTCAAAAGTTGACTGTAACAGCACTCTGTCTTGAGGCAGCCTCATTTGGCACATTTTGACCAGTCTTGGGAGATTTGCTTTTCTACAAGGCAAATGAACTCCAAATTGAAAGATTCCAGTTGGGTTGGAAAGTACACTCAAATAAATTTCCAACGCGCTATCCTGCACCTGATTTCAACACCAGGAAGGCCTCCAAAATCCTCCTGCAAAATTCACTATGTAGCTGGGTGCGCGCAACGCATTGGGTAAGGCGTGCGGTGCATCAGGGGCGCGCGGCGCATCAAGCACAAAATCACAGTGTTAAAATACAAGCACGTGGCGCATCAGAGGTGCACGACATATTGGGTGAGGCGCGCGGCACATTGGGGTTTAAGCCCAAAATTTGCTTGGAAACGCATGAACTCACCTCCTCTCCGCACAAATTTGCAGGGGGACACTGGAACGGCGTAAAAGGAAAGATCGACTCTGAATCTTAGCCAAAGCTTCTGCAGATGAGAATGGCACTTGATGAGGCACCTTCAGCCCAAATTTCAAGAAATTTGGAGAAAATTTTGTCAATTTTGAATTTTTGGCTCTAAAAACAGGTTTTTTGGATCAACGTGTAGCGCGCAGTGCGCGACCCATAAGATTGGGAGGTCCAAAGCACAAATGGTTTGCATTTTTGAATTTTTCATGATGAAATATACCTGCTTAGCTATTTCCAAGGCATTTCATCAAGTTTTGGGTCCCCAAAAGGTCAAAAAACATGTAAAAAATGACCTCACTGCCCCTTTTTGGACACACAGGCAGAAGTCTTGGGAGAATGCACTTTTAGAGGGGCAAATGGATACCAAATTGGAAAATTCCACTTGGGTTGGAAAGTAGACATCCAGACCTTTCCAACGAGATATTGTGAGCTCAATTTGGATGTCGGGAAGTGCCCCAAAATCAGGTGGAAAGGCGTGCGGCGCATAGGGCTCAAGCGCGCGACGCATCAGGGTTTTTGGCGTAATTTTCATCTTCAGCTCAGGAAACGAAGCCAGTTTGACCAGTTTTGACTTGTGATGGGATTTTTCACCCTTCTTGATGTAATTAATGGATATTTATGTTGACTTGACACTTATTTACCTATTCTAGATGATTCATTCATAAAATAGCAAAAATTTAATGAATGAATTGGTTTCCTAGCTTATAGAGGCAAGTTGTTTTGACTGCCTAGATTGTAGTGCTTTGTTTAGAATTGGTTGAAACAGCTCCTAGGATGATGAGATCGACCCCTAGAGGCAAGGGAATATGTTAGCTTGCCTATATTATGTATTTTCTTAGTCATTTTCAGGGTTGGACTCTTGGGAATAGCTTGATACACTATTGTACATATTTTATCTGCATTTTTGGCAAAGGAGAGACCAGAGTTTTGCAGCACTGTTTGGGATTCATGTGGCCTTATGTGTTGATGGTGTGTTTCTCTCAGTACTTGTAAGTTGTGTATGTGTACCACTTTCCTTATTTAATCTTCTGCAATTAAACAAATGAAGTCTTAAGGTAGAATCCATAAATTTGCTATGCTCTGCCTTTAAATTTGTTTAATTTTCCATGTTTTCTTCAGTTAAAGGAGAATCCTTGAGACTTCCTTGCTCTCCTTAGATCCTCACCTGTCAGGTCTATTCATTCAATCATTTTAAAGGCATCAAAACAATCGCCTATCTTGCCCCAAGTAGACCTCTGCAAAAGTTGTGCCTCATCCCCGCACCCAAAATTGCCTTTCCCTTGAATTCAACAAAACTTCAAAAACTCAATTCCATAGTCCTTGTACTTCATACCTAGCCTAAAATTAGTCATCAATTCAGTCATCTCGAGCTTCTTTGATTACCTTTTGCCGATATTGACCGGAGAGAGCCCTCTCCTATCCTCGTAGCGCTAGCTACGAGGCTGAGCTTGGTTTGATGTTGCCTCGAGTTTTGCCTTCCTCAGCCTGAGGCAAATTCGAATGCTAACACAGTCCATATTTCCAGTGACAAAGGGAAGGATGTTGAGGATGACGAAATCTTTAAGAGGTATCTTGTTTTGTCACAATTTCAAGATGTGTTTCGAGTAGATATTTCAAAGTTGCAACCTCATAAGTAAGTGGATTTATCTATTGAGTTGGTACCAAGAGTAGCACTATCATCTAAGGCAACTTACAGGATGAGCACTCCAGTGATGGTGGAATTGAGGCTGCAACTTAAGGAAATTCTTGATAAGGGTTACATTGGGCCAAGTGTATTGCCTTGGGGTGCACCAGTGTTGTTTGTGAAGAAGAAGGATGGTACTCTTAGGTTGTGCATTGATTATAAGCAATTGAAAAATGTGACTAGAAAGAATAGGTATCCTTCGTTGTGGATTGACATTTACTTGATCAGTTGAGGGAGAAACATTGTTTTCGAAGATTGATCTAAGATTAGGACATCATCAATTTCACGTCAAAAAGGAAGATATTTACAATACCACATTTCATACCATGTATGGGTATTATGAGTTTGTGGTGGTTCCTTTTGGTTTTACTAATGCTCCAGCTACTTTCATGTGTTTGATGAACAATGTGTTTCATCCTTATCTAGACAAGTTTGTGATATTGTTCATCGATAATATATTCATATATTCTAAGAATGAGAAAGAGCATCTAGAGCACCTGGCAACAATATTGATATTGTTGAGAGAACATCAGTTGTATTCCAATCTTAGCAAGTGCATTTTATTTCATACTGAAGTTAATTACTTGGCGCATGTTATTTCCAAGGAAGGTATAGTAGTGGACCCAGAAAATATTAGAGCTATCATGTAGTGGCCAAATCCTAGAAATGTGGATGAGGTTTGATCATTCATGGGACTGACAAGTTATTATAGGAGTTTCATTAGGAAATTCTCACGAATTTCCTATCCTCTTACATATTTGTAGCGAAAAGTAAATAAGTTTGAATGGACTGAGGAGTGTGCCTCTAGTTTGAGCAGTTGAAGAATTTTCTTATAAATGCTCTGGTTTTGAAGATTGCATACCATAATAATTAGATTTTGGTATGTATATATGCTTGCAAGAGAGGACTTGGTAGAGTCATGTTGCATGAAGGACATGTGATATGCTATGAGTCAAGGAATTTAAATGAGCATGAGAAAAACTATGTGACTCATGATCTTGACTTGGCATCTATCATTCATGCATTGGAAATGTGGAGACATTATCTTCTTGGAAAAAATTTCATTTTGATAAGTGATCATAGTGGGTTGAGGTACTTGTTTGACCAAACTAATATGAATTCCAAGCAAGCTAGATGGTTCGCTACCCTCATTGAGTTTGACTTTGAGATTAGATACATTATGGGTAAGGAGATTAGTGTTGAAGATGCTCTCAGTAGGAGACTGTAAGTGAATCACACTGCAGTAGTGAGTTCTTATGGGGCACATTTGCAGGAGCATATCTTGCAGGTAGGACAAAATGATGACAGGTATCAATGGCTGAGGCACAAGTTGCAACAATAGGATGAAGGTGACAGGGATGAGGAGTATCACCTCACGATAGATGACTTGATGGGATTCAGAAATAGGATGTATGTTTCAAACAACAATGAGCTCAAGAAGGTTATCTTGAGAGATTTTCATGTCAAGTTGTATTTAGGTCACTCAGGATATCAAAAGACTCTAATAGGAGTTAAGAAGTTCTATCATTGGCCTAACTTGAAGAAATAAGTGGTTGTGTTTGTTGTGATATGCCTAGATTATCAGCAAGTGAAAGTTGAGTGTCAATACCTAGTTGGTTTATTATAGCCTATTCCAATTCTAGAATGGAAATGGGAGGTAATTTCCATGGATTTCATTACAAGTTTTCTGATGACATTGAGACAACATGATTCCATCATGGTTGTGGTTAAAAAGTTGAGTAAGTTAACTCACTTCATTACAATGAAATCTAATAATTCAGCTATCGAGGTAGCTCATATCTTCATCGGGGAGATAATGAGATTACATGGTGTTCCCAAGAAGATCATACTAAACAAATATGTTGAGCTCACTTCCAAGTTTTGGAAGGGGTTACTTGCAAATTTCGGGACAGATTTGGCCTTCATTACAACTTATCATCCGTAGACAAATGGACAAACAAAGAGGGTTAACAAGATTCTTGAGGACATAAGGAGGATGTATGTCATGCATCAACAACGGAAGTGGGAGGAGTATCTTCCACTAGTGGATTTTGCATATAATAATAGTTATTAGGAATCCTTGAGGATGAGTCCATTTGATGCTCTTTATGGGAAAAGTTGTAATACTCTTATCAACTGAAGTGATCCAATGAACAAGGTTCTGATTGGACCGAATATGTTAGATGATATAGAATAGGATATGTAGGTTATTAGAAGGAATTGAAAGGAAACATAGGATATGTAGAAGAGTTATGCAGATTAGCATAGACCATTCAAGGAGTTTTAGGTTGGGGAGCATGTGTACTTGCACATCAAACGCATGAGGAGCTCCTTGAGGATAAGGTCATGTGCCAAGTTGGAAAATCAGTATTGTGGGACTTTTTTTATCCTTGAGAGGATTCGGCAAGTGACCTACCTAATTGCAATTCCACCAACAATTAAAGTCCATGATGTTTTCCATGTTTCATTGCTTAAGAGATATGTACAGGATGTTGATCATGTGATTTATTGGTTTGTATTGCATGTGGAACCAGAGGGAGAATTCCAACTAGAAACTTAGTGCATTTTGCAGCAGAAAACACTCATGCTCCAAAACTGAGTAATCAAGCAAGTTAAAGTGCAGTGGAAGCACTTTGGGTCCAATGAATCTACATGGGAGATAGTTTATTAGATGCAGGATATGTATCCTTCTTTATTTTCTGGTTGAATAGATGAGTTTGATTTATGTGTTTGGGTTCATATTTATGCATACGCGTATTGTATATAGTGAATTGAGTTTTATTATAAAGCTCCAATAAGCAGTTTGTTGTGAATATTTCATTGAGTTGTGTTATAAAGCTCCAATAAGAAGTATGTGGTAAATAATACATTGAGTTGTGTCATAAAAAAATGGCTCATGTGAAACCCATGCAAAACCCTTTCCACATTTTAGATTTTGAGTGGACGAAGGAGGTCAAAAATGGGGTGTTCATATTCGATGGGATGGGCAATGTTTTCCCAGCCAACTCCATAGAGGGGACATGTTCAGTGTAATTACAACTACAACACTTGTATATATATTAAATTGGGAGAAGCCCAATATTAAAGATGGCTATTTGACTTTGTAATAAGGTAACTGGTAGATATAGTGACTCAACATTAATATCTTATCTAAATGAACTTAAATCATGTATTTTAACACCTACCAATTTATGAGAGTGAAAAATTAAGGGAAATTTAGGTATGCACAAAAAAGGATAATTTTCTAAAATGGGTCCCGACACAAGGTCATGATAGATACCATGTACAAAATTTTCAAAGGATGATTTTTGGCGGGGAAAAGGACATCAGAGATCCTAAAAGGGAGCAACATCAATTCTAAAACACAACACCAATGTTGAAACACCTTGGAGGTAAAACTAAAGACGATCCTTAAAAATGTATCGAAAGGTAACAACATGAGGCCTATGGAGGTTGAAAGATCCAACTAAAAAGTATGGCCAAAACTTTGAAGAAAAGGGTCAAATAACCTCAAAGAACATAGTTTAATTTTGAAAGAAAAGAGGATTGGCTATAGAGACATAAGGATAACAAGCATTGACAACTACCACATAAATGTTCCAAAAAATATTGGAATTGATTAAGAACTAAAACAAAGACTTCAACCAATAAAATTACAATAAAACCTAAAAAGATTAAAAACTCAAAAAAAAAAATATTACCAAACTCTAAAGATCACCAAATAACTTTTAATTACAATGTCATAAAAAATCCACATATCAAAGATCCACATAGGAAGTTCAAATTACCACGCATGACTAAATACAAAAAATAAAAAGGAAAAATTAGCAACCAATTCAAGGTACTTGTCTACATAATTTTGTGACACCTTCTCTAAACTCAAAGGGATGATAATATTGATCTCCTTTAGCAACAACAGTGGTCATAAAACAAACGGTCCATTAGAGAAATTTTGAGGTCTAAAATGGGCATCCTAAGGAATATTATAAAATAATAGTGGAAAAAATAAAATAATGTTTTATTACATCATCAAAATTTCGAGGAAGAAAAAAAAAACTAATTTTTCAACTTATCTCCCTACAAGTTTACTCAAGCAGGAGAAATCATGTTTCTTCATGTATTTCTCATTTTTTGTGTAGTGGGGTCCATCGAAATTATCCAACATGAGTAATACTTGGATGAGGAATTAAATTCCATATCCAACGGGTGCTCCCACTTGAACTTTGAGTAAACCCATAGGGAGATGAGTTGAAAACACGAGTTGAAAAAGTAGTTTTTTTTTAATCTTTTTTACTCCAAAGATTGTGAATCATCCCCCATGGTTAACATCATCATCTTGAACCCTATTGGTACTTATAAATTTTATTTTAGTTGTACATTTTTTTTTTAGGCTCATTTTCGACCTCAAAATTTCTCTAATGAAGGGTTGAATCCCTCATCAACCCATTTAATCCAATTTGTGGTATCCTAGTGAAAAAATATGACTTAGGAACCACTTTATGCAACAATATCAATTAGTTTTTAAACTTCAATCTCCTTAGAAAAAACAAACTTCAAAGAAAAATAAGAAAACCCATTCTTGCCAATGCAATAAAAGCCATTGAAGGCTATGTTGAATCAACCATCGTGTTTCATGAACTACCAAAATTTTTCCTCACAAGGGGAAAACTTAGTGAAGCCATTATTGTCATAGATGGCATTCTTAGGGAACAAAAGTTGAATATATTGATTTGCAAGAGAGGGCACAACAATTAAGGGAAATACAATGGTGTGAGAGGCCCATAAAAAAAGAGATGCACCCTCAAGAAAAAAGTAGGAAAAAAAGCAAACAACAACCCTAAAGTTGGAGCCTCTACCAATGCCACATTAGAGTGACGACCATGGCACCGTGACACTGTCCATATAGAAAAATACCAAAAACTCAACAATATTAATGAGGAACATGACAAGGGGAGTCAGATTGAGGTTGTAAAACACAGGGTCAAGGCTATAATATTGTTCAAGGTAATAATTAATTGAAAAAGCCTAAGTGAAGGAGAAAGCTCTATGTCCCACTCTCTGAGACCATGTAGTAAAAAAAGGAGCACCAACTAGTATCATACACAAGCTTGAACTTCATACACAAAACATTATAGGATAAGAGAAAGAAAAAGAACACTATGGTACCATGTAGTAAAACAAGGAGCACTACCTAGGGACATACACAAGACTGTGTAGGAGTGTATAAACAGCCAAGGAATAGATTGCAAAACCTAAAATAACTTTTAAAAAGAGATAAAAATTGAATATCACCTCATTTCTTGTGTGAAAATATTTTTACAACAATCTAATTTGAAAGTGCAATGGAAGCCTCTTGGATAGCTAGAAGATAATTCTTACAACATAGTAGAAAAGAATGCTCGATAAGATTACAAGTTTTAAAGCTTATTCATTGGAACTCTAACAAACCCCAATATGTGAAACATAGGGAGGAGATAAATAATGGTCCTAACAACAAGCCATACTTAAGTACCCATGTACAACCTATCATAAACCAAGAAAAGGATAAAACCCATAATAAAAAACTACCCCCTCTCCCCCAAAAGAGAGTAAAAAAAAAGAAGGAGAGAAATTAGGAGGTGAAGGAAGGAGGATTCAACTTGGCCCCCCAAGGAAAACTTCCTTCACTCCATGCATTAGTTGTAATTGAAGAAACCTTGGTGATGCCAAGGAATTTGTGAAAATATTTGCTACTTTCTCTTCAATAGGTACATTTTCTATGCTAAGAATGTTATCGTGGATAAGTTGGTGAATTAAGTGCATATGGATCTAAACATATTTGATTCTTTGATGCTCCACAATATTTATAGAAATATGTATTACACTCTTATTATCACACCACATAATAGTAGGTTTATATTGTCAAATTCCAATCTCAATCAATAATTGTCACAACCAAAGAACTCCTTGACTAGTGAGAACTGTAGCTTGATACTCAACTTCCACCATAGATAATGCAATCACTGATTTTTTTGTAATACCAAGCAATGGAAGTAGAACCAAGACATAAAAAAAACTAAAGGTGGAAATCCAATCATTAATTGATCTAGCCCATTTAGAATTTATGAAACCCGCAAGCTCAAGAGTATCAACAATATATTGAAAGCCAAAATTCGAAGTTCCCTAAATATATCTGAAAAATAAACTTTGTTGTTTTCTAGTGACCTTGATGAGGTTCCTGGGAAAATCGAGGAACCAACCCTACTACATAAGTAATGTCATATAGGGCGTGAGTCAAATCAAGCAAACTGCCAACCAGTTTTTGATACAATGTAGGATCCACCTATGGTGAGGTGCGACTAGTGGTAAGAGTAATATGTCACTGAAAGGGAGAAAACACAGGCTTCAAACTAGCCATGCTAAAGTGCTGAAGTAAATCAAGGGCATATTTTTTCTAGAATATGGTGATCCCTTGTGAATGAACTTGTAGTTCAAAAATGTAATGTAGCAGACCAAGGTCTTTCATAGATTATTGTCCCATCAATGCTTCCTTAATATCCTGAATCATAGATGATGAACTCCTTGTGATGATCAAATCATCCACATGGAGAACTAAAATCATATCTATGAGTGTAAACTATAGGATCATAATGATAAAAATTAAACCCTAAAGTAATTTAAAAACTATCCATCTTCTCATACCAAGCTCTGGGAGCTTGTTTGATACCATACAAGGAATGTTGAAGCCTATAAAGATGTGAAGGATCCTGCAAAAAACCAAGGGTTTCTCTATGTAAATATCTTCAAGTACATTTCCATGCAAAAGAGAACTTTTGATATCCATCTAATAAACTTACAAGCCTTAGGAGGCAGCTAGAGAAAGCAAAAAATGTATAGAATCCATCTTGGCAACAAGGGAAAAATCCTTGGAATAATTAATTCCTTTAACCTATGAAAATCAATTGGCCACAAGGAGTGCCTTATGTTTGTAAACAAATCCATCTAAAACATATTTCATTCTAGAGACCCACTTACAATAGACTAACATGTTGAAAATGGCAACAAGAAATGCTAAAAATAGCATTGCTATAAATAACATTTCAGGATATACTCCAACTCTGTTGGAAATAGCAAAAAATAGATATGCTAAAACTAGCATTTCATGATAGATTCCAATTTTAGTTATTCCTTGAATTAAAATTGAGAATTGAAATTCGAATTTGGTCTTACTAGTTGTTTGAAAAATAATTAATTAATTCATCTTGAGTTAAATAGTTGGAGAAAATCAAACATGAAGTCTATGTGAAGACATGCAACAATTATCCCTTTGATTGAGGAAGTTATCCCTTAATTAAGGAGATAAGTATGAGTTGTATTTGAGTTGTAATTAGTTAGCTCAGTTAACTTAGTTAAGTCCAGTTAAATTAGTTCCAAACAATTGGAGGAACTAATTGTGAGTTCAGTCAGTTAATGCATGCATGCATGCAACTAGTGTTCTCCAGATAACTGAATATTCTCTAATAAATAACTCATGCATGTTAGTTCAGAGAAAGACCCAGTTGAGATTAAAGATAGGGACATTGTACTATCAGTTGGAGGAATTTTCCTATATAGGAAACTCATCCATGTAGAAGGAATTATCTCCTTTAGGATTACGCAGTTATTTCAGAGGTCAGGGTTGTGTGTGAGGTGAGAATCACACAGGTTGCAGTTGGAGGACCCAGGAGAAACTACGCAAGGAAATATGAGGCTTGGTGGACTGAAGGAAAGCATATGTGTTGTCTATTTTGTCTATGAGCAGTAGTGAGGGATTACACTGAGAGCTAGATAGCTTGTGAGCTAAAGCTTTGTGTAATCCTGAGATATTTCCACTTGTATGATAATACATATATCGAGGTTTTTAGCTAAGGCTTTCCCCAGATTATTCTTCTGTGTTTCATGTGTATGATTTCTTCTTCTCTGTTATATGTGTTCCTATTGATCTTGCTCAAATTGATTAAGCTTCCGCAAAGTTTGATAGTAGAAGTAGATCAAGTATTTTGCTTTAGTATATTGCATTATCAGGTGATCTACGGTGAAATTTTTACATAACATACCTTTAGAAGAGGAGAAATATCCCAAGTATGTTTCTTCATCAAAGAAGAATACTTTTCTATCCTAGTAGCTTCCCACTTAGGTATTCCAATAGCATCAAAAATTGTTGTGGATCTTCTGAAATGGAATGAATCAAAAGAGAGATTCCTCTTGATTGTGATTGATTTGAGGAAAGATAATTCAAATCAATTGCCTCACAGCCATATCTATCCTGTTACTTTCTATTATGAAGGCTCCTCCTCAAATTTTGGTCTTGAACACATTGCTCCTGATTTGAAACTTAAATTTTGGATAGTAATAGTGGTTATTTTCTTCTCGCCGAGGACGTTTAGCAAACATTTCTTCATCTTGTAGATCTACGAAACCATGACAATGCTTAGAACCATTATCAACAATAGAAGTTGAGTAATAAAGATTAAACGATCCTAGATTACTGGTCTTATCAAAATGAAATCTCTTCAAAACAACACTCTTCCTTAGAGGAAGGGTCAAAGATCCTATAGGTCTTCATGTCCTCATAATTTCTAACAAATATCAATTTTTGACTTTTCTTTTCCATGAATTTGCACATTTCATCTGGAATTAATGCCCAAGTAGGACTACAATTGCGTAATATTCATATATATGCATCCAAAAAAAGTATCACATAATTTTTAGTGTTATAATAATGATTGGTAAAAAAATTATTTACTAACTTAAACATGATAAATTCTTGTAGTAATGTGTTTCTAGAAGAGAAAATTCTTGTATTCATTTCATAAATCTATATATATATATATATATATGATTTATCAGTATGTAAATGTACATGCAAGGGTTAGCAAATAATGGAGTTTGTGCACTTTGGATAAATATTTTATACACCACTAAAACTATAGAGCTCTAATGTAGAATATTGGTTTCATGGGATTTAGATAATTTTTTCCATGGAATTTAATTCCTCTCAATTTTGTTGAAATTTTTTCCTAGATTTATTTGTAGAACTTTAATAAGTTTTTCAAATTTATCACTAATGACCAATGAATTAGGGAAGTTTTTTAGGTTTTATAGTCAAAAAAATTTAGATTTCGCCAATGACTAATGAAATCATCAACACTTTCGAATATAGCATGGGGGTTTTGTTCCCACATAAGTTTAATTGTCACATGGTTTATAATATAATAATAAATTGATGTATATATGTATTTATAATATATGGAAGATTACTATAAATATATAAATATAATTTTTTTAAAGGTTAAATTTAAGAACCCAATATTATAATTAAGTGTGAAATAATTTAATTAAAGCCAACATATGACATGGTAGGTCCAAGTGGCCATGGTTCCAACCTAAAACCAATCCTAGGATAACACATGGACCTCGGGTGTTTGCCACATGTTAGCTATAGAGTAAATATGACATGACACCAAGTATGAAATCTTCAAATGGCCATAACTTGGTGATCCAAGCCCGATTTTTGATAAAATTTATATTAGTAAATATATCTTGATGAGTTGAAGGTGATGGTGTAATAAAAAATGAGGTTTGTGATAAGTAAGAAAAATGAAAAATTTATAACCCCACCTCATGGAAACCCTTGAGGTCGGGTGTGGTGTGGGTGTTACAGTGTGGTATCAGAGTTAGTAATGGTATTGATGAAGGAAAGTTTTAGTACCATAAACCCTCAATAAGGTACAAAATGGAATAGGCTTTTTACAATAAGAGGAAGGGGGAGGTCCATAATGATTAACATAAGGATTGGTACCATATAAAGTTGGAGGGGCACTAGCTATATTAAGTTGGTTTTAGAGATATGTTCAAGTCATTGACTATATGAGAGGTCCCTAGTTTTTTTTACTCAAAATATTGAGGATGAGTAGCAAGAAGTACAACTATGGATACATATAATAAATGGGAATACATTAGATCGAATTAGTGTGCCTTAGAGATTGTTTCCTTTTCTGTCTGAAGCATAGTGGTAGCCACATCTTTGGGAATCAAAGAAAATAAATATTTTATAAAACAGTTTAGGAATAGTTTATTGTGGACTTGGATTTTACACATACTGTGTTATCCTCACCAATAGTACAGATGTGGATTTTCAAAAATTTGAAAGGATCTCAAGTCCCAAGACATGACACACTAGGAGTTGGAAATACCTGAGGTAAGATTTGCAAGTGATGCGAATGTGGAATGGGTATTTGATGTCTCATCAAAGTACTATTTTATTGCTAATCTGGTCAAGATTAACTGAAAAAGTCTTAATCAAATAAAATATTTCATAATATTTTTTATGAATAGTGTAAATGGAAATACATGACATGGTTTCCAAGATAATCATCAAGTTTAAATTCAAATTTTGGAATATTTGAACTTAAGCCATGCTAAGAAACATTGTGTAACATGGGATCATTGGTCAAAATTTTCAAATTGGGTAGATTAAGGGATGCTAAAAATGACATATTGGCATTCTAGATCAAATTTAGCTATCGGTTGGGATTTGGTTGAGGGTTAGGAATTAGGATATTCCCAGTAATTGCATTTGATTGGGAACTCTATTGAGTAATCGTAATAGGACTAACTAATAAGCATTATCCATGTACAATTAATCCTAAAACATAAGCACTAAGAGGTGAGTGTGGGTAGATATGGAAAGTGACCTAGCAAGACCAAAAACAACTCCCAATAATGGTGGGAAACCTTGTAAGCATTGAGAATGGAAAGGTCCTAGTGGATCCCTGATCATGTTTGACTTGAGGTATATTTGTGAAGAGTCATGGGGACTACAAAATATGTTCATAAATATAGGCTACTCAAAGGAAATAGTTACCTGAAACAAAGAAACATAATAGTGTATTATTTATAATTTGTCACTAATACCAAGGATTTGAAAACATGAGCATGATGGAAAAATACCTAGTGTCCTTACTCTAAAATTGTAAATGGAACTTCCAAAAGTTTCAATAGTGGGGAATCGATCCAATAATACAAATTAGTGAAGCTTAAAAGGATGATTATAATGAGGGATATTAGGGCACATTTTAGAGTGGCTAATTAACTTCCCAACAACCATTAAAAATCACTTATAGGTGCAATCAAATCCCATGATCATTACCTTAGGTAGATTCCCTAAGATTTGGTCACTAGTCTGATTTTGTTAATGTGGGTAGAGATATTATAAGTTTTCAACAATGTAATCATATGCTAAGGACCTCAAAAGAGTTGGGTGACTCAAGCATATCGTGTAGGAACAACCAAATCTTAACCATTGACGTTTCACAATCATCCCTTTACTGTTAAACACATACATGGAGGAGGTAGAATATGAATGATAAACATTGAGTTGCATATATTATTGACACGATATACATTTATATTATATTGGAGTGGCCATTGGATTCCATATTCCAAGGTCTCTTGGACTCTGGTGGCTGTTCACATTCCACAACAACCCATAGAGGATTAGTTGTCCAACATTCCCCCCCTTAATCTGAAGGGGTATGTATGAGTCCAAGAAGAGAGTTGTAATAAAAAATGTGCAAAAATGCATGGAAACACTAGACTGAATATGCTCTCTGAAATGTTGGTATAAGGGGGGTGGTTTAAGGATAACCACCAACACTGGAATGCTTAGTGCAGTTTCCAAAACTCTTCCAAATCTGGCATGAAGCTGAGGTCTTCTACTAGAGTAAGTACTCCTCGTGTTTTGAAGAGGGAAACCATCAACCTTGAAAGGGAGGTCTCACCCTGCATAAAAAGGGAGAACCTCAACCAAAAAACGGAGGTCTCAACCTGTGATGGTTTAAGGATGACCAACAACTCTGGAATGCTTAATGCAATTCCTGGAACTCTTCCAAAACTAGAAAGAAGATGAAGTCTTCTACTAGAGGAAGTGTCCCCAATTCTTTGAAGGGAAGTCTTAACCCCGCATAGATGGTTTAAGGCTAACCACCAACCAATGGCATGCTCAAGGGCATTTATGCCTGTAGCTAGAACTTTGAATCTGGTATGGCAGGCTGTGGCTCAAGCTCACTAAATGTGGCTTTGAAGCTTGTATATGACCATCATTCCCCCCGTGAGATACAAGGTGAGAAGATGGAAAAAACTCAATTGTAAGACTTTTCAATACTCAAGAACAAATCTTGTTGTATGAGCGAAATATCTTCTTGGTTGTTGAAGCCCATTGCTAAGAAGCGATCCATCCAAGTTGTATTTTTGTTCTTGCAGGAAGCTTGCTTCTGAAGCATATGTGTGAAGAATGAGTACGCTGATCACAATGCTTGCACAGATGAAGATAAAAATAATGATCTTTCATATCGCCAACTCAATCATAGTGTTTGCATTTAACACTTTTGGTTCCGAATGTGGAGGAGCATAATCTGGAACAGGTGAAGGTGAACTATCATGAAGGAATCCAACACTCTGAAACTGGATGGGCTTTGAGTGATATGGAATGTGAAAGGAAACCTCCTTATCATATCCAATACCTTTTATGTGGTTGTTATGGACAAGCTCTTCCCAAGGTCTAATGATTGGTTTCGAAAGCATATGTTGAATTTCTACTTCTACATTCAACTCTGCTCTTGAGATGGGTACTGCATCTGAATTAATATTAATCTCATTGATATGATTAATTTTTGGTAGCTGATGGGAGTCTGTCTTAATTTTCTGAATAGAAACAGATTCAAAATGATGACTCCATTGTTGTAATTATGTTTGTTGTAGCTAAGATTCAAGCTACAAAAATTCAATGTTTCCTTTTGCATTTTGTAAAGAAGTTTGAATATAGGATAGAGTGTCCCTATTGATTTGGACCACTCATCAATACTGGAATAAATTAGAGTATTTAGCAACTCTAATGCATCATCAAGGTTAGCCATTTTCTCCAAACTTATAAATAATATCTTAAGCTAGAAATTGCACAAAACCCTCTCTTTTTTTTAAAGTAGCTACAACTTACAACCTTTTTTTTGAAAGGCTTCTCTACACACTCTTCAATGAATCTTGATATGCTATGAAATTCAACTCATTATATAGTGCAATCGAATAATATATATACCAATACAGTCTTCAAAGCATATGACAACACTAGCATATGACAATGAATGATTGTTCAACTATATGAATGAAACACCAACGCATAGGAATATGTGTCAATGCATAGGTCACAGACATTCGAACCTGCTTGCCATACTTTGGATGGATGTTTGAATAATTTTTTGTAAATGTTGTAGACAACACCCTACAAGCTTTGTCTCAAGTATTCTCTTCCTATAGATATTACCAAAAGATCCCCCATAGTTGTTCCTTTCGCACGCTTTGTACAATATTTAATATAACATTTGGAACAATATAAAAGCACTTCGTAAACCAATGGGGCTCTAAAATCACTCCGTAAACCACTAAGGCTCTAAAATCGCTCTGTACACCATCGAGGCGATTCATTCACAATCAACCCAAAGCTTAAGCTTCGTTAAATGTACAACCCTTCAAAGAACTTTCAAATATACCTATGATGGTGATCAGAGATTTTATACTTGGGCTGAGGCAGAAGTATCATGTGCATGAATATGTTTTTTTGTGCTTCTCATAGTCAATTTAATCATTTTCACGCTCACAGATGCTCAAACGTCCCCAAATTTCAATGTTTTGGGAGTGATAATGGTCTCTGGAGCTCTAATAACTTGGAAATTTACAGGAGGCAATATTCAAAATGAATCCAACCACTTCACAGATAGAAATTTTGTTCTATTCAATGGCATTTGGGCTACCCCTTGATCTGAAATTGATCTAAGACAAACAATTAAGGTATTACAGACTCATGTTCATGGATGTGCCTATGTTATTTTATGCAACGGATCGATAAGATTGCGAAATACACAGGTAATGAAGTAGTTAAAGGAAACATAATAGGCAAACATATAAACACAACAAGTTTAATAAGGACTTCACCCAATACTCCTGGGCTATGTCTCCTAGTCCAACCTTTAATGGTGGCCTCTCTATTATGTTTTCAAGCAGATTTTTTACAATAGTGAGCTCAATTTGAGTCTCACAAAACAGATATAAATCAGCAAGACTGTACTTGGATCCCCCAAGTCTCTGGAGTACATAGACTCTCATTACTGACCCTCGACCTCTACTGGTCACAGTAGTATGAGCCAAAACTGAGACTCATACATGACAAGCATCACAGAGGAGTGCGCTTGAACCTCTCAAGCCTTCTCTGGAGCACACAGACTCTCTAACTCCCTCTGTCTCTATCTTGAATCTTTCGTGATGCTGCCTTTGCTTCTACGGGTCAGCTCAAGTTCTCGTCTCTACTTTCCACTCTTAGCTTCTCTACTTCTAACTTACTACTTGTTGCTCTCTCTGTCAGTTTGTGGCTTTAAAGCCAATCTGCTTCCTGACTATTCGTTTCCGCTTCCCGGCTTTCTAGTTCCCCTACCTATGTCCATTTGAATCCCTCTATCCTACGTAATTTAGCCACTGTATAACATCTCACAGGGAGGTGGCCACTTTCATAACAGATTAGTGTTAGTTCTCTTGGACATATTCGAAACGACCGTTTATTCCATTAACTCCAAGAATGCCCACAAAACACGACCTTCTGCCAACGCATCATCCACATCGGACTTCAAATCCTATACAACTCTGCCTGTTAACCTCGTCAAATCTGGTCATCCATCGGAACACGTCTTCGCCGTTGATCTGGAGCCTCCAAATCCTACGGTCATTGTCCATATCGGGCAGATAAGTAACATGATGTTTATCCATCCGATGTGAGCGGTTTTCTCTCTCTTCCACCGGATGCGTGGCAACCATTGTATGGCATCGGGCGGGACTCGGTTGAAACCGCTTACCACTCGAAGCCCTTTTGATATCCTGCCGGTTTTTGTGGGACCCCACTTCTAACGGAATCGGAATGATATCTGTTGCATTTTATGATTTTTCGGGTCTGGGTGCTTGCGACCTTTCCTTCTTTGAGGGCTTTTCCCTATGATATGTGATATGCAATTAGCGACTTGTCGCTAATTGCATATCAGAAACTACCCTCGTTTCTCGAAATGGCCTCTGGATTTGCTAATTTTGCGATAGCGCGCATTACCATGGTCCGATAGTCTACGCGCTTAACCGACAGTCTTCATTGCTCCACGCTGATCACAAATTGCAACTATTACGAGGATATCTCTGATAAGCTTGATCTTTATAAGATTTTGAAACTTTGGCATGATTTTTTAAAGAGTTCATGAAAACTTAGAGAGTGTTCTAGGATCCAATTTGGATCACAGCCTTCCCACTGAAAAAGCTTTTGGACCACCAAAAGTTGGTTTTTAAGCATCAATCAAGTGAGGATATAGATTCCTCGCTTGCCCAATTTCTATCCTTCTTGCACTACTTGGTTTTGATCCTTTGAGTCCAACCCTGAGGTACTCAACATCCCCTTTGCGCGTAGTTCTCACCTTCTTGTCCAGAATTGCATATTCCTGCAATTAATTGAGATATTCAGGCAACAGATCATCAATAGAAGGCAATTGACTCTGCTCTTTGGGATCTTCAATCAATGAAGGTTCAAACAGTCTCAAGATTTCTGCGTTAACTACTGAATAGATGTGTATGTAAGCTGGCAAATCAAGGCGAAAAGCATTCTCACCGATTTTCTCAAGCACCTTGAAAGGTCCATACCTTATCGGCTTCAGCTTCTTACCTTCACCTTATATTCTGTCTTTGCTGATATATAGCCAGACTTGATCACCAACTTGGAAACTATGCTCAATCTGATACTTATCATGCCTTGCCTTGTACTTGGCTTGGCTCTTTTCCAGCTGTTCCTGTACTGCCTGGTGAATTTCTTGGATTTGTTCAATGAACTTGGTTTCCTTGTCCACGTCATTGTGTCCATCAACCGCTATGTCTTTACCAAAGACAAAATCCAAGGGAGACCTTGGTGTAAAACCAAAACAGGTCTCAAAAGGAGATCTGTGTGTAGAAGAATGTTTAGCTCGGTTGTAAGCATGTTGCACATAACACAAATGTCCATCCCAAAGCTTGGGATGCTTGCTGCAATAACCTCTGAGAAACTGGATGACTATCCTGTTGACCACCTCTGTTTGGCCATCTGTTTTCAGATGAAAAGTTGTGCTCTTCTTTAGTCTAGTGTCCATCAATTCCCACAAACTTGACCAAAATTTCTAAACAAATTGGGAATCTCGATCAGATACAATGGAAGTGGGTAATCCAAAATGAACCCATACATGCTGAAAGAACAAATTTGTTGTTTTTTCAGCTGTAATCTGTTTGTTTTAGGGTATTAAAATACACATTTTGTTGAACCTGTCCACAATAACATATAAATAGTCATGAGCTTTTCTAGATTTAGGCAGTCCCCCAACGAAATCCATGGAAACACTTTCCCAAGGATGAGAAGGAACTGGTAGTGGAGTGTACAAGCCTAGTTTTCTATTGTTGGGCTTGCTGGTAGCACACATGGTACACCCTCTTACATATCTAGAAACTGTTTCATTCATTTTTGGCCAATAACAAAATCTTTGTAGTTGTGCCATTGTTTTACTTACACCAAAGTGGCCTGATATTAGAGAAGTGTGTGCTTCTCGAATTATCTTTATTCTTTCGATTTGAGGAATGCATAACTTTCCAAAATGATACAAGAGTTGGTCTTTAACATGATAATCTAATTCTTCTACTTGTTTTCCATGACTTAAAGTTGCATATACATCTTTAAAATCTATATCTTGAGCATATTGTTCATTGTAGCTTTCATGAAATACTGAATTATGCTTAAGTATAGTAGATGCATTTATGATTGGTCTGGACAGCATATCTGCAACTTTATTGTGTATGCCCTTTTTATATCTGATGAAAATATGAAACGGTTGTAGAAAACCCATCCACCTATAGTGTCTTGATTACTGCAACTTAGTTTGCGAGTGTAAATATTGAAGTGGTTGATGATCAGTATGTATAACTGTCTCTTTTCCCATTAGATAATGTTTCCACTTTTTCACACTCTACACTAATGCATACAATTCTTTATCATATGTGGGATAATTAACTAATGTAGAATTAAATGTCTCGGAATGATAACATATGGGTTTACCGTGCTGCATCAACATTGCTCCCATGGCATAGTCACTGGCATTTATTTCAATCTCAAAGGGTATTTGAAGATTGGGCAGTGCTAGTACTGGTTCTATACTAATCTTTTATTTTAAGGTGTCAAAGGCTTTCTATTGTTTGCCTCGCCACTGAAACACCTTGTTCAATCCTATTAAATCATGTAAGGGAGCTGCAATCAGGGAAAAGTTAGAAATAATTTTCCAATATTGTGCCACTCCTATGAAGCTTTTGACTTCTGTAGCAGATTTGGGTTTAGGCCAGTTTACAATGACTACAACCTTAGAGGGATCTATCTTCAATTCACCACCCCCTACAATATGACCCAAATAATTCAAAGATGTTTTTCCAAATTCACATTTTGATAGCTTAACATAAAGATTTTCTCTTTTCAAAGCATCTAGAGTCCGCTTTACATGCTTCAAATGTTCTTCCCATGTTTTACTAAATATAAGAATTTCATCTAGATATACAATGACAAAATCATCAGTAAAAGGCCTGAGTACATCATTCATTACTCTCATGAAAGTAGCAAGAGCATTAGTTAAGCCAAAAGGCATGATTAACCACTCGTACAATCCCTGCTTTGTTTTGAAAGCAGTCTTCCATGCATCTTGCTCTGCAACTCTGACCTAATGGTAGCCACTATGCAAGTCCAACTTGGAAAAATAAACAGCTTCTTTTAATTGATCTAATAGATCATCTATGCAAGGAAGGGGATAACGATTTTTTATCTTTATCTTATTCAGTGCTTGGTAATCAATGCACATTCTCCATTAGCCATCTTTCTTTCTCACCAAGACAATTGGAGACCCATGTGGTGATGTGCTAGGTCTTATGAACCCTTTCTCGAGCAGCTCCTGTACCTGCTTCTTGATTTTTTCATTCTCTAAAGCAGATAACATGTACATTCCAATGTTAAGCAATGGAGCATCTTGTTGCAAATCAATATCATGTACTATTTCCTTTTTTGGTGGTAGACCTTTAGGTTCTTGAAATAGTATATCATATTTTGAAACAACCTTTTCTAAATCAGCTTGTTGTTTAGCATTGCAGCCTTCAAATACATTGGTTTTATCAGGTTTATTTTCCTTTACAACCATCAGTAAAAATTGTTTGCATGAATTTACAATTATTTTCATCTACCCTGAGTTGCATCTTCTCTTCAACCTCTCAATGCTGACTGGGATCCCATCCATTCATATCCTGGCAATGCTGGTTGTCTGGGCATCTCCTAGCAATGTCTTAAGGCCCATCCAAAGAGGCTCTATGTTGTCCTTACATCCGATCATCCAATGCTAGTAAGCGTAAATTCAATACCAATTGCAGGTTATGGGACAAAGATACAAATTTAAAGGCTCATCTACCGACGGAGATAGTGAACATTTGATGAATCAAATATAAATTTGATTATTGTCTTGAGTTTATGAGCTCTTCCAATATATTTGATTCCATCTTTAACGAGTTGATACTTTTTTTTAGCTCTATAGAAAATGGATTTCCTATCATACAAGTAAGGACTTCCTAAAACAATTCCACATATATCCAAGGGAAAAATATCTAACTCAACCTCATCTACAAATGCTGACCCAAAAGAAAACCTAAGTTTACATTGTCTAGTCACTTGTAGCTTTGCTTTATCACATAACCAACCCAATGGATATGGCTTCTTGTGAGGTGTGGTTAGTAATCCCAAATTCTTTACAATTGCTTCAGAAATTAAGTTTACTTGTGATCCACTATCAAACAAAGTATCGATATTTTGATGCTTGGAAATAACTCTAATATGAAAAATATCATGTTTTTTCCTCTCATTTTCTTCATTATTAGTAGATTGTGCAGAATTACTAGTAGATGCTTCAGAAATTTTACCTTTTATACTTATGGTTGTGATTGTTGTTTCATCTCCTGAGTCTGACCCCAAATCCTTCTGAATAGTTGTAGCTGTCTTCTTCTTTTTTCCATCGTACTTCTTGGTCCTTAGCTCCGGATGCAGAATCCAACAATGTTCATCATCATGCCCATCCTATGAGTGCAAGAAGGCTTGTTCTTTTGTACAACATTTGTCTTCCTCTCTTTCCATTTCTGCTTTCTCTTTTCCTTGTTCTTGCTTGCAGTGGGTTTTGATGATCCCCCAACTTCTGGGTTCACATTCTTGCCTCTAGCCTCTAGATGTGTAGCCTAAATAGATACCTCATCTATGTTAGTAGGGTTAAACATGAGAATGGTGTGCTTTAAATAGCTGTGTAGACAACCTATATACTTCAGCAGAGTTTCAGGTGAGTCTAAAGAAATTCCTAGAATCAAAGATCTTTTTCTAAATTCTTGGGTGTAACTTTGTACACTTTTCCCTTTCAATTGGCGAAGAGTTTGCCAACTCATCATAGCTTGCTGCATGTAAGCTAGTGGATAGAATTGTTTTTTAATTGCATAAACAAATTCACTCGAGACACAAAGAATTTTATCATGCTTCTTCATGTCAGCTTGTGTTCTGCCTTCCCACCATACCAAGGCAGTTCCTCCAAGGCGTAGGCTAGCCAATTGAATCTTACTTCTGTCTAAATCAATTCTCTGCACCCTCCAATATACATCAATCTGTCTAATCCAATTATCCAGCTTCTCTGCATTCAACTCTCCATCATATATTGGCAAATCAAATTTAACATCTAATTTAATTAAAGGTGCCTTCTTCCTTTTATTTTCAGGACTATCAGGAGGTGTGGGAATTTTTTCTTATTTCCCTTTGCCTTTAGAATGGTCATTTAGGAGAGATTCTTCTACTCCTTTGTCATGCTGGGAAGTTGAAGAATCTTCACTTCGACCTTTGTTAAATTCTCTATACATTTCCTCTACCATGGCTCTCATGGTCATGAAACTGTCCATGAACTAGGAGTCTGATTCCAAGGGACTTTCTTCTGCCATTTTCCTCTTAGGATATACTCTTCCAATTTTTGGGTTAGCTTCAACCAACTCTCCTTCTCCTAATTTGAGCTTTGTCCTAGTTAGCATTCAACAAAAAGATCCAGTACAAGCTTGTCTAACCTTAGTAACCTAGATGCTCTGATACCACTTGATCTGAAATTGATCTAAGACAAACAATTAAGGTATTATAGACTCATGTGCATGGATGTGCCTATGTTATTTAATGCAACGGATCGATAAGATTGTGAAATACACAGGCAATGAAGAAATTAAAGAAAACATAACAGGGAAACATATAAACACAACAAGTTTAATAAGGAGTTCACCCAATACTCCTGGGCTACGTCTCCTGGTCCAGCCTCCAATGGTGGCCTCTCTATTATGTTTTCAAGCAGTGTTTTTACAATATTGAGCTCAATTTGAGTCTCACAAAACAGATATAAATCAGCAAGACTGTACTTGGATCCCCCAAGTCTCTAGAGTACACAAACTCTCCTTACTAACCCTCAACGTCTATTGGTCACAGTAGTATGAGCCCAAACTGAGACTCATACATGACAGGCATCACAGAGGAGTGCGCTTGAACCTCTCAAGCCTTCTCTGGAGCACACAGACTCTCTAACTCCCTCTGTCTTTGTCTTAACTCTGGCTCAATGTTGCCTTTGCTTCTGCAGGTCAGCTCAGCTTCTTGTCTCTTCTTTCCACTCTTAGCTTCTCTACTTCTAACTTACTGCTTGTTGCTCTCTCTGTCAGTTTGTGGCTTTAACGCCAATTTGCTTCCTTATTGTTCATTTCCACTTCCCGGCTTTCCGGTTCCCTTGCCTCTATCCGTTTGAATCCCTTTGTCCTGCGTAATTCAGCCACTGTATAACGCCTCACAGAGAGGTGGCCACCTATTTCATAATGGATGAGTGTTAGTTCTCTTGGACATATTCGAAACGACTGTTTATTCTGTTAACTCCAAGAATGCCTGCGAAACATGACCTTCTGCCAACGCATCGTCCACATCTGTTACACTAAAAAATGTCACCTTGACTACTTACAGTTAGTATGGCTCAAATCAACAGTCATGCTACCCTCTTAGGCAAGTCTTTAGGCCTCTGTTATCCATCTCAAACTCAAAGAAGAGAGAAAGTCTTGTAAAAACTATGTTTATCTCTGGGGTCGCAGGTTCTCTCTAGCCTTACCTGCGGGGACGCAGGTCATGTTCACAAAAACTGCGTCCATGGACGCTCTGTATGTTAAAGGACAGGTGCATCCTTCTGTAAAAGGCAAAATGCGCAAGTTTTATCTTGAAAAAGTTACTTGTGGTTACTTCTAGAACATTCTAGAGGTCGGTTTGATGAAATGGATGCGCCTCCAGTTGGTTCATGTATCTCTATTAAGAGGGGACTTATCCCATCAATAAGGGAGCTATCCCACCCATAGAGGGGGATGATCCCATTGATAGTGGACCTGAATAACCTCTTTACAGCACTATAAATAAAGGCATTGAGCCAGAAGGAGAGGAGGTTGGAGCTATACATTTTCTTTGGGTAAATGCTGCAGGATTTAGGTCTTCCATTAGAACCTTTGTGAGGAGAGATTGTCTTTACATGATTCTACTTGGAAGTGGGTGAGCTTTGTCAAAGTAGAGGAAAACACTTGATGGACCCTGGGAGGAACTTGCACAACACCAAGGCCAGGTTGTAAGAGTTTCTTTGTTTCGTTATTAATACAAACTGGTTTATTTTTCTCAATAGCTTGTGTTAATGAGTTATTTCATGTGTTCCTTGGTCTGCATGTTGAATCTATGTTTTATTATATGAAATACAAGTGCTCGGTAATTGTTTGATTGTTTGTGGTTGCAGGAATTGACTTGAAGGAAGAGCTCATCCGGATTGGCAAGAACGGACTACAACAACAGCGTTTTGGAATAAGGTAATCCTAAACACTTGTACTTTTCATGTTGTAAAAGGTAGATTTAGAGAAAGATCACTCCATTTTGTCTTGTTTGTCGCTAGCGAGTTTATACTCCTAGGGAGGTCAGTTGTGTCAGCCCAAATGACTTTTTCCGCCACGACAAATTGGCGACCATACTGGGGAATCCATTAATGAGAGAGTCTTTTCCTTTATATGAACTTTGCTTTGAGAAAATCATTTTTATTTTCTGGTTTTTGACTGTGAGAATTAGTATTTGGGTGGCTTAGCTTTAGATTTAGTTAGTTTCGGTTTTTCTTTCTTTTTCCAGAAGGACGCACCCTCTTAGTCTGCACAGTTCGTCCTTGGACGCGCTGTTGCCGTCTGCACAGAGCGGGGCCGCACCTGTGACAACGGGTGGCCTGCGTCTTCCTGTAAAAGTTAAGAAAATTCCATTTTGCTTTAAATTGCTTTTAGATTTTGGTTTTTCTTAGTGTTTTCTGCCCAGATCCTTTAGTACCCTGTCAAGAATTCTCACCTGAACTGGTTTTGTGAGCTTTGAGTGTTTTAGTGGATTTCAACGAAGTTTAGAC
Source organism: Pinus tabuliformis (assembly GCA_031772625.1). Lineage (NCBI taxonomy): Eukaryota > Viridiplantae > Streptophyta > Pinopsida > Pinales > Pinaceae > Pinus > Pinus tabuliformis. Next base: position 1,170,489,327 of record CM062807.1, read on the forward strand.
CTAGGGTTTGATTTTTGCATAGGTTCTGTAGTGACTTTGAGCGTGGAAAGTTGTCCAGCCTTAGATCTCTCTGGTTAGTCAACCTTCTTAGAAGTCGGGCCTGTCGTAAAGTCTCCTTCTTTGAGCAACTTGCCATTTAAGTTGTTTTGGGTCAAATTTCGAATTGCTTGTTTATAAAGTATTGATTTCCATTTTACAAAAAGAACAAAAAGATTAGAATTTTGTTTTGACTAGTTTTTGGTTCTGCAATAAGCTAGTCCTTGATTTGATTGTGATCAAGTAAAACACCTTAGAATAATCATTGTTAGTTTTGACCTTGTTAGAATTGCTTAGAATAAATTTGCCTTTAGTTTGCTTATGAGTGGATTTTCATAGATTTTGATAGTTGTTAAAGATTGCTTTTTGGTTATATTAGTTTTATTTGCTTTATTAAAAGAAAAATACAAAAACATCTTCTTTAAAAAGTCTTGTTTCAAGTAGCTTTTTGTTTTTCAAAGAAGAAAAGAGTTTTTTCGTGCATGTAAAGAGAAGTTATGTTTTTATGTTTGGAAAAGAAAATCGAATTGTTTCTTTGATTGTCTTCAATTAAGAAGTTGCGTTTATAAAGATTGCATTCTCTCAACTTTTTAGTTAAAACAATTCATCGAAAAAGCAAAGTAGTGGATAAATCATCCTAGGTGCATTTTGTAGTGGTTTTCGAGTCGAGTCAACACACCACTAGTTTCACTTCCATCACCTTTTGACTTAAAGAACAACCTTAAAAGTAACGCTTAAATTAAAATTGAACTAGTAACTTTTATTTTTTAGGGTTCTGAAGCACCAACATAGCTTAGGCTAGGGTCTTGGAGTAGGTGAGTACTTAACTCTCCAAGACTATAAAACCAAACAGTTAGTCTATCTTGAGTAGAATAAATCCAATTGTTTCAGTTACATTCTGGGAAAGCTCCTCTTAAAGGAGAAGCACGAGCTCGTGTCCGAACCAGTGAGGGGATCATTCCTCCCTCGTTGGGAACGACGCCAGACAGTACGTATTAAAAACGGTAAACCTCGGATTAACCATTGTCGAGGAGCCAGGGGTCACTTATCGGTAAACCTTGGATTACTGTCAAGGAGCCGGTAAGGGGATTGAGCTTGTTACTCTGCCCTTGCGTGCTGTCGGAGTTTAGACTGTTCCCCCAGGTGTAATTGTTGTGATTGGTAACCTTAGTGGCCATAATATCTAGGATTCTACCCAAGGTGACGGTGGAGGGAAGGTCCCACTGTACCTGGAGCAGACGTCGGCTATACTCACTTGGATTTTCTGGGGGGTACGCTTCACTTCGAGACGGTTAAAGTGGAGGTACTTGGTCCAGTCTATTCATTAAGCAGGTTGTCGGCGTAACTGTTCCACCCGCCATTTCTGTACTGAATCCTGCGAGGTTGGACCTAATCACCAACTAGCGCTTTTGGTCCGGAAGATACTGTTTGTGTGTGCTTTGACACTCTAGATTATTTAGGCGTGTGCTTCAAATTTGTTTGGTTCTTTAGAAGACTTAGGTGGTTTGATTTGAAATTTTTTACTTTGTTTTCGTGTGTTGTAGTTAAAAATCATTAATTGTGGCGGAATTACCGAGACGGTCCCGTCGAATTGGGGGCCTGTCTCCTGAAGTTGTTTCTGTGGCCGAATTGTTGAGAAGATCCCGTGAACTCAGGGGTTCACCTCCTCGAGACGACCCCAGTAATTTAGAAGGTTTAAAGGTCCTTGTAGGTTCACCTAGAGACAGTAGAGTAGGTTCACCTGAAGAAGGAGAATCTTCCTTGGTAGTCCATCCAGATTACCAAAGTTTAGAAACAGGTTACAATCCCGAAGCTGTTACAGTTTCCGAGCTTGCTGGTAGTTTTTCATCTGCCAGTGAAACAGGCGAAGAACCTGAAATTTCCGAACCTGTTACTCCAACTCCTAGTGTTCCTGATTCACCAAGAATAGAAAGAATTATCACCGAAAATCTTCCTGTTGGGTTAATTGCTATAGAAGAACTTGTTCCAGAGGAAGAAATAGGCGTTTCTGATTCTGAAGATATAATTACCCTTGATCTAAGGGAGCGTGAATCCATCTTTTACAGTCCTCCTAGAAGTGAACCTTGGTACCTTGCTTTAACCAATTTTTTAGACAACTCAGTAGGTTTTTCTACACCTCGTACTCCTTTTCCACCCGGAGGAATTCATAATCCTGTAAATATGTCTGGTCAGTCATCTGTGTTTACGCAAAGTCCTGAATCATTTTTACATGGTGGTCCTTCTGTTCCTACTGGGTATCAATCACTTTCTGGTACCTTTGCGGGAGCATCTCCTCAACCCGTTGATCATGGGTTATTAGTTGGAAACAGTGGTAATGTACCATTGAGTATAGGTGATGTTTATATGATGTCAGGTTCAACTCCCGTTAACCAACCTCAAGGTGGCCAATTACCGCCTGGGGGGCAACCTTCGTTAATGCCTGGGGGGCAACCTCAAGGTACTTCATTCGTGTCTGGGGGGCAACCTCAAGGGTATCAACCCCAAGGGTATCAACCCCAGCCTCAATATGTACCCCAAAGTCAACCTCAGTATCAATATCAACCTCAAGGATGGCAACCTCAAGGATGGCAACCTCAAGGGTATCAACCCCAAGGGTATCAACCTCAAGGATACCAACCTCAAGGTCAAGGTCAACCCCAGTATTCGTATTTACCTCAAGGTTATCAACCTACGGGTCAATACCCTGGTCAAAGTTATCAACCACCTCAAGGGCAATCATATGGGACTGCACCTTACAGTTATCAACCCTATCCTCAATACGGCTATGGATCTCAGTATCCTCAACCTGTTACGAGTCAATACCCTGGAATGTTAACATGGGATCCGTCACAGGGTCAACAGATGTTGCAACCAAGTATACAGTCGGTACCTCAAGCAGGACAACCTGTAGTTCCTGGTCCACCCCAGCAACCGCAACCTGTCCAGTCAAGTGTTCAGACCCCTGTAACTTCGGTAGTTACTCAGCCGCCAATTGCACCTGGTACTCCACCTCACACGGCTGCAGCAACTACCGCTTCATCTACCATGCTTACTTCTGGAGTATCGGCAGCTCCGGTTTCTACTGTCCCTGTAACCACTCCTCAGACATCTGTACCGTTGTCTGGACCTACGGTCCAAACCACAGTCCAGATGCCTGTAGGCCACCTGGTACAAGTACGGTTGTTACTACTCAACCTCAATTTGTTCAACCTCCGTACCAGGGACAGTATCAACCTGGGCAAGCTGCCCAACAACCGGCTTACCAGTATCAACCGTATCCTGGGTACACTTATCAACAACCTCAACAACCCCAGTACGGTCCGGTTAATCCTGGTTTTCCAGGAGGATATAATATCCCCAATGCGATTCCTGTTCCTAGTTATCCTGGATATCCTCCTCCTGGGGCTGGTATTGTGACTCAGAATTTTAGAGATCCTAACCGGCAGTTACCTTTTATTGCAACTTTAGATTTACCCGACTTGACGCGCCTAACGAACGATCCAATTCAATATCTTCAGTTCTGGCCGCCAATGCCAAATAAGTTGCCCAGCGATATACCCAAGTTCGAAGGTAAGTCTGGAGAGGATCCGTCCAATCACGTGATGACTTACCACCTCTGGTGTGCATCAAATTCCATCTCAGATGATTCCATCCGCTTACGTCTTTTCCAGCGTACACTCATTGGTCTCGCAGCCAAGTGGTACATTGAGTTGCCACGGGCCTCTTTTTACAACTTTAGCCAGTTAGCTACCTCGTTCTTAACTCATTTTCAGTTACCAGTCAGATACGATAATGGTACAGAATTATTAACTTCGCTAAAACAATCGACATCCACGTACATTTCTGATCACATCCATGAGTGGAGACGTCGAAGGAGATTAGTGAAAGTTTTTATCCCGGACCAAATCTTAGCTGAATGGTTTGTCAAATCATTATTACCAAGAATTACTGAAGATGTAGCTAAGGCCGGAGTAGTTACTGAGGAGCAAGTCATTGCTCAAGCACAATACCTTGACTTAGTTTATACTCAGTCGGGTACGTTACACGAGAAAATTCCGGATCTTCCCAAGTCAAACCAAATCGCTGCTGCTCCTTCGGGATCTCATGCCGCTGATGGTATGATTGGTATCGTGACTACGAAGAGCAAGAAGAAGTCTTCCAAGGCTTCAACTACTCCAATTATCACTTTGCCTGATTCTCCGACAGGAGAGTCTTCTCCTGAACTCACCGCCGACATTCACGCCGTAGAGTCATCTACGGCCAAACCAAAAAACGGTGGAAAGAAGAAAGGAAAGAAGAAGGCCAAAGCAGACAAGGCTCCAAAGGAGAAAACAGAAAAATCGGAAACCAATGACGAAAAGCGCAAACCTCGTTATCCTTGTCTCATTTGTGAAGAAGATCATTTTACGAGAGACTGCCCTCATCGGGCCGAGGTAGTGAAAATAGTTAAAGGTTCTCCCACTCCTGCTGTGTTAAAAAATCCATTTCCAGAGCAGGAGAATAAGATGATAGGTTCTTCTTCGAATGCCAGTGAAGAACCCATTTTGATGATGTCTCATGTCAGGATTGCGACTCGATCGCAAGATTATGGTAGTAAGGCTCCTGTTGATGGTAAAGAAGCAGAATCTTCTCACTCTAACCCATCAACCTCAACTCCTGGTTCCGATCCACTACAGATCGAAAAACCTAACCCAGACTTAGTGATTAAGCCGCCCGCCAAGGGTGTACTTCGAAGGTCTGCTTTCAATCCACATGCGAGAGCAGCCCAGAATTACAACATTGTTGAAGACTTAGCTGTTTCACCTTCAGCAATGTCGGCACTCGAAGTGCTGCAATCATGTCCAGCGCAACGAAAATTGCTTTTGTCGGCTATTGGAGCTGTCGATGTTCAGGACCCGAACCTAATGATCTTTGATCTAGAAAATAGTACACCACGTCTCCCCCATCAAATGGCTTTCCAAATCCCAGTGATAGTCAAAAACAGGCCTATTCATCGGACTGTGATTGATGAGGGAGCTTCTACGTGTATTATGTCGATTCAATGTTGGAGATCGCTTGGTTCTCCTTCGTTGAACCAATCCCCCACCATCCTTAAGGCCTTTGATGGCCGTGGGTTCCGTCCGTTTGGTATTCTACAAGAATTGCCTATAGGGGTCGAAGGTAAAACCGTTAGTCTGGATGTGGAAGTGGTTGATGCCCCTCTAGACTACAACCTTCTTTTGGGTCGAAGTTGGTCATATGCTATGACAGCGGTCGTTTCATCGGTCTTCAGAGTCATTAAGTTTCCACATAACGGTAAGATCGTGACTATTGATCAGCTGACATACTTTTCATCCGACCCATCCTCTTCAGAAACTATCCAACATGTTGGTAAAACGACAATCCCTTATAAGGACATTGGTGTAGGTTTAGTTAAGGATTCCGGTTTACTGGGAACTTTTCCTCTCCCTCCACTCAATGTAGATCCTTCATTTGCAACAATTCATATGATCACGTCAGAAAACATTATTCATGATGATCCTTGGTATGTTCCCTCTGACTCTGAGCTAGATTCACTCGGTGATGTTATGCCGTTGAGTCCGTATGAAATTGCTTATGAAGCTCTTATGTCTTTTACCGATTTTCATTCAACCGAAACCGACCAAATGAATGTGGTCAGTGAAGAGTCACTTTTCACCTCACCTTTAGAACGGATAACGTTTCCCGAAGAAGTGTCATCTGACGAACGACTTCGCGAAATCCTAAGTGTAGATGATCTACCATGGGAAGATCTCCATCACAGATCTTCGTTTTTACCTAAGGGCGATGCATTTGAAAATGATTTTTCATCTATCTTTACCGCTGAATATGTCAAAGACGCTCAGGATCCAACGAAACATTCTGATTCAGAGCTGAATTTAGGGAATATTTCTCGTACTATTCCCATTGATATATCAGTGAAGCCCGGAATTAAGGAGAACATTCATATAGGTGCCGCATGTACTGAAGAAGAAATCCAAACTTACAAGGCCCTATTCCAAGAATTCCGCGACGTGTTTGCCTGGTCCTACGAAGAAATGCCAGGAATCGATCCTGCCATTGTTGTTCATGAAATCAAAACCTACCCGGATGCTAAACCCATTCGGCAACGGTTGCGTCAGATTCACCCTCGAAAAGCAGCTGCAATTAAAGCAGAAGTCGAAAAGCTGTTGAAAGCAGGTTTCATTTATCCGATCCCGTTAACGGATTGGGTATCGAATATTGTTCCCGTCAATAAAAAACAAGGAACAATAAGAATCTGTATCGACTATAGGGATATCAATCGAGCTTGTCCAAAAGACAACTATCCTACGCCTTATATCGATCAAATAATTGATGATTGTGCCGGAAGTGAGATGTTTTCCTTCATGGATGGTTTCTCAGGCTATAATCAAATCAATATTCTACCTGCCGACCAACCAAAAACGGCATTCATTTGTCCATGGGGGACATTTGCTTATTGCAAATTACCTTTTGGGCTTAAGAATGCCGGCGCTACTTTTCAACGGGCCATGTCTTATGCATTTCATGACATCAAGCACATTGTGCAACCCTATCTCGATGATTTGCCTGCTCATTCTTTACACCGAGCTGATCACCTTGTCCATTTACGAGCAATCTTTATGAGGTGTAGGCATTATCGAATTCGGTTGAATCCCCACAAGTGTGTTTTCTGTATAGAAACAGGTCGATTGCTGGGATTTGTTGTTTCCAAAGCCGGCATTCGCGTCGATCCCTCGAAAGTCGAGGCTATCATCCAATTGCCTCCTCCTTCGAGTTTGCGCCAACTCCAAAGTTTGCAAGGGAAAGCGAACTTTTTACGCCGATTCATCCCTAACTACGCCGAGGTCACTAAAGGTTTTACACGGTTGTTGAAACAGAACGTACAATTCTTTTGGGACGAGATTGCCCAACAATCTTTTGATGCATTAAAACACGCGTTGACCCATGCACCGTTATTGCATCCTCCCAACTACAACCAGGACTACTTCTTATACCTCGCAGCTTCGCATTCCACCATTGGAATGGTGTTAGTTCAAGAAGATGAATTCAAGGCAGAGCATGTGATATATTACCTTAGCAGAACCTTAAATCCAACTGAGTTAAAATATTCACATGTGGAGAAATTGGCCCTGGCAGCCGTTCAAGCTGTCCAGCGTTTTCGTCACTACATTCTTCTCCGCAAAACTACTGTTATTTCGGATTGCAACCCTATGATTTATATCTTGACAAAACAACTGCTAGGGGGCAAGTACTCTAAATGGATCGTCATCCTGCAAGAGTTCGACTTGGAGTTTGAGAAGTCCAAGTCTAAGAAATCTTTAGTCTTCGCGGAATTGATGTGTGATTTCCCGAGTGCTGACACAGAGACTGTGGCAGAGGAGTCCATTGCGGACGAATCTTTGTTTCTTATTAGCACTGTAGATCCGTGGTATGGGGATATAATCATCTATCTCCAAACCCAAACCTTTCGGCCTGAAGCTTCCAAGGAAGACCGTCGAAAAATTCGGTTTCAATCCCAGCAATACAGAATTATTGGAGATACACTTTATCGCCTGGGGGCAGACTTAGTTTTTCGACGTTGTTTAACTCACGACGAGGCTGAGAGAGTTTTGAATGATTGTCACTCTGGAGCATGTGGCGGTCATATGTCTGGGTATGCCACAGCTCAGAAGGTGTTGCGCGCTGGCTATTTCTGGCCGTCTATGTTTAAAGATTGTATCCTTGCCGTCAGAAAATGCCACAACTGTCAAGTGTTTGATCGAAAGATGCGCGCTCCACCTGCTCCTCTCCACCCTATAATTGCCGCTGGTCCATTCGCCAAATGGGGTATTGACTTTATTACTTGTAACCCTCACTCGGCCGGGGGGCATGCGTATATCATCCTCGCGGTTGATTATTTTACTAAGTGGGCCGAGGCGATGCCTACATTCGACGCAAGCGGCAAGACAGCTGCAGTTTTCGTATTCAATCATATCATAACTAGGTTTGGTGTCCCACAAGCAATCATTACTGACCATGGGAGCCATTTTCGAAATGTCATGATGACTGAGCTTACAAGCCAGCTTGGTTTGCGCCACGATAGCTCTACACCTTATTATCCGCAAGCCAACGGTTTGGTTGAGTCAATCAACAAAGTTCTAGTCATCATGATTCGACGGATCATTGGTATCCATCGAACGAATTGGCATAACATGTTATTTTCGGCGCTATGGGCATATCGAACTTCAGTGAAAAATTCAACAGGTTTCACCCCTTTCCAGCTAGTTTATGGCTTAGAAGCTGTGTTACCTATTGAATGCGAAATCCCATCACTTCAAATGGCTGTCGAATTACTTCCAGCTACTTCCGAAGAGGAGAAACGGTTGTTATACTTGGCTAAATTAGATGAGACTCGACGTGACGCTACTTTAGCTATCGAGACTCACGCAAAACGAATGAAAGCTCAGTACGATAAAAATGTAACTCCTCGAAGTTTTTCGGAAGGAGACCTAGTACTATTATATGATCAAGCTAACGATAAGCTAGGTGCCGGAAAATTCGTTCCCATGTGGCATGGGCCCTACATTGTAAAGCGAAAGCTAGCAAAAGGGGCTTATGAGTTAGTTGATTTTGATGGGGACTCTTTGGGTAAACCCAGAAATGGACTTTACCTAAAGAGGTATTATGCTTAAAATGATGGATGGAGAAATTTTTAGATAGGTTAGATTTTCTTTCTAGCTAGCAAGTGTGTTAGTTTAGTCAGTGTGCTTAGCTTAGCGAGTGTGGTTTTTCGTCATTATTCTGGCTTATCTTGGTTTTACTCTTGATATTGTAGATGTCGACGCCTCTCCAAACATACATTGGATTTGCTGATGGTGCTTGTCGTAGTACACGGAATATCTCTTCCGCAGCTTGGGTTATCTATTCACCCTCTGACGAGTTAGTTTCTATGCATGGGGTAAGCCTCGGTCAAACAACGAATAACATTGCAGAATACAGTGCAGTGGTTGAATTATTATCCGAATCTATTTCATTTGGAATTCGACGTTTGATTGTGAGGTTAGATTCTGAACTTGTTGTATTACAGCTTAATAGAGTTTATGCCATTAGAAATCCTGTGTTGTTAAGGTTGTTTTTGAGAGTGCGTCTCTTGGAACGTGAATTTGATTACATTGAATATCAACATATTCCAAGGTCCCTGAATACATTAGCAGATGCAATTGCTTCTCGAGTGTTGGACAGACATTTATAATAATCATGCAAGTAAATTTAAAGACATTTCATCATACATGTTAAACAAGATAAGCCGGTAATAGTGATATATATAGATAGAAGTGTGTCCAAAAAATATATACATCGTCTTCGATCATAGGTTCAAAACACCTTATGATCGGCAAAATGATAGTACAAAAAGTCAAAAATGTCACATGTGACTACAAAAGTGACTAGTCAATCACTGGTGGTGCTCTCTGTACGACACCACTGCGCGGGCTACCTTACGCAGAAATCTCCTAAACGGTCCAGGGACTGCAACTACAAAACGCTGAAGCCTGATAGGAATGTCGTCCATAGTAGTCTCAGGTATGTCTACCGTGAGACGATCTAGATCATGCTCCAACTCAGCTAGTACGTCTGCAGCTGCGTCCTGTGGGGCCGGTGCCGGTGCAGCTGGATGTCGTCTATCATAAGGCCGGAGATTGGCTGGACGCTGTGGGCCAACATCTGCATTTTGAAAATTTTACTATTAGTTTGAGACGATATATATGAAAAATAAAAAATACATAACTAGAAAACTTGTGAAAATAAAAGTACCTCTGTCGTCCCATTGTTCTCCCTGTGGAAGAACCATGTCCGGATCACCTCTGAAATCCATTCCGGCATATGGAAAGTCTTGTATCACAAAAAGCTGGCCCTCTAACCAGTCAAAGTAACTGTCTGAGAATCGAACCACTGCCGCGCCCTCGTCAGGATGCCGGGCCATCACCGCAACCCATCGAATCAGCTTTGGCTGCTGAGGACCCAAATCATCAACAGTGAGTTGCTGAGGGATCAGCATTGGAACTCTCTCCAAGGCAAAGCTCACGACTATAGGCCCATATCCAAAAGTCTTTAGTCGTCCGTTCTTTGCCTTGGTCAGTTGGCTCTTCATATGAGCCGACACAGCTTCACACCAGTTGAAGATGGTGCCTTGGTAACAGTCAACTGCCATCCGCATTTGGGATCCGGAAGCAATGTGTAAAGCGGCCGCGCCGCAAATTCTGGTGACCGTGAACGCAATGACTCTGAGTTCCGGCAGAGCGATGTGTTTTATCTCTACGCCTTTTTTATGGCGAGTCCCGGGTCTGCACCACTCCTCGCGGAGATCATCAAGGGATTGGCCACCCGGCCTGGTCCCCGCAAGATTGAGTTGCTCACCTCTGTTTGGCAAGCCAGTAAGAAAGTATACATCCGAGGGCTCTATCTCGAGCTGGTGCCCTCCTATGTAAAAACATTGATCTTGAACGTTCCATCGCTCAACCAGCCATTCCAAGAATCTTACCTGGCCCCTCATGCCCGGTATGGTCCAATATTTATACAACCCGCATGTTCTTAAGGCATCCAAAGAGGGCTAGTGGTTTATTGCAGCTTCATCTTCATCTACGTGCTCTCTCTCTCTCCAGTCTAACATGATTAATGCCCTGCATATCAAAAAAGACAATTAGAAATTGATTTGAAGAAATTTGGTGGTTTTTTGAGAGAGTTGGGGTTTTCAAATGCGCATTACTCGGAGGACGCACCCCGGCTTTGTAGCACAGGGCGTCCGGACGCAGCTTGCCTGAAGGCGGACTGCGTCCCCCGACCATTTTCCCGTGTGAGAAAAAGTCGGGGGACGCAGGTCACCCGAAGGGCACCTGCGTCCGCCGAGAGGCGCATTTTAAACCCAAAACCCCCCCAAAAAATGAAACAGAGACCTAAAACTTAATTCTAAACGGATAGAAATGCAGAGTAGGATGTGTAAAATACCTGGGTGAAGCGGCGTTCGATTCCGACGGTCAGATTTTCCGCAGCAACCACGGGAAGTTTCTTGTCAAAAGCTCCTTTTTCAACCTCCAAAGTCAAACGGTAAAAATGACATGGTAAAAGGTCTTTTTATAGGTTTTTTGGGTGAATGAGTTCATTTTTTACCATGAAAAGATGTTTTTCGACGTATTTTTGCCTATTTTAAACAGGTATGAGTAATGTGTCGCTTTTGTGCAGGACAAAGGGATTTCGAGGGAAATTGTAATTTTCACAAATAAAAATATCAGAGTCATCTTTTAAGCCCTTTTCTGACTCCTAAAACATGAAAAGATCGCCGAGTGTTTCTTTTACACTCGTTAAAACGGAATTAAAAGACGGTCCCCTTTTAGCTCTTTTCTGACCGTAAAATCAGGAAAAGATTGCCGGGTTTTTGTCGTTTCAAACTCGATAAGGAACTAAAACGACGTGTCTTTGATCGCTTTTTACTTTTCAGGTCAACGACACTATTATGAAAGTACTCCTTGGTCGCAAGATCAAGCGGTTCCCCCAGGTATTATTTTATACTTTTTCGGGCTTGAGGGACACAAATTTACGAAAAAGTTCAACGTGGAGTTTCCTTAAGTTTTTCAGACTCTCTAAAAATGAAAAACGCCGAGTTTCTCCTATACTGGGCTCGTTAAACTTTTACAGTAGAGGACCTGTTCAATTACAAACAGGAACGAACCACTCCTTCCTAGGGTTCGAATTTAAACTAGGTTGGACTCGTCCGAAGGATGAGCTTATAACCAAGCATATGTTATCCTCCTCAAGCTTGTTAAAAATAAAGAGGTACTTGCCAGAAATGGTGGGGGAAAAGAGAGAAGAATGAACCTATTTGTCACCTTTTGTCTCAAAGAAACTTTATTACCACTCTTGAACACGACACTTTTGCATTTCACCTGGGTTGGGAAATCTTTTACCTCACAGTTGACCAAATCACTTTGAAAATCTTTAACCGGGTTCAGGGATCAACTTTGAGTTATTCGTCACCAAACCATCTGTTGTGTCGTTATGTGTTCAAGAGGTCTGCAAGCAAAACTTTCATCTGCAAAATACTTATCATCCATTTGACCATCCCTGAGTCAGTCCTTACAGCAACATTTCTTCAACTTGAACAATGATTTCGTGTTGCAGGCTTGCCTGCAACGAGTCGCTTTCTATCGACATCGACACATTATCTAGAAAGATGACTTAGGAATCGACAGTACCTTGAAGTCTGCATGCATCAATGGCAGGTTTCTCGCCTTTGACGACAGTTTACATCATTGACTTTCGATCAAAGGATTCCGTGAAGTGTTCGACATCAGAACATCTATTCACATTTCACGGGTTGTGCTTGGTACTTTGAGAACCATTGACATTACTGGTGGTCTCTCTCATGCTTGTTAACAGTTCACATCATCAACTGGTAATCAAGTGGTTTCTAACATGTTCGACATCAAATCATTTAATCACATGTTTAGAATCGTACCAATTCGGGAAGTAGAAGTGAAGACCCTGGATCTAGTTTCTACCATCCAGGCTGCGAGGAGTTTTGTATTCATTGTCTATGTAGACTAATCATAAACAGATGGCTGCGTCCATACTGTGTCTACAAAAGTCTATAAAAATGATGTACTGCAAGATCATTCCTGTATCAGAATAGTTAGTCCATTAGTTAAAGTTTTGAATCTGAGTATGGGAATGCCTACCTCAGTGATGATATAATCTTATACATGTATTTTGTGTTGAAAATTGCAGGTTCTAACCAGGTCATCCACAAGTCAATCCTTGAAATGATAAAGCGCTTCACCCTTCCTAGAATTACAAAACACCAATCTATTCCAGGCTTCGCACTTTAGGGGGCAATCTGTTACACTAAAAAATGTCACCTTGACTACTTACAGTTAGTATGGCTCAAATCAACAGTCATGCTACCCTCTTAGGCAAGTCTTTATGCCTCTGTTATCCATCTCAAACTCAAAGAAGAGAGAAAGTCTTGTAAAAACTATGTTTATCTCTGGGGTCGCAGGTTCTCTCTAGCCTTACCTGCGGGGACGCAGGTCATGTTCACAAAAACTGCGTCCATGGACGCTCTGTATGTTAAAGGACAGGTGCGTCCTTCTGTAAAAGGCAAAATGCGCAAGTTTTATCTTGAAAAAGTTACTTGTGGTTACTTCTAGAACATTCTAGAGGTCGGTTTGATGAAATGGATGCGCCTCCAGTTGGTTCATGTATCTCTATTAAGAGGGGACTTATCCCATCAATAAGGGAGCTATCCCACCCATAGAGGGGGATGATCCCATTGATAGTGGACCTGAATAACCTCTTTACAGCACTATAAATAAAGGCATTGAGCCAGAAGGAGAGGAGGTTGGAGCTATACATTTTCTTTGGGTAAATGCTGCAGGATTTAGGTCTTCCATTAGAACCTTTGTGAGGAGAGATTGTCTTTACATGATTCTACTTGGAAGTGGGTGAGCTTTGTCAAAGTAGAGGAAAACACTTGATGGACCCTGGGAGGAACTTGCACAACACCAAGGCCAGGTTGTAAGAGTTTCTTTGTTTCGTTATTAATACAAACTGGTTTATTTTTCTCAATAGCTTGTGTTAATGAGTTATTTCATGTGTTCCTTGGTCTGCATGTTGAATCTATGTTTTATTATATGAAATACAAGTGCTCGGTAATTGTTTGATTGTTTGTGGTTGCAGGAATTGACTTGAAGGAAGAGCTCATCCGGATTGGCAAGAACGGACTACAACAACAGCGTTTTGGAATAAGGTAAGCCTAAACACTTGTACTTTTCATGTTGTAAAAGGTAGATTTAGAGAAAGATCACTCCAATTTGTCTTGTTTGTCGCTAGCGAGTTTATACTCCTAGGGAGGTCAGTTGTGTCAGCCCAAATGACTTTTTCCGCCACGACAACATCGGACTTCAAATCCTATACAACTCTACCTGTTAACCTCATCAAGTCTGGCCATCCATTGGAATGCGTCTCCATCGTTGATCTGGAGCCTCGAAATCCTACGGTCATCGTCCATATTGGGCGGCTAAGTAACATGATGTTTATCCGTCTAATGTGAGTGATTTTCTCTCTCTTCCGCCAAACACATGGCAACCATTGTATGGCATCGGGCGGGACTTGGTTGAAACCGCTTACCGCTTAAAGCCCTTCCGATATCCTATCGGCTTTTGTGGGACCCCACTTCTGACGAAATCGAAACGATATCCATTGCATTTTATGATTTTCCGAGTCCAGGTGTTTGTGGCCTTTCCTTCTTTGAGGGGTTCTCCCTGCAATATGCGTTATGCGATTAGCGACTTGTCACTAATCACATATCATAAACTACCCCTGTTTCTCGAAATGGCCTCTAGATTTGCTAATTTTGTGATAGCGCGCGTTACCATGGGTTGACGGTCTGCGCGCTTGACCGATGCTCCTCATTGCTCCGCGCTGATCACAAACTGCAAATGTTACGAGGATATCTCCGATAAGCTTGATCTTTATAAGATTTTGAAACTTTGGCATGATTTTTTAAAGAGATAATGAAAACTTAGAGAGTGTTCTAGGATCCAATTTGGATCACCCCTTTTGATCATACCCATGGGGCTAACAGGTGAGTTGTTCAGAGCATGGACCTCCTGCTCCCAACGTCTCTACATTTATCTAGTGCTCATCTTTGAAGCGATGGCGAATTTCGTTGGTCAACTATCACTGCTCCGTCTAATCGCAATTTTCGGTGCCACAACAACTTCCATGGTGACCAACAGCAAGACACGTTCTTAATTAATGAATCGATCAGAAGGACTTGGCTCAACACACAAGGATTCAACATATTTCACCAATGCACCAACAGACAACGATGTGGGTATGCAGACTAGAACGTTATGTGTATAAGTGATGCACAAACATCAGGGTCTTCGAGTGGACAGAGCATCAGAAAGCATATTGTTAGAACAGATAGAGCATCAAAAAGGAGTTATTAAGGCAGAGAATGCAACTAAAACATATCTGATAGGATATTCATCAAATGCGAGTTACTAAGACAGAGAATGCAGCAAAAATATAGCTGATAGGATATTCATCAAATGCAGGACTCATAGCCGAACTTTCATGTAAATAGAAATCACAAAATTAGTGACTCAAAATGAAGCAGGGCAAGTGAACGCCACTCTGATACCATGTTAAACACATACATGGCAGAGGCAGAATATGAATGATAAACGTTGAGTTGCATATATTATTGACATAATATACATTTATAGTACATTGGAGTGACCATTGGATTCCATATTCCAAGGTCCCTTGGACTCCAGTGGTTGTTCACATTCCACACTAACCCACAAAGGATTAGGTGTTCAACATTTACCTTGGCCTTTTGGCACACTAATGATGGAATATTTAAGTCCCCTACAAGGGAAACTTCTATATTCCAAATGTAAAATGATAAAGGGGGTTTATTTGGATGTTTACGTTAAAAGCATAATAAAGCTCCTATGACTGGAATGGTGGTCCAATTTTGTTTGTCTTAGGGCGTGAGCGTGTGGTTAATGTGAGTGATCCCATACGTTTGGATTGAAATTTTCAAACACCCTATGATCATTACAATCTCCCTAATTAAGCTATGTGAGAGAGAAACCAAGCACCAAAATGAAACTACAAGAAAGAAAAATAAGCCTAAACAACATGAATATGATGAACCCTTACTTCCTTAATAAAATTGCCTGATGATTGAATTACAACTTGAACTAAAACAATTGAATATTTAAGCTAACTTTACAACAACAACAAAAAAATCACGATTTCCACATTGTAAAGAAGTTCAATACTTGGGGTTTAAAAACTACCCCTTAAAGAACATTATCCATGGTACATGTCAAGACTTAAGAGTCATTGTAATTGAAATAAATCCACTAGCTACTTCAATCCAAACTAAAAATCCATTTTGAAATGAAAAAAGAAACAAACATCCAATTAATGGAAAGAAAATGGACTTGGGAAAACTTGTGAGAAAGGAGCATCATAAAAAATATGACATGAAATCAAAGATAGACTGCAAAAACACCTAAATTCCAATTCCAATCCATGATTAAGAATGATAAAATATTGTTTTTGAATATTTCCGGCAAGAACTGTGTAGTGTGTTCGATTCATCCAACGTTTCAAATGGTTACTCCATCCATATAGCTCTTTGGTCCCTGATGATGGATGTAGTAACCATATGAAACATTGAATGGATCGAAAACACTATACAGTTCTTGTCAGAAATATTCAACAACAATATGAATAACTATGGAAGCCTCAGATTGTTTAATGATATAATAATTATGTTGAGTGTGTTTCCTTTCGAGAATTATTAAAATGGATCATAAGCACGAAAGTTCAACTTATCCAATTTTTTTGTGGTTCTCAACTAGTCATAAGGTGGATGGGGAATTAATATAGGATACTCAACATAAATCTTCTTCATTTGGTTATTCATTTGAAGGAATTTTCAAGATTACTTAATCATATCTCATTTTAGTGTGTTTACTAGAAGTTGAATTACAAAGTTGAGTCACTATCTAAAGAGGAACTTCAAATGATACATAAAACTATATTATTTATGGATTTCGATGACAAACATTTATTTGATGTCAGTCCCTATAGGATATAGGTCTTTCATGTGTATACTAGTTTTTAAGATGTATGTATCAAAAAATTTAAGCTATAACTTAATTTGGGACTATTACAATGAATCATTTTTTATTAGAAAATTATTGGAAAGCTAGATGACAAAAAAGAGGAGAAGAAAAGTTACTGGATATGTTTTGATCATGATCTTAAGAAGTTAGAGATTTTCTAATAATTAATTTTTGACATCAAAGTATCTTTATGAAAAATTATTATATCATGCCATGAGCAAATGAAGAAAACGCTTTTCACTTTAAAATAGAACATTTAAGGCATAGGGATGAAGATGATGAAATTTCTTGGGCTTGCAACAAAATTAGACGTTGTTGATAACTTTTGGAAAACTGTGTATTTGATTCGTTGATGTTACCGACGTTTTGGGTGAACACTTAACCCATCTTCAAGGACAAGAATTTTGATAGAAGATGTGAAGAGTGTTGGACCTAGTTTCTTAGAGAAGGCATGAATATTACCATTAAAGAAGGTTAGATTAAGATTTGCATGAACATAATTGTTAGAAAATGAATATAAGTGTTAGGAAAAGTGAGAATAATGAGCCAAAACGATTAATATTAACTCAAAATGAATAATTTATTAAATTCTAAAATTTTTAAAATTGAATTTAAATGAAATTATGATAAATTATTGAATTCAAATTAAAATATTTACTAATAAAAAAATTCAAATTGGATTCACATTTTAAAATAATAAATTATTGAATTAAAATTAAAATATTAATTATTAAAAAAAAAAAAGTTTAAAGTTGAATTCAAATTAAATTATGATAAATTAATCAGTTCAAATTAAAATATTAATTAATATGAATAAGTCAAAAACTTTTTAAATGCAAATTAATAAATTTAAATTTAAATAAATTAGAGTTAAAACCTTTAGAGAATGAAAAGAAAGTCTAGACGGGGAAATTTAAAAAGCTCAAAGATCAAAACTAAAATATTAAGTTAGATAAGAAATCGATTTAAAAGAATAAGTCAAATTTATATTTTATAGAGATTAATATTAAAATTAAAAATAATATTTTTTGTTTTTAAAATATCTTTATTGTTATTCGAATCGCAATTTATTTGATTATAGGATTAGATTATATATAAGGAATAGTAATTTTTTAATAATTTTTAGTAGAATATAATAATATAACGATAATGAGAATGATATGGGTTAAGAATTTGATAATGAGAATGATACGGGTAAGAGAATTTGATTAAGGAGGGAATATTGAATATAAATGGGAAATAATAAGAATAAGAATGAGAAAGGTGAAGGATTAAATAAGGATTAAAGTTGATTAAATAATGATATTAAGATGGAAGAGAAGAAATAGGAAAATAGAGAAAGACGAAGAAAAGGGAGGGGAACGAGATTTAATAAGGAAACCTTATGTTAGAGGAGCAAGGTTTAGAAATAAGAAATGGATGTTGGACTTCCAAGAATATCTTAACCCGTATCTTTCAAATTATGCACTGTGAAAACACCCATGCCAAAATTAGATGTTTCTATATTGTCAAACATGGATATACAACCTTATAAACACTTGAGGTTTGAAAGATCTATTAGTAGTGGAAGAAATTAAGGAAGGTTAAAGAACCTCCAAAGTGCACTCTAATCCTTTGGATTTTTCTCATCCAAAAGGTTTTAAATTCTGATATACTTTAACAGAGAAATAAAGCAAGTCCAAGCATTTTCATTTGCTTTATAAGTAATGAAAAAACTTCCTTGCATTTATTTAAAGAATACCCTTAGGGTATATGCATAAAGTTGTGTTACATTGTTTGGCAAGAGAGGGCGTGTTTTGGGTGAAAAACAACAACTTGATCGATCCATTTTAAGTGCTCGATCGAGCAATCTTTGAGCCCTCGATCAAGTTGTTTGAGGGCTTAAAGATATTGCTCAATCGAGCATTAAAACAAACCCTCGACTATGCTCGTGTGTAACCCGAGGTTATCTAGGGGCTCGATCGAGCTAGTGGCCTGATAAAGCATATGCTTGATCGAGCCATGTTTTAGAAATTTCATACCAATACAACCTAGGCATGGAATTAAAGAAAGTTGCTTGATCAAGCCTTAAAGCTAGATCAAGATTTTATTTAACCACATTAAGTGCTCGATTGTGGGTTTCTTAAACCCTCAATTGAGTTATCTAAAATTTTATCTCAAGTGCTCAATCGAGCTATTGAGGGCCTGAAAAACATATTTTTAGCTCCACTTCTGTAGATTTCTCTACAACACCATTTTATACCTTGGTTGATTTAGGGCATAATTTGTCATTAAGTGGCACAGTTGATCATATTGGATTCGTGAAAGAATCCTGTCTCCAATGGCATATGAGTTTGACACTTTCAAATTCATATGATATTTTTCATCTAATTTCTTCTAAACATAATGCTTGAATTTTTTTTGGACAGTTTCAAAGGGGATGAATAAAAAATCAATAACATAAAATATACACAACAAAAAAATTTAAAAAATACCACTATCTTTATTTATGGGCCCTCTTAAAAACGTACTCTTGGTTTTTCAATTTATTTAAACAATTGAAAAAAATCTTACATGAACACATATGTCTGCAAAATGTAATTGAAATATTACTTCGCCAACTTTAAAAAATTATAAATAATATAATTTTTCATTAAAAAAAAAAGAAAATGAAAAACTTAATTCTCTCTGTGTAGATCATGTTCATATAGATGTGTTTTAAAATTTACACATTTTGGACTAAGTTATGCTACACAAACACATGCATACCTCTTAAGATGTGGGAAAATTTGTAAGAACAAGCATTTCATTTAATGGAAAATTGATAGGTTATATGACACTAGTTTTTTTTGCAAAAAATATCATTAGGACAACAACATAATTCTCCACAAATTGTCTTTTTGCTCCAAATCAAAATTCACAATGCATATATGAATTTTGAGGGCTTCAATTCTATAAACGAGAAAAAAAATTGAAATTGCATCACCAAATTTGGCCCAAATGTGTAACCCATCTTCATGCATTCAACCCTTACTCAAGATAGTATGAAAAGAGGTTGAACATTTGATCTCACTTCAACATTGGGACAAAGTGCCCTTAGAAGTTTGCTTTAAAGAGCACTTTAATGGATGTGAATTGAAAGAGTATAGAACACTTCCATACTTGATTACTTGGGAAATTTGGTTGGTAAGAAATGTCACGCTTTTGAGCATTTCTAAGCTCTCACTTTGACAATTTCATTAGAAGATTTTTTGCCATTTTCTTTTTATAATCCTAGTATAAAGCTAAAAACCATTCAGGTGACTTGGGAGGAGATTATGAATGAGAATTATGCATAAAGCTTAATTAATAGAGATTTTTAAACACTTTCATAGTTGGAGTTTTGTTTTATTTACTATTGAGGATCAATATTTTGCTAATAAGGAAAGCTTGGTTATGAGTCTAATAACCAAGGTTAACTGAGAGCATTATTCTTCCTATCAAAGTGCACTTTAGAGAAAAAAAATTGTGCAAATACACATATTTGAATACCATTATGATTATTGAATGGATGGACAATGAAATTTAGGTCCATAGTAGTTATGTTTGATAGCTAACATTACATTTTCTGGATATCTCTCTCTCTTTCAAATTATGTTTTAGTGCTATATATAAAGAACTTAACAGTTTTATAGATTCACTATCTAAGGAAACTTTGCACTTAGATGGAGGTTTTCTTGTCTTATATGAATTCACTAAGGGACTTTTGGTTTCTTCAAGGTCTTGTAGCCTTTCAGAATTTTGATCTTATTGACCCTTGACATGTAATATGTCCACTAATGACCACATAGAACTCAAATAGATATTTAAGATTTTGGTACAAGTTATGAAAATGATATTAGTAGTGGGTTTGTAAATCACATAAAACTAATCATATGTTGCATCAACATCTAAGATTGTGTTTTCAATTCATCTTAAAATAGAAAGTAATTTTTGTTTAAAGAAAAGGAGTAATCTTTAAGTGAGACATTTGGAGTTTCTAGTGGACTTTTTGTCATAATCGAATTAAAAAAATTGTGGCCAAATCCTGATTTGTGTTGTTTAAAATAGTTTTGACTGCATATATGGATTCAACACCCTCAAAAACCCTTGGGGCAATTCAATTTTGAAGAAAATTGTGGCCAAACACTGATTTGTGTTGTTTAAACTAGTTTTGACTGCATATATGGATTCAACACCCTCAAAAACCCCTTGGGCACTTCGATTTTGAAGAATTCACCCGTCAAACTTGTGATATCAATGAATCCTTGTCTAATTCTAGACAAATTAGATCAGCAAATGCACTGGAAAACTTTCTAAAAAGTCACACTTAAAGACTACTCGTTTCATAATAATAATAATATAATATAAATATATTATATCATGCTTAATTTATTTTTTATTTTCTATTAATATTGGTGAGAGGATTTTTCATATATATATATATATATATAGAATGTGAAAAGTAAATAAACAATATTTAAAAGAATATTAATTTAAGAAGACATGAATTGTGTTTTATTAAATCAATCAAAATTAGCATAAGTATATAAATTAAATGGTTGGTAAATGTTGATAGGTATCGATCCATGATAACCATCAATAGATCCACCTTGACACACTCACTTTGCCAAAATTAAAAATGTCAAGAAATTAACTAAATTATATCTTTATTTTAAATCATTATTGTTACTAATAATTATGTTGTAAGGCGTTTTCCTCTGACAAGAACTCCCCTTCCATGCCACTTATGTCATTTTGGACCATTAATTTTGGTGTTAAACAATTGAAATAATATCTGCCATACGATTGAAAATAGGTATTAGTTACAGGTATTAGTTAGTTAAAATTCATAAGTATTAGTTAGTTACAATTCATAACTTTACGCCTCTGGGGGCTTTGCTTGATCCAACTAATCAGAGATGACTATTTTCATTTTCTCTTTATAATGGAAACCTGACATTTATACCATTGTTGATAACAGTACATCACAACCGAGGAGAGATCTCCTCCGTTAATGGATGCCTTCATGCGGTTTTTGACTCAGACTTAGTTTGATGGTTGATCTTTGCTTTGGTGTTGAATTGCAAGGCGAAGACCATAGAAACATAGAACGGAACTGAATATATTTGCTTCAGACCTCGCTAGGCATTTCTGTCTTTTTTAAACACTCACATTTGGTATGTTCTTACCCTATAATTGGAAATTTTGTTTTCTTATTTTAAAGGCAACTAGAAATGAGGTAGTGTCGATTCTCTGGTACAGGCGTATCTGTTGTTTTTCTAAAGAAGAATGTCATTGTACATTCAATAGTTTCCCCTACATTGTTTGTTCATGCAAGGAGATTATTCCCGAATCGGAACACGTTGCAATCATTGGCTCCCATCGGCCCTTTCTTGGAGAAGCTAGACGAATTGATGCAGTTTCCATCTGTAGCCAATATAGATTCCGACTCAAGCTTACCCATCATCCTAGTGGCCTTTCTCTTCTGCATCCTATGCACGTTGAGGGTAGTCGTCGTTCTACACTGTAGTAAACGATGGCGAGTGGTGTCCGAGCCACCACTTGAAGCCAGTGTCGAAAGAGGTAAATATGGTATCAAGAAAATGCATATAAAAGAACTTCTGACATACGTTTACAGTACAAGATCCTCAATCAGAACCCTGGATTTCCCTATTTGCTTGGAAGAATTCAGGGAAGGAGAAAGGGTGCGAGTATTACCAGAATGCCACCACACTTTCCACGCAGTTTATATAAACGCATGGCAAACCCTCGTGTCCTTCATGCAGACAATATTTTCTTTACATGGGGCTGAAGAAACCATCATAGGTGGCTTCTTCTACTGCTGAGGCAAGAGAAAGCGCCAGAATGGATGTTATAGAAAGAAACGAGTTTGCTACAATAAATTTGATTTTTGAGATGTTCCACAACTCCACCGACGATGCAACAATGGTAGTTTCTTCATCTTAGGAATGCATCGACCTAGAAACAAGTAATGACCTGGAAATTTGGGTGAAGGAGCGCAACATCACAAAGCAATCCCTTGGAATGTGTAGTGTGCAAAGTAGGAATAGCATGTAGCACAATTTAAGATTAAGGGATGTGAAAATGGTACAGAACTGAACGTAATGAATTATTTCCTATATTACCATGTAATAATTTTAGAAATGTTTGCCTAATAAGCTTACAATATCTCAAATTTTCATTGAAGGACTCCTTTATTTTTCTTTTGAATCAGCCACTTCCGCCTAATCAATTCACAGTATGCCACAATTCCCATTGAACAATTCTTTTTTTCTCTTTTCAATCAAGCGTTGTTCATTTACAGTGTATAAAGACTCATTTCTCTTTTTTTCATCAAATGTGCAAAATATTTAAATCCCAGAAAGAATGTGAAAACAATAAAGCATATCAATTTCACTAACAAAATATCATAAATATTGTAAAACATTTCACGTGCAATGCTGGAACTTATGAAAAAAAGTTTTTTTTTTAGCTTGAACCATAAATGGTATAGCATTTTGTATAATTTAATTCAAAATAATTTTTAATTATAATTTTTTATGATTTTGGATTAAAATTTAAGAATATATTTAAATATCAAGATTTTTTTTTCTTTGATGTATCCAAAGAAGAGTAATTAATTTTTCTTTATTAAAATTCAGTAGACCAATACCATACTTTATAAAAGGGAACTTGATATCATTATCATCCTAATAAAACACATAATTTTAAAGATGATATAGGTATCAAAACCATTTTTCCTCATGTCATATAATATATCAAAGCATTAAATACAAAAGATTAAAATTGTAAACTTAACTAAAATTTGATGATGAATATAAAAATTTGAAGTATTGAATTTTTTTTTTTGTAGAGCTTGGTAGGTTCATCCATTTTCTATTATATATATAAGGCAAACTTACACCACATAGTATTACTGAGTGGCCTCAACTCACCCCGAGGGAAAAATGAGTCTGTTAACCACCGGTTAGCATTATACGCCATCCAAAAACAAAATTGCTTCAGTATTTCTAGCAAAGATAGGTAAGTCTCAGTCTCGTGTCCAAATACTATAGAACTATAACAACTGACATATGCAGCAGAAAATTTAAAAGCTACCTGCGTAAACAAAAATTAAGCATAATGAAACTAGTCGTTTTTGACATTCTGCTCATCAGAGTTAGAGGCTATAGGAGAAAGATCTTCAGCAGTTGCCTCTAGCATTCCATACAAATACATGATGCAAGGGATGTGACAGTCAATATGATCCATCCTGATGTCCTGTTTGTGCAACTGAAATAGGATTTTCCCCATGTCTTTTTTATAACTAGGCAGGCCCTGCATTGTGACTGCCATCCCCACAGAAATTTATTCCATCGCTTTGCCAAGCAGGCTTTTCATCAAGAAGTACAAGTACAAGGTGTGTTTGAATTGTGTAATTCTACCTTGTGTCTTCCCTGGGTTAGGAACCATCATCCTCCAGTCTTCTATCTCCTCGTCTGGTTCCCTTTGTTGTTTTATCTTAGCTTCCTAGTCGTCAATCAGCTTACGAATACCTTCATCTGTTTCATCTCGGTAAGTCGTGGTTGCCTCTGCTATGAGGTGCTCAATAGGCTTACGACCCCTGTGGCCTTCCATCGTGTTCGATCTCTTGGCTTCTCGAGGGGTTAGGTCCCTACTGCTAAGACCATGCCCTCTCTTTGTTGGAGCCATACCTTGTTCCGTGATGCCTTGTGGACAGTCAAACAACGTTAGTTTCATCAGACCATTTGCAGCATCCCGATACAACTTCTCATGCCTTGCCTCTCTTCCCTACTTCTCTTGCTATGGGTTAAGGTATCCCAGTTCCCACAAGTGGCTAGGGGAATTGGGTTTTGAGTGCGGCTCCCCAAGCTCTTCACAGTGCCCCTTCCCCTTGCCATGGTGCAACTGCTTTTCATTCCACTGCAGTTGGAGCCAAGACTTCAAGCCCATCTGGAGCCCAGCTCTATGATTGTTATCATACCCGCATGCAACTCCCTCAGCTAGTAGTTTTCTGCCAAGGTTATACTTTCCCCTCTATCCTTTATACCGCCTAGGGTCCCTAGTTGTGCCCTTGCTACCATGCATATGCAAATGCCAAGGTTTTCTCAACGAATTACTGGCATAGCTAATGTCCCGACCCCCTACCCGTGACTCTTCTTACCTCTTCCAGCACCACTCAGCCCCCGAGACATGACATACCCATTATCCCTATACCCCTGGTCTGAGCAACTAGGTAGGGGCCTGTATCTCTGCTCGATCCAACATTATCCATGCCATTGTTGAGACTCTGGCTTAAAAGCAATATAAACAAAACGTAATGTCGGGCCATGGCCGTCCCTTTCCTCACCTTTTTTCTCCCTGACAGTGCTAAGCCCCATTGGGATGACCTCTTGCCTCTCCCTTTCCCCCAGCGAAACCCCCACCAGCGCATGTAATTGTTGTAGGAACCTAACCAGAGCATAGAAATGATACAGAATGAGACCGAACTATATACCAAAGAGTCGTTGATAACCTACAGAGAAGGTGCCTCTGCCTCTATTCCGCTCTAAGCTGCCTTCTTTCTCCACTACGAATTTCTCCTACCCAGCACGTCGAATGCCATTCCCATCTCGGCCACCCTGCCTTATTCCTCTATGTGCCACCTTGCTAGCCCACTAACCATGCATTCATGGCTAAAGACACCGCACCCCCTGCCTTGAGCATGTGGGGCACGATGGTAATTATCATCTTGGTACTAACCATGTCACCTCGAAGCCTATCGCCTCTGACACCCTCTCTCATCGTGATCGGGTGTGAAGTATTGAATTTTGAAAATCATACACAAACAAAATATTTAATAAAATTCTAGATTGCAATATCCACGTAGCCTAGAAAATGTTGTGACCACACATGGGCAATATTTAATTGAAATTTTAGATTGCAATATACACAACGATTTTAAAAAACGAGGTAACAAGCCCACACACTTATATGTACATATGTATTAATTATTAATAAAGGTATAACATATGTATAGCATTATTTTATATTTATAGGATTGAGAATACTATAAAATATGATAGGATTATAATTAAAAAATAGTATATGATTAGGATTAAATTAAATTATTCATATAAATAGATTTTAACATATGAAGTGTATTAATTTATTCATATAAATAAATTTCAACCTATGAAGTGTATTAATTGAAACATTTAATGTGGAATTTTGTTCATATTAATTAAAAACATATTTAAATATATAATTTTCATATCAATTAAAAAGATGGTCAATTCCATCTTTATTTTAAATTGCAGATTTATAAATATTAAATATTAAATATCAGTTAAATTAAATTATTCATATAAATAGATTTCAACATATGAAGTTTATTAATTGAAACATTTGATGTGGAATTTTGTTCAATGAAAGAAGGGATAACCGCAAGGCATGACTATTTTCAATATAAATAATTTGTTCAACGTGGTTATATTAATAAAAAAATCCGTTTTCACTGGTTGAATGTATTTGTATCTTGATAGGAACCAACTACACAATTTTAATGTTTTTTCAACTTATTTATAATAATATTTTTCTTCAAAGCCCACGGGGCTTTGGATTGACGGTGAATGGGTGCGCTGTTAAGGCACTCTTTGCGATAGGTCACTGGTTCAATTCCCCGTGGGTACTTAGTTTAGTCTTAACATAGAAAAAAAAATAATATTTTTCTTCAATGGTTTAATGTAATTATAATTAGTATAGCTATATAAATTAAATTATATATATGGTAATTGCATATAGATATACATGGTAGGTATTAAAACACTTATTTTATGGTACATCTCGTTCAATATTTTCTATATAAAATTATTTGTTAAATATAAATTATAATAAGAATACTTCCTTTTGCGTGTTGAATGTAACTATAACTAATATACTCATATAATTTAAATACATGTTAAATATGGATAGACATCAATTCATAGTAGGTATAAAGACACTTATCTCATATTGCATCATTGCCAATATTTTATTTAAATTGAAAAGAAAAAAGGCATAAATACCTTTAAGATAAAAACTCAACCTTTTATTCTAATTAGTAGCGAAAATATCTATATTCCATGTAGGTTAAATCACTACTATCTACCTAATAATTATTCATAATTCAACTAAAATTCAAGAAACATGTTCTAAAATAAACATATCTATCACTATAATTATGTCGTAATTCATTTCCCTATGAAAAAAACTCCCCTAGCTGTCACGGTGTACTCATTTGTAGCGTAGGATATTATGTTCGACGATCAAAGAGTCTGTTATGAAACCAGCTCAAGAAAAGATAGAAAAGAAAGATCAACGCCTTAGAATTTAGCCTCTTCGAGGGGGCAACCTCCTTTACATTACATAAATGAGCAATTCTTGGATGATACAAATGAAAAGACCTCCTTTCTATATATAGGAGTCTAAGGGGTCATAACATAATCAGAGCCGACATAACAATAATAATGTAAGGGCACAATAATAACAATAGTGGGCTTCTATGGGCACAATAATAGCAATATGGGCACTACATGGGTACATCAATATAATAAGTTGGTTATACTAATAACAATAAGGGGTTACACTAGTAGTATAGGAGCCTAACATGCCCCTCTCCTTCAAAAAGCGTTGTCCTCAACGCTTGAGTAGTTCCTGATGCTTCTGTAGAAAATTATTGTCCTCCCATGTGGAATATTCAGTGGGTAAGTTCTTCCACTTGATGAGATACTCTGAAATTGATCGATTTCATAGCTGTCGGGTTCTTGTTTCTGTGACTGCTCCTAGTTCCAATATGATTTTTCTTTCCTCTTCAATTTCTGGCAATATTGTTTGAATTTGGATCTTTTGCAACTTTTGAATAAGCAGCCATACTTCTTCGTCCTTCTTCCATTCATCCCTTGCTTCATTTATCCAATCTGGTCAGATAATATAAATAGCACAAAACAATGCTTCCACATCCTCATCCTTGAATAGTCTTCCCATTCGGTAAGGTCGCCATTTTTTAAGTGCATGTAGTATTGCCAACATTTCCTTCTCATAAATAGCTTGCTTGAGATGTTGCAGTAAAAATACCCAATCACCTACATCAAAACATTTTTCACTACGATGTTGATCTACCTGTTGGTTCGTTTGGTTTTGCACCGAGGTGGCGTTATCCTTTAAAAGTTGGAGAACTTGTTGTTGATGCTCGATGTGATCCTTCACTGCTTGAACCTTTTTCTTCTTTATATGTCCTTCTATCTCTAGAGTTTGAGGAGTGGTAATTTCTTCCAATCCTTTACAAGATATGGTCGAATTCATTTCTTGATGCTCGATGTGATCTTTCACTTCTTGAACATTTTTCTTCTTTATATGTCCTTCTATCTTGATAGTTTGAGGAGTGGTAATTTCGAACAGTGAATTACAAGATATGGTTGGATTCATTTCTTCTTTCTCGATGTGATCTTTCACCTCTTGCACCTTTTTCTTCTTGATATGTCCTTCTATCTTGAGAGTTTGAGGAGTGGTAATTCTTGCCAATGCTTTACAAGATATGGTCTAATTCATTTCTTCTTTCTCTGGGGTGAGGTCCTGACATATATCTTCTTCTTTTGTTGTTTCTTGATCCTTATCTTCCTCCTCTTCATATTCTATGTAAAATAATTTCTTCTCATCACACTTATGACCTTTAGTGCATTTGCTATCACAATTGTAACAAAGCCCTTTTTCTCTTTTTTCTTCCAATTGTTGTGGTGTAACCCTTGTAGGTTGTGGAAGGCTAGGAGAAACAACACTTCCATATTTATAGTTGTGAGGGGTACACTTCCTGGTTTCCATAATTTTAATTTCCACTATGTCACAAAGCCCTTTTACTCTTTCCAATTGTTGTGGTGTTGCTCTAAAGAAGGAGTT
The DNA here is from genome assembly GCA_031772625.1 of Pinus tabuliformis. Taxonomy (NCBI): domain Eukaryota; kingdom Viridiplantae; phylum Streptophyta; class Pinopsida; order Pinales; family Pinaceae; genus Pinus; species Pinus tabuliformis. The sequence continues at coordinate 1,170,518,003 of CM062807.1, forward strand.
GCTCTTTGTATCCTCATAATGTGCTATCATTTCCTCCGTGAAAATTGACCACGTAACAAGTTGTTTACGAGAACAAAGCCCTTTGTACCATAAAAATTGATCTGGTTCTAAATATGAAGATGCAATACATACCTTTTGTAATATTTGTACACCATGTAGATCAAAATATTGCTCCATCTGAAGTACCCAATTTACCGGATCCTTGCCATCAAACTTCCTCATCTTGCTTTTTCTTGATTTTAGGAGCTCGACCTTGAAACGATTGTAACTCTGTAATTTCGGATCTTTAAGTTCTAAAATTGTGACCTGTAGTAGCCCTCTGTGTCCTCTTTCCAATGCCACCAGTCTGATCCAAATTGGATTCTCCAAGAAAGCGTTATGCACAATCTCCCAAGATGACCTGATTATAGACTAGTTCAGTAGAGCGAACTTGTACAACGTGCCACGAGTCATTGTTTCAACCTTTGGATCTGAAAATGCATACAAGAAACTACATTCCGTCCTCTTTCTACAAATTTTTACGAAATTTCAATCCAATCCCCAGAGAGAAAGTTATGACGATTTTCCCCAGGTCACCTGTTTTGAATGTAATTCAGGACTCTGCAAAAAGACCAACTTCCTCAGATCATATATCCGCAAATATCGCGCGAAAATCTCTAAAATTCGGACCCAAGGTTCAGCGTGATTTCTTCTCAAATGGGTTTTTTTTTGCGACTTCTGAAACGTCACAGAAAAAATGTTATAGCGAAAATGCCACGATGACTTGTTTGGAGTAGCGAAACCCTAGAATCCAAAGCTCTGATACCAAATGTTATGAAACCAGCTCAAGAAAAGATAGAAAAGAAAGATCAATGCCTTAGAATTTAGCCTCTTTGAGGGGTCAACCTCCTTTACATTACATAAATGAGCAATTCTTGGATGATACAAATGAAAAGACCTCCTTTCTATATATAGGAGTCTAAGGGGTCATAACATAATCAGAGCCGACATAACAATAATAATATAAGGGCACAATAATAACAATAGTGGGCGATATACACCAGCTCCCGGCGCGATGGAGACCGGACGGGCGAAGACGCGAGTTGGATTAGGTTAGGGTTACGAACCCTCTGCAGCTGCTGAACGACGCTTCCCGTTTACTCGCCCGCCATTCTCTGTTACCGGCTTACCTTAACCGCCGAGAACCCTGCCGCTATCATGCTGGAAGCATTATCGGAGGGACGCGACTGTGTCGCGACAACCGGCAACTTTCTGTGACGGTTTGGAATATCCTGCACGGTCCGTTACAGTTAACTGTGAACTGTCATTTTCTCCGGTTTTCTCTCTGCTCCGAGGTGTCCGCAGTTCCGAGACACAGCTGGCAATGGAGGATATAGAAGCCATTGATTATTCAGCTGACCCTTTGGAAGGGGTCTCCATCTGGCGCTCACCCTTTGCCACATCAGGAGGTATGTACAGTACAGGTTTCTCCGAAAATTTCTCTCCGTTTTCGCTTGGTGAACAGCAGAGGTCTTATCCCGTGGTCCTCCCGGATGATCCACCGACATGGCCTGCTCTCTCCACCCCCCCTCACTCTCCGGCAACCCTTGGTTTTGTCTCTGGTTGCCTAAACCCTAACCCTGGTTTTCAACCTCCAGCAACTGGCTCATTTTCTCATCCGCTTCAAAACCCCTCTTTACCCTCCTCCTCCGCCGGAATCCCGGGCTCCCTTGGTCCTTCTTCTGGAAGTTTCACCTCCGTACCTCCGCTCTCGGGCCCTCCTATCGTATCTGGCATCAGCGACCCCTCCTCTTCTCACCAGACCCCGGCACCGCTGAACTTTAGCACCCCCCCCCCCCGGTCGCCCTCAGAGCATTCCCCCTCCTCGGGGCCCTAAACGGAAATACAAGTGCTTCAAGTCCAAAGAGGACGACATCTTTCTCAGATTGGAAGAGGACATTCAGTGGGGAGAGACTATGGACTTTGCAGATTGAGTTTTGGTCGGACGCATCAGGGGACGAAGCTACTCGGCAGCACGCTTGAAGACCTGGGCAGCTGAAGTTTGGGGCCATCATTTGGTGGACATCCCTTTCGTGCAAACCTTCGTGAGGGGATGGTTCACACTAAGATTCGCTCGTGCTGATCATACCAACTGGGTTTTGTCCTCCTACTGGCACTTTGAACATGCCCCGGTGCTCCTGAAGAGATGGACTCCATTGTTTGACCCCGAGATAGAACAGATAGGCATCAGACCGGTATGGATTCAGCTTCCTGGACTTCCACTTCATTACTGGTCAGAAGATATCTTCAGGAGAATCGGCAATGCCATTGGCACATTCATGGACTACGACAAATCCTACCGGCAGACTGGCATGATGGCCTATGCCAGGATACTCATTAACCTGGACACCAGGGGAGGTCTGCAAGAATACATAACCATTCAGTGGAGAGATACGGCTCGCAAGCAGATTATTGACTACGAAGGTATTCCATATCGTTGTCGCAGATGCCACAAAGTGGGTCATTTATATAGGGACTACCCACTCCTCCGGAAAGCGGTGAGGAATGACAAGGAAGGTGTAGCCGATCAGCCTCTGGACAACTCCCCCAGGCCGCATCCTGATCAGAATCATGTGGAACATGAGCACACACAGAATGTTGGTGAACCACGGAGCACTCCGGAGGCAGCAGATACTGCTATAGTCTCCACTGCTCCTCCTCCTGCATCGCCAGCGCCTGTGCAGCCGACGACTGAACAAGCGGGCTTTGAGACATCGGGTAAGTCTTACACTTTCCCTTCTCCGATATCTCCTATTTCTTGCATGTCATTGGGCATCTCATCTCATAATTTTATTGGCTCTGAACCTATTTCCGCTATTTTATCCCCTGCTACTCAACATCACCCCCAGAGTATCCGCGCACACACTTCACTCATCTACTCCCTTCCGTTCCCTTCACCGGTGGCCCCTCCATTGTTGATCACTTCGTCCCTCGCATCCCTCTCCTTCCTTTCGACCCAGCCATCCCCCCGTTATTCTCTCTGATCCTGCACAAAGGACAGAGGTCCTGATGCCGTTGGTCTGGACCTGGTTAACGCTCCCATTGCCCTCAAGAACTCCCGTGGTCGACCCTCCCGCATTACCAAAGCGAGACACACTGCTGATGAAGAAGTTGCCCTTGGGCGACATCAAACTATCTTCAGGGCCCTTAGAGCGAAGGATGGCCCGCTACCCCTCCCCACATGAAGATTCTTTCCTTCAATTGCCGTGGGTTTGCTAGTTCAGCCAAAAAACTAGCGCTTAAGAGACTGCTCTTATCATCTCAGGCCGAACCCCTTATCCATACCCTCACTTCCTGGCTACCTAACTGGACCTTCCATGCACTGGATGCGTCCGGTCGATCAGGTGGTTTGGCCATTGGGGTTAGTAACAGAGTTGCGGAGGTCCGGAACATTTGGGGAGGAAGAGGATACATTGGACTAGACATTTTCTCACATTCTATAGAGAGGGACATCAAAATCATCAATGTCTATGGCCCTTGTGATGACCGTACCAACTACTGGCGGTCCTTACTGGAATCTGAATTATTCCAAGCAGACAACATTATTCTTGGAGGTGATCTAAACTTCTCCCTTGGATTCAGCGAGTCTTCGGGGCACTTGGCACAGGTCGATTCCCTAACTGATACTTTGTCTAGACTACTTGAGGAACATCAGTAGGTGGATATACCGTCTGCTAGACTTCAATATACCTGGTCAAATAACAGAAGTGGAGAACAAAGCCTGGCCAGAAGACTCGATAGATTTCTTATTAAGGAATCTCTGTTTAATAACCTCCCCAGAATTTGACAATGGGTTGGATCGGGAGGCATTTCCGATCATCGGCCTATTTTCTTAGAAGCAGAGGACATTATCCATAAAATCAAAAGCCCCTTCAAGTTTAATGCCTCATGGTTACAGGACCCCTCTTACATTCAATTGGTCCATAATTATTGGCAAACCAACCTCATCAGGGAAGATGAGGATATCTCAGCGGGCTTTGTTAGAAAACTTACAGAACTCAAGCAGATTACTAAAATCTGGGCTCATCAAAAGCGCATCCAGGATAATCATACTCTGAAAGAGGCGGAAAGAGTCATGGCAGAATTTGAGGATTCTTCATCTCGGACCTTCCCCACCCCTGAGAGCAAGGAGAATTACACCTCTCTTATTGCAAAGCGCTCACAAATTCTGAAAGAAAGAGAAGAAAGCTGGAGGCTTAGAAGCAGAGCTATTTGGCTCACGGAGGGGGATGATAATACAAAATTTTATCATAAATTTGCTAATGGCCGCAAAGTCATCAATACTATTTGGGAGTTAAGAAATGATCGAGGGCACCCTGTTACTTCACAACAGAACCTGGCCAGACTGGCCACAGAGCACTTTAGAGGCATTTATAAAGCTCCTGGAGAAGTTAATATCTTGGAAATCATGAGGGTGGCCGAACTTTTCCCCAGATATATTGAACAGGAAGAATATGATGAACTAACGAGGGAAGTGACCATGGAAGAACTGGAGGCTACATTGAAATGGTTTAAAAAAGATAAAAGCCCTGGCCCAGATGGATGGACCATTGAATTCTTCCTCGCTTTCTTTGAAATCCTGGGTAACGACCTTCTGAAGATTGTAGAGGACAGCAGAAGGAGAGGCAGAATATCCTCTATTATTAAATCCACCTTCATCGCCCTCATCCCCAAATCTAATGCCCCGAGCACTTTCGATGACTTCCGCCCCATCTCTCTCTGTAACTGCCTCTACAAGATCATAGCTAAGACCATCGCCAACCGCCTCAAGCCCATACTCTCGCATCACATATCCTCTGAACAATTCGCTTTCTTACACCACAGACAGATCCACGAGGCTATTGCCACAGCCCAAGAACTTATGCACACCATGCAGATCAAAAAGCAAAAAGGAATGATACTAAAAGTGGATCTGTCCAAGGCATTTGACAGAACGAATTGGTTGTACTTGAGGCTGCTGCTTACACATCTGGGGTTCCCCTATGATTTCATCAAATGGACAATGAGTTGTATCACCGATGTATCCTATAGTGTGTTACTCAATGGGGAAGCTACTTCATTCTTTACTTCTGAGAGAGGACTCAGACAGGGATGTCCGCTCTCACCTCTGCTATTTTTGCTAATTATGGAAGGATTAAATAGAGTTATCTCATCTGCTCGTGATAGGCATCTCTTGACTGGCATTAAGCTTGCGGATAACTTCTACGTCACTCACCTATTATTTTTTGATGACATCATGATCTTTTTGAATGGCAGCATTGGGGACATCACTACCCTTCATAACTCCATTCTCCTTTTCCAGCAAGCTACAGGTATGAAGATCAATGATAATAAATCCACGATTACTACAGTTGGATGCTCTATACATGAAACCGCCTATGCTACTCAACGCTTCCCCTTCATCAACTTGAACCTGTCGGATGGTATAAAGTACCTTGGTTTCAGATTAAAACCTAATGGCTACAGAATAGAAGACTGGTTATGGCTCATAGCTAAAGTGGAAAAGAGACTTCAGGTATGGTACCATAGATATCTCTCCCGTGCTGGCAGATTGATCCTCATTTAAGCTGTGATTGAAGCCACGCCAGTCTATTGGATGGCCCTTACCTGGATACCTAAGGGCATATTGAATAGGTTACAAAATATATGCAGCAGATTTCTTTGGAAGGGTCATCAGCCAGGAAGACTATTTGCTTGGGTCAAATGGGACACCATCGCCAGACCCAAGCGCTGGGGGGGATGGGGTATAAAGAGGCTCGACCTTTTCTCCAGGGCACTGGCTGCCAAACTTGGATGGAAGCTCCTCACCTCTGATGGACTATGGACTTGGGTAGCTTATGCGAAATACATTAAGCCTCTGAACGTGCTAGACTGGATCTGCACTCAACATGGAACTAATCAAAACATATCCATTATATGGAAAGCGGTTATTGGTACCTTACCTCTGCTACGTGAAGGATTAACTTGGCGCATTAAGGAAGGCAACGCGGTGCGTATTGGTCAGGACCCGTGGGTCGGATGTGGAAATGTTCACAGACTATCAGCTGGCCTCATTAGGCACCTAAATGACAGAGGGATTACGCACATTATGCACATTGGAGATAATGCAAACTCCACCTTCCTTCAACAAGCATGGACCAATGCACAAGCGTTAGAAATCCCGGATCAGTGGCAGAATGAATGGATGGAGTATACGGATGCTCTCACACAAGCCCACATCAGGCTCACAGAAGGACCTGATGAAATCATATGGGCCTTTGCTAAGCATGGAGCATACGTCCCAAAGCTAGGATATCTAAGGCTCATGGAACCTTACAAACCTCTGAATATCCATCCCACATGGAAAGCTCTATGGAAACTCAAGTCGGCCCCCCGCACTCGATTGCTAATGTGGAACATTCTGTTTGATAAAATTCCAACAAGCACCAATCTCATGAAGAGATCCTTTCATGGACCATTTCGCTGCCATTTATGTCTAGGGGAGGAAGAAAGCACCGAACATTTATTCTTGAACTGCAACACTACTTTACAGTTTTGGCATGCCCTCATCACACACTTCCCGCATTTGAAAAATTGGCAAGGCAATAACCTAATGGATGCATGGGGAAACTGGTGCCAGAATCACTCAGGGAAATCTATCAACATTCCGCTGCTGGCCTGCTGGGCTGTTTGGATCGCTCGCAATCAGGCTATCTTTAACCATAGAGCCCCACACTGGCCCACTATCTTACACCATACTATTGCAGACTATAACATGATACCTGAAGAGGAATCCACAGCCCCATCTCGTATCATAAGCCCTGTGAACATCGACAAATCAAAACCATGGGCCTTCTTTGATGGCTCGGCGCAAGATGCGGGCTGTGGGGGAGGAGCAATACTCTATCTCAACGAAATGCGCTGTTATAAGATACAAATAAACCTAGGCAGAGGCACTAACAATTATGCTGAATTGTGCACAGCTAAACGCATCATTCACTTTGCCATCCATAAACAATGAAGACACCTTCAGCTGTTTGGAGACTCTAAAATAGTATGCAATTGGCTGAATGATGCATCTCATTGTCATGCATTTTCGTTGAGACACATACTAGATGAAGCTAAAAGACTGACTGCTTCCTTTGAATCATTTGTCTGTCGACACATTTACAGGGAACAGAACACCATCGCCGACCAGCTCTCCAAAGAGGCAGCGCACAGACAAGGAGATAACTGGCTGATCCAGGAGGAAATCGACGGAACATACTTCCAGCACTACCACAGACCTTTTGATGATCATATGGGAGATGGGCTATAAAGCCCACTTACAGAACCATTTTTGTTTATAGCTTGTATATATTTCCATTGTCTAGTCCTGAGTACAGCACTATATTTTTGATATTATCAGCATATATATAGCTCTCTGCGCAGAGCATGGTACAATTTTGATCACTACTAGTATACAGTTTTGAAAATTGCTCCCTGCGTGGAGACAACTTGTTTTTTCACTTTCTACACTTGCAGACTATGAACTTGACAGGCACAGCTGCCTCTATATGAATGCTTCGGCATCTACAAATTGTAATTTCTCAATACTAATAGAAATTACGACTTTTTCCCAGGGGAAAAAAAAATAACAATAGTGGGCTTCTATGGGCACAATAATAGCAATATGGGCACTACATGGGTACATCAATATAATAAGTGGGTTATACTAATAACAATAAGGGGTTACACTAGTAGTATAGGGGCCTAACAGAGTCCTTCGCCATTAGATTGAAAAAAATGATTGAAATAGTTATAACGAGCTTCCTCGGTTGGAGAAAATGATAAGCGACACATTTGAATCATACAACACCGAAATCTTGCAACAGAGAGGATCGATTTGAGGTCCTCGACCTCAAATTCATGTAGCTCGTCACAGACCTCATGGAATTGAAGTTACCGTCAATTTTTGTCGTGTACGGGCATGCTTCTGCAGGGGGATTCATTTTCGTGTTAGCCCATGACTACAGATTCATGAGAAGGACAGAGGGTTTCTCTATATGAGCGAGGTAGACCTGGGTTTCGTCATTCCTCCCGACGACATGTCCATCCTCAAGAGAAAGGTTGATTCTTGTTACTTGACGAAAATTATGATGGGTGGACGAAAGTACTTTGATCCCATGGCCTTTAAAGCGAGTTTGGTGGACTATGTTCACGATAATTTTTCTGAAACCCTAGAGGCTGCCATTGATGCAATTGTTAAGATGGATCGGAAAAAAGGAATAAGGAGGTTTACCTGCAACTCAGGCTCTCTCTTTTCTTCGAACCTATGGAGAAACTCCGACTGGTTTCCAAAGAGGGTTCTCCACTACTTTCCTGCCCCTGATTTTTGTATCTTTAAACATTTTTTAAACTTTGTGAACCCCATGCATCAATTGTTTGAGTACTCAAGTATATGAATATTATGCATAATATTTGCATACACAGAAGCTAGTGCATTCTACTTTGTTCTTTTGGCAGTTGACAGGCTTCCCAAATGTGAAAAGTGGCTTACTGATAATGATGATAGGAAAGAAGAAAAGGCCACATGGTGGCTGAATCGTTTGATGGGGCATGCAAAGAAGTCGTCATCAATTGATTGGCCATATCCATTTGTGGAGGGAAAATTATTTGTTCTTACATTAAGTGCAGGTTTGGAAGGTTATCATGTGAATGTGGATGGGAGGCATGTGACCTCTTTTCCTTATCGAACAATGAATTGAAGAACCCTTTAGAGTACAATATTTTCTTTTATATCATCTCCACATTCTTGTCCATGTTAAGCAAGTGTTGCATAATCATTTTTTTCAAGTTCAAGAAACTTTATGGCTTTAGTATGAATGAATGTATGCACTAAATTTATATGTGGTTGGACCAGGGATTTGTGCTTGAAGATGTCATTAGCTTCTCTGTAATGTTGACATTGATGTGCATATAGTTGTTTCTACTTCCTTGCCTATCTCACATCCAAGCTTTTCACCTCAAAGACTTCTCGACATGTCAAGGATTATGATGCCAATATCATCATGGTCAAATAAAAATTAGAATGGGGAATTTCATAAGTGGCGAGAAAGATTCAAGATTTAGATGACATCATCACATGGTAAGAGAAATACAATTTATTCCAACCAATGTACACTCATTTCTACAAAGTGAAATATATTGGTTTTCCACCAACATTTATTAAACCAAATTTATGAAATGCATTTGAAGACATTGAGTCACTATGGAAAGAGAATGGCGAACCTAGTTGAGGCTATGGAAATGATTGAGTTAGATAAAATACAATGGTCCAAAGAGACGAAATAATACCATTCTTCTATATTTTGGACATTTTACACAAGTGAAATAAGGATAAGAAACAACAAGTAACTAAATTAACAACATCATATAACAAATGATGACGCAGTTTATTAATGTTCCCCTTACTACTAAAGTCTTTCTATTAAGCTTTCCTCATAAAATTAGGCCAATTTCTAATGAACAAAATCTATTATCCATTGCATTGTGAATTAAGGTGATATGAGATTACTTTGTTATGAAATGTTTGATTTAAATCATTTACTTATAACGGTTCCAGAATCTTAATGAAGAGCATTTTTATAAATCCTTTAGAGCGAAGTGTTGTGCATTACCTTCCTCGTTGGAATCTCCAAACATAACATATGATAAAAAGGAAACACCAGTAAAGAAACAAAATTCCATAAAATTTTGACTTCTTTCTTCTATGCTATTGTTTCTTATGCCATTGTCTTAGGGTGTTTCCTTTGCAACATGTGCAAATACTAATTATAAAAAGAATGAATATGAGTTAAACATATATACATTTAAAAGACGTGTAACAAGATTCCTAACCTTGGAGATTCACCCTTATTTTTTTTATGGAGGTTCTTAATATTTAAGTAATTTTTGCTACAATACCATGGGCCAATACCATAGTTTATCAATGCCACATGCCCAAACAACCATAACTCATTTCACAATCAAAATATCTTATTTATATTTATTTCACTTTAATTTTATAATATTTTTTAATTAAATTGGAAATAAAAAATTACATAACTAACTTTGAGTACCATAGTTTATCAATGCCACATGCCCAAACAACCATAACTCATTTCACAATCAAAATATCTTATTTATATTTTATCACTTTAATTTTATAATATTTTTTAATTAAATTGGAAATAAAAATGACATAACTAACTTTGAGTACCATAGTTTATCAATGCCACATGGCCAAACAACCATAGCTCATTTCACAATCAAAATATCTTATTTATATTTTATTTCACTTTAATTTTATAATATTTTTTAATTAAATTGGAAATAAAAAATGGCATAACTAACTTTGAGATAAATTTCAAGTCTTTATTAGTGACAACCATAAATATTCCATATAGATTAAATCCCTACCATCCACCTATTAATTATTGATAATTAAATTAAAATAAAATCCTATTCCAAAATAAACATATTTATAAACTATTTTTATAAGGAAAAACACATTCAATTCATTTATATAATATTTCCAATACATAAATGATGTAACCTCAAAATTAGAAAAGAAGAAGATAGAGTAAAGAAATAAAACTTACGCTTTAATATAAGGAAAAAAAAAATTATAAGCCTGCTAGGACTATATCTTCATCATGTCTAACTTCTCACCCCAATCAAAGGGATACCACAAGATTTGAACCCAAAAACTTAGAGTTGATTAAGACCTTATTTCCACGACCATTACCAATTGACCTACCCCAAAATAACACAAGAAAAAAATCTATAAAATATCAATATTTTTAAAAAATCTATAAAATATCAATATTTTTAAAATAAAATAACTTAATTTATTTAACAACTAAATATCTTTTATATAAAAATACAATACAACAGCTCAAAATACACACATCCTAAAAGCTAATAAATGGAAGATTGAAAAGGTTCAAGTATATACTACACCTCAATAATTACTAAGCAAAACTAAAATCATTGGAAATGAAAAATCTTACCCTTAAGAAGTGTACAATATTGAATCATCATTAAATGAGCTAGGTGTTCCCTAATTAAGGTCTGCATTCGCCTATAGGAGGTCACTCGCCCTCGCTATCTACATCATCATCGTCAGAAGAACTCTCATTATCTTCGCCATCAATTTGTAGCATTTCTTCTAATTCAAGCAGGGTCTTCTTCCAACTTGTTTGATTACCTTTGAGCAATTGTTGCATCAATTCTTTTACTCTGTCATCTGAATATTTTTCAGATAACAATTTTACAATTTCTTTCCCCTTTGTTGTTATCAAATTTCCATCTTCATCCATTATAAACATCCATGGAGAAAACATCCATGGAGAAGGATTATGAAATTTATCATGAAGGACCCTCAGCATTTCCCGTAACTGTTGATCTTTGGCTTCAATTCCCTCTTTCAAAGAGTGAATACGCGCCCAAAATCTCATAGCTTCATACTCACATAAACTTAACGAAAAGATTCCTCCCATCTCTTCTGATGACATTTTGGAAGGTTCCCAAGAAAACAATCCAAGGATTGTAGCAGTGAAATACCCCAATTTTCCTCGTCCTCGTGTATCATGAAAAATTGGAATATAAATAATGTAAATGATATCACTCAATTCTGTCAACACATCCTTCATGGAATTTGTAAACTCCTTTTCGTGACAGCAGCATAAGCATATCATTTTTTGCTGACCCGTTGCCTCCCTCAACTTTTCATCATCAACGACAAGGAGAGGAGAAAAAACAATTAGAAATGAAAATCGTTTTCTTTTTCCTTTTCAAAATATACAAAAAGCAAACAAATAACAGGTAGTTACTGACCTGCTCTGCCACACGTTCCAAATGCTGGAAAAGAAACATTGCATGAGACATAGCCTCCATTTGTGTCTTTCCTTTTTGTATTAATTCCTCCTCTTTTTCCGCCGTAAAAGGATAAGCTGCTGCCCCCCATGTGTTTACCATACGCAGTACACCAGGATTCCTATACGGTGCGATTGTCCCGTTGCTTTCTATTATCCTCATTCTATTCGGGTACCACTTGTCCCATCCTTCAGGCCATCGTGGACACCCTTCAAGGAGAAAATACTTGGTTGCATTTGTCATCTGCCACGGATTTTGGAGGACCAACCATGGAACCTCACTTGAAAACTTCTCAGATACATCCAATTTTGAATTTCCCTGCATTACTGGAACTGTTATAATTTCAAAATTAAATCTCTCTTTCTCCACATTGTACATCTCCACTAAAGCGCGAAGAGCAATAGCATAACACATGTTGGCAGGCCTGATGTCTAATAAAATCGTTTTCCCTTTCAATTCGTCTACTCCGACCTACAATTTTCATATAAACACAAACAAAATAATTAATAGTCAAGAAAGGGAATTTGGAACTTTTATTTTAAAATATTTGAAGGAAGAGTTATCCACAAAATATAGAACTTAATACCTTCGTGGATTCACCATCCTTGTCCTTAAGAAAGGAAAGAGAATTTTCCTCTTCTCCTCCTGCGAAGAGCTCTCTTAACAAATCTATAGTACTCCCTCCAGGTCTTTCTGCCAGTTGCTTCAATTTAAGGTATCTTCCGCACTTCGTCACCACAAAGTCCTCCACCCCACAATTATCAAATTTGAAAAATTTCCAACGAGAAAGGTATTTATCACCTTTTTCCCCACTCACAATCTCCGCGGTCATTTGGAAACTGCTGGTAAGTAGCCGGTCAATGTCCATCCGTAAGATAACAACTAATGGGATCAGTTTTTGAAATAATGCCTTAGCGTCCCCGTTAGCCGGAGCATGCCCCAGTATTCTATCCGCCACTTTCTTAGGCAACTGATCCCAATGATTGCCAAAATAAACCATTTCGAAATGTGTTTGAATATCATCTATACTCTCCTCAAGTAAAGGCAAAGGAAAATCAGGACGGAATTCCTGTTGGCCATCAAACATAACAAGCAGCAGCGTGTGCAGAGGAAGACCAGATATATTCAGTGGCTCTCTTTCTCCATTAGTGAGCATGCTGTCGAATTTTGATTGTAACTGCTCTAGAAGATTCTCCTCATTTGATGAACCCTGAAGAGAAAGCTAAAGTGAGTGGAAAGGAAAAATAATGTATGCTTTGCAATTTTTTCCCCTGTGATATGTTTTAGGATCTAAACATTAAAAGAGTTAATTATAATGTGGGAACAGAAAACATGTTTGAAAATGTGGATCACCTGCTCTGTATACACAGCACAAGACCATGATTGATTGCATTGTTGTGCTTGAATTTTCTCCCATCTTTCCTCCAACAACTTGCTTCCTGCGATGCGCAAAATTTGTAGCTTTTCCATCTTTAGCATGCTGTCTATCCATTTCCCTTCCAACTTATGGCAATTTCTTACATCCAGAACTTCCAATGAGGTGAGGCATTGGAAATCCTCAGGGAGCTTCTTTAGCTTGTTGCAGTCTTCCAGTGATAGAACTCGCAGTCCTGAGAGACCTTTGAAGTCTTCACATAATTCTTCAAGAGTCGAGCACCCTGATATATCCAAGTGCTCCAAGTACTTGAGTTGGTTGAAACTTTCTGGCAGCTTCTGTAGCCTGCCACAGCTCCTCATAATTAGTTTTCTTAAATTTGTTACTTCTCCAAATCGCTCCGGAAGCCTCTCTAGACTGTCGCAGCGAGTCATGACAAGCTCTGTTAAAGTGGAGAAATTGCAAAACCCATCCGGCAGATCTTTTAAAGAGGTCCACCTAAAGTCGATTGAATTCAACTTCAGTTGCCCAATGCTTCCAGGAACACTACTTAGTCGGTGACAAGAACATAGTTCAAGTTCAACAAGCGATGTTAACTTTTCTAAGCCACAAGGGAGATCTTTAATGTTTTCACACCAGGATAAGTCCAATAATCTCAATGATGAAAGCTCCTCAAGACTGGTAGGAAGAGCTTGTAGACTTTTGCAACCGTACAAACGGAGTTTTTGCAATGATGTGAGCTTTCCAAGACGGCTAGGAAGCGCTTTTAGACTTTCACACCAGGACAAATCGAGTTTTTGCAATGATGTAAGATTTTCAAGCTCGCTAGGAAGCGTTTTTAGACTTTGACAGCCGCGCAAATAGAGTTCTTGCAGACAATTCTTCAATGATCCCAAACCTTTTGGCAGCTTCGTCAAACCAGAACAGTGATCCATTCTCAACACTCTTAAATAACCCAGCCTTGAAATAGACGCCGGTAATTCCTTTAGATTTTGGCAACCTGAAAATGATAGTTCCTCCAAACTATTTCCCAGATCTCCTAACTCTTGAGGTAAGCTTTTGAACTGTGCATTCGCCAGTGTCAGTACTCGCAACTTGCTTAGTTGCTTAATACAGGTGGAAGAGATACGGAAGGGAACGGAATTTAATTGAAATTTGATGTGTCTGAGGCTGGAAGGCATCTGCATATTATGCAATATATATGAAAATCATACTCTAACCATTAAAAATAATAAAACTGCGCATGATATAGTGTTTTAGATATTCCATGAAAAATAAGAAGAGAAACAACTGGGACCAACCAGATATTTTAAGTGAACTTACTTGAAGTAGATTCTGTAAATCTTCCGGGTTGTAACATAAATGTCTGAGGTTCTTGAACCGCTTTAGGTTTGACAAATCAAAAGGGAGATGGGAAGTTATGGCACTGAAAAAAACCAGCTCTTTAAATGTATTTTTACATTTGCCCTCCACATCTGTTAAGGGTCCGAGTTTAAGAACTCTTAAAGATCCAGACATCAAATCTAGCTTTTCAAATGGTATACACAGTGGATCTTTGTTGCCGCTCGCCCATATGCCTTTGATCATTCGAAGGTCCTGTATATTTATTAAATATTAGAGTGAGTCATAAGAGTCCAGAGAGACACATTTTGAAACAAAACTGTATATGATAAATATTTTAGTTGAAAGATTGCGTACCTCATCTTCTTTATCTAAAAACTCTTGAATGTCATTTGGACTGGCCAATCTGAGCCTTTGTCCTTCTGTCTTCTGGAGACCAATTGCCAAGATGACGTCGTGTACCTTTGCAGTCATACCTTTCGCATGTTTGGTGACTAGCCCTCTTTTTTCCAGACTTTCTAGTTCAGACTCTCCCATAATATTTGAAAGTGTTTTCCAGTCCCATCCTTCAAAAAATGAACAAATATCCAAAAATGGATCTTGCAAGGTCTGGTGAAGATATTCATAGGCAAAGATGTAGAAGTTTATGTTCTCCCCAATTTTACCCTTCCAGTTTTCTTCGCTCTCTTCCATCACTGTTCTATAAGCTTTTAGTGTGTCTTTTTCGGAGCTTATGAATCCTGCTACCACCGTCAAAAGCTTTGGTACGCCTCCACATTTCTTGACTATCTCATCGATTTGGCTAGGATCTAGTACCTTCAATTTGTCACCCAGTGTGTTCTTGAAAAGTTCCGCTGCCCCTGCTTCAGGAAGGCTTTGAATAGCGTAGCATTCTGTTTTTACTTTTTTGCGCACTATTATACCCTCTGCATCTTTATTTCGTGCAGTTATGAGCAACCTCAATTTTTTGGCATTCCCCATATTCTTAGGGAGAACCTGATCAAGTGCATCTCCACGTTCTTGAACTTCATCCCTAATCAACACATTGTCTATGTAAATAAAAACCACTTCTTTCTCTAAGATGCTCTTAATTTGTCCTTGTCCTTCTTCATACCTTTGGAACTCAACTTTTGGCTCTTCTCCCATCCTCAAAGCTTTTATTATGAATTTTTGCAACTCTACTATATTTGGAGTTGACGCTATAGTATCAAACAATCTAACATAAGAATATTTATATCCTTCTATTTCTGCATTAAGCAGCCGTTCAAACACGGCATCGGCAAGGGTAGTCTTTCCCATGCCACCAAAGCCATGCACCATTACTGCTACAGCATTTTTGTCACTTCCCATTTCTAGCCGTTCAATAACTTCTTTCAATGGATCTTCGATGCCAACTGTTGCAACATATTTAAACACAAAAGATCATAAACCTCTATAAACTCCAAAACTATACAAATATTTAAAATAACATCTTTTTCAACAGTACGCAATTTACCTGCGCCTTCAGGATGTCCTGGATACTGTAGCTCCATAGGTTTTTGTCGGCGCACAATGGCATCGTAAAGACATAGATTAAAATTTTTCTGCATATGGGTGTCTGTTTTTGCTAACCTTGTTTCAAATTTAGCCAACTCTTCTCCATTCACAGCAGTTGAGAAAAACCTGCCTTAAGAAATTTATTTAGATGACTATTTGATAAAAGGGGTCGAATTTATTTAGAATTTAGCATCCATTTACACAATGTTAATGAATGAGACTAAAGTATGTTAAGTGAGTACTCACTTAGAAACTTTTGTAGCAGTCATTTGAGTGCAGCAAGCGAGAGAGGCTTCAACTATCAACGCTATTGCTTCCCTGATAGAATCCTCCATCGATTCGTTCAATTCAGGCCGTTTTCGAAGTTCATTAACATGTCGGGCCAATTTATCCATCTCCTTAAGTAGGGACAAGCAGGCTCCTTTATTTGTCGAGATGGCTTCGTACCGCTCCAAAATATTTGCCACTACAATAAGACCTGCGGCACCCAGGTGTGCCATGCCCACTCGCTTAACAATATCCCGAGTGATTGTCTTCGCGTCGCCAGTTGGAATCTCTTTCTGTGTATTAACACATAGAAGTAAGAGCATTTTTAAAGTAGAACGTTTAAATAAAATCAAGTAATGATCATTAATGATTAAACTGAGTTATATTCAATACGTACAATGCCCTCAATTCCCTCCGCGAGCACCTCTTTTAATGTCCAAAAAAATTTGGAATCCGGCCAGTAATTTCTGGTAGCCTCCGGCTTTGACGGGCTATTTTCCCCCTTCTTCTTTTTTTCTTTTTCTTTCTTCTTTTCCTCTTTTTCTTTCTTTTTCTCTTTTTCTTTCTTCTTTTCCTCTTTTTCTTTCTCTTTCTCCTGTGAAAATCATTATCAACATAAACATAAAATCAAATGCGTTATCGACATAAACATAAAATCTAATGCTTAAAGATAATAATAAAAGAATTGATACGAGTCTATTTTATTTATTTCAACCTCTAGATGTGGGCTTCAAATTTTTTAATTTTTTTAATAAATCAAAACACAGGATTGAATATTAACAGAATGTTCTGCATCGTATAACCTGATTGACCGCCGTGATTGCACGGAGGGTTGCGTCTTGCGCGTTACAAACATTTATTTAATAAATATTTAAGTGGCTGGCTGCCCGACGTGTTAGTGGCGAGGGGAATCGGTTCAGCCATTCGAGGCCACGTGTTAGTGGTAAGGGTATCGATTCAGACGTTTTAGTGGCGAGCGGGATCAGTTCAGCAAACACTTATGGAAATCCATTGGCTTTATCGGTAAAGCTTAAAACCATTTAAATGTTACATAATCTCTGTTGTCATCATTGGAATGATCATTTGTTGGTAATCATTAAAAATAGACATTTATGAGATATATCTTCATCTTTTACTTTGATGATATATCTGGAGTCGTGGGAGAAAGACATTTATGAGATTTATCTTAATCTTTTACTTTTTTTCTATTTCTTTACCCAATTCGATGTTAGGAAATATTAATTTCAATCACCACTTTAAACACACTAACAATCATCATCATGTTTGCTTAGTGAACCACTACACAGTTGCAATTTTGTTTACAGCCATAAGGACACCGGTCAGAATAGAAGTTCAGAGCAGACTATTCCGCAACACATCACGGAGGTTAAACCATTTAATGAAGTTTAATAAATAGATATGGGCAAACATTCATTCTGCGATTGTTGCCCACACTCCACAACACTTGCAAGTTCAGAAAATCATTTACTATGTAAAATTGTCCATGTTGCGTATTAATGTGAAATTCATATGTTAGGATAAATATGCAAGGAAAAGTCATTTGTATGTTGGACATGTTGGGCAAGGTTTAGAGCGAGAGGAGCCGACCATTCCGCAACACATCACGGAGGTTAAAGCATTTAATGAAGTTTAATAAATAGATATGGGGAAACATTCATTCGGCGATTGTTGCCCACACTCCACAACCCCTGCAAGTTCAGAAAATCATTTCCTATGTAAAATTGTCCATGTAATTAATTCATATGTTAGGATAAATACCCAAGGAAAAGTCATTTGTAATGTTGGGCATGTTGGGCAAGTTTTGGAGCGAGAGAGTCTCTTAAGTAGTGAGGAGAAAAGGAGGAAATTTTGGTGGGCGCGTGAAAGCCAGTTTTACTGAGTTTTAGAGAAGTTTACTCCCCAACCCAGTAATGCCTAAATGGCAGTAAGTATGGCAATAAGTATGTTGTGTTTTTCACTTGCAATTGAAGCTTCCATTTATCAGGGCAATGTAATTTTTTTATGTTTTGACATATAATATAAAGTGTGCTCAGTTGCGTTATGGTTTTAATTTTACACAAGTAAATTTCCGCAACCTCTTTTATTTTACTCTGTTTTGTCGTGAGTGAACTCTGTGTTTTTTTTACTCTACTTTGCCCTCTGTGTTTTAATTAAGTCCTTGTGTGGTTGTTGCGGCAACCTAAGATTTACCTTTCTGCAACTCAAGTTGACCTTGCCTACTTTGTGGCAACCAATTTCCGAGTTCCTTTGCCCTCGTAAAATTTATTTCCTAACATGGTATCAGAGCGGGTTAAAAATTGTTAGTGTAAAAACAAGTGCTTTTACTAGCAATTAAAATTTGTTTTTGAGGGTAGAATTTTTGAAGCGTATTTACCAACAAGTAAAAAGTTTCTTTTACACTCAGAAATGGCAACATCAAGCACAAGCTTGACTAATCCTCAGATACCTCAGTTTAATGGCAAAAATTATGATTATTGGGCTATTACAATGAAAGCCCTGTTTTCGTCTCAAGATATTTGGGATTTGGTGGAGAATGGTTTTCAAGAACCAGCAGATGCAGCAGCATACAATGCCATGTCTCAAGAAGAAAGAGATCTATTGAGGGACAATGGGAAGAAGGATTCAAAAGCCCTATTTTATATTTTTCAAGCAGTTCATGAAAGTATTTTCCCAAGGGTTGCAGAAGCAATGAAGTTCAAGCAAGCATGGGACACCCTCCAGATAGCCTGCCAAAGCATGGCAAAAATGAAGACAACAAAACTGCAAATGCTGAGATGAGATTTTGAAACACTTTGTATGAAAGAGTCAGAGAATGTAGACTCATTTTTTACACATGTAATTGGGTTGGTTACTCAAATTAGGTCTCATGGTGACACACTTGAGGAAAGAAGAATAGTTGAGAAAGTTTTGAGAAGTTTTCCAGCAAGGTTTGATGCCATATTTGTGGCCATAGAAGGGACAAAGGATCTCTCGCAGTTCTCAGTGGGTGAGCTTCATGCATCACTGATTTCTCATGAACATGGACTGAATAGAGCAACAAGCTCCTCATTGGAGCATGCCTTCAAGACCCAAGTTTCCTTTGGTCAAGGTCGAGGCAGAGGGAGATCATATGCTAGAGGAAGAGGAAGAAGCCCACACAGAGGTGGAAGAAGCAACCCTTCAAGCTCAAGTGGAAGAGGCAGCAATCAAAATCCAAGTCAAGGCCCAAGCCAAAATCAAGCACAAAGTCAAAAGTATGATAAATCTCAAGTTCAATGTCATTATTGTAATAAGTATGGACATTATGCAAATGAATGTAGAAAGAAGCAATATGACATTAGTAACAAACCAAGTGTAAATTTCACAAAAGAAAAACTTAACCATGATAGCATGTTTTTAGCTTGTAATGTAGCACAAGAAAAGCAAAGTGATATATGGTATCCAGATTCAGGGTGTAGCAACCACATGTCAGGGAACATAGATATGTTTTCCAATCTAGATGAAAGTGTGAAATCTGAAGTGACATTAGGGACTAATAGCAAAGTCTTTGTCATGGGAAAAGGAAGAGTTAATATCCTAACAAGGAAGGGGGAGAAGAAGCACATCTCAGATGTTTACTTTGTCCCTGGTCTAAAGAATAACCTCGTAAGCATTGCACAGCTAATGCAAAAGGGCTACAATGTCTTCTTCAAAAATGATGTGTGCACAATTTTGGATAAGCCTCCAAGCAGACAATTGATTGCAAAGTTTCAGATGATAAATAATAGAATGTTTCCCCTAAAGATAAGATCAGATTTGAAAGAAGAAGGTGCACAAGAACAACTTTCAATGAACTTACAAGAGGATGGAAGAAAATAGGCAACTGTCACACAAGTGAACTATCAAGCAGAGGTCAAAGATGAAAACTGGTTATGGAATTTGAGATTTGGACATCTCAACTTTAGAGGTTTGAATTTGCTACATAGGAAAGGCATGGTGAAGGGATTACCACTCATAGAAAAATCGAACATCCTATGTGAAGGATGCATCTTGGGCAAGCAACATAGAGAGACATTTTTAGCCGGAAAGTCAGTAAGGGCAAAGGCACCTTTGGAGATTGTCCACTCAGATTTATGTGGACCAGTGTAGACACCATCGATTGGTGGAAGCCACTATGTATTGACCTTCATAGATGACTACAGAAGGAAGACATGGGTCTATCTCCTAAAACAAAAAAGTGAAGTCTTTGAGCGCTTTCGCCAATACACAACTCTTGTTGAGAAGAAAGTGGACACTACATCAAAGTTCTCAGGATTGACAGAGGTGGTGAATACATCTCAAATGATTTCCTTCGATTTTGCAGGGAACATGGAATTCACAAGCAATTTACAACAAGATATACACCTCAGCAAATGGTGTGGCAAAAGGAAGAATAAGACCATTATGGAAATGGCAAGGAGTATGTTGAAGGAAAAGAATTTTCCAAATGATTATTGGGCTGAAGTTGTCACTTGTACAACATATATCTTGAATAGGTGTCCAACCAAAAGCGTCAAGAACGTGGTTCCTGAAGAGGCATGGAGTGGAAGGAAGCATAGTGTTACTCACATGAGAGTTTTTGGATGTGTGGCGTATGCACATGTCCCGGATGAGTTGAGGAATAAGTTGGACAGCAAGGGGGAGAAATGTATATTTGTTGGATACAATGATGAATCCAAGGCATACAAGCTCTACAATCCATTAACCAAGAAGGTCATAATCAACAGAGATGTGTAGTTAATACAAGAGGAAGCATGGGATGGAAGTTTAAAGAAGACAGTCAATGTGAAAGCATGTATACCGCATGAGGACAAAGAGGAATTAACAGCAGCAAGTAATTCCTCAACTGTGACTCCCTCTACTCCTATTCAAGCTCAACAAAACAGGCAGCAAACAACACCATCAACAAATAATAGGATAGCGTCACGCAGTCAAGAAAGTGCTTCTCCAAGCATGCCACAAAGCACAACACCAAGTGACATATCAAGCCCATCTTCAGCAAGCATAAGAAGACCAAAATTCAGAAATTTGAATGAAACATATGAGCAAGATGAAGTTGATAACAGCGCTAGCCTGAATTCATTATTTTCTTTTTTTTGACATGTAGATGATCCAATCCATTTTGAAGATGCAATCAAAGATGAAAAATGGGTTGCGACAATGGAGGAAGAAATAGAAGCAATAGAAAAGAATGACACATGGGAGTTAGTGAACTTGCCGAAAGGAAAACAAGTCATTCAAGTGAAGTGGGTCTATAAGACCAAGAGCAATGTTGATGGGAAGATTGAAAGGCACAAAGCAAGGCTAGTTGTCAAAGGATACAAGCAACAACATGGAAGAGATTATTCAGAAACGTTTGAGCCAGTCGCGAGGATGGAGACAGTGCGTACAATTGTGGCGATTGTCGCACAACATAAATGGAAAGTATATCAAATGGATGTAAAGTTAGTGTTCTTGAATGGAGTGCTGAAAGGGGAAGTGTATGTTGCGCAACCGCCTGGTTATGAGGTAGAAGGAAAAGAAGACAAAGTGTATCGGTTGTGGAAAGCTCTTTATGGGCTGAAGCAAGCATCGCGTGCATGGTACAGCAGGATAGATGCTTACTTGTTGGACAATGGTTTCGACAAATGTGACGGTGAGCCTAGTCTCTACATCAAAGAGAATGATGGTAAGATTCTCATTGTTGTCTTCTATGTAGATGACTTAATTTTAACAGGCAGTGATGATTTTCTCATCGCTGATTTCAAACAAGTCATGAAGAATGAATTTGAAATCACTGACTTGGGCTGTTAAGATATTTTTTGGGCATAGAAGTAAAGCAAATAGAAAATGTTATTTTTATCTCTCAAGCAAAGTATGTGGCGGACATGTTGGAGAGGTTTAAAATGCATAATAGCAAGCCTGCACCAACTCCAACTGTCATGGGGTTGAAGTTGAGCAAAGAAGATTGCAGTAGCAATGTTAATCTTACATTATACAAGAGCATGATAGACAGCTTGATGTATTTGACTGCCACTAGGCCAGATATAATGTATGCAATGAGTTTGGTGTCAAGGTTCATGGAGACACCCAAGGAGACACATTGGCAAGTAGCGAAAAGAATTCTAAGGTATGTCAATGGGACAAAACAGTATGGCATTTTGTGCACTGCAACAAATGATTTTAGGTTGGTTGATTACAACGACAGTGATTGGGCAGGAAGTGTCGATGAGAAAAAGAGCACGTTGGGTTATGTTTTTCATTTGGGTTCAGGAGCCATTTCAAGGGCTTCCAAAAAGTAGCCAATAATTTCATTGTCAACAATAGCAACTGAATATTTCGCTACAACAACAGCAGCTGTTATAGACATTTTTGTGCCTTACAGCATTGAGCATGAAATGTCCATAATATAAGGGATCCAAAGTCCCTAAACATGTTGTTCCTACCCCTAGAGGAACAAGGCTAGCAAACTACAGCAATTCACAGAAGTTCTCCACTGAAAAACACTCAAAAACAAGTCAATTCAGGATCATGTCAACTGCTCCACTGAGCATCTGCGCTGAATGTCAACTGCTCCACTGTCTACCTGCGTTGAATGTCAACTCCAACAAAGGTTACCTGCGCTGAGCGTAATTGGACAAGTGGCAGGCTCATTCCTCAATGTGTCAATGCCCAGGAAGCTTCCAAAATGACACTTGCATCAAGGAATTCGACTGGTGATGAGTAAGAGGTTCCAAATCTCCAAGTGGAAGCAAGAACCTCCAAGTGGAATCAAGAACTGATAGAGGGGGAGGACACTAGTCACATCTCAAGCTGACTCATCCTCTCTCCAAATATCTATATATGGATCTCTCCTCCATGAGATCTAGAGGCTGGAAGGTTGTGAATGCAAAGAATTGCTGCTAGTTTGAGATCTGAATCATTGGGTGCTTAATGCTTTGAAAGGGGGTGAAGATAGGAATTTCATTTGCTGGGAAGAGGCGCTGGATTGGAGCCCTTTGGGTTGTATCTCTTCTCAAACCCTTGTTATTCATCAATAAAGCTATCTTGCTTTCTCCTATATGCTGACGTTGTCTTGATGTATGATTGCATTAGTGTATTTGATTTATCTAATCCTGAATCATTTGTGAATATGAATATCTATCTTTGAGTTGTGTTCTTCTCTTGTCGCAAGTAGCTGTTCTCTTGTGATCTCGCAGGTATCAAGTAGCTGTTCTCTTGAAGCTGGGCAAGCGAGGAGGCAAGTAGCTGTGAACACCCAAAGAGAAGAGGATCTAGATCGAGGGACAAACGGAAGACATCGGTGAGTCCATTGATCTCTCCTCTCTTTCAATTCATAAAGGAAGAAATACTTAGATAGCTGTTTCTGTTTGTTGCTAAAGTACTATCACACTTTAGGTGGATAGGATCGTCCTGCATAGGCATTTTTCCCCACAACAAATTGGCGACTCCACTGGGGAGATTTGTTTAGTCATTTTATTTGTGTCTCTTTCATTTGTTTATTTCATAGACTCAACAGCAACAATCGAACTGCATCTGTTTCTCAGATTGCAAAGTAGATAGTGCTGCCTTGATCCAGTCTTTGGATGAGCCTATGATCTGAACAATAAACTCACAAATGATTTGATGATCCTTGTGATAGATCTTAGTACCCCCCTCAAAGCATCGCTTTGATATTACCTTGCTTGTGTCTCTGATTTGGCCTGAAACAGTTGATTTTTGAGCAATTTGTGACCCAGAACTTGAGGGAAACGAGAGTTTCTCCTCTCAGCGCAGACCCAGTGAAGGCAGTTTGCATTTCAACGCAGTTCCCGAAGGGAGTACCTACGATGAATGTCAAACTGACTGTGTTGAGGGTGCGTTGATCCAGTTTGGCCTTGTGCTACTGGGGTTCTCTGCCTTCTGTTGCCCTGTTTTGATCTCTGTTTTTGCAGCCATTAACCAGCATTGGTACTGATCTGAAAACTCCTTTTCTTGGCTTGCATTCCGCCTCATTTTTGTGCAAAAAGATTATGAATGTTTTTATGTGTTTGTGACTTCGTTCATAGTTTTCCTTTACAAGAGTGAAATAATCATCCTGTAGCCCTTGATTCAGATCTGATTGTGATCTTAGGAGAGAGTTCATTGGCTGTTTGCAGATTGATTATGCATTTGCTTTTGTTTATGGTTTGAGTTTGTCTCTTTTGAATGTCAAAACAAGTATTCATTTCGAGAATCGTTATGTGTTGTAATCTCTTCTACCCTCTCTGATTTCGAAAAAATAATCTTGTTTGTATTGATCATTTAAAAGAAAATTCAAAGTTGTGCAAAAAGCTTTCTTTGTAGGCATCAATACTAAGAAAGCGGAAAACAAACACCTGCATTGTGCATATTGCATTTTGATAGTTTGCATGTCTGATTTAGGAAAAGTGCATTAGAGTGTGCTGATTGCTTATTGTGAAAAGATGATGTCTTTCTTTTCCCTTGTAGTTAGGATTTTCATCTGTTGAAAAGATTATAAAGCTTGCTTATCATCTTTAGACTGCATTTAGGAAGTTGTATAATACATCTCGTGGTGATCCATAAAGGCAAACTGCTAAACAAGATCAACCTAAAATAAACTGAATGAACTTAACAACGCTTTGTAACATAACGCACAACATAGAGGTTTAGGCTAGAGACGTGTTCCGGCGTCGTAAAACCTGGTATCTTACCGTTGAGTGGTTGGGTGATTCCTCCACGGTGAAGCGATAAGTATCTGTACGGATTGTGCTCCCACGTACCGTCGCGTATATATTGGGAGACCCCTATAGGAATAAAGCCTTTATCCATAGGAAGTCGTGTCGGCCGCCCTACGATTCGCAATGCAGTGAACACAGCATTCACGAAGATCGACCACCCGTACCTTAAAAAGTATTCTGTGGTTTTGCGAAAAGTTTGGCACACCCTCTACCTAGAATTCCAGAGCAGTTCCTTTTGGATTTTTCAGACTCTATAACGGAAAAAGTCCATCCGAGCATTTGTCACTTCGGGCTCATTAAAACATCGAAGGAGACTAGAGTCATCTTTAGCTTTTTCTCGACTCTTTAAAACTGAAAAAGCAAGTTGTGTCTAAAGCGTCGTTAATAAATTTATTTTAAACGGAACAAAATCACCTCCTATTCCTGCGTTGATCTTTTGGTTGAAAAAAATGGAGCACACCAACCAAGGAGTTCCCCTTGGTGGAAATCCTAGTCCCTTCTCCTCTTGGGGAGATGTTGGTGCACCCCACATGGCCACATTGTCGCTTCCAGGACTGACAATTGGCCTACCTGTCTGGCTTTTTTCAACCAATGTAATTCAGAACACCACCATTCCTGAACAGTCGAATCGACAGCTAGATGAGTCTAGAGTTAACCTCCAGCCTTCTACCTCTTCTAACTCTTCCTCTCCCGCTTCCTCTTCGCTTGAGGGAACTGGTAAAGATAAAAACCAAGTTCCTAAGGAGAAGAAGGAGAAGAAGAAGAAAGAGAAGAACAAGAAGGAGCCAAAGGTGACTGGGGGCAAACATGAGTCATCTAGAAAAAATCCACACACAGCACTGACCGGGCCTAAATCGCCATGTGTCATATGCAAAGGAGACCACTTCCATCGAGATTGTCCCTGTATTCCCCGGATACTAAGGGACTGGTCCCCCAGATTGCACAATCCGGTAGCATCAACCTCTGATAGCCATGTTGAATGCATTCCGTCAACTAGCGAGAGTGAAGGACAGAGAGGGAGAGCAAGATCTCCCTGCAGACTGTGTGAAGGCGATCACGCCATCCACCGTTGTCCATTCTTAGACGAGGCGAAGAGAGTTTTGGAAGATCGTCCGGTTTCACCGTTACGACTTCCTCCTGGATACAAAAAACTCGTGCCAAGTCCCTCATTAGTTGAGAATCCAGCTGGCCCGCTCAAGTGGTCAGCTGAAGCATCGGTCATTGAATATGAACCCACTGAATCCGTACCTGACGAAAGTCAAAAGGTTGAAACGGCAGTTGACCCGGTATTGCCTTCAGAAGATTCATCTTCGAATGACTCCATCACTGAAGAGAAGAAGGATGACACCATCCAGATTCTTTTCATCAACACAGACTCCGACGAACAAGGGGGCACCCCTCCCATTCCTTTATCGCAGGAAGGAAGTTCGTCAGAGTGATATCCGGCCGTCTATTCGGTCCCACCACCAAGCAACCTGGTTGTGTCCTTTGATTGGAACCAACTAGGCAGACCCCGGTTGCCAGCAAACATACCATTTCGAATTATAGTCCAAATATACAGAATGGTAATGGCTGGCACTATCATTGATGAGGGGGCATCTGTGAGTATCCTTTCCTCTATTGCTTGGAAAGCGCTTGGTTCGCCAGCGCTTTTGCCTGAGATGAGAAATCTATCAGGCTTTGATAAGGGAACCAGTCGCCCTTTAGGGATTCTCCCCAATGTGCCCATTACATTGAGGAAGAAGACAGTTCAAATGAACGTCATGGTCGTTCAAGGACCCTTGGATTATAACCTACTCCTTGGACGAGACTATATATATTGCATGGGAGCCATTGTCTCCTCACTCTTTAGAGTAATGTGTTTTCCACACGAAGGAAGAGTGGTCAAGCTCGTAGACCAACTTTCATTTCCGGGATCACGCATCGCAAATAGTCAAATACCAACCCTAAATGGTCTATTCACGCGAGAAATGCCTCCACCCCCAGTTCTTCTTCCCGATGAGTGCGAGTGATTCGGAAAGATGTAACTGGAACCCAGGGGGCATGCATCCTGGTCTGCTTCGGGCAGAAAGAACTTTGGGTATAGAGTAGGTTTCCGCGGGAGAATATGACTAGTTCGTACCCCGTCCGTCTAGGAAGAGGGGTTGTTCTAGAATAAGATTCTTTTGTCAAAGTTATGTGTTTGACGGAACAAGGTCACTCACCTTTGTCTATTTCGGTAGACATCGCCAAAGAAATGTTTAGTTTGAAAGATTAACAGAACAATCTTTGGGTAACCTGAAAGAGGTAAGCCTCACCCATTAAAACAAATGTTTTGACGGATAAGTAGGGGCAGCCTTGAAATTGTACTTTTTACCTGGGGACATGCAAACCTTTTGGAGTACAAGCAAAGAGCGGTTATTTATCTGTTTTTTGGATTAGTCGTTTCCTAACTTGCATAAAGAAAGGAGGTGGGGCAAACGTCAAAATTTGCCAAATTAGGAGCATAGCTTCGTGAGATAAAGCTCCATAAAAAATAGCTATCTCACAAGAGACATTTCTTATCATATGACTGGTATATTCGAGCAGTTTTAGCACACAGTTCATGCTCGTTAAAAAATAAACGCAAAGATCCGAGCAGTTTTAGCACATAGTTCATGCTCGTTAAAAAATAAACATAAGGTTGAGCAGTGTTTTGGCGCATTCAAGCTCGTTAAAAAATGAACCTATCCCGGTAAATAACCATTGTGAATGTAACCTTATTAGCCATAAAAGCCTTGGTCGTGTTTGCACCGTCACCTCCACTTTTCATTTGGCCGATCGTTCGCCTCCATATGATTGTTTACCCATTTTGAGGAACAGCTGCGAAGAGTGATTTCACTAAGCCATCCTTGTGACACTGCCATGATTGGAATATTCCAAGCCATACCTGGAATCTGCTACTGCCCTGTTCATCACTCGTTCCTCAAAAGACGAGTCTTCTTTAAGCTCTTTTCAACTGACTCGTAAAATATGAAAAGATTGCCGAGTTTTGGCCTACCAGCTCGTTAAACGACCGGAAGAGCTATCCCTCCTCTAGATTTTAATCTTTTTGGACCTGAGGGATTATTGCACAAAAAGATCGAGCGCTTGTTTAGTTCGGCTCGTTAAAACTATCGAAAATTCATCCCTTCTGTATTGTTTTATACTTTTTCGGACTTAAGGGATTAGATGACGAAAAAGGAACTTTGGAGTTAACTTTATGTACCTTTTTAGACTCTCTAAAATTGAAAAGGACCGAGTTATCTTTGTCGTTAGACTCGTTAAATGCATTAAATAGCGACAAACTTGTCTTTAGACGAGAACGAGTTTCCCTATCGCTAGGCTCGTTAAAACATAGCGATGGGCTTGCCCGAAGGGCAGGTTATAGAACAAGAATATGTTATCCTCCTCAAGCTTGACAAAAATAAAGAGGTACTGGTCAGAAATGACTGGGGAAAAATTGGGAGAAACAAGAAAACTTTGATGGTAGCAAGTCGCTCTTGAACATGACACTTTTCCTCCGTACCACAATCGGGTTGGGTTGTTTCATTCACCGGTCACATCCATGGTCTCGCCAAACCATCCATTTGGGGTAATGCTACCGATCCATCGTATCAGTGTCGCCATATGTTCAAGAGAAGTCATTCAGAAGAGTCAACCGGGTCCCATCCACTGCCATACATTATCCTTCATCCGTTCATGACCGCCACCCTGAATCATATTTCACAGATCGTTTTCACCTCATCAAAATCATTAGCTCCGTTCCGTGTCATTGATGTGGGATTCATTAAGGCCCTCCTTTAACGGATCGTTTCTTGTCGACATCAGCTCATTATCCGAGAAGTTGATCTAGGAACAACCCCTTCAGTACTTTGAAGCTTGCATGCCTCAATGGCAAGTTTCTCACTTCCGGCGACAGGTATACATCAATGACCTTCGACCGAAAGATTTTGCGTGGTGTTCGACGCCAAGTCCTTTATTCACACCACGTGAATTGTACTGCAGTACCTTGAGGGTCATCATCCTTATCGGTGATTCCTCTCGCGCTTGTTAACGGTTTACATCATTGACCGGTAATCAAGCGATGTCTTTCCATGTTCGACTTCAGAAAATTCTCACATGGATCGACTTGTACATCGAGTGAAGATCGGACGAGATTGAAGACCCTGGATCTAGTTCATCCATCCGGGCTGCGATATATATTCAGGAAATAAAGACATTGACATGTACAGCGTTGCAGCAGATAATCATCCTACAAAAAGGGATGATGATTTCATCATAATCATCAGTGTACCATCAGACGATTGTCTATTCTATGTACAGAAAAATGAATTTATAAAGCTGAGCATGGGAAATGCCCAACTCAGCTAGATCATGAAAGCAGAATGAAAAATAATGTATTGTATTGTATTGTATTACAGGTCTCCTCCCGGCAATGAATGAACTTCGGATCCCCCTGATAAAGCATTTCGTTCGATAAACAACCTCTTACTTTAGGGGACAACTGTTATAGACATTTTTGTGCCTTACAGCATTGAGCATGAAATGTCCATAATATAAGGGATCCAAAGTCCCTAAACATGTTGTTCCTACCCCTAGAGGAACAAGGCTAGCAAACTACAGCAATTCACAGAAGTTCTCCACTGAAAAACACTCAAAAACAAGTCAATTCAGGATCATGTCAACTGCTCCACTGAGCATATGCGCTGAATGTCAATTGCTCCACTGTCTACCTGCGTTGAATGTCAACTCCAACAAAGGCTACCTGCGCTGAGCGTAATTGGACAAGTGGCAGGCTCATTCCTCAATGTGTCAATGCCCAGGAAGCTTCCAAAATGACACTTGCATCAAGGAATTCGACTGGTGATGAGTAAGAGGTTCCAAATCTCCAAGTGGAAGCAAGAACCTCCAAGTGGAATCAAGAACTGATAGAGGGAGAGGACACTAGTCACATCTCAAGCTGACTCATCCTCTCTCCAAATATCTATATATGGATCTCTCCTCCATGAGATCTAGAGGCTGGAAGGTTGTGAATGCAAAGAATTGCTGCTAGTTTGAGATCTGAATCATTGGGTGCTTAATGCTTTGAAAGGGGGTGAAGATAGGAATTTCATTTGCTGGGAAGAGGCGCTGGATTGGAGCCCTTTGGGTTGTATCTCTTCTCAAACCCTTGTTATTCATCAATAAAGCTATCTTGTTTTCTCCTATATGCTGATGTTGTCTTGATGTATGATTGCATTAGTGTATTTGATTTATCTAATCCTGAATCATTTGTGAATATGAATATCTATCTTTGAGTTGTGTTCTTCTCTTGTCGCAAGTAGCTGTTCTCTTGTGATCTCGTAGGTATCAAGTAGTTGTTCTCTTGAAGCTAGGCAAGCGAGGAGGCAAGTAGCTGTGAACACCCAAAGAGAAGAGGATCTAGATCGAGGGACAAACGGAAGACATCGATGAGTCCATTGATCTCTCCTCTCTTTCAATTCATAAAGGAAGAAATACTTAGATAGCTGTTTCTGTTTGTTGCTAAAGTACTATCACACTTTAGGTGGATAGGATCGTCCTGCATAGGCATTTTTCCCCACAACAGCAGCATATCAGGCAGTTTGGATGAGAAGGATGTTGAGGGATCTTCGCCGCGACCAAGAGGAAGCAACAACTATTTTCTGTGATAACACATCTACAATTGCATTGTCAAATAATTCGGTCTTTCACAATAGGACCAAGCATAT
Source organism: Pinus tabuliformis (assembly GCA_031772625.1). NCBI lineage: Eukaryota > Viridiplantae > Streptophyta > Pinopsida > Pinales > Pinaceae > Pinus > Pinus tabuliformis. Next base: position 1,170,548,884 of record CM062807.1, read on the forward strand.
TGATGTTAAATATCATTTTATCAAAGAGTTGATTAACACTGATGAAATTATGTTATCGCACTATAGGTCACAGGAATAGTTTGCTGATATTTTCACAAATCCATTGGCACGTGAAAGTTTTGTTTATCCCAGATATTGTTTTGGAATTGTCAAGGTGGCAATGGTTATTAAGGGGGAGCATTAGAAATATTAATTCCAACCACCGCCTTAAACACACTAACAACCATCATGTTTGCCCAGTCAACCACTACACAGTTGTGATTTTTTTTACACGCAAAAGGACAAGGGTCAGAACATAAGTTTAGAGCAGACCATTCCGCAACACATCATGAAGGTTAAAGCATTTAATGAAGTTTAATAAATAGATATGGGAAAACATTCATTCCGTGATTGTTGCCCACACTCCACAACACCTGCAAGTTTAGAAAATCATTTACAATGTAAAATCGCCCATGTTGTGTATTAAATATTTTGTCTATCATGTAACTAATGTGAAATTCATATGTTAGGATAACTATGTAAGTAAAAGTCATTTTTAATGTTGGGCATGTTGGGCATGTTGGGCATGTTGGGAAAGTTAGGGAGCGAGAGTCTATGAGGTAGTGAGGAGAAAATCATGGAGGAAATTTTGGTGGGCATGTCAAAACCAATTTTACAGAGTTTACTCCACAACCTAGTAATGCGTAAATCACAGTAAGTTTGTCGTGTTTTTCACTTGGAGTTGTAGCCTCGATTTATCATGCCAATGTAATTTCTTTATGTTTTGACATATAATATAAAGTGTGGTCAGTTGCATTATGGTTTTAATTTTACACAAGTAAATTTCCGTAGCCTCTTTTATTTTACTTTGTTTTGTCATGAGTGAACTCTGTGTTTTAATTAAGTCCCTGTGTGGTTGTGATATCCTCGCCGCAACCTAAGATTTACCTTTCCACAACTGAAGTTGACCTTTCCTACTTTGCTGCAACCGATTTTTGAGTTCCTTTGCCCTCGTAAAATTTATTTTCTAACATTCGATGGCATCCTTGGCTTCCTCGGACAACATGACACAACGAAAATTATTCACGGGCTTCCTCGCCTCCATTGTACTCCATGGTGGCCCTCTCTTCCACATGAAATCTATCAAACACAGCCTTCCCTCTCGCAAGTAAGTAGACAAGCCACAATTTATTGATTGAGAAAAGTGCTCTGTTCGCATTTCGAACAAGGTATGTTGCAATCTTTTGCTAACTTTGGTTGTTTGTTTGAGTAATTTGTAGGAGGGGATTGTCCAAATTTTTTCAGCAGTAATTCGTAATCATTCATGTGTCTAACAGATGTGAAATTCGTGGAAGACCTTGCCAAGCCGGTGAAAAAGCTCAAGGGCTCTCGTAGCTGGGAACTCATAGTAAAATCATATAATAATCAAACAAATCGAATGTCAATATTCTCGACAGGCTCAAACTAATCCATGAAAATACCTCAAAAAAATCCCATAGATCGAAGATGGGCATGAAATATGGTCGTTTAATTCCCATAAAACTAGATAGACTACATTTATCGCCTCCTAAATAAATAATATACAGTAGACAATACACAAGTTTACAGATCTATAGCCAACATAGAGTGTCGAAAATTGTACATAGAGCTCAAACCTCCACAACCACTTTTTGGTCAATTGTAAACTTCTAAAACCTTGACAGGTTTTGAATGGGGGGAAGAAAACCATGTTATAATGCTTCAATATATTCATTTTTAACTTTTTTTCCTACTATTTATTTATTCATGGTTTGTTTGTTCATACTACATGCTAAATCAGGGAAAATTTGAACAAAAGACCTTTCCATTTCCACGGAAGAGAGAAAGCAATGATAAGGTAATCCCATTTAACTCATTACATAATAGTTTCTTAAAGTAATCTTATTTAACTCATTACATAATGGTAATCTTATTTAACTCATTAAATATTTTTGGGCTTAGAGGGGCTTTCTAGTCTAGTATGGTAGAGATGTTGTAATGTAATGTAATATCATACAAATATTTTAACTTGTCAAAATAAAATAAAATAAAATAATTTATAATTATAATTATCAATAAAACATTTTGATTGGGTCAAATTACATAAAACTAAAAATAAATATTATAATAATAATAATAATAATAATCATTAAATTAACTTAGATTTACCAAAAGTCTAGAGAAATTAAGTCTCTTAATATGCAAACCTCTTATTTTATGAAGAAATTGAAATTAGAAAATAAATTAGTATTATATCATAATATGAATTATTTAAAAAAAATTATATATATAATTTTCAAATATATTTAGGTCAATAGGCCTATCTTTTGAATCAATTCACCTCTAGTTTTCGTTTACACTTCTTGTCTCTGTCTGACATCTATGCATAGATTTTTACACACCCTTCTTCTCTCCACTTGTAGTGTGCACCATATTTATGTCGAAGCCTTTTACGCCAGAGTTCCAAGAGAGTTCGTTTGAATTCTTCGTGGAGTTTATGGCACTAAACATAGTTTTATGGTGCACGACTACACGATGACGACTCTATTGATGGCAGCGACCACCAATTTCGGCTTCCTCTGATTTTACTACATATACAAGACAACTCGGGTGCATCTTAAAGAAACGCGTGTGCATGTTTTGTCGTGGAATTATGGCTTCTTTTCTCAACGCCATTATGGAAAATTATTTTGCAGCATTCAACGACCTTCTCATTCATCCCTCGCATGTCCTAGTAAAGCTCTAGTGCCCGCAATATTTTGTCCCAGAAGTTGAACAGAAGTCAGAAGAATCTATGCTGCGTCAGACAATTTAGTTCATCTCTGCTATTCAAGCATGGGCTTGTGGCCTTCTCTATCTCAAAAGACTTGCAATATCACGGTAGATAGCCCTACATTTTTATTTAAATTTGAAACTGGACTTGATTTATTTTCACACAGGTCTATTCTTCTATACCTTTATGTTCTTTTGTAAACAAGAACAAAATTACATATATTGCGAGAGAAAGATTACAAATGACATCCCTAGTTATAGGGGTTTAGCATAATAAAATTGCTTGGAGAGGGCTTTCCTATTTTGTTTGCATGGCAGTATTTTTAGAGTGCAAGACAAAATTTTATTTGGCAATTGCAAAATCTACTTTGAGAGGTGTTGGGAAGGTCTCGAAAATAATTGGTGAAAGCACGGGCTCTTTGTAGCGGGGATCTTTGGAAGCTCGCATTTACTCATGCTTAGTTTGTTCTAGGAAGTTGTACAATTCGCAAGCATTGGGAGGACACCATAATGCTCATAAGAAGGGGAGAAATGCTACGAGAAGAACTCAGAAATCTCATATGAACATTCAGCAGAGTTTTTGTAGCCTATCACCCTCACCACCTGTTCTGTCCTTTGATTTTACTCCAATTTCAAGCTTTCTGAATAGGTCTCTTCGTATAAGAGCTCACTTTGCAACTCTTCAAGGGGGGGGAGGAACATGACTAGATGGATGGGTTTGCCCTTTTGTTGAAAATCAATTCAATGTTGGAAGTTTCTTTCCGGTTGATGTCTCTGAAATGTTTGATTGATGAGGAACATGTTCTTCTTGGAAAAGGCCTCGAAAAGGAGATGGCCATCTTTTTGAGCCTAGATTGGTTTCCCCATCAAATGAGCAAAAGCTAGACTTGTCATTGCAATTGTTATGAAAACCAAAAATACCAACATTTTTCCATTCCATTATTCCATTTGGTCTTAGTTTCACCTTTTAAGAGAAATTTGAATTGCTTGATTCTTTTTTCTAAGTGAAAATGACAACGAGGATAGGGTGAAATTTCATATGTCACATGCACCACCAACCAAGGAAGAAGTTTAATAGTCTTTGTAGTCTTTGTAGGGTTATCTCAAATGCTAAGCTCATTCTTGTTTAGTAAGAGAATAATATGTGCTTCTTAGCATTCCAAATTTATCTTCTTGCTTATAATAAGAGTATGCAGGCAATGATAGCTTGTGATGCTTGTCTCGAATGCTCTTCTTTGGCTTTTCCCATGGATATATGCAATGATGATCTGAGATTTTGAATCAGTTGTGCACACAAATATTGTAGGGTATTGACTTCCATTTAGCTAGTGTTTATTGAAAGCATGAAAGTATTTTCATGGTCTTAATTATTCGTTTGACACCAATGCTGGAAAAACTTATTAGAGGCCAATGAATGCATATGCTTCTTTTCCTTAACATATGCTTATTGAAATCGAGCACACTCCTAAAGCCACGTCTTGTTCTTGACTTCCTCTCCTATAGAATTTTGTGGAGCTACATAAAAAGAATATCAAAGATCATCAATTTAGATGGTTGTCTCGCATCTCCCAAAATGATCAATATACACCATTTGAAAGACAAGAACAAAAGGATTTGACAAGGTCGTATTTGATCCCAATAAAGACTAGGAGAAAGTTGCAATAATGTGTTTTCAACTTTTTAAGTTTTTTTACCATTGCTCCAAAGTTTAGCTAGAGCTTGCAAAATTCCCTAGCATAATATTTTGATCGCTATGGTGTTACAGTTATGTAATGTCTTGCCCCAAAATGTTAAAGACATGGGAGTCAGAGTAACATTCTCCTTTGGAAAAGTGGCGGGTGGACTCGCAAGCGACATGTATGATGCACTAGATATATTACCTACTAAGTGTGGATTCAAATCATGCATACATGATTATAGATTCAAGGCAAATCCACATTTGTCTTATCATTAGAAATTTATTCCAAATCAATATGAGGTATCATGTAATCTGATGGGGATGTCCAAGCACCAAGCATTGGATTTACCCTCTTTGTTTTGTAATGGAAAAGAATCCAACTGTTTGGACGTCTCAACTTTGCTTTGGAAGTTATCAATCTTAATTTGTATGATAAACAAGCATCAATGTTCTCACTTCATCTGGGTGCAGTCATAATTTTGAATTGTCAATGAAAACACGTTGGGTATTTAGTTGGAAGGCAAACTAGAAATCGTCTGTCAATTCTCAAGACGAAACTTGTATTATTCAGAATGTAATTTGGGCTAATCATGCAAACCTTATCAACCCATCTTGCATTGAACTAATGTGAATTGGTCAACCAATATGAATATGGGCACTGAGCATTTCTTAGAAGACAACTCTTTTAGTGAATTAGTTGATTGATCTATATGCATGTTTAGGGTGGTGCCTTCATCACCTATTGAAATTCAAGATACAAAAACTTATGACATCGACATCTATAATTATCAGGGATGGTGAAGTTGCAAGCAGTATCTGGGGCACGATAATAATTTATTTCATATAGAGTAGTGCCTACATACTAGTTTAACTCCTTTTAGTTTATTTATTTTCCTAAACATTGATATGCTTGTTTCTTTGTAATGGTTTCCGAAACAATAGATATATTAAAGTTGCTAATAAATAAAACTTTTTAGTTAAATATAGTTTAAATATACAGTAAATTATTCTGGTAGTAGTAGTTATCTATAGATCCTTCGATGTAAAACTGATTTATTAGTTAAATATAAAAGAGCTTAATGGCTTACCTAAATACTTAGAAGTTAACTAAGATATAGTGCCAAAATACTTGGATTGCATAAACTATTCTCAATTCCTCACATTTTGTTCTATTATAATTTCATTGTAGGCTTTGCATACTTGGAAACACCAACTCGAATGTGGAATTATTCGCTCCAATCTGAAAAGACTAGAATTGTGCACAAATTAATTGGCTCTTTTCATCATCATCAAACGTTGCTTTTAATATTTATCCCAATGAAATGAAACATCTTCGATGCTACAAATTTTCCTGGACAACAGATTTCTAGTAAAAAATAAAATAAAATTAGAATGTTGGAGTGTTTGAATGGTGAAAATGGATTCAACACCATCAAGAACCCCTGGGAAACCCAAACCCTGAAGTTTGATAGTGGTAACCCAGATTTTCAAAATTTTCTGTTGGATTTTGTCATAATCTTGCCAAAATTTCCATTATTTTTTGGGTGAATTTGTGGGCTCTTTAGACTAAGCATTGGTGGAAAAGTTTTGTTACGAATTTACTAGTCTTGTTCAATTTTGTGGATTGGTTGGATATTCCTTTTGCAAACTATTCAAGGGATTTGTTTTCAGCTTTTCCAGGTAAATATCAGCCTTTGACCAAATCTATTGTTGCCATTTGCATTTTCATTTTCTTGTATGCCACAGTTTAAGATAATCTTTGTGTTTTTATTTGAGGAAATGTACACAAAATCGCCTTTTGAAATGCCTTTTTATGGTCTTTATTCATCCAAGGCTTAATCTTCATTACAAAATTTCATTATTATGTATTTTAATTTGGATTATATATGAAATTAAAATAGCAACATTTATCATTCATATCTAATTTAAAATACTTGTAAATAAATTTTAATTAATTTTTGGAAAAAAAAAATATTAATTAATAATATAATTTAAACTGTAGATTTTATAATCCAATCATTTTAATTGAATTTAAAGGGTAGTTTGCAATGAAAGTTATTCTCTAGTTTTAGTATTTTATTAGAAGTAAATCAAATTAGTGTTCTTTTATATATATATATATATATATATATATATATATATATATATATATATATATATATATATAACTAAAATATAATCTTTATCAAAAACTAAAATATCATCTCTTATATATATATATATATATATAACTAAAATATCATCTTTTACAATATCTATATAGAATTAAAATTTGCGAATACATATGGTACATATATCTACAAATGTGTCCCTCATACCATTTTTCCAAATTTCATACAATTTTTCCAATTTAAAAAACCTATCAGCCACTCTTTGCACTTTTTGGAGCAATTGCTAATATATATTTTAAAGTGTTTTAGGTGGATTGTCAATTTATTGAATTTTATATTATTAAAAATATTATAATGTTTTAGATGGATAATATATATATTTATATATGTTTGGTTATGATTATTTATAAAAGAAATTTAAAGTTCAAGAAAAATCATTTGCATAGTGGATTATTAATTTCAATTAAAAATTAGTATAACTATATTTAAGTAATTAAATGCTTGATACAAATCGAAGGCTTCGTTTCTATCTACTACACAAACTATAAAGATATAATAATAAAACTATTACAATAAAAATATTATTATTTATTATAAATAATAGATATAATTAACTAATATTTTTAGTAAATAATTAAATAATAATACAAACACTAATATTGTTTAGAGAGAAAATTTTCCGGAGAAATCACATCAAATAATTTATTGGAGCCAATGTTTCAAACCTTCCACTGTGGTTCATCATTAAGGTAAAGGTGGAGCATCTGATCTAACATTAACCATATATATATATATATATATATATATATATATATATATATATATATATATATATATATATATAGGTGGAGATGCTTCCAAATATAAATTGGTCCATTAGAAAGTCAGAAATAAAAATTGATTAAAGAAAAATTAAACATTATAAATTCATAGTTACAAACGTTTAAAAACATCCTCATAAAAAATAAATAACTAAAATAAAATAAAATAGATAGATAATAATAAATTATAAAATAAATAAATAAACATTAAGAATGAATAATTGAGAATAAAAAAACTTTCAAAAAAATGTAAAATGTAAATTAAATAAATAATAATATTAAAAAAAAAGAGAGGATTAAAAATGAAAATTAAGAATCAAACAAATTTTCAAAAAACAAATTAAAAAAGAAATAAATAGATAAATCATAATTTTTAAATAATTTTAAAAAATAAATAACTAATAGAAAAAAATAAACAGATGTAAAATGTTAATTAAATAAATAATAATATTAAATTAGTATTAATTATATATATATGAACCGGGGAAAAATCAAAATCCAGATAAACAGAGAAATTTCATGGAATAAATAAAAACTAGGAATGGAGAGCATAGATCCAGTTGCTGCTAATTTTCCAACCCTCATCCATATTTAGACTATTACAATGCTTCTCAATATCTAATGCCTCTCTGAACTTCTTACGATGGAAATGATCAATTTTGGCTAAAACCTAGGAATCCTCAATACATATGTGGTGTTTAGTATTAGACGCATGTTCAGCTAAGGCAGACAAGCGGGACCTGTTATGTCTAATATCTGCCACATGCTCTTAAATCCTCTACTTGATGGAACGACCCGTTTCTCCAATATAGGGTGTTCCGCATGAGCAAGGAACTAAGTAGACACCTTTCATATCTTTTGGGTCAACCTGATCCTTAACTGATTTGAGAGAGCTCTGGATAGTATTGAGGGGCTTGAAGGAAGTATGCAGCTTATTCTTATTAAAAATATTTATTAATTAAATAATTTAAATAATGATAATAATAATTTAAATATTAATATTAAATATTTAAATAATTTAATTAAATAATAAGACAAATTGTTATTAAAAATATTTATTAATTAAATAATTTAAATAATGATAATAATTTGTATCTATGAGAGAATTTTTTGGCTTACGTGTTCCGAACCAACAAGTGTTTCGAAACACTTATTGGTTCGAAATGCATCAGCCAAAAAATTCTCTCATGTGATTTCTACCAAAAGATTTTGTTTAATTCATTATGGATCACAGAAACTTGAATATAGAATTTTTTATCTACTATAAATATATAATATTAAAAAAAAGAACTATTACAATAAAAATACTATTATTTATTATAAATAATAGAAATAACTAATTAATATTTTTAATTAATAATTAAATAATAAATAATAATATATATATTATTATTAAATAATTAAATAATAATATAAACAATAATATTGTTCTTTAAAATATTTATTTTTTTCCACTGGAAAAATCCGTAATATTTCATTATAATATGAAAAATTACATATGTATATGCTTTGAAAGCATATGCCAACTGTTCTGTACCTTTTTTCAAAAATAGCAGTTCAATGCTATATATCTGTCTGTTACATTTACAAAAATTGTGCAAGATAGGTGCCATTTTTGGCAATCCGCAATCTATTTGCAAGATATATCATGATGTGCAGTCAAAAAACATAAAAACTGTTTTATTATATCGCCCCTTGACCCGCAGTAGGATATGTCGGGTCTATATAAGGCCGGTGGTAGTACTTCTGCTCCTGCTGATCCAAAAATTCAGTGATTTCCCATAATCCATGCTCCATCACCGCGGCCTCCTTGGAAAGCTTGTCAGCAGTCTGGTTATGTTCTCTGTATATATGAGAGATGTGAAATAAATTAAAAGCTTCCTTTAGTATAAAAACTTCATCAAGCAGTACATTTAGGGTGTGTGAGTGACATGTGGTAACTCTATTGACCCAGTTAACGACAATCTGTGAATCGCCCAAAATGTTGATGTTGGTGCATTGGTGACTGAGTGCAAAATGTAGCAAATGACGAAGAGAAATGAGCTCAGAGTAATTGTTTGTGCCATCCCCCAATCCAACTTTGATGTGGTAGAAGTGCCTCGAGGATTTGTGGATAATGATGCCCGCTCCGCAGCCATGTTCGTTTGCAGCCCCATCGAAGAAGGCCCATGGCGAGCTCATGTCGATGGTGGGAGGAGGGGTCGATCGTCGCTGTTTTAAGAGAGGAGGATTTGGTAATTCGTTAAAAGCTGTAATGATTCCAGCTTCAACGAGAGGCCACCTGGCCTCCCATCCATCAAAGATCATTCGGTTCCTGACCTTCCAAATAGTCCAGTTAACTATGATCGGAAGGTTTACAGCTTTCGAGCCACTGTGTTTGTTTCCCCAGTCGATCCAAGCGTCGATGAGGTCTGTACCAGACCAATCCCCAGAGAACTGAATATGGAGTTTGATGTTATGCCATATTTGAAGAACAATGGGGCATCTTAAGAATAAGTGTTCGGTGGTCTCTGAGTCTGTTTTGCATAGTACACATCGCGAGGGACCGGATACAGCTCTGCGCTTTAGGTGTTCATCAGTGGGAATGCGATTGCGTAGGACACACCAAGAGAATAATTTTGACCTGGGCGATGCATTTAGCTTCCAAATCTGGTGCCACCATCGATCAAGCACTTCCGGCTTCCTGTGGGAGATGATGACTTTATATCCTTCTCGAGGAGAGTATATCCCACTGTCAGCCAACTGCCAGATGAGTTCATCCGGCCCTTCCACAATTCTGATATGGGATTCTGAGAGGGCATCGCAGTATGCTTTCCAAGGTTCGTGCCATCTGATAGGGATGTCTAATTGGGTGCCCGATTTCCAAGCCTGATGTAATATGTCAGAGCCCTCAGTATCAGCGATCTGAGCAAGCACCCTAATGCCTCGGGAGTTTAGGAGGGCAATCAGGTCTGGAGGAAGCCTGTGTCTACCTCCACACCCGCTCCAAGGGTCCATACCTATGCGCGCTTTGTTTCCACTCTTGATACGCCATACGATATTGCTTCTGAGGAGGGGGAGGGAGTGAAGGAGGGCTTTCCATATGGAAGAGATGCCCGTTCTGTTCCAGCTTGGGAGTCTAGCCCAATCGATGATGTCAAGAGGCCAGATGTACTTATGGTATGTAATGTCAGTCCATAAACTGTGGGAAGTCAACAGCGCCCAACCCATCTTTGCAGCAAGTGCTTTTGCAAAAGATGCCAGATCCTTTAATCCCCATCCCCCCCATTTCTTGGGGAGAGCAATCTTGTTCCAGGAGATCCAAGCAAAGGTGCGCTTCTCTTCCTTTCCAGCCCACAAATATCTGTTGCATAGTCTTTGAATCTTAGAGAGGATGTTCCGGGGTATCCATGCTAGAGCCATCCAAAAAACAGGGGTCGCTTCCAGCACGGATTTGATCAGAGTTAATATGCCTGCTCTGGAGAGATATCTGAAGTACCAACATGATATTTTCTTCTCAATCTTGGTGACAAGCCACACCCAGTCAGCTATCTTTTGGGCTATAGGCTTTAGCCAGTATCCAAGGTATTTAAGACCTCGATCCAGAGGTTGAGTGATAAAAGGGAAGGCCCGCATAGCTGATTGAGATTCAGCTGCAGAAGTACCAACCAGAGTGATGGAAGACTTCTCATGGTTTACCACCATCCCTGTGGCATGAGAAAAAAGATTTAGGATTCTGTTGAAGGATGAGGTATCCCTATTGCTTCCATCAAGGAGTATAAGGACATCATCCACGAACAGAAGGTGAGTTAGGAAACAAGCATCTGAGATCTTTAAGCCTCGGATGGTGCCATCCCTCCTTGCGGAAATGATGAGTCGACTGAGCGCTTCAGTTACCAATAGGAACAAGAGGGGGGAAAGGGGGCATCCCTGACGAAGTCCTCTTTCAGAGTGGAAGAAATGGGATGCAGCTCCGTTAATCAGAATACTATAAGTAGGTGAGGTGATGCATGCCATAATCCAAGTGATAAGCTGATGAGGGAAGCCCAGGTGGATGAGAATCATTTTGATGTAGAGCCAGCTGACTCTATCAAACGCTTTTGAGAGGTCAATTTTGAGAAGAATGCTCTTGAGGTGCTTGGACCAAATAGAGTGAATGGCTTCCTGAGCAGAGCCAATGGCTTCATGAATCTGCCTATTTTCCAAGAAAGCGAACTGCTGAGGAGCGATGTGTTTGGATAGGATGGGTCTGATCCTATTGGCAATAATCTTGGATATGATCTTATAGAGAACATTGCAGAGCGAAATGGGACGAAAATCAGCAAAGGATGATGGAGAGTCAGACTTGGGGATGAGAGCGATGAAGGTGGTATTTATGGCATGATAGATTTGTCCAGAAGTTTTTCTCTCCTCCACCACCTTTAAAATGTCTTCACCAATGATGTCATAAAAGGCCAGATAAAATTCAATGGTCCATCCATCAGGACCAGGGCTCTTTTCCTTCTGGAACCATTTTATGGTGTTCTCCAATTCATTCATGGTGACCGGTGCATTGAGATCCTCCAAGTCTTCATTGTTAACGAACCTCGGGAAATGGGAAGCTACACGAATGATCTCAGCAAGGTTGGTTCCCTCAGGGCATTTGAAGATACCTTTGAAATAGGAGGTGCCAAGTCTGGAGAGTTTGTTGAAGGAGTCTGCCAGACCCCCATCAGGATAGGGTAGGTTCCAGATGGTATTTGCCACCCTCCTCCCATTTGCATAATTATGGAAGAATCTAGAGTTTTCATCCCCTGCCTTTAGCCAAGTGGCTCTACTCCTCAGCCTGATCGATTCCTCTCTGAACTTGAGAATGCTGTGCTTCTGCTTTTCTAGATCGACCAGCCTGTTTTTACTTTCCACAGAATTAAAGCCCAGGTTTTGTTCATCCAACAGAGTGTGTATGTCAGCTTCTATCGAGATGAGCAGTTCATCTTCCTTGGCCTTTTTCGTCTTAGCCCATTCGATCACAATATGTTTGAGTTCCGTCAGATTTTTGACAAAACCCCTAGCCAAAGAGGATTCTCTGTCAATAGGGTGAGCAACCCAAAAGTCCGTGACCAGTTTAGAGAATTCAGGGTCCTGCAACCAATGATGATTGAATTTGAAAGGAGCTTTTGGTTTAGGTTGGGGGCCCAAAATTTCCATCAGGATGGGAGAGTGATCCGAAATTCCCCCCGAACTCACCCACTGTTTATAGCGATGGAGATGACGAAGCAGCGGTCCCTTGATCAAAAAACGATCAAGTCTGCGAGCCAAAGCTGCTGGCCCGATCCTCCGGTTCCTCCAGGTGGGGAGAGGATGATTCATAGGGATATCAATGAGGTCATGCTGTTCGAGCAGGTTCCTCATGAAGTCTGATATGGGATCTGCTTGAGCAGATGAGCCCCAAGATTCACTATATCCCAAGGAGAAATTTAGGTCGCCACCTATGATCAGGTTTTCCGCTTGCATCAAAGATCGATCAAGGAGGGTGCTCCAGAAACCTTCTCTCTGCTGACAGGGTCCATATATATTGATGATGCGCAGTTGCAGCCCAAGGTCTTTTGAAAAAATGTCAGCTCCCAAATATCCAGGCCCTCCCCAAGAAGAGTCCAATCTGATGGAATAGGGATTTAGTCCAATGGCCATACCGCCCGAACGGCCCATAGCATCCAACCCTATGAACTGCCACCTAGGCGCAATCGATTTTAAGGCGAGAGATATGGATTCTGCAGAACCCAGAGTCTCTTGAAGGAGGATGATGTCAGGAGATTCGACCTGAAAAAGTCGTTTTAGGGCTAGCTTTTTGGGGGAGCTAGCTAAACCCCTGCAGTTGAAGGAAAGGCACTTCATGGGGGACCCCGCTGTGGGGGGATTGTAGCTCTAAGGGCCCCGACAATGGTGGATTGACGTCCCGAAGCAACTTCAGCCCCAGCACGCCTAATGGCTTTGTTCAGATTGGATTTTCGACCCCTGGCTGAGGTGTGACCAGGTTCAGGGGGAATAATGCATAACCCCGAGGTACCATCAGATACAGATTGAGAGGGACGGGGCCGAAGAGAATAATGGTGAGGGGGTTTTGATTCAGGATGAGACACATATGGGCGAGATGGGGACAGGGAGTGATCAATGGTAAGGGAAGGAGGGATAGAGGCAGTAGTAGGAGGGGGCGGCGGAATTGAGCATTGTGCCTTAGATACAGAGATAGAGTTAAAGCAATCAGATGAAAGGGAAAGAGAAAGAGTTGAATGAGGAAGATCAGTACCCGATTTCTGAATTGCTGCAGCTGCTGCTCTTGTCCTTGTCATGGGAGGAGTGAATGTGCCCTCAGCAGAAGACGGTGTATGATGAAGCCCTCCATGAGGATTCGATGAAACCTTCTGAGGCGGGGAGATCTGAGGCGCAGATCTTCGAGGAACAATAGGAGTAACTTTTGGAGGGCTGTCTCCACGATTATTGAGAGGGCAATCCTTATAGAGATGCCCTACCTGGTGGCACCGATTGCACCGAAATGGGACACCCTCATAGTCCAGTATCTGGATGCGCTTGTGCCTTCCCCATTGCAGAGTGATGTCCTCCTCCAACCCTTCCCTGGTGTCAAGATGTACCAGGATGCGAGCCATGGTTCTTCTCCGAGTGTCTACATAAGAGCGGTCATGATCCAAGTACCTCCCCAGAGCGTTTCCAATTTTGATGAAGGCCTCTTCATTCCAATATTGCCTAGGGAGTCCGGGTAGCCTTACCCACAGAGGTCCAGCAGCGATCTGCTCCCTTTCAGGATCGAATAACGGAGTCCATCGCTTCAAGAGTACTGGAGCGGTCTCTATGTGCCAATAGTGCTCAAGTACAATGTTCGTGTGATCTTCTTTCGCGAATTGGAGGGTGAACCATCCCCGTGGGAGAACCTCAACCTCAGGGAGCGTAGGGAGCAGAGAGCCCCAAATCTCCTTAACCCATCGAAGCAAGCGATCTGCCGAGAATGTGCGTCCTCGCACGTGACCAACTAGGACGGTGCATGCGAGCGCCATGGTTTCCTCAAAACTTGTCAAATTCCCAAATGTGACAGTGGTGTCCTTTCTGATAGCCCTAACACATCTTGCCTTGAGCTTCTTTGTTCTCGGGGCGCAAGGGTGGTCTGAAAGGGGGTTTGAGGTGCCCGCCGAGCTAGGCCCCGGAGCACTTGTATTTACCACTGGAGTGCCGAAACATCCGGAGGGCTTTGGCCCAATAGACGCAGAGGGGGTAGCCGGGTTCGTCTGCGGGGGCACATAAACCCTAGGATCCGAGAGCGAGGAAGGAATGACAATCGGAGCGGAAGGTATATCTTCAAGAGTCAGAGCCTCAGGGTATGAAGACACGAGCAAGGAAGCGGTCCCGGGAGATAACGGCGGAGCCTCAAGACCCTGTTCTGTTGGGGTATTAGGCGTCAAGTAAACCCTAGCCTGTAGTTCCTGAGCAGTATCAGATGTCAAAACCGAAGATGAGAAAATGGGGTCGGTGAACACCGCCTGTCCAGATAGCGGATCCTCGGAATAATCCACGAGGTCCGTTAACGGAAAGTCCTCCATGTCGAAAACTGCTACCGTCGCCGTCGCGCTGTCACCAGTTCCGAAAAACCCTATCTCCCGACAGAATCTACCGTTCTGTGGTCCTGCAGCCGATGCAAGTTGATTTCATCCGAAACCGTCGCGGTCTTCTGCGGAGCGCGGTTTCAGAGCCTCCATCACTAATATCCCACTTGCCATATATATATATATATATATATATATATATATTTCTTTAAAATATTTATTAATTAAATAATAATAAATAATTTAAACAATGATGATAATAATTTAAATATTAATATTAAATAATTAAATAATATGAAATAATTTGATTAAATAATAATACAAACAATAATATGTTATTAAAAATAATTAATTATTTAACTATATATTAATAATAAATAATGAATATTAAATAATTTTTTTATTTATATTAATTTTTTTATCATGTGTTTATTTAGAAATATAAAGAATTTCCACTGATTTGAAAAAAAAATATCATAAATGTAAGTGATTATTAATATCATAAACTTAAGGGATTATAGATTCAAGGGAGTAATATTAAACCCAAGGTATAAACTCATGAGATTAATATTATAAATCATAAGATAAATACTATAAAACCCTAAAATAAATATGGTTGACCATGTTTTACCATGGTTGATTTTCATATTGAGACAATCTTTGTGATAATGTGACATTTGACCATTGTTGATTTTCATATTGAGACCATTTTTGTCACAATGTGACATTGGACCATGGTTGTGCATATTTGACCATGATTATAAACTCGAGGGATTTATATTAAACCTTAGGATTAATATTATAAACCTGATGAATAAGATTATACCCTAAGAATATGAACCTTGAGATTGATAAACCCAAGGGGTTCATATTATAAACCCAAAGGGTTAATTCTAAAACCCCAATGTGTTATAAACCCAAGGAAACAATATTAAACCCAAGGGATTAATATTATAAACCCAAAATATATAAACTCTAAGATAAATATTATAAACCCAAGGGATTAATAATAAAAACCGAAGGGAATAATATTAAACCTAGGGGATAAATTTTATTAACTGAAGGTATATAAACCCTAAGATAAACATAGTTGACCACGGTTGATTTTCATATTAACACAATCTTTTTCAGAATGCGACGTTGGACTATGGTTGACCATGATTGATTTTCACGACTACCTTTTTCACAATGTGACGTTGGACAATGACTAGCCTTCGTTCACCATGGTTGATCTCCATATCGAGACATTCTTTGTCACAATGTGACGTTGGACCATGATTGACCATGGATGAGTTGTGACAATGTGACATTGGACCAAGAGATAATCTTTGTCACAATGTGACCATGGTTATTGAGCATGGTTGAGACAACTTTTGTTACAATGCGACATTGGAACATGGTTGACCATGATTATAAACCTAATGGATTTATATTAAACTCAAATATTAAAATTATAAACCTTATGAATAATATTATACCCTAGGAATATGAACCCTTATTTTAATAAACCCAATGGATTGATAATATAAACCCAAGGGGATGATATTATAAACCATAAAGTATAAAAACCGTAAGATGAATATTATAAACCATAAAATAAACATGGTTGACCATGGTTTACCCAAGAGATTATAAACCCAAAGAAATAATATTAAACCTAAAGGATAAATATTATAAACCCAAAAACCTTAAGATAAATATTATAAACCATAAAATAAACATGGATGACCATGGTTTACCATCATTGATTTTCATACTGAGACAATATTAGTCGCAATGCTACATTGGACCATGGTTGACCATTGTTGATTTTCATATTGAGACAATATTTGGCACATTGTGACATTTAACCATTGTTGACCATGGATGAACATGATTGTAAACCCAAGGGATGTATATTAAACCCTAGGATTAATATTATAAACAATCTTTGTCACAAAGCGATGTTAGATCATGGTTGATCATGTTAAGCATGATTGATTTTCATATTGAGACAATTTTTGTCACATTGCGACATTGGACTTGAGATAATCTTTGCTACAAAGCGACGTTGGACTGTGGATGGTCATGGTTGAGCATGATTGATTTTCATATCGAGACAATCTTTGTCACATTGCGACATTGGACCATGGTCATCTCATATGAAAATCCATGATTCTAAATCCAAGGGATTAATTCTAAAACCGAAAGGTATTATAAACCCAAGGGATTAATATTATAAATGCAAGGTATATAATCCTTAAAATAAACATGGTTGATCGTGGTTGACCAAGGTTCATTTTCATATTGAAAAAATCTTTGTCACAAAGCGATGTTGGACTGTGGTTGATCATGGTTGAGCTTGATTGATTTTCATATTGAGATAATCTTTGCCACATTACGACATTGGACTTGAAACAATTTTTGTCACAAAGCGACGTTGCACCGTGGTTGATCATGGTTTAGCATGATTGATTTTCATATTGAGACAATATTTATCACATTGCAAGATTGAACCGTGGTTGACCATTTTTTAATTTTATATTGTAATAATTATACTAATATTTATAATAAAATTATATATTTATTTTTTTATTTTTTACATATATTTATTATTTATCCTTATCCAAATTAAAAACTTGAAATCACTTTTCAAAATAATTAATCAAAATATTAACTTGTCAATTCACATGAAAAGATTTTAATAATAACAAATCTAATCCTAGTCATAACATTGGCATTGAAAATACTCATTCACTTACAAATCATACACTTGAAAAACTTCTAGTAAATTAAAATTGTGAAATAAATTCAAAAATTTAATATTAAATAATTATTTAGAATTAATTGTGAAATAATTAAATAATTTTAATTTTTTATATATTATAAATATTTAAATTATAAAATGAATATGAATGTGGATAATTGAGAAATAAATTATTATTTTTTATTAAAACTTAAAATCATATTTTTAATTTTTATAAATTAATTATTTATTAAAAAATAATTTTAATATACTGTTTTTATAAATTCATTATAATTTAATTAGTTATTTAAAAACAAATTCATTATTATTATTATTATTATTATTATTATTATATATATAACTCAAAATTTTAATTTTTATTGCGTAATAAAAAATAATAATTATTCTCCCTTCATAATATAATAAAAATTACAACTAAAAAAATGGCTTGGCCTACGATATTTTTAAGATACCTCTAACACTAAATAAATGGTTAAAAGACCGAATCACACTTATTTTTTATTTTGCAACTTCTCTAATGACTACAAAAATAATAATAAAATATTTAACTAGCAATTTCGTCTCAACTTTGTTGTTTTTTTCTCTCCTCCATTGTGGCTCTGGCTCATTTTGTCTCAACTTCATTGTCTCTATCTTTCTCTGCGTGGAGGGTGAGGAAGTAAAGCATAAACTCAAAGATATTACGCAGAAAACAAATAGAGGTGCAAGGATTGATCCCTCATGTGCAAGCATCAGAGCATCTTAAATTTGGTGCATCTTAAGTTTGGCCCACTCGATTGGTTGTTTTGGGGGATATTGTAGGGTTCTGTCACAGGTGAAAATTGGTTGGATTTTGGGTGTTTATTCGGTGCCCTAAAATTGGTTGAAACAATTCCAATTGGGAGGCTTTTTGCGACTCCTACGCTTAGGGGGCTCTAGTTTGTCCTGGGAAGGATATGAAGAAGGGTACAGCGTAGTGTCCATGGATATTCTTGTCTCTCCATTTATTTTGACTTGACCATTTTCATTTATTTTGTACGTGCAAAAATACACCAAAACAATAAAAATAAAAAAATTGAAAGAGTAAGGGCATTGAGTCAACCATTAAAACAAATTCAAACATTAACTTAAGAGATGCTCTCGATTTTCTCAACACAACTCCTAAAGCACATTCATATCTGGGTAGCTTCTCATTTTAGCGTGCCTTGCGCAGGTGTATTTCAGGGGCCAAGTTTGAGGGGTGAAAATTTCACTTGGACTTGGTACCCAACTTCATATCTTTCAAACTCATGCAATATGCAAGTGATTGGACACAGGATCATAATCCTGGCGAAGAGCTTAACACTCTATCGATAGATTGGACCATTGTCAGAACAGTATTGAGGAATGATTTTAAAAATGGAGAAGGATTCAACCACAAGTCTTAAAGGAGATGCACATTCACCTATATATGTTTTAGAAGATGAGGGAATCTCTGGAAGTAAAGTGCTAGTTTTTATGCAGAGGATAATGATTTATTAGTTCATGGTGAAACATTGAAGTTTAAGAGGATATGGCCATGGAGCAGAAACACCTAGAAGAAGAACGAGCTGAGAGAGAAAAGAAGGAAATGGAAAAGCAACTGAGCGATGAGAGTTCACATATGGATCATGTATTATTTAACAAAGTGGATGAGATTCTTAGTAAGACTCAACTTTATCTAGAGTTTTTTCTTGAGAAGATGGACGACATTACATTTATTCCAAGCGAGAATGGCAATGCAAAATCAAGTGTGGTGAAGAAAAGTGGTAGGGGTCAAAAGCATAATATGGTGACTAATAACGCAGAGTTTTATCAGACAAAATATATATATATAAATAAAAATAAAAATAAAAATATATATATATAAAATAAAAAAATAAAAATAAATAAATAAATAATAATAATAAAAAAATAAAAAAATAAAAAATAAAAAAATGTTATCTATGCAATGATTGAGAATTGCATAGGAGGCACCCCAGTTCAAGCTTCTGATAATTTAATAGAGGAGAGGAACTAGAAAGAACAGATGGAACTTGTTCCTCTATTGATCGAGGGAAGGTTGAAGTCATGTCAAATTAAGGGTGTAAAGTGGTTGATTTATCTTTGGCACAAATGGAATTCTGGCAGATCAAATGGGTTTAGGAAAGACGATGCAGACTATTGGTCTCCTTGCTCATCTTAAAGGGATGGGCATGCATGGGCCCTTTTTAATAGTTTGTCCTCTTTCAACTCTCTCAAAGCGGGTGATTGAAATCAATAGGTTTGTTCCAAGCATGAATGCTATAATCTATCACGATTCCAAAGTTAAGCAACAAGAGCCAAGGAAAATCCACATGCCTCACACAGTGGGTCCAAAATTCCCTATTATTGACACTTCATATGAGGTTTTGAATGATAGAAAATATTTGGCTCGCTATGACTGGAAATATATAGTTGTTTATGAGGGACACTGATTAAAAAGCTCCAACTACAAATTGCTGAGGGAATTGAAAACCTTACCTATTGAAAATAAGTTGATTTTGACTAGAACGACCCTACAAAATAATTTGGTTGAACTTTGGTCCATTTTGCCTCAAATATTCACATTATGTGAAGAGTTTGAATCTTGGTTTGATCTAGCTAGGAAACAAAGCAATGGGATGAGGCACGATTCAACTGCGAAAGAATTGCAACCACCTTGATCTTTTGAGTCGTTTGAATATGCATAGCTAGAGTATTTGGTTAAGCAGTGTGGTGAATTTGGTTTGCTAGACAAGCTATTAACAAATTTGAAATCTTAGAAACAAAAGATGCTGATATTTTCTCAATGGACTAAAGTTCTTAACTTGTTGGAATACTAGCTATCTAAGTGAGAGAGGATATGATGTTTGTCGCATTAATGGAAGTGTTAAGTTGGAAGATAGGAAAAATCAGATAAGGGATTTCGATGACCTAGATAGCAACTTTTGTATCTTTTTTCTAAGCACACGTGCTAGTGGTCTTGGAATCAATCTTACTACTACAGACACTTGTATTATCTATGAAAGTGATTGGAATCCTCAAATGGATATGCAAGCTATGGATCGATGCCACAAGATTGGACAACACGACCTGCGCATGTTCACAGGCTTATCGCAACCCACTCTGTGGAGGGTCACCTGCTTAAAGTAGCATTTGGTAAGTTAGAATTGGAGCACTTAGTGATTGAGAAAGTACAATTTCGCGAGGAACGAAATAACAACATGTTAGATGAATCAGATCTACTTGCTTTGATCCACCAAGAAAAATATGAAGAGGAGGAACTCATTGAGTTTGAAATTAGTGAATCAAATCTTGTCAGGCTAATGAACCATTCTGATATGCTAAACTATCTTTTATTATTGTTCTTAATGTCAATGAATGGGACATTCCATGCTCGTGAAACACCCAATGGGCAAACGTTGAAATGGTTTTCATTGATCAAGCTCACCTGGCTCATCTCCAAATGCAATTTTTTGTATCGCAACACTTTGAGCTCCTCAATATACCAAACAACAACTTCAGTGGCGATATCCCGACGAAAAATTTGAAATGGAAGAGCAGCGATGGTGTGGTTGTGCTTTAGGGGATGACCCACATGATCAAATGGGGATGAACCACTTGGTCAAATATCATTGGATTGAAAGACAAAATTAAAGCTCATTGATTTGATGCAGCGAACAGTGTTTGGACATGAAAGTTCATAAAGAAAACACATTCGGCATAAATATAGGTACATCGGAAGGTGGTAGATCGAATTGTGGAGGCATCGAGAGCTTACCTCCAGGTTCTTTAAATCATATCTAAGATGACATGGCACACCAGTTTGTCAGTCCGCTTGTGAAGTACATGCGTAAATTCAAGTTCAAGTCTTACGACAACCAATTGTCTCAAAGTAATGGTTGGTGCATGTGTCATTCCATGTCGAGCCACGTGTCAATCTCTGTCATGTATTAGTCAGCGATGAAGGTAGAATCATTAGTGTTGAGCCGTATATAAGTCCTAAGATGAAGAAAATTAGCATGACATTAAATCTTCATTGTTGATGTAAAAATTCAACCAAGCTTGATCCACTTGAGGTTGAAATAAGAAGCCTTCGGCTAATAAACTTAATTGAAAATGGATGATAGAGCCATCTTGATTATGGATAACGTTTTTATATCATCATCAGCGTAAAATGAATGGTATGGTCCAAGTGTTGTATGAAATACAAATAGAAATGGAATTGAAAGAAACTATTGGAGAAAGAGAGACTTAATAGAAAACAGAGCACAATATAGAGCAATTAGTTTGTGTTATTAATGTGGTTGTGCTAGTTATATAATTATGTACATAAGTGTGGTTAAAGAAAATAAATAATTTGTTATATAATTATGTACATAAGTGTTTTTATGTTTATTTTGGAATTGTGATTCTAAAATTTATTTAGTTATTAATAGATGGTATCAATTAACTTCTATTGAATTATTGTGGTGAGAAGCACTTTACAACCTAGTACGGGGAGATGTGTAGGCATAATATAAGGAAGTATACATGTCAACATTTTTTGAATCTCAAGAACAAAATAATAAAATAATAAAATAAATGTCATCTTCATATGTTTTAATTAATATTCAAATTAAATCGAATATATAAATGTAAAATGCAAAATGTGAAGTGTAGCGTAATTTAAAATGTAAAATACAAAATGTAAAATGTAAGGGATAGAGCTACCAAAATTGGTGTGTCCATAATGTAAAGTGAACATGCTATTTTTCTTTAACATGTTATGTTGAAAATGCAGCAAGAAAATATCAATTTGACATTGTCTTGGTCAAACTAGAGAAAATTCAAATTTCCATTTCAACAGAAATATTGGAGGTAGTTAACTGAGATGACATGGAACTTGTCACTCAATTAACTTAGTTAATTAGAGTTAGGGAATCTTCAGTTCAGTTCAATATTATTGAATTATAATTTGTAGCAATCTATTTCAGTTAAGTTGAGTTATGGTCAGTTAAACTAGTTGTAATTGTTGGAGGAACTATTAGAAGGTCAAGTTGTGGAAGTGTAACTATAACCACTATAGTGATCAACCACTTAACTAATCAATCAACCAAAAATAACTTATGCGTGTAGATAATTCAGGTTACCCAGTTGATATGGAGATTGTAAGGCAATGTACTATTAGTTGTAAACTATTCCGAAGTGTACAGGTGGTGCATGCAGTCAGAGAAAAAGCCTAAAATAATTGTGCAATTCCAATTGAGGAATTGAGACATAATTCCTCAAGGAACAACACAAGGAAATAGGAGCTTGGAGGGCTTGAAAATTCTCAAATTATTGGCCAGAGTTATTTAGTCAAACAGAGGGATAAACTATACAGTTGCAAGCTTGAGCAAGCATATGTATTCATCTTTATGCTTTGATTAATGCAACATAGATAGGAAGAGGTTTTGAGGAGTTTCCTTCCCCTAGATAAATCTTTGTGTATGTGTGATAAATATTCTTTCATGTTTATGATTTATGTTTTCGATTGTGAATTAAATTCTGCAGAACAATATAGTAGATTTGAGTCTCGTGTTTTAGTAAATTACATGAGAAGTTTCATATATACACAACCTTCTTCTTTCCTTGGTGGCAAATCATAAGGAAAACAAATTTCTTGGTCTGGGAAATGATCTTACTACATTGCTTTACAGTGATCAAAGAGATGGTGGTATGCGGGGCTACCTCTGGTATCCTGTACAACCTATTAACCAAAGTAATAATCACAAAGCGAGGTCTAGACTCATATACAACATGTCGCTTCCACAAGTATGGTTGTCCTAACAATACATCAGAAACTTCAAGAGGAGAAACATCACATAGTACCTCATCCCTGAAGGGCTTGATTCTGTAGGGAAGGCAACATTACTGGTTGATGCAACGATCTCGTCCTTGGTGGATTCATCCGATGGTGTACGGCTATGGATATGATGTAGTCTTTAGGCCCAGTCGCTTCACGACCTCTGCTAACATGAGGTTTTTTGGCTCCTGTTGTTGACAATGAACTGCAATGGAGAACCCTTCACCCACATCTATGAGTGGAAGAGGCTTTTCCCCTCCTCTAGATCTTCAAGCTCAATTTTCTGTATCTTTGTGGTCGCCATGGTGGCACTGGGATCCGCATCAATGATCTACTTCCCTTTGTCAATTCCCTTATCGGGTTCTAATTTAAATTCGGAACCTGCATCCAATTCAGGAGCCTTCAGCTCAGACACCAGTGACTGTTTGGCCCAACATTCACTTGTATTGTGAGTGGAGATCTTATGGAACTCACACCATTTTCCCATGTCCTTCTTTGTCTTTGTGGTGATGTTATTTTCTTGCAGCTTTGGCAAGCTATCTTGGGTAGCCCCACCTTGGCTTGGTCCTTTTTTTTGTGGTTTGGGGGCGCATTTTCCTTGCTTTGGATTCACAAATCCAAAGTCCCACTTCTTATGTTTAAAATTTTTCTCAATCTTTGCAGCGTATCAATACGCCATGCCGAGCAAGGAAATTTCTAAGAACTCCATCGCGTCCTGGATGTACTTGTGTAGACAGTCGCAGTGCTTGAGCATGAAATGTTGCTCAGTATCCTTGATACCTAGCATCCTACGAAGGGTATGGAAAGTATTTGTGAACTCTGACACATCTTGGTCCCTTCCCTGTTGTAGCATGGTCCAATTTATGTATTTATCTTCATAGCTCCCAATAGGGTAATACTGTTCCTTGATGGTGTCTCGGAAAGAATTCCAAGTGGGTGGAGCTGAAAACAATGAGGGTTCACTCTCGTCCTTTTGTTCACAATAGGATTCCCACCAGTCCTTGATGTGTGGGGTGGCTTTGAGAAGTGAAAAAGTAATCTTTTCCCTATTCGAAAAGTCATGAACTGGAAAATATCATTCCAACATATTTAACAATTTATCTACAGCGTCTGCATCTATCAGGGCTTCGAATATGGGAATATCGAATTTAACTTGTACCTTAAAAGGAGTGGTGCCTCCAGAGTGGTTGTTAGATGAAGATGCATCACCTATGGATAGCCATCGAAGGATCTGGGAAAAATTATCCATCATTTCGTCCCTCTGCCGCAACATTTTGAAATGATATCCTGTCCCCTCGTCTTTATTTTCTTCTGCCATGGGAGGTCATCAGGTTTTGCGAGGCTGATCCTGCAATGGTTCAACCAAATCGATCCCTAACTCCTTATACCCTGACCTTGTTGGGGACATGCAAAGAAAAATAGAGAAAGAGCATACTGCTTTGATACCACTGGTCCGAACTTAAACAAGAACGCAACAACTTACATATATAATCATAAACACGGAGATGCAGTAGAAAAACACTTCATTTCATTAATAGAAAAACACTAAATTATGCTTACAAAGAGAATGGAAATAAGATAGCTTTGGCGATGGTAGCTTATCTCTGAGAACAGATGTGGCGGCTACATGCCTATGACCAATGTTATAATTAGGCTCAATGGCTTATTTATTATTGGAAAACATGAGAAAACCATAAACAACCAAAACCATGACCCCAGGCAATGTAACACCAAGAGTTTGTCAGCCCCATTGGTGTTAGTTGGGCATCCAACTTCCCGGGGTTGTAACTTGGTCATATTATCTCCATTTAGCGTGTATGATACCTTGTTGGAAAGGTCTTGCCGAGTACTACAGGTTTCGACGCAAGCCCCTGCCTAGGGCTTTAGGCCTATCCTGGACCCCAAAAAAACGTTGTTTAGGGGGTCAAAACCTCTCCAAAAGTTCAGGACCCGAAAAAGATGCTAAAAATAGTAAACGCTGAAATGAACAAGGAAACAAATGAAACTGACTGGGGTCTAGGTGGAATAGGCAAGTGGCCGCCAATATCCACCTGGATAAAAGACCACATTTTCATCATGGCACCCTAAAGATTATGCAATAGATTACCATAGGTCTCCCCAAAGGAGAACTAAAGCATCAATATACATGCAAAGGGTGTACCTTGGGGAATTACACAAAAGCCTCATTCCATGATTAAGACAAAAAAGCACATGCAGTGCTTGAAAGGATCCACTCTAATGTATGTGGCCCTTTATCGATAACCTTCATTGCCAGGAACAAGTATTATGTTATCTTTGTATATGATTTGGCATGAAAGAGCTAAATCTTCTTCACGTGGAAGAAAGATGCGACATTCCCCAAGTTCGTTGAATTCAAGGCACTGGTTGAGAAAAAACTAGTAAGAAGGTGAAGGTTCTTAGGAGAGATAATGGAGTTGTGTACATGTCGAATGAGTTTAAAAAATTCTATGCAAAAGAAGTCATTCGATAGGAGTTGACAACACCCCACAACCCACAACAGAATGGGGTGACTTAGAGGAAGAACCGAAGCATTATGGGAGCAGCAAGGGCAATTTTTCATGACCAAGGCCTACGTCTACACTTGTGGGCTGAAGTATGCAACACAATGGTCTATTTGTAGAACAAGAGTCCTCATAAAATTATTGGCATGAGTACACCAAAGGAAGCTTTCTCAGGGAGAAAGTTGGATGTGTCACACTTCAAGATTTTTGGAGCCTCAATTTATTGCCATGTCTCCAAAGAATCAATGAAGAAGTTAGAGCTGACAATAGAGTTGGGGGTATTTGTGGGTTATACAAAAACTCCTCACAACTACCATGTATACTTTTCATCCCTAAGAATGGCAATTGTGCAAAGGGGTGTGAAGTTTGATGAGGAGAAAGCAATGAGATGTTCTATTAATAGGGAGCTTCAGTTGCATTCAAATCATGAGTTTTTGGCTCCAAAGGAAGAACCTCAAGAAGTTGTGGAGAGGCCACAATTTGAGGAGTAGAGAGTGGAAACACCCACCCAAGCATAATCATCCAAAGAAGGAAGGAAAAGAACTGGGGAAGTTGACAAATCATTGCATGATGCTAGAGAGAATGTGGGAGCACCCACTTCACACCGTAGGCAGAGGAGGTCACCGAATCAATACAGTAGCTACATGGGTCTAATGACTGAGCTTGTAGAGACTAAGCCATCCTATTTCGAGGAAGCAGTAGAGCAACCTGTATGGGTTGATGCAATGGTAGAGGAATATAATTCCATTATAAAGAATAATGTTTGGGAAGTGGTCCCAAGAACAAAAGATAAATCAATGTTGGGTTCAAGATGGATCTTCAAGGTAAGCATCAGTAGATGGAAGAATAGAGAAGTACAAGTCTAAATTTGTGGCCAAGTGATTCTCTCAAGTTGAGGGAATTGACTATGAGGAGACCTTTACTCCGATAGCAAGGTACTCATCCATTAGATCAATTCTAGAACTGGTTGCGCAGATGGGATGGATGATTCACCTGATTAATGTAAAGACAACATTCCGCAATGGAGTTATATAGGAGGAGGTGTACATTGAGCAACCAAAAGGTTTTGAGACCTTTTATCGAGAGTCACATGTATGCAGACTCAAGCGAGCATTGTATGGACTCAAGTAAGTACCTTATGATTGGTAGACTAGGATCGACGACTATCTTACCAAGTTTGGATTCACGAAAAGTGAAACAAATGCAAACCTTTATCATATTGTGGTGGAAGGTAGACTATTGATTATTGTCTTATATGTTGATGATTTGATTTTAACAAGTGAAGAGAAGTTGATCAAATCTTGCAAGGAGGACCTTGCAAGAGAATTTGAAATGAAGGGCATGGGACTCAAGATTACAGTAGAAGCATCTGGAAAATGGCATCACAGGAGAGCTCAAAAATGCAAGAGGAAGGGAGTGGGAGACAAGTGCCAGAGGGGCCCATCCGTTGTTTGAGCAACTGCGGCTTCTGTTAGAAATTTTAATTACTCTCGCATGAGGAGTTGGCTAAAATTAGAGAATCAGTTAACTGAGTGTTGAGGGCTGAGTCAAGTCAAGTGATGGATGAAGAGTTAAGTATATTCCATATTTAGAGTGTGAGTTAACTGAGTTAAGTGTGTGTGCATGTTAATATATTTTAGGTAAGTTGCTAGTCGAAAAGGTTTAAATACCCTTCACCGATTTCATTGTATTAATCAAGTTGTGTGTGATCAATAGAAGAGTCACAGCTTGTGCATTTTGTGTGTGAATTTGTGCTTTGACTCTTCTGCGTTTCCAACAAATTGGTATCAGAGTGAATTTACAATGAACCAAGAAGAAAGGATCAACAATAATCCATGAGAGAGAAGAGAGAAATATTTTTTCCTCTTTGTTTGAGCTATAATGCATGCACCCTACAGTGGAATTCAGGGCATTATACCGTGGATAGCGTTAGCACACAATGCATGTTAATAGAGAAAAGAATCTATTCAGTCTATATAGACAGTCGTTGCAGCTAGGAAAAGTCGTGGGCAAGGTTCAAAGGTTTATTTGAAAGCGCAACCGAAGCCAACGAGAAAACAAGCAAGCGAGATTAAAGGTCGTAGTTGTAGTTGCCACCGCGGTTGAGAATTTTGGGAAGCCACTCTAATTAGTTAAAGGCGTCCATAGTTAGCGGTTTCTTCTGTCTAGTGATTCGTAAGCAGTAGAAATGGCCAAAGCCCATGTGGGAAAGGCTTGCCATAAAATATTACTTGATGTTTCGTGGCATTAAAACGTTTGACAAAGTAAAGTTATTCGAAAGGTTCCCATAAAGTTTGAATGATTTTAAAATAAAAGCTCATGTGAAAGTTAAAATCACGGCTATAACAGTATAAAGTATTTTCGAAATGTTTTTGCAAGGCGCGATTACATGGAAATTTTATGAAGCATGTTTCATGGTTGTAATTGAAAGAGAATTAAGAAAGAAAAGGATTTCATTGAAAGAGTTTAAGGCTTTGTAAAGTCCGTTAGTCTATAAAATTATTTGGTTTTTTGTCAAGCATGACAGTGTTTTGGGTGAAGGTTGTGCCTTACGGGGGTTCATATTGAAAATCATATCTTCTTTCAGGGGCAATAAGGAAGATAGCCTCATGCAGTCAGGAAAGAAACTATAAAACAGAGAAAAGACCACAATCATGGGTCGCAAAGAGTGATTGAATGAGACTAAGAAAAGGAAACGAAAAGAAAAGATAAAGATTGTTTCCATATTTAGAAAGGTTCAGGCTGCAACAAAGGAATTGAGAAGTCTAGCAAAAGACAAAGAAGAATTTGGCGCAAGGGGGAGTGACATGCAACATCAAGTTATGTCACAAGAAATGAAGTCAGTCGCGGATCTGAGAGTATATGAGCTAGACTCTGAGAGGGAAACATAACTTGGCAAACCCCACTCAAAAGTGGATGATGGTTGTCAAGACCATAAAATTGAAACCCATTATCCAAGCATGCATATGGATGAAGAAGATTCAACAAATATGCAGAGAGAGAAGTTGAAGCCTTTATGTGTGAAATAGAGCAAGAGAAAATAAATGCTCAAGGATGCCACTGTAATGTGGATGATACAGATGATGGTGAATCCCATTGTGATGAAACACATGTGAATCCAACCACAGTTGATGGATTTGGTGAAGTTGAAATTGACAATGAGCACATGCATGCTCGGATATCCCACCATAGTGTGGATGAACATTACGTTGATGATATGTGTGGTTTCTTTTTTGAAATAAGGATTAATTGTGGCAATATGGGAAGCGCCATGTTTGATGAAGCATTGAAGGTTGAAGTTGCCACTGTAGTAGCAAGATATGAAGCAGTTGGAACTGCTCATGAAGCAGTATGTCATATAGCAATCGCTAATGTTCAAGAACATGATAAAGTGATTGAAGATCTTTTGATGAGAATATCCACTGATCAATTATAGTGGAAGATAGTTTCAGTGAATTTCAAAAGAAGGCAGAGAAGGAAGAGGTAGCGCAGAAAGCTCTCACTGAAGAACATAATAAAGATGTTTTTAACATTGTTTTTGAATATGCAGGTGTTCAAAACAGCATGGGCGAAAAAGTGAAAACAAGGTTGTTAATAAATTTGATGCAGATTTGAAGCTCTTTGAAGAATGGATTCAGAAACGAATAGAACAAATTGATGTGAGTATTAAAATAGAAACTGAATAAAAGAATTGAATGAAATGGTGAATATTGATCTTAAGTGTGCAGATTACAAAAAAAACAGCAATACCTGATGATGAAAGTGAAAAGAATGATATGAAAGGAAAAGATGAATGCATTGAAACCATTTTTCAACAATGGAGTAAAGCAGAGATACGATTTTGCTATCAAGAAATACGGCAAAAAGAAATTCAGGGATATGAAGCACAAGAAGTAGAAAAAATAAGACAGTTTGAAGATGCAATGTTGTGCCAACAATCCATGATTGAACAAATATTTGAAGAAGGTGTAGTAGGCAAGATCAGATTGTGTTTCAGCATAAATTCAAGAAAATTCAAATAAAAATTGTTGTAGCAACAAATAAAAAAATATGGATCCTACAACAATAACCCACAACAGAGATTGAAACAATTTCGAGGATATAAAATTTGGAAGGAGAGAAAAAGAAAATGCAAAATTGTGAAAGTCTCGAGTCATTGTAAGCCTAGCTGAAACATAGATCAACAGACATGTTTGAGTGATAATTGAGTCAATTTCTATTGTAAGCCTAGTAGGCATAGTTGAGTCATGTTGAGTCATACGGTCGTATTTAAGGGGGAGTGTTAGAAATTGTAATTACTCTAGCATGAGGAGTTGGCTAAAATGAGAGAATCAGTTAACTAAGTGTTGAGGGTTGAGTCAAGTCAAGTGATGGATGAATAGTTCAGTGCAGTCCATATTTAGAGTGAGTTAACTAAGTGAAGTGTGTGTGGATGTTAAGCTATTTTAGGCAATTCGCTAGTCGAAAAGGTTTAAATACCCTTCACCGGGTTCATTGTATTAATCAAGTTTTGTGTGATCAATAGAAGAGCCACAACTTGTGTGTTTTGTGCGTGAATTTATGCTTTGTCTCCTCTTCCTTTCCAACAGCTTCTTTAGGAGCGCGACCACCATGAACTTGTGATCCAAGTGCTACAAAGAGCTTAACGCCAAACAACCTTCTTTTTCTTCTCACTTGAAACCCCAGCAACCGATACTTGGGCAGTTGAATGCAAAGCACTCATTGACTCTGCTTCCCATGTCATCGGTGCCCTCAAGTAGCAATGCCCCAATGGTGGAAGTAGTAGCAGTAGTGGAGATGGTCATTAGCACTGCCCCATCCAACTCGACAGAACAAAAGGTGGAGAAACATGAGAAGGACGAGGAGGAAAAACTGCGGAAGAGCGAGAAGTGTTTTGCATGCAATAGGTAAGTGGGGTTGACTCGGTTTAAGAGTCATTGTGGTGACCTTTTTCTGCGTTCAACACAAGTACACTGATATGCATGACTGCTCTTTTGAATACAAGATCGTTGGTCGCCTCGCCATTATCAAAGCCACTCTTGTCATGAAAACTCCTAAAATCGATACAATATGAGTGTCCATTTCAAAAACATCATTAAACATTGAGGATTCAAATCAAATATTATTTCAGTAACTGCCTTTCTGTGGTTCCTTCTTTAAAGCACAGTGTTATCTCTCTGTGCAAATTTTGTGTTTAAATATCTTCATTTCAAATTGCAATGTTCATAGCAGTATATGCACACTAGGGATTTGCTTCCATAAAAGGCATCGTCCGGGGATGGGTTTGGAGTGATCTGGATTTACAATGTGGTATTCTATGTTCATTTAGATATAATCAAGTTTGCAGTGCGTTACACTCTTAGTGGACAAACTTGGGAATTTGTCTTTGAGAGGAAGGGAAGTTTCATGCATTCTCCACTCTTCATAGGTTTTATGTTTTGTTGTGTCAGAAAAGTTTCCCTGGAGCATATATTCTTCTATTGCAAAGACTCATTTTGGTAACAATTACATCATGCAAACAACTTTCACAACAAACAAGGATTACGGGAGAGAGAACAGAGAAGCCAAATGGGCACTTGCTTAGAGAACTTTACATGGTCTGTTTTCTCCTAATGCAAAAAGACGTGCAACAATTGCAAGGTAACAAATCATGGACATGCATAATGCTTTTAGACTGTCTGTTATCACCCTAATCCTATTTCATGAGAAAAACCAAATTGATTTGAATCTTTGCATTTTGAAAATGATTTTAAGGTTCTAAATACCATGCCATGAGAAAAATGTGTGTTCTCTCTGTTTTTGCACAAGTTTTATTATTTAGGAAAGAACTATTGTTTTAAAAGACTACACATGAGTGACCCCTTCCATTTGCTTCATGCAAGAAAGTATACTCAAGTTATTCATCTAGAATCTTTGAATTCTGCTTCACTTGACCATTTTGTCAGGGGATGGAAAAACATGTTGATGCTAATAGTACTTGTGCAAATTGAGAGAACTGCATACATTGAAGGGACACATGGAATCAGTTGTTCAGTTAAAGGGATTAGACAACATTGCCATTCAACAAGCATATATTGTTTAAACCAGGCCAACTACATTCAAAGGATTATATACTCAAGCGGATTCACCTTGAAATTTGGGAAGACCTCTGAGAAACACTGGCTTGTTTCATAAAAGCATATTGGCAACTCACTAGGAGAGAGAAATCATCAATCTAAAACAACGAGAGGCTGAATTTTCCTGTCATTACCACAATGTTTGTTTCTACTTGTATTGGCTTTCAAACAATTTAAGAGTTTAGATTTCTGAAGCCCAATGTTAGATTGAAATGAATCAATTCTTAAGAGACAAGTTGTAGAGTTTTTTATAGGCTCACAAGACTTTTTTTTACTTATTAGTTGCATGTATATTTACACATATATTGAGGAAATTATGAATTTTTAATTTATTTTTCCCTACTCTAAATTCAATTTCTTAACATTATTTTTTTTAAATTAAAAATTAATTTTTTAATTCTGAATTTCTATTATGTGATGATTCATTTATTTCCTGACTAATTTTAAAGAATTTAATATTAAATTTTAATAATATATATAATGCAGCGGCTACGTCGTCAAACACAACACGAAATTCAACTCAACTGTTATGGAGCCCATATTTTGCAAGCTGTTATAACTGAACATGGTGGGGAGGCTTATCGTTGCTATTCACATTGTAGTTTGCTTTCCGCCCATGAAAGGGTTTAGTGGGGTTTTCACTAAACCTATAATGACATGGCGGCATGGTAGTTTCGTTGGATACTATGACCATGTGAGGTGGAATGTCCATCTTTCAAAACCCCTGGGGCACAATTATACAAATAGTTATCTAGTCGTACTTAAACCTATTATTTCATCCAGCTGGCTTGTAAAAATGGGAGAATTTGTAAAGGATATTAAAGGGATTTTCACTTTCCTTGAAGCTAAAGGAAGTGCCACCTGGGATTAAAAATAACTCTGATTAAAAGTTTATTTAAACTGTACTAAGTGCCACGTAGAACTAAAAAATTTCGATTAAAAAACATATCTGTTTTTAAAATAAAGGTTCTCCAATTTTCAACTTGCATTTTTTTTTTAAAGGTAAATCGATTTTCAACTATTCCATTAAAAATAGGGTTGAGTGGTTACATATCAAGAGAGTTTTCAAATTACAAAAAGATATGCGTTGGTGTATCCTTGAGTGCAGAAAATGATACATAGAATATTATTTATTTATTTTGTTAAAAATAGATTCAATTGTTGTATAATTCCATAGGCAAAATATATAATATGTACAATATTTATTATTTTTAGTAAATATATAATCTATATAATATTTATTATATTTAATTTTGTGTTTTTATTATTTTTTATTAAAAATATTTAATAAAATTTTAATGTATATTTTAAAAGATAAAATTGATGTCATATTGTATATTATACCATTACAAATATGCTATGCTATAGCACACAACTTTATGGTTGACTTGAGATCCACGAACAATTAAAATTAAATAGTTGTTTTTTATATTAATTTTTTCTAAGTTTTATCTTATAAATAGTAATGAATGAACTTTGGGTTACATGATCATTTGATGATTTGAAGAGTAAGTGGAAATTGCTTTTAGAATAATATTAATTTTTTTTTGGTGTTGTTTATAAATTTAGTAGGAATTTTTTAATGGATTGTCATAAATTTTGATTTTTGAAATTACTCTAACAATTGTTTTATAAAGAAAATACTGGAATTCATTTAAAGTGTTAGAGTTTGCAAAATGACAAAATCATATCATCAAAATTATGATATTTGTGGATTTTATCAAAATTACTTACTTAAGAGGGAGGGACATTTGTTAACAAATAGATAAATGTTAATTTAATGGATATTTAAATCACACATATTTATTTGTAAATCTATTTCAATTACTTAAAATATATTTATTATTTAGTATTTAATAATAATGTTTTTTGTTAATCAAATTGGAGTAAATTTTCACTCTTATCTAATGGTTTAAAAATCTTTAACAATTCAAATTCAAATTGAATAAAATTGTTGTCAATTACATGCATAAATTAAATAGCTTATATATATGTGCCCTTCATACTTAATTAAAAATTATATCAATGAAACCTTTAGGAAGTGCATACTTGTCTCAACCATGTAAGTCTAACTCTAGCTTGGAAGTTGTATCAATGAAATGAAATCCTTGCAAATTGCATACTTGACTCACCTTTATAGTACTTTAGCTAGTCCAAACCTCACATTATTTAACCTAAACATCTCATAATATATACAAGGGTAATGTGAATAGGCTTCCACTTTTACATGGTTTTGGAGGTATTTAACTCTATAACAATTTAAATTAGTCTAAGTCTTGGTGAGTGATATCAAAAACTTCACATTCTTTATTTTATTCAATATTAATTAGGAAAGTCATAAATTTCAAGTTTACCTTAAACTAGGGTTTATGATTACTATGTAACATACTCTATATGTAGATAGTTTAAACTAAGATTTTCGATTACCCTGTAACATATTTTGTACAATTAATGTATAACAATTTAACTATAAGAAAAGTTTTAAATCCAAGACTACCTTAAATTGGGATTTATGATTGCTATGTAGCATACTTATATGTAGATGGTTTTGGAGGTTTTTAATTCTATAACCATTTAAATTAATGTAACTTAGTTATCAATTACTTTTTACATAAAAAGCAGGTACTAATTACTTTTTACATAAAAAGCAGGTACTAAGGGATGCATATTACACTTGTTTTATCATTATATTGTCCCTCGGTAATAAAGATTTTCATGAAAAAACTTCTACAAATTTTCAGTTATCAACATGGGATTAGCTTCAGCAAAAAGTTTTTTTTGAATATTGCTTATGTTCATTACTTTGCTTAAAGCCAACCTTGTGGGTTTATAAAACCTTAGGAAACTGTTCACTTGAGTGCATTGCTAACTTACATTAAATGCGTCTAAAAAACTATATATTAAAAGTATCTATAAAGCCTAAAAGTATAGCAAAAAAGCCTAAAGAAATTTGGCACTGCATTTTGAAGTGCTTGCCTGGCTTGACAATCTACCTGTGATTTTAGATAACTAAATATTGTAAGGAGAGTCCACAATGAAAAATACATGACTTAGAGGGTAAGGCGGGAAATCAGGTCAATCCGAATTGTAAACATTAGATCGATTCACATAAAAGATATAATTTAGAAGACACCTATAACACCTATATATTCAGACATTGAACCGTCTTTACTTTCCCTCCTATTTCTCCTTCCTCTCTAAGCATGTATCTCGGAATCACAGTATATTAGAATACTTTGCTAGCGAAAACCTAAAAAAAACCCAGAAAATTCCTCATGATTTATGTTGTCAATAGAGAATTCTAATGATTAGTGAACAACCCAAAAGAAACGATGTGTATAAATGCAAACAAAGGATACTATAAGCTCCTTTGTCTGAACAATGTCATGCAAACTGGTCTGGCCAATTCGATACCATCATTGTATTTTTAGTTCTCATGTGTTCATTGTGTTGTTCGCTGATGTATGTAGTATGAATACCATGAGGTGACGATTTTGACAAGAGTGCCTCGTCAGAATTCTGTCGATTTTTTCCAGAACTTGAATTATTTTTGTAGGTAGATATTGAATTATTTTCATCGTTACTCTAGAGGCTATCATTGCATTGACAAATTTTATATTAAATAAATATTGATTCTAGATATTAAAAGTATTAATATTTAACTCTATCTACTTTGCAGGCATTACAATTCTGTGTAAGCAGGGTCCACTGAGTTTATATCCCTGTAACAGTAACAGTCTAAGCCAAAACCAATCTTGCATGGATATGTCTCGGGGATCGGAGTTGAGCTGCACATAGGCCAGAAACTCCTCCACTTCACAACCCAAGATTAGGCAGTGTATCAATGAAAATGAGGATTAGGTTAGGTTTACTGAGATATCATATTGCAAATGCTCTGATAAAAATGGAAGTCATGGGACATCAATCTCAACTTGGGTCTGGATTTAACGTTGTGTATCAATCATGTTGAGAGCAAACATGAAATCCCCCAAACTTAATAGTGCAATCAGTGATTTTAGGAGGCAAAATGGAGCAGGCAAGAATGTTGACAAGAAGAGATTTTCAAGCCCCAACTCTAATCAGAGAAACCAAAACATGTACTTTGATTCTAGGAACATGGTGGATGCAGTGGAATGGTTTGAAGAGAGGTACCAAGAAGTAATTGTAGCCTAGCCAGGGCCAGTTCAGTGTAGTGCTTGGAGAACACTAAAATAAAATCAGCAGGAAACTCCTGTGAGTAAGTCAAATGAAGCTAAGCATTTAGCTTTTTCTTGGATTACATCCAAACAGTTTGAGTCATTCTCAACAAACCATTCTAGAATGGATTACCTTTGCAACTCGAGCTATGATGAAGCATGCCAACTGTCTACCTTTGATCACAATTTGATAGATCACTCAACAGCTCCTGATGACTCTTCTATCACAGAGTAAGGTCACAATCCTTTCTATCTTTTGGGAAACAATTTCGGTATTAATCTTGTAAATTTATCTAGCAATTTCTAATGCTTGTCCAACTTTTATCTAGCAATAAACTGCTCAAGAATGGGTAGAATATGCCCTCAACTTGGTGCACACAGAAGTGGACTAAGTGGATTAATGGCCACCCCTTTGGATAACAATGACTCTGAGCAAAGATGACTTGGAGAATGTTTCTTCATATAGTCAAACGACTTAGGATCATGAAAAACTTAGGCAAAAATGACTTGGGTAGGCTGAAGTCCAATTTCCAATCTTCCTGATATGCATATTTTTCTACTATTATAAGGTATCTTAGAGGGTCACTCTGTTCTGTTTGGTGTTTCATATTTGACCACTTATACATCTTTTGGTAACTGAAAATAACGGGACATTTATTTGCGGCTCAAAAATGCTCAAAAAAGAGAAAGACTACTTGAATGGAAACACCCATCTCCACGTCCAGGGAGATCACAGATCTTGTTTCCTTGCATCATCATTGAAGCAAAAAGTTGGGGGATCACATACTGCTCCTGGTGATCATGTTGCAGGTGTTTATTATTAATTTCATTATTATTTTCCAACAATTCCATCTGCTTGTCAACCATTGTTTCTGCCATTTTTGTTCCCTATTGATCGAACCAATGTTGCAGGTGTTCATTATTATTTTCCAACAATTCCATCTGCCTATCAACCATTGTTTCTGCCATTTTTGTTCCCTATTGATCCAACCAATTTCTATCTGCAATTTGGACACTCTTCATATATAAGCTTCCAGATCGACAAATATATTTCCTATGTGCTTCATATTTTCTTCCCCTCTTTAAGTTGCATTATTCACATTCATCTCACTGGCTTGCCAGAGTTTTACTGGTTGATTTTGTCTTCCGGAATGATCTGCGAGATTAATTTGTACCTGTGAGATTCATAGGGTCACTGTTGTCAGCACTGGCTTTCGTTGGACTGCATTTTCTTGGTTATTTTGGCGGGCTATACAGATACTGAAGGCTTGGACCTTGCCAGTTATATGAGAACCAAGAATTTTCTACATACCCTTGCATTTGTACTTAAATCTTGTTCTCAGCTCAGGTTCTATGGCTATTCAATTTTGACGAGTTAATTTCTGTAATCAAAGAAACATAAGATTTGCTCCCTGAAGTTGTATTTTCTAGTCATATAGAATTATTTGACTGATGAAACACTGACTTCAGCGTTTGAATATAATTAAAAACTTTTGTCAATGTGAACACGTAACACAAACCGCTATTTAATACCGTATCTTGGTAGATACATCAACAAATTGTTACATTCCTTACATATTTTTAAGATTTATATTTTTTGAATCCATGCTTAATTTGTCGTTTCTCTTTGTTGTTTCTCTGGGGTTGAGTCTCATCACCTCAAAGGTTGAAATTTCATGGGAGGGATTCAGAATGGGAACTACTTTTCGAGAATTAAACCATTTTAAGGGGTCCAAGCTCCACCTAGTGTTGCATAACAGTTCCTTTTTTAACCCAACATTCAGCTAGCCCTCTACTTAGGCTCCATTGCTCCCATTTTCGAAGAGAAAATAAATAAATAAATAAATATATATATATATATATATATATATATATATATATATATATATATATATATATATATATCAATTCATAGAATCATGCCACTAAGGAAACACTGACTTCAACATTTGAATATAATTAAAAACTTTTGTCAACGTGCACATCTAACACAAATTGTTATGTAATACAGTATCCTGGTAAATAAACTAACAAATCTTTATATTTTTATATTTTAAACTGATGATCAATGGGTGTCTGCGGGGATTAGTCTTATTAGGTTAGATGTTCAAATTTCATGAGAAAGGTTGAAGAGGGGAATCACTTTTGGAGAATTAAACTATTTTAAAAAATCTAAAAATTCCAAAAATCCAAGTTAAACCTAACATTACACAACAAATCTACCTAAAATTAACCATTTTGATATATATATATATATATATATATATATATATATATATATATATATATATCACTTGTGACAGACCTCATGATGAGACGAGAAACAAAATAACAAATTATTACTTAAGTTTAATTAATTAATTAATTTGTTTTCATGCTTCCTAACATCTTGATAAAACTTGTCCGACAACTCTATTCCCACGGAGGTTTGAACTTCGGTCACTAAATAATAGTCCAAGACCTAGTTACCAAAAACTTGACTTCTGAACACTGTTTTGAGGGAGAATGGCTTGAAATATCTAAGTTTCCGTTGCTAGTTTTTCATGAAAACATAATTATTCATGGAATTCATTTTTTAATAAAGTTCTATTTTAATAATTTATAAAGTATTTTAATATGAACCCAATAGAATTAACAAAATTAAAATTTTTAATAAAATTATTTTTTTATTAAAAAATAATTTTATTTTTTATTAAAATTATTTTATTAAAATTAAAATAATATTTTATTTTTAAATAAAATAAAATATAAATTTTAAAAATTTCAAATTATTTTTTAGCTATATTGTATGTGTTTTTTTGTTTGCTAATCCACCATGCATATAATTATCAAACAAGAAAATAATACTAAAATATTAAATTTAATAGAATTATTATTATTATTCAAAATTAAAGTAATTTTTTTTCAATTTAATAACTTTATAAGCTTCTCTTGCATCAAAAGGTGTAATTGTTAATCTTTACCATGTGTAAATTTAGGTTCATTTTAAAAACATTTTAAGTAAAAAAAAAATAATACTAAAATACTAAATTTAATAAGATTATTATTATTCAAAATCAAAGTAATTTTTTTTCAATTTAACAACCTTATAAGCCTCTCTTGCTGGTGCAATTGTTAGCCTTCACCATGTGTGAATTTATGCTCATCTTAAAAACATTTAATCAAACAAGAAAATACGTTGGATCAACTTGAAAGTGGCACATGCGTAACTTTAATATCCATGTGCCCTCTACCACACACTAGTTATATTTGTCTACTGCGCCTTCATTAAGTCTGTTCTTCCGTATTGTTATAAGGAGACGCTAATCATTATGCCCTCTGTGTTTTCTTCTTTGTTGCATCATATTTCAACAAGATGTAAGAATTTAAAGACATCTGATCAAATCAATTAGAAAATACAGGGTTTAACATTTGCTTGTTAACGAAGATAATGAAACTGACTAAATTTAGATAACTATATATATTGGAACACTGAACTCCATGACAAGCCAAGTTAATCAAAATAAGAATAATAATTTTTTTTCAAGGTCTTCGAGACCCAACTCTCCATTTTCCAGAATGAAAAATATAAAAACAACAAACAAACGTCCTAGGAGATGTAGGGCACTTAACCAGATGAAGTTGTTACAAAATATTTAGGAAATATAATTTTCGTTTTCCTAGAGGGGAGAGGCAGAGAGTTAGGACTTTTGTGAAGCTACTCTCGCAAAACTAGGTTTGCACACCGTGAAGCTAATTTCGCGGACCTATCTTTGCTCACCCTGAGGCTATTTCCCAGACTTGGTTTTCGCCCACCGCACAACTATTTGAGAGAAAAATGAGGAAGTAGGTTTTGGAGCAACACAATAAAAACTTAGTATTGAATTCTAAAACATGAAATACATTTACATGAGACTGATGTTCATTCATCAAGTAAAATAAAAGTAAAATAGAGTAAATTGTTGTTTTCACGCGCCCACCAGAAATTGCTCCACCATTTTCTCCACAAAGACTTGTGCTATTTTTCTTACCTCTTACTCTCTCTCTGACCTCTCTACACAGTCAAAATGAATTTTACATTCATATTTAACTCAACATACAATTTTACATTTAATTCATGACAGAGCAAAGTAATTAATATGATGTTGTTGTTGAGTGTGTTTAGAATCGCGCAGGTGTTTCTGGAGTGTGGGCAAAGGTTTCTA
The DNA here is from genome assembly GCA_031772625.1 of Pinus tabuliformis. Classification (NCBI taxonomy): domain Eukaryota; kingdom Viridiplantae; phylum Streptophyta; class Pinopsida; order Pinales; family Pinaceae; genus Pinus; species Pinus tabuliformis. Next base: position 1,170,589,422 of record CM062807.1, read on the forward strand.
AATGAATGCTTACCCATATTTGTTTACCAAAGTACATAACTTCTTTAAATGCCTTTGTTGAGTTTCTGAATGGTTCGCGTCTAGCTTTAGTCCTTCTATCTTCAAGCAGAGACGCAACCTACAAAAATACGTCTGACAATTATGGCTGTTGTCAAGCTGTTTATTGCGGTGGTTGGGATTATTATTTCCAACACTCCCCCTTAATCACAACTGCTGCCATTGACAATTCCCAAAGAGTTTCTGAGATAAACAAAACTTTCACCTGCCAATGGCTTTGTGAAAATACCAACAAATTGTTCCTGTGACCTGCAGTGTTGCCACACAATTTCATCATCGTTAATCAACCCCTTAATAAAATGATATTTAGCATAAGTATGCTTGGTCCTTTTGTGGAAGACAAAATTATTTGACAATGCAATTGCTGAGGCAGAAAATAGTTGTTGCGCCCTCTTGGTCATGACAAAGATCCCTCAACATCCTTCTCATCCAAACTGCCTGACACGCTTCTGTTGTTGATGCGACATATTCAGCTTCTACTGTTGACAGTGACATTATTGGCTGCTTCTTGGATGCCCATGAAATGGCTCCGGAACCCAAATGAAAAACATATCCAGACATGCTCTTTCTGTCATCGACACTGCCTACCCAATCACTGTCAATGTAACCAACTAGCGTGAAATCACTAGTTGTTGTGTACAAAATGCCATACTGTTTTGTCCCATTGACATACCTCAGAATCCTTTTCGCTACTTGCCAATGTGTCTCCTTGGGTGTCTCCATGAACCTTGACACCAAACTTACTGCATACATTATATCTGGTCTAGTGGCAATCAAATACATTAGGTTGCCTATCATGCTTTTGTATAATGTCAGATTGACATTGCTACTACAATCTTCTTTGCTCAACTTCAACCCTATGACAGTTGGAGTTGGTGCGGACTTGTTGTTCTACATTTTAAACCTCTCCAAAATTTCTGCCACATACTTTGCTTGAGAGATAAAAATGCCATTTTCTGTTTGCTTCACTTCTATGCCCAAAAAATATCTTAGCAATCCCAAGTCAGTCATTTCAAACTCACTCTTCATGACTTGTTTGAAATCAACGATGAGGAAATCATCACTACCTGTAAAGATCAAATCATCTACATATAAGATGATAATGAGAATCTTACCTTTGCTCTCTTTGATGTAGAGAGTAGGCTCACCATCACATTTGTCGAAACCATTATCCAACAAGTAAGCATCTATCCTGTTGTACCATGCGCGCGGTGCTTGCTTCAACCCATAAAGAGCTTTCTTAAATCCATAAAGAGCTTTCTTCAACCGATATACTTTGTCTTCTTGGCCTTCAATCTCATAACCAGGCGGTTGCGCGACATACACTTCCTCTTTTAGCACTCCATTCAAGAATGTTGACTTTACGTCCATTTGATACACTGTCCATTTATGCTGCGCGGCAATCGCCACAACTGCGCGCACTGTCTCCATCCGCGCGACTGGCGCGAACGTCTCCGCGTAATCTCTTCCATGTTGTTGCTTGTATCCTTTGACAACTAGCCTTGCTTTGTGCCTTTCAATCTTTCCCTCAATGTTGTTTTTGGTCTTATAGACCCACTTCACTCCAATGACATGTTTTCCTTTCGGAAGGCTCACTAACTCCCATGTGTCATTCCTTTCTATTGCTTCTATTTCTTCCTCCATTGCCGCAACCCATTTTTCTTCTTTGACTGCATCTTCAAAGTGGATTGGGTCATCTACATGACAAAATAATGCAAATAAGGAATTCAGACCTGCGCTACTATCAACTTCATCTTGCTCATAAATTTCATTTAAATTTCTGAATTTTGGCCTTCTTGTGCTTGCTGAAGATGGGCTTGATATGTCACTTGGTGTCGCGCTTCGCGGTGTGCTTGGAGAAGCACTTTCTTGGCTGCACGAAACTGTCCTATTATTTGTTGATGGCATTGCTTGTTGTCTGCTTTGCTACGCTTGAATAGGAGTAGAGGGAGTCAGAGTTGAGGAATTACTTGCTGCTGTTAATTCCTCTCTGTCCTCATTTGGTATGCATGCTTTGACATTGACTGTCTTTTCTAAACTTCCATCCCATGCTTCCTCTTCTATGAACTGCACATCTCTGCTGATTATGACTTTCTTGGTTAATGGATTGTAGAGTTTGTATGCCTTGGATTCATCACTATATCCAACAAATATGCATTTCTCCCCCTTGTTGTCCAACTTCTTTCTCAACTCATCCGGGACATGTGCATAACCCACACATCCAAAAACTTTCATGTGAGTGACATTTTGTTTTCTTCCACTCCATGACTCTTCTGGAATGATGTTTTGGACACTTTTGGTTGGACATCTATTCAAGATATATGCTGCACAAGTGACAACTTCAGCCCAATAGTCATTTGGCAAATGCTTTGCCTTCAACATACTCCTTTCCATCTCCATAATGGTCCTATTCTTCCTTTCTACCACACCATTTTTCTGTGGTGTATATCTTGTTGTAAATTGCTTGTGAATTCCATGCTCCCTACAAAAACGAAGGAAATCATTTGAGATGTATTCACCACCTCTGTCAGTCCTAAGGACTTTGATGTAGTGTCCACTTTGCTTTTCAACAAGAGCCTTGTATTGGTGAAAGCGCTCAAACACTTCACTTTTTTGTTTTAGGAGAAAGACTCATGTCTTCCTTGTGTAGTCATTTATGAAGGTCAACACATAGTGGCTGCCACCAATTGATGGTGTCTGCATTGGTCCACATAGCTCTGAGTGGACAATATCCAAAGGTGCCTTTGCCCTCACTGACTTTCCTGCCAGAAATATCTCTCTATGTTGCTTGCCCAAGATACATCCTTCACATATGTTGTCTGGTTTTTCTACGAGTGGTAAACCCTTCACCATGCCTTTCCTATGCAGCAGATTCAAACCTCCAAAGTTGAGATGTCCAAATCTCAAGTGCCATAACCAGTTTTCATCTTTTACCTCTGCTTGAAAGTTTACTTGTGTGACAGTTGCCCCTTTTCTTCCATTTTCTTGTGAGTTCATAGATAGTTGTGCTTGTGCACCTTCTTTCTGCAAATCTAATATTATTTTCAGGGGAAACATTCTATTGTCTGTCATCTAAACCTTTGTAATCAACTGTCTGCTTGGAGGCCTATCCAAAATTGTGCACACATCATTTTTGAAGAAGACATTGTAGCCTTTCTGCATGAGCTGTCCAACGCTCATGAGATTATGTTTCAGACCGGGGACAAAGTAAACATCAGAGATGTATTTCTTCTCCCCCTTCTTTGTTAGGATATTAACTCTACCTTTTCCCATGACAGAGACTTTGCTATCAGTCCCTAATGTCACTTCAGATTTCACACTTTCATCTAGATCATAAAACATTTCTATGTTTCCTGACATGTGGTTGCTACACCCTGAATCTAGATACCATATATCACTCTGTTTTTCTTGTGCTGCATTACAAGCTAAAAACATGCTATCATGGTTATGATTTTTTCTTGTGAAATTTACATTTGGTTTGTTACTAATATCATATTGCTTCTTTCTACATTCATTTGCATAATAACTATACTTCTTACAGTAATGACATTGAACTTGAGATTTATCATACCTCTGACCTTGTGCTTGATTTTGGCTTGGGCATTGACTTAGATTTTGATTGCTGCCTCTTCCATTTGAGCTTGAAGGGCTGCTTCTTCCACCTTTGTGTGGGCTTCTTCCTCTTCCTCTAGCATATGATCTTCCTCTGCCTTGATCCTGACCAAATGATGCTTGTGTTTTGAAGGCATGCTCCAATGAGGAGCTTGCTGCTCTATTCAGTCTATGTTCATGAGGAATCAGTGATGCATTAAGTTCATCCACTGAGAACTGTGAGAGATCCTTTGTCTCTTCTATGGCCACAACAATGGCCTCAAACCTTGCTGGCAAACTTCTCAAAACTTTCTCAACTATTCTTCTTTCCTCAAGTGTCTCACCATAAGACTTGATTTGAGTAACCAACCCACTTACATGTGTGTAAAAAACGAGTCTATATTATCAGACTCTTTCCTACAAAGTGTTTCAAAATCTCTCCTCAACATTTGCAACTTTGTTGTTTTGACTTTTGTCATGCCTTGGTAGACTGTTTAGAGGGTGTCCCATGCTTGCTTGGACTTCGGTGTTGCTGCAACCCTTACGAAAATACTTTCAACATTTGCAACTTTGTTGTTTTGACTTTTGTCATGCCTTGGTAGAATGTTTGGAGGGTGTCCCATGCTTGCTTGGACTTCGTTGTTGCTGCAACCCTTGGGAAAATACTTTTATGAACCGCTTGGAAAATATAAAACAGGGTTTTTGAATCCTTCTTCCTGTTGTCTCTTAACACATCTTTTTCTTGTTGAAATAAGGCATTGTATGTTGTTGTATCGGATGGTTCTTGAAAACCATTCTCCACCAAATCCCAAATATCTTGAGAAGAAAACAAGGCCTTCATTGTAATAGCCCAATAATCATAATTTTTCCATTAAACTAAGGTATTAGAGGATTAGTCAAACTTGTGCTTGATGTTGTCATTTCTGAGCGTAAAAAAAACTTTCCACCTGGTGGTAGATATGCTAAAAAACAATGGGCGCTCAAAACAATTTTCACTGTTAGTAAAAACATTAGTTTTTACACTAACAGAGTTTAGCCCCCTCTGATACCATGTTAGAAAATATTTAGGAAATATAATTTTCGTTTTCCCTGAGGGGAGAGGCAAAGAGTTATGACTTTTGTGAAGCTACTTTCACGCACCCCGAAGCCGATTTCTAGGAGCTACCTTCACGCACAGCTAGGCTATTTCCTGCTTATTCATCAAGTAAAATAAAAGTTACAATGATTTAAACTTATGGGGCATAACACACAGTAAAACAGAGTAACTGTTGTTTTCATGCGTCCACCAAAAATTGCTCCACCATTTTCTCCATAGAGACTTGCAAATAAAAGTTACAATGATTTAAACTTATGGGGCATAACACACAGTAAAACAGAGTAACTGTTGTTTTCATGCGTCCACCAAAAATTGCTCCACCATTTTCTCCATAGAGACTTGCGCTCTTTCTCTTACCTCTTACTCTCTCTTACCTCTCTACACGGTAAAAATGAATTTTACATTCATATTTAACTCAACATACAATTTTACATTTAATTCATGATAGAGCAAAGTAATTAATATGATGTTGTTGTTGAGTGTGTTCTGAAGTGTGGGCTTCGAAGTGTGGGCAAAAGTTGCTGAATGAATGCTTACCCATATTTGAGGTGGTTGGGATTATTATTTCCAACAAAAGTAATCCCGACTAACTAGATTGATCAACCCTAAGGTAACCTTGAGTATAGGTCATTTGAGTAACCAACCCCTTGTGAAATGAAAGGAGAGTGATCAATGCTTAGAATGACCTCAACGGGTTACCTTGAGTATAGGTCATTTGAGTAAGCAACCTCCTTGTGAAATGAAAGGAGAGTGATCAATGCTTAGAATGACCTCAACGGGTTACGGAGTAGGTGATTCTCAGAATTGTAGCATATTCAAAATTATGTGATTCAGGATTAACAGAGTACTAGCATATTTAAAGTTTTTTTAGTAATTGTATTAATTATATAATATTAAAATAATTATATTTACTAATGTGATTGATATAAATTATAAATTTATTAATGTATAAGAAATAGAAAATATCTCAATAATAATAAATGTTGCTATATTAATAACCAAGTTAGTTACTTATAATTAACCATGTTTAACCAAAATTAATTAAAATTAACCTAAAACAAACTTGATAACCCCAAAGTAACTTAAATACGTGCCATTTCAGTAAGCAACCCTGGCTACATGAAAAGAGAGTGATCGATACTTAGAATGACTTCAACCAGGAAAAGACTAGGTGATTCTTGGTTACCAGAGTTTTAGCATACCCAAGATTCTTTATATTTTTTTCAACTGTAGCGCAGTTGTATCAATTACATAATATCATATCACAAGGGACAAATTTACCCTCACCCTCTCCTCGCTAAATCGCTAAAACAGAATTCAATGGTCTATCCTTCAACGAATATTATCTCTGAGATTCGTGCACGAGCGTTTGTGTGAACGCACGGAAGATGTGTTTATAGATTTTGCTAATAAAAAAAAAAGAAGATGGTCTTGAAAAATTTCTCTAAACACTTCATAAATTTAAAATTAAATAAATTTATGTTGAATAATTAAATATCTACTGTAAAAAAATTCAAACCCACAATTCCATTAACAATATCACGAGAGTGGCATAGAATTTTAAAAGCATTAGAAAAATAAAATTTCAGGAACCTCTACCTCCTAAACACTGTCATAAATCTATAAAATTCTATATCTTCTCTCGTAAGATCGGACTCTCTACTTCCTAAATACTTTGTTTTCAGGATCCTCTACCTTCTAAACACACTCATAAATCTATAAAATTCTATTTCCTCTCTCGTAAGATCGGACTCTCTACTTCCTAGATACTTTGTGAGTGGATCTATAAAATTCTATTTCCTCTCTCGTAAGATCGGACTCTCTACTTCCTAGATACTTTGTGAGTGGATCTATAAAATTCTATTTCCTCTCTTCTTAATCGAGTGTCTAAAGACTATTGTTTGTACTTGCCATGATTCATTATTCCTGTGATTCCCCTCTACCCACTTTCTTCCCGTATGGGTTTTAGGTTATAATTCTCTACCTACAGATATAGCATCCCCTATTTGGAGAGAGATTTCAAATGGTGGGAAGGCACAAAGGCAAATCAGCTGGGTGCCCTCGAATGGTCACCCAACGATCTACATAATATGATTTGCTTCTTCCGAACAAGAATCATGTCTAGGGGATTTCCAGATCACAGAGATCTATGAATCACAGAGGGTATATGGTTTCTTGGTTGCCATTCGAATAAAAAGTCCATTTGATGTTGAAAAATGTCGGAAAAGAAAATAGCATCATTACAGTATAAAAATTGAAATTTAAGCCCACAATCCTAGATCCCATTAGGACCAGATTCAGAAAGGATTTCACAAAGTTGAGGTCGAAGCCCCCACTTCCTAGACACTTTGTCAATGTCAATGAATCTATAGAATTCTATTTCCTCTCTTGTTAGGTGAGTGTCGAAGGACTCTTCTTTTGGTCTTTGCTATGATTCCTGTGATTAATAGTTTTTGAAATTTAGTGGATAATAAATAAGAGTGCGTAAACTGAGAAATTTCTTTCTTTTTTCATTAATATATACACAAAGATTTACCTTAATGAAATTCTTCTCAGTTTCATCTGTTACAAATAAAACACAAAGAGAATCAAGATAGAGATGAACCTCGATGGAATCGAAAAGCCGCGATATGTAGTTGATAAGGTCACTGAAATCGACGTTAACATTTCCTTTATCAAGTTTCATAGCGGCTTCCAATATAGTCTCACCATAATCCGACTCCTTTGGAAGTCTGGAGGAGGAGGGGATCGAAGAGGATGGTGGCTGGGTAGGTGGAGCAGTCGCGGGGATCAAGGAGGAGGGGGTCGAAGAGGCTGGTGGCTGGGTAGGTGGAGCAGTCGCGGGGATCAAGGAGGAGGGGGTCGAAGAGGATGGTGGCTCGGTAGGTGGAGCAGTCGCGCGGATCAAGGAGGAGGGGGTCGAAGAGGATGGTGGCTGGGTAGGTGGAGCAGTCGCGGGGATCAAGGTGGAGGGGATCGAAGAGGATGGTGGCTGGGTAGGTGGAGCAGTCGCGGGGATCAAGGAGGAGGGGATCGAAGAGGATGGTGGCTCGGTAGGTGGAGCAGTCGCGGGGATCAAGGAGGAGGGGGTCGAAGAGGATGGTGGCTCGGTAGGTGGAGCAGTCGCGGGGATCAAGGAGGAGGGGGTCGAAGAGGATGGTGGCTGGGTAGGTGGAGCAGTCGCGGGGATCAAGGAGGAGGGGATCGAAGAGGATGGTGGCTGGGTAGGTGGAGCAGTCGCGGGGATCAAGGAGGAGGGGGTCGAAGAGGCTGGTGGCTGGGTAGGTGGATCAGTCGCGGTAGAAGCAGTGACTTGAGAGGGAGCCGCCCCTGATGGAGGAGCAGAGGAAAGAGTTTCTGCAGGAGAAGGGCTGGTAATCACAGGGAGAGGACGTGGGGCAATTTGAGGTGAATCAGGTTGTGCAGAAAAGCATGGAAAGCATGAGAGTAAACCGCAGCAGCAACATTTCCTTGCAGACATGTTTGATAAAGATGCAACGATGCGCAGCTCTGAAAAAATAAGGAATGAGAAGTGACTCCAGTCACTGGCTCCAATTCGTCCCACAGCAAGTCAAGAATGTAAGATTTTGAAGATAAGAATATTATATATAGTTGCAAGCGGCACCAGCTTAGATCACCTTCACTACACGCATATGGATTTAATAGAGCTAATGTAATTCGTATAATATCAAATAAGATATTACATTATTCTTATTTGATGTTAATTATTGGTTTATAAGATATTATATTATTCTTATTTGATGTTAAAATGGAAAAACAAAGTAATAATTATATATTCAACGTTTTAATACAGTTGAGAGGTAAATAATCAGGTACATTGATTATTTACCCAGTGTCTTTTCGTTCTATTCGTTCAATATTATATTATTAAATTAAAAAAACCATTATTGATTTAATATACATGTTTAATTAACTAACTCATTAGACTGCATTCAGATTTTCGCATGTGAAAGATTCCATGTGTCATATTAACTAAGTTTGTCGAGTAGAAGCATATCGCATTATCAGCTGTAGATAAGCTTGTTCAGACCAAAAATTATTTTTATGTCATATCAGTGACTTGGATTCCATTAAGTTTGCCTAATAGTAAAAGACATTGTAGTCTTTAACGCGACTTTTTGAAAGTTTTTTCGGCGATTTTTTCCGGTGAAAATCCGGCAGTGATTTATTGGAATCCAAGTTTGATAGCTAATTTCTGCACAATGAAACCGTCCAGGGGTTTTTCAGGGTGCTGAATCCGAATATGCAGTTGAAAAACCATTTTAACTGCAACAAATCATGATTTCATCTCAATTTCTTCCGCCGGATTCCGTCACCGGAATCTCAAAAAGTCGCATTATAGACAACTCCTAAATGTAGGATATTAAAAGTTAGGAAAAGTCGGTTATGGTTGTATCTTCAAATCAGATGTAATTTATTAATTAAAAGTCTGTTTTTATTTAATATTGGGTTGGTTCCCAATTAAATTCTGTTTACTTTAAAAAAGAAAATTTAATTAAATAATATTATTATATTTTTTAAAAAATAATGTTATGATGAGCAATAATACATAATCTTTATATACTCCTTTAAAATATAGACACCCTACTTTAGCTTACATAAATTCTTGATGTATTAGTTTAATTTACATATTAGTTCAAACTCATATTAAATATATTTAATTTTTTTAATTAAAAAGTTTTAAAATTTAATATTAAAATTGATCTAACTTCCTTTAATGAAATTAAAGCTTTTAATTAAATATTTATTTTAATAATTTTTAAATATAAATAATGTTATCATGCTTAAAAAATATAAAATATAACCTCTACATAATTTACATGTGAGTTAAAATAGGATATTAAATACCAATTAAGTTATAATTTTCTTTAAAGAATTTTCTATGTTATATCGTTTTAACTACATTAACAACTTTTTTATGTTATGTCATCTGTGTAAAATTGTTAAGATAATCAAACTAAAATTACAATTACAAATTGTTAAGTTAATCAAACTAAAATTATAAGTACTCAAAGCTTTTTTATATTACATCATTAATGAGAGTCTTTATATTACATAACTGTTTTCTTTCATAAAGCTATTGAAATCTTTCAAAAGTGTTAAAAAAAATTAATTCCACATGGAATACAACATATTAAACTCATTTGTCTTACTTTATGTAAAAATATATCTTGCAACATGATTCCACTAGGGAGAGACTTCTGTTGTTCTACATGGACCAATAATTGTTATAGTACTGGTCCCGCGCTAACCTTTACTATCACAATTTGACAAGACATCGTGTCTCTAGTGCCTCTAGATATGATTTAGAAAATAAGACAAAATTAACAAGAAAAACTTCAATCTCATACCATCCAACATGACACATATCACATCAGAACAACCCCAATAAATATAAACTGGAGCAACTAGGACCAAAGTTCATTTCTACCTGCACAATAATAGAGAATGTATGTGTCAGCCATAACTGCATATATGTTCATCAATGCAACCTGCTCAAAGCAATAAATGACACCAACACACAAGATTCAAGAATTAAACACAAGAAAGCACAAGGATCAACCATAAGATTTTATCAACCATTGGATGACATCCAAATCAATCCACAACACACATTTGAATTTCGAAAAAAGAAATCCATGTCAATCCTCCCTTCCAATCAAATTCAACAACAAAAATCTATAAAACCACCTCACAATTGCTTCATAAAATTTCATTCTACTCATCTACAGTTGAATTCACTCTATCAGATACTATGCAGATTGTAATCAGGTTTAAATAATTCAAGTATTTTATTTCTGTTTTTTTTAATATTCCATTAATTTACAGTATAAACTTCAATTTTTTTTATTTCTTTCTGTTATTTTTAATCTTCCAAACCTTCAATTAATTTACCATATGAAAAATTATGTGTGCAATTTAGCTTATGTGTGTGAAATTGCAGACAAAAAACCATAGCATCTGAGTCAACAAAGAACAAATTAATCATGCCCAACATGCAATTTAGCTTATGTGTGTGAAATTGCATAGAAAAAATCATAGCTTATGAGTCAACAAAGACAAAAAATTAATCATGCCAAACAAACACAACATACACAAAAATACCAGAGCATCTGAGTCAAAACACATAGGCCTGATCATTCCTTAATCACGCAACTAAGTCAAAACACATATGCCTGATCATTCCTTAATCACCATAATTTGGCAGATTGTATGCAATAACTGTCATGCCTCTAAGAAAAAATGAATAAATTAGTTTCAAAATCACTTGGAAGTTTATGGTCTATTTTAAAAGGAAACTGTAGTATGTTAGCTTTCAGCTAGTTGAGACACAAATGTAAAATGAACACAAGGTAGTTACAATGGAGGACATCAAGACTAGGACATCCTTGGCATGCCTATAGGAGACAAATCTATAATCTTGTGCATGTTTTTTTTTTTTTTTTTTGACAATAACGGTTATTTTTATTTAGGGCGGCAAACTAGCTGCCGCATGCTCTTACAATACAGCGATGACAGAGATAGATTCTCGTGGGTAGCTGTTTGGATTTGCTGTCAAAGAAACCAGAAGGCAGATCACCGAGAAAGGTTCGCCTCGCTTTAGGAATATTACCAGTCAGACAGGTGATCAGAATCAGGGGATTGATCGCTTCGCCTACTTTGACATGAAGTCCCTCAGAGCTGATTGATGTGCTGTAGGACAGGGCGGAGCATCGCACAAGGGCCAGAGGACTTCCCTGGGCAATTCCTGTTCGTGCAATACATAAGAGCAACGGTGCTATTGATTGGTGGAAGATAATGGTTATCCACGTCTACTTTGGAGAGGCTACTACTGTAACGGAGGAGCTCCATCGCAGGGCCCAATTTTTGCATCGCACAGAGATTGCAGCCTTTCGGAGATGAGAAGCTTTGGTAATGATGAAAACGGCCTTCAGATTTGAGAGCAGAGTAAAGGTCAAAACTGGAACTGAGATGCCATCTTGAAGGTCCTTTGTGGGCTCTTGAAAAACATGTCATCGACAGGAAACAGAGGCCATTGAAAGGAAGACTAACAGAGAATGAGAACAGGCCTGAGACCACCGTTTTAAATAGTTTGAATATACATTGAGGTGAGATCCCGTAGAGCAGGGTATTGAGGAGAAAAGAGATAGCCCTAAGATCAATTAGGATAGGAAGTCCGGTCAGCAGAAACATTAAGGAATGGAGCAGGAGGATTCAATCGAATTGACCACCAGAAATCTCCGTTTACAGAGGGAACCTAAATTGGCCTCCATATCAGCTTGAGAGTTGAGATTCCTTAAAATGTGGAAGAAGGAGATTTTACTGAACTTGGGCAATAATAGCCGGATTTTTTTGATAATAGTGGCTAAATGAACCTGATGGGGGGTCTTATGAGAGATCAACGCCTGGATGATAATTCTAGAATCTCCAAAGACAGAGAGAGAGAGGATATTTCTATTGATCGCCAGATTCAGCCCCTGCCACAGTGCGAGAGCCTCCGCTCTGTTATTGGTTTTGATGCCCAGACCCCAGTGGAACCACAATTCCGATGAACCTCCAGGTCGCAGTAGAACCCCACCACTGCCAGCAACTCCAGGGTTTCCTTTAGAGGCCCCGTCGAAGAATAAACAGTGATCATCCAGGGCCGATCTCCACTTAATAAACTCCAGTTCCTCCAGCCTAATCTCCCAGTTGGCATGGGCGAATGCAGGAGGAATGGACCTTTCCTTCAGATTTGGAACCAGTTCTTTAAGCCATTGCTCCTCCTCTTTGACCAGACTCATTTCATTCCTTGGGGAAGTATTGGCTTCCAAAGCCTCGCCCAGCAAAGCTTTGATTTTAGAAATAACTCTTATAGAAGTGCAGCTTTCTCCTCTGAAAATTCTATTATTCCTTTCCAACCACAGCTTCCAGCAGATGAATTTAGGGATCCACATCCAACTTGTTTTAAGAAGACTTTTTTTTTTAAGGCAGAAGGGAGATAAGCTGGCCCAAGTTCGGAACAGAGAAGGAATGCTATCTGGGAGATCAAGTTTAGCTGGACCTAACATCAGTACTCCCCTCCAGACTACTTGAGCAAAGGGGCAAAGCAGCAGCAGATGATTGACAGTTTCTTCATCAGACAAGCATAGGGGGCATCTGGAAGGCCCTTCCATCCCTCGTCTATGCAAATTATCTCTGGTAAGAATGCTTTGGTGCGCAACAGTCCAACATAAGAAGTCAATTTTGGGAAGAGAGGGGAATTCCCATATAAATTTCCATTGAGTTGGGTTAGGAGGAGCATATGGGACAGCCATAATTCTTTTATAACCTTCGGAAGCAGTGTAAGAGCCTGATAGGGAGCCCCAGCCTCTTTTGTCTTTAGAAGTGGCCTTTGAGGGAGATTTTCCTTGAAGCATATCTAACAGTAATGAAGCTTCCCCCTGCAGCATAGGGGGGACCTCCCCCAGATTCCAACAATCCCAGAGTCTATCAGGAGCATCCTTCCAGTTCGATATATCCCACAGAGTGTACAGATTGCAGGACTGAAGCCAATCTTTGATGTTTGCTAGACCTTCCACTTGATTCAAAGGTTGATCACCCAGAATCGAGTCTTCCCAGATTTTGATTTTTCTCCCATTGCCAGGGATCCAGTAAAGATAATGGCTGAATTTCTCCCTAGCAGAACTGCAAAGATTGAATATCGGGGATCCTTTTAAAGATCTTGGGGGCTTATCCAAGCATCTCAAGCGTTGCCCTTGGAAGTATTTCTTCCAAATGACTCTTTTACTCCAGCTAGAGTTTCCAGAGACTAAATTCCACAGGATCTTAGATCCCAAAGCAAAGTTTTGAGCAGCCAAGTTACGCAGGTGGAGGCCTCCTTCCAGAAGTGGTCTCTTGAGAGTTTCCCAATTCACTAAATGGAGCCTTCTATCGTTGTTGTTCCCACCTTCCCACATGAATCTTCTCAACAGACTGTCCATTTTACTGAGAAAGGTTTTTGGGGCCAGGAGGACAGAGTTTTGATATAGAGGCATACTTATAAGGACCGATTTCATAAGGATGACTTTCCCTGCATTATTTAGCCAAGAGGCTCCCCAAGCTTGGATTCTATTCTTTATCTTATCGAGCAGTGGCAGCCAATGAGCAACTTTAGGTTTAGATTTGAAGATTGGGATCCCGAGGTATTTAAATGACTCCCAATTTCGAATTCCATCCATTTCTAAAAGCCTTGCAATATCTGACAGCTCCTTGATCGAGCAGTTCCAGCCATAGATAGAGCATTTTCGATAGTTAATTTTGCTGCCCGAGAACAACCTGTAAATGTCCAGCTCCTTCTTGAAGGATCTGGCAGAGATTATGCTGGCTCCTCCAAGCAGCAAGGTGTCATCGACGAACTGGGCATGATTAATGTCTTTCACCTTGTGAGTAGTTCTGAGGCCAGGCAGGGTTTGATTCTGCTGATTATGATCGAGTTGGAAACTAAGCACCGAGGCCTGAACAACATAGAGGAGAGGAGACAAAGGACATCCTTGTCTAAGGCCCCTAGAGGCTTGGAAGAAGTCAGTAGAACGGCCATTGACCAGTGGCGCGATCCATGGTGAGGCAATACAGGCTTTCACCCAGTTTATGAAGTCTGTTGAAAAGCCTAACTTCTTCATCACAATGAACAAAAATTCATGTCTCACCCTATCAAATGCGTTAGCCAGATCGAGCTTAATCACCATACCTTTCTCGTTTCTTTGGCAGCTAGAGTGAACTGCTTCTTGCACCAGCACAATGTTGTCCAATATCTTTCTTCCTTTTATGAATCCGCCTTGATTTTCAGGGATGATGTCTGGCAATATGTTCTTAAGCCTGTTGGCAATTATTTTGGAGACCAGCTTGTAACTGGAATTGCACAGGGATATGGGCCTAAATCTGCTGAAGTCTGAGGCGCCTTTCTCTTTTGGGATCAAGGCGAGAAAGGCCGAGTTGATGCCACCGCCCAGCTTTGCACAATTCTGGGACTTTCTGACCATTCTCAATAGATCTTTTTTTATTGTTGACCAGCAAGTCAATAGAAACCTGACAGAGAACCCATCTGGGCCTGGGGCTTTATCAGGCTCCATGCAGTCCAGAACTTTCTTAAGCTCGTCCATACTGATCGGAGCTGTCAACATGGCATTATCCGATTCTTGAACGCACTTGGGAATTAATTCAATCGGGTAGGCATGAGGATCAATAGGTGGTTCTTCAGGAGCCGAATAAAGATCTTTGAAGAAGGAGTAAGCAGCTCTCTTAATGCCATCGAAATCCTTAACCACAGTGTTTTGGTAATGTATCTCAGAAACTGATTTGAAATTCTTTCGAGCTTCGGCTTGCTTATGAAAGAAGCTGGTGTTTTTATCTCCGGACTGCAACCATAGATTCCTAGACTTTTGTCGCCAAAATTCTTCCTCCTCCCTGCTAGATCTATGAACCTCTTTTTGAAGCTCTACTTCTTTTTGGAGAAGACTTTGAGTTACAGGACTATGCTCCATATCTAATTGATGAGCAGCAAGACTGTTTAGAGTTTCTTTTCTTTTGGCAGAAGGGGTTTTCAATCTTTTAGCCCACTCCTTAAGGCTTCTTTTTAGGCCCCTGATTTTCTCTTCCCACACAAAGAATGGAGAACCATGGACAGGCCTATTCCAGGATTCAGAAACCACCTCTTGGAATCCTTCTTGCTGAATCCACAGAGGGCTGAAACGAAAAGGAATGGGGCCTAGATTACCATCCAGGGAAAGCTCGAGGAGGATGGGCTTATGATCAGAAGTGAGATTTGGAAGAATTTTAGAAGTGGCCATAAGACCGCATGTCAGGAAAGTAGAGTGGACAAGGAATCTATCCAAACGGGCAGCAATGTGATTGGGGGCTAATCTTTTGTTGGACCAGGTGTATTTACCTGAAGATGGTTTAATATCCTCCAGATCCCAGCCCAGCATTATATCTTCAACCCATTCTCTGGCAGGGTCCCTGACAATGGAGCCTCCCTTTTTCTCATCAAGAGCAAGGGTGACATTCAGGTCACCTGCAATAATGATATTTCCAGGATTTTTCTCTGAAAGAAATGAATGAAGCGAGTTCCAACAATTTTTTTTCTCGCCTGGAAATACAGGAGCATAAACATTAAACATACTTACTTGTTGACCAGAATCTTTGTGGAGGAGCTGAGTGAAAAGCCAATGGGGGCTACTTTTTTCTTGAATAAGATCATATATGGCGTTGTTCCAAAAGGTGGCTATTCCACCAGAAGCGCCTCTTGCACTAACTGCTCTTCCATGACCTTTTTGCCAAAAAACTTTACTAGATTGGAGGAGAAGAAGTTCCTCCAGCTTTGTCTCCTAGATGAGGAGGATTTCAGGCGAGTGTATTCTCACTATATCTTTCAAGGCTTCCTCTTTCAACCTGCTACCTAAACCTCTGCAATTCCAGGAGACATATTTCATTATTTACTGACTTGCGGGGTTGAGGCTCCTATTGGAGCCCTGTTGCTCTTGCACCTAGATCTGGTATTCATCATTCCTTTGAGGGTTTTTTGGGAACCTTGGAGGACATCTATATAAGTTTTTTCCTCTCTCTGTTTCTTCTTGGATTTCCGCCCCCTAGTCGTCTTGATAGGAGTGACTAGCGAGTTGTCAGTTTCAGAATCTCTCTCTTCTGATTCTCCCTGAGAGTCGGAGGCTAGACTGATGTGCCCTTCATTGCCTTCATTTCCCCTCTGACAATCAGCAGCTGGTGGAACAGTTGATTCGACTTCATTTTCTTTCACTTGCTTCAACTTATTTTCTGTTTCCTCTTGGGTCTCCATGACATCAACCTTTTCTCCTGAGGAAGAGCCATCTTTAGAAGCAGCAGCGGCTTTTGAATTAATTTGTGGCTTCCCCAATGGAACCGAGGGCCCCGGGGCTTTGGAACAGCCTTTCCCTTTTTGATTTCTTTCCATCCTTCTTCTTCAACCGTGTTCCTTGTTGGAGCTTTTGGGCAGTTTTGCTGGAAGTGTCCATGCTCATGACAGGTTAGGCATTTGAAAGGCAACTGCTCGTAGTCCAGCTTCTGGTAATGCTGCCATTCTCCAACTGTAAGTTTGACCGCTTCTGGCAGACCGGCTTCCAGATCGACTTCCACGCAGATTCTAGTGCATGTGTATTGGCCCTTGTGATCAGCTTTGTCAATGAAACGACCCAGCCCATTACCAATATTCTGCAGGGATTGATAGCTCCAGCAGTGTATCGGAAGATTAGGAAGACGAACCCAGACCGACGCCTCCTTAGGGACATTGACAAAGGGATCGAAGTCGGGGCTCCATTTGTTAAGATACAGTCCCTGATTTCCCATAAAATACGGCCCGTTTCTGAACACCAGATCACGATCTTCTTTGGTGGTAAATTCAAAAATGAAATAGCCTCGTCCCACAGCATAACAAATCACGTTGTTTTTCAGCTGAGGTCTCCAGTTTCACTGAATCCAATCATCCGTGGTTTTAGTGGAAGGCCAACGGCCCATAAACTGCCCTACCAGGCCTCTGTCAGCCAGAGCAAGAGCGATTTTAATCGATTGTTCCTTTGGGAGTGCAATCTCTGGAATTTCTTCGAGCTTTTTTATGAATTTCGGCACTTCAGAGGTCTGGCGTTTCTTCCCTTTCTGCGTTAATAGTCTACGGAATGCTTCTTCAGAAGATGATGGTGGGGTGGGAGCGGACTCCCCACCCCCAGGCCCGCTCATGGCAGCGTCCAAGCTCGACGGCGGCTGCAGACCTAATCCCAACTCCGCAGATCAGAGCACCATCCACAGTTAAAGGGTGCAGGTTATCTTGTGCATGTTACCATAATTAAACGATGTTAATTAGGAAGGGGAACAAGATATTTCAATGCAAATCCAGGTCATCCAAGTGATAGTTTAAGAAATGATTTGAGTAGGATGATGAGATCATGTTCCATTATGGGAAATTCAGGGTTCATTCTCTTTAAAACCTACACTATCACTAAAGATGTACGTTTGTTCTCTTTATTCAAAAAATGTGGGTTGAACATAAGCACTGCATCCTCTATCAAATTATACCCTTCCCTACAAGCGCCACAACACATCACTAGACAAATGTCATGAGAATATTTGTCAATTTCCACTATAGATTCTATATGGCAAGAAAAGACGAGGTGGCTAGCATCGAGTAGGTTTTCAAGTGAAAAACACAGTAACTCTCCAAGGAATATCTAAAGGTAAAGTTCAATGAATGGGCCCTGGACACTAGTTTAATGAATGGGCCAAATACACCAAGAGTTTTAAACTTATTGAGTTATATTGGTTGAACAAGACCTTTGTTGCTCAAGTGGTGGAGAAAAAAGGTAGTCAACGTCAATCCATAATGTAAAAGCAGAATGTGATGGACTAGAAATTTGATGCGTTATGCAAAGAAGTTTTTAACATCGATATCACAATCAATAGTTATTCAAAACCTAAAACAACACAATGGAAGAAATATACCAAGCCTCAACTTCTATTAGTACTCCCTCACATCTCACTCGATGATTACAATGATACTTAAATTGACAAACATTATTGGTAGACAGAATGGAAATGGCCAAGTTAAATCTCCATGTTTAACTTTTAAGAAAGGAAATCACAACCTCCTCACACATGTTATCTATTCCCTTTTTTCTTATCAATAGGACAATGAAGTATAATATAGGCCTATAGATACTAAAAAAAACCTAACAAGATTCTTGTGAAGCACAAATTTAAACAAATCCTTATCTCCAATTTTATAATGCCTTGTGTAAACCAACCTAATAAAAGAATAAAATAAAATGTCAGTAGAATACGATAATGTATCATAGTCACAAGTGTGCGGTCTCTCTTTTGCTGCAGAGATTTTTCAAGTAGTTTTGACAAACATTAGGCTTTTGTGTGTGAAATTCGGCTTCTATGTGTGAAATTGCAGAGAAAAAACCATAGCATTTGAGTCAATAGAGACAAAAAAAATAAAATCATGCGAAACAAAGACAACAAAGACAAAAATACCAGAGCATCTGAGTCAAAACACATAGGCCTTATCATTCCTTAATCACAACAATTGAGTCAAAACACATAGGCCTGATCATTCCTTAATCACAACAATTTGGCAACTTGTATGCAATAATTGTCATGCCTCTAAGAATGACATAATTGGATGCAATTGTAGCTGACAATGTAGAGAATTGGAGTGCTTTAAGATACAGTCAAACATTGCAACTTTTAGTAACCTTTTTTAGTTACCTTAACAACAAATGAATTTAAAACTTATTTCAATTAACCAACACCTATTCCTAGCATTTGTAAGGAGACAAATTTCAAATTCCTTCCCTTTTTTTTCTTTCTTTTTTTTTGTGAGGTTGATCGGGATGTTATGGATTTTATGCCCTGCTCAGGATACATGATTATGTTCAAGCTAAATTTAGTCCTGATATTTCTATCAAACACATAGTCATGATATTTCTATCAAACACATAGGCCTGATATTTCTATCAAATTAAGTCTTGATATCTGTGGATGGAGATTCAAGTCAATGCAAACACATAAATTTCTTATTCAAATATATGCAGGTTGCAAGTATTGATTAACCTGTTCATATTTAAATTTTAGGAAATAAATAAGACTGAGTTTCTATTATGTAGGTTGCAATTATTGATTACCCTTTTCATATTTAAATTTCTTATTCAAATAAGATTGAGTTTCTATTGCTGAAACAACTTCCACTAACAAAAATAAATTTTAACAATATGCATGTTGTTGCATCCATGCCACGAGTTTCAATTTCATATTGTATAAGGAACATCAGGAGGCGAGGGACCAAGGGTGCCCAATTTTGATGCACTTCATCGGAAGAGGAAACAGTCGATGATGTCAATGTTGCCAATGCTCCATGCAATGATGTTGAGAATGCCCATGTGGTGGCATATCCTACTATCTAGCCATATACCGCAGATCCACCCTCAACCATAATACAAGGTGCAAGATCAACTAAGAAGATCAGTTCCATAAGAGGGTGGACAAAGGGAGACAAGCTAGGTGAAATTGATGATATAGAGTTCAAGGGATATTCAGTATGTGCATCTGCAAAAAAACATGGAATTGCAGCCTCAAGCATACATTATTGGATTAATGGGCTCACTAATACAAAGTGTAGAGGGCCTGTTACTGTTATGACTGAAGAGGAGGAGGCCAAGGTGGTTGTGTGGTGTAAGGAGATGGACCAAATGGGACATGGGTTAGAGTTGATACAACTCAAATCTGCAGTAGCTCAAATATGTCAAGAGAGGCCAAACCCCTTCAAAGATGGGTTTCCTGGAAAATCTTGGTGGAGTGGGTTTAAAAAAAGGCATCCATACCTTGTCTTACGAACAACCAAGGGTCTTGACAAAGACATGGCTTTAAATTTATGCCCTGCAATTGTGTCTAAGTTCTATGACACCCTTTCCCATGCATATGAGAAACACTCTTATGCCCCAAACCATATCTGGAACTGTGACGAAATAGGCTTACAGGCTGGAAGGAATTGTGGCATGCGAGTAATTGCCAAGAGATGGAGCATAAATGTGCCAAGAATTATGCCTAGGAGCAGGGAGTTGATCACTATACTTTGTTGTGTCAATTCAAATGGTTCTTCACTCCTGGTTTTTATTTATTCAAAGGAAAAAAAACAACTTAAAAACTATATACATAGTTGTCAACCAAGTGCATGCATGGTTGCACATCCCCATGCATGGATGACAAATGAACTCTTCCTGAATTGGCTTTTTCACTTTGCTGGATATATGACAGTTGGTGTCTCGCCTAAAAAGAGGCACCTACTAATTTTAGATGGCCATGGAAGCCACATGGTTGTGCCGACAATCGAGGAGGCCAACCATTTGGGCATTGACCTATTAACACTGCCAGCTCATACCACTTCCAGATTGCAACCCCTTGATGTCAACGTGTTTGAGCTTTCAAGAACTATTTCAGGGCATAGCGAGCTTCATGGATGGAAAAGAATCCAGGGGTCAAGGTAAAAATATTTGAGTTAGCTGAGCTTGCAAGTAAAACATTTAAAAGGGCTCTAACTCCTTATAATAAAAGGTTGGATTTAAGAGGATTGGAATTTGGCCACTGCATGTTGATTCTCTTATTAATGATACTAGTTGCAACCATGCATTTGTTGTGGAAGGTCAAGAAGAAGAGGAATTACATGACCGGGTTGATGCTCAAGAAGATGTGGATTGGCAAGAAGATGCTACTGCTGAAGGTATGATATCCCTTTCTTAATGGAACTTCTATGATGATGAACATGTATGTGAGACACAATTCAGTAATGAAACAATTTTGAATAACATGGAGGCTACCACACCCACTGAAACACCTACTAATTATGCATGTGATATTCCAAATGAGGCAGTTGGTCATGAAAATGACAATGCGAATGTGGTTTAAAATGAGAATGTAATACGAATAAAAAATTACCAATTGAGCATGCTAACCCAAGTAACCCCACCATCATGGTTGGCAGAGGCTATGATGAATAACAACAAACATAATGTGTCATCCACCAATGATGAAAGCATGGAAATGCCTTCTCAACCAGTAGAGTTGAGCACTGAACTTGTTCATTATTTTGTGGACAATGGATCACTGGAAGAAGAGTCTATTCAGAATGAAGTACCAAATGAGGAAAACAATGGGGTTCAATCAGGTTCCCCTGAGGTTGAAAGGCAAGTGTCAAGCCATCAGGAGCATGTGACAATGAACCAAACAATACTTGGTAGGTTCCTAAAGCTACCAGTAGAGAGAGTGAAGGCCTCATCAACGCATTCAACAACAGACTATCTTTGGTTAGAGAGGAGTTCACAGTTACTCACCTATGAAGAATATATGAACCTAATGTTCAAGTCTGAGCATAGAAAAATTGAAATTCAAGAATCTAAACAGAGAAAGGAGTTGGCCAAGGAAAAGAGAGATTCAAGGATTACAGCAGCAGTAACTTAGGCAAAGGAAAGGCTTGAAAGATGAAAGACAAGGGAAGAGAAGGAACACAAAAAATAGTTGGCAAGGCAAGAGAAGGAGGCAAGAAAGGCTCAACAAGTGCTGGAAAAAGAAAGGGTGACAGACAAGGAAGAGTATCGTGCAAGTCAGTTGAAGGCAAACATGATGATTTCCAACAATTTGGACCACATTGCAGATCATACACCATCATACCAAGACCTAATTAACATCCAAGTCCCCTATATCAGTCAAGGGTTATACCCACCCCCTATACACCTACCAGTGCAGGGGTAAATCCTATGTATTATAGGCCACCTCCAGTTAGTGTTTGGGTTATTAGCATTAGTGGACAATACGACTATTCAATCCCTCCATGGTTACAAGGAGTAAACTAGACTCCAACATATGGTAGAAACGTGGCTTAGGCAGGCACTTCAACAAGTTTAGGCAATTCAGAAAATGGAGGCCATCAAGCATAGGGGTGGCATGAATTTTTTGTTTGTAACCAAATTGCAATGTGGATGAAGTTACCATCCATTTTTGGTCTGCTGCAATGTAAGTTCCAACATGTATTTGGATAACTATGAAATTCACTGAAACCCAAAATAAGCAGAAATCAAAACTTTGTTCAAGAGATTAGAAATCACCATATTAGTTTTTTGGTATATTTGAGAATGTCTTAAGAGTGAATAAAGTGCACAAAGTCATTCTTATTATGAATTAAGACTAATTATAAGAAGCATATGAGTCCTAAGATACCATGATCTTTGTGCCAATATATAATATCAAACATTAAATGTGATATGATATCAAATTTCTGAAACATCAACTTAATATGAAAATTTAGAAAAAATTGTAAATATTCAAAATGGCTTAATAAAAGAGCCAAAATACAATCTTTTCTACTAACATTGAGATTTCCTAATGTACCCAAATCAATTCACAGATCTCTTTTATCGGTCAAATTCTAATCTCCATGATCCCAAAGGAAACATGGAAAATAAACATTCAAGCATAAAACATCGATCTTATATGAAGAATAACCATTCACAAAAACCAAAAACATGCAAAAGCTAAAAATATTGTTCAAGAGATTCAGATAACCATATGTTGTAGCTTTCGGTATAGTTATGAATGTCTTACAAGTGGACAAAGGTACATGAAATCATTCCTCTAGTCTTAGTCTCCAAAATAACTTCCATATAAAACTAAGACTAATCGAAGGTAACACATAATGCCCAAAAAAATTTGATCCTTATGTCAATGTATCATATCATAGATAAAATGTGATGTTAAAAAAACCTCTGAAATATCCAACTTAACATGAATATATTGAATAAAGTGTAAAAATTCAATGTGATTTAAGAAAGGACTTCATATCCAATCCTTTCTCAAAACTTGAGATGGCTTTAAGTACTCCAAATCAATTCCAAGATCTATTTTGTCACTTGAATTCTAATCTCAATGATCCTAGGGGAAATATCTGACTCAACATGAATATATTGAATAAACTGTAAAAATTCAATGTGGTTTAACAAAGGACATCATATCCAATCCTTTCTCAGAACTTGAGATGGCTTTAAGTATTCCAAGAAAATTCTGATATCTCATTTGTCACTATAATTATAATCTTAATGATCCTAGGGGCCAATGAAATGATATTAGGGGCAATATCTAACTCAACATGAATATATTGAATAAACTGTAAAAATTCAATGTGGTTTAACAAAGGACTTCATATCCAATTCTTTCTGAGAACTTGAGATAGCTTTAAATACTCCAAGTCAATTCCGAGATCTCTTTTGTCACTCAAATTTTAATCTCAATGATCCTAGGGGCAATATAGTGATAACAAATGTTATCCACCACTCAGAAACATTATGATTGGAATTATCTACCACACAAAAATACCATGGTTGATGGAGTCGTATAAACTAGAATGTGTTACAACCCCATTTGGAGAAGCCATAGTTGCTACAACTCCACCATGAGACAACGAAATTAGAACTCTAGAAGCTACAATAACCCCAAAAGAAACTACAATTATGAGAGATGTAGTTGTAGAATACAATGTTGAAAATCAAGTATCCACATAATTCCCTCGTGTTCTGACTAAATAAGAAATACTCAAGGTCTAAAGAGAGATGAAGGTAGCCATTATAGTAATGTGAATTCATGCTGAAATGACTGGTAAACTTTCAAACTAAACAAGGTGATTTTTTATACTGATCATATATTATTATAAAGATAATGTCATACATTGTCAAGGCGTGGTGAATCTGTGACTACATTAATAGTTTTGAATGAATTTGTATAAATTTAGCAGTTTTGAATGATACGACAACGTTGAAGGAGGAAGGCTAGATTGGATTAATTAACGTGCAGTGTAATTTGAAGGTCATATTGTGTATATTTCAAAAGTGTGATATCTAAGGAGAGTCGATATGCATTAAGGGAGTAGCAACAATGAATTTGGATTGCCCATGTTAGAAACCCCAACTTATTTCTTAACCCAAACCACAAAAGCCATGAATTGAAGCCACAAATACTCCATACATTCACAGAAGGAAAACAAGCCACTGAAAAACCCAACTAGTGCAAAAACCCCATTTTCTTTATCAACCTAAGCCAAATAAGTCACCAGTTAAGCCACAAATACTCCATACATTCACAGAAGGCAAACAAGCCACCGAAAAACCCAACCATTGTATAAACCCCCCAAAAAAAATTAACCTAAGCCACAGAAGCCATATATACTCCATACATTCATAGAAGGAAAACAAGCCACCGAAAAACCCAACCAGTGCAAAAGCCCCAATTTGTTTTCAAACCTAAACCATAGAAGCCACGAATTGAAGCCACATATACTCCATACATTCACAGAAGGAAAACAAGCCACCAAAAAACCCAACTAGTGCAAAAACCCCAATTGTTTTTTCAACCTAAGCCACAAAAGACATGAATTGAAGCCACAGATACTCCATACATTCACAGAAGGCAAACAAACAACCAAAAAACCCAACCAGTGCATAAACCCCATTTTTTTCAACCTAAGCCACAGAAGCCACGAATTGAAGCCAAAAATACTCTGTACATTCATAGAAGGCAAGAAAGCCACAGAAAAACCCAACCATTGCAAAAAACCTAATTGTTTTTCAACCTAAGCCACAAAAGTCACCAATTACGCCACAAAAGCCACAAACTGAAGCCACATATACTCCAAACAATCATAGAAGGGAAATAAGCTACCAAAAAACCCAATCAATGCAAAAACCCCAATTTTTTTTTAACCTAAGCCACAAAAGCCACCAATTAAGTCACAGAAACCATGAATAAAGCCACACATACTCCATACATTCACGGAAGGAAACAAAAGCCACCAAAAAACCTAACCAATGCATAAACCCCAATTTGGTTTTCAAACTAAGCCACATAAATTCCAAATTAAGCCACAAATACTCCATAGAAGGCACAGAAATCCAAAGATTAACACGAAGAAGATGAATGGTGTGAATACCAAGAAAATAGACGTGTTGACAAACACGGTTGCAGGTATGGTTGGCAGGATGAAGAATCCTGCTAGGGAACGACGATGCCAAGCTCCAAACGTTTGCTGCAGCGAGCCAACTATGTTGTCCAATGTCAGGTCAAATTGGGTCGAGTGAACGAGAGACTGTGAACAAATGTCCGTCTGAAACCTAACCACGTTTGGCAATGTACAACCTGCAACAACGCAATGCCACCCAAGGGTCAAAACCCTTTACTGTGCCCACACCCCACCTCTACGGCCGAACAACACACCGTAGCAGTTGAACAACACAACGCAACAGCCGAACAAGACGCTATAACAACCGATAAACCCTCCCTCACCTCACCATTAACCAACATCTCACACACAACTACAGGTGTCGCTCACAGACAAATACTAGTGGAGCAGAACAAGAAACTTTTGGGCCTGGACAAAAATGAATGAGAATGAAACACAGTCACCCTAATCACTAACAACAAAACCCTAGTTCGTGCCAAAACGGAAGTTCGGGTCCATGTCCGAGAAGGTAACATGTGGAGATAGGTGGGTGACATGTGTCGTACAACCAATTAGATCTGCAAGGTGTCGAAATTGGGCCACGTAGGGAGACCACACAACTACTGGCCTCCCTCCCGTAATATTCAACCAAGCTCAAGAAATAATCTCACTATACCTTGGCTCTTGTTATTTTATTTTATTTTTTTATCCTTTTGTATCTTTACTTAGGTTATTGTGGAGCTCTTTTTCTTGGGGTATACTCATGCTGCTTTTATAGAAGCTCTTATTTTGTTATTAGATTCTTGTTTTGATTTTGCTTTGTTTTCCCTAATGGTTTTAACTTTAGCTTTAGTTTTGTTCTTTAAAATTAGGACTTATTTTTTGTCAACTTCATTATCAATAATATGTTGTGGCTTGTGCCTTAAGTCTATGAGCTTCAATGTATATAAAAAAAATAAAACACGAGTATTTTTTATCCTTTTCTTTGATGCTCTTAAAACCTTTGTTATTACAAGTTGTTAAATTTGTTTGGGCATCTAAGGAAATCATTCCAACTCTTTGTAAGCTTCATTATCAATAATACATTATGCCTTGAGTGTATGAACTTTAATGAGTCTATGAGCACGCTTGTTGGGAGCATTGTACATTTGTTGAATTTGATGTGCCACACAAAGTAAGTTTAAGTTTAATTTAGGTGGTTGTAAATGTAAGACTAACAAAGTTACGTTTCGTTTCATTTAGGTTGCCGAAATGTAGTCCATGACAAGTCAGGAAAATGTAGGTCATGTTTATAAATAGATACGGGGTCAATTATGGTTGCATGTTCAAATTGAATTTTGAATAGATTGAATATAATTTTTTTAATTGAAAAATTGTTTTTATTTAAAATTGGGGTCGATTCTTAATTAGATTTAATTTTGTTTAAAAAATAATTAAATAATATTATAACAAGAGCCATATGGTAGTAATATCACTATTGTTACTTTTTTTTGCACATCATCATCATGTAGTTTTTTTGTTTATTATGCAAATATATATATATATATATCTATATATATATATATATATATATATATATATAATTTACAATTTGATATTATAAATTAATAAATAAAGATTTAAGTAGTAAATCTTCATCTATATATATATATATATATATATATATATATATATATATATATATATATATATATGAAGCATATTCAATTAATTTATGATTTTAGAATATTAATTGTTTTATAAGTCTTTTAAGATGTCAAAATGCAAATTCCTGTGATTCATAATGTTATTGAATCTTTTGGCTAAATCACATTTTAATTTTCCTGGTCAACCCATTTCGAACCACAAAGTGTGGTTCATCATTGCGACTTGGATGAATATATTGATCTAACTATATAATTATACACTTATGGAATAACATAAAAATGATATATATAAAAAACAAGAATAATGGAATAAGATAAAAATGATGTTTAATATATTCCAACTTTACATATATATAAAAATTAGAATTTTAAATTTTTTATTATAACAATTTTGGTTTATTAATTTCTTATTATTCAATACAATATTTTATTTTTTTTGTATTTATTTTGATACAGAATATTCTATATGATTCATAAAATTAAAAGTTATATTTTTTTTCTATATTAATTGATATAATTTTTTCCAATATTGTTTTGAAAATTTAGTAAATTATATATAAGTTTTTTAAATCTTCTTTTTTTAAATTTGTTTTATTTTTTTAATTGATTTTAAGTATATTGGACCCTATAAATGAATAATGAGTAGAAGAAATTTGTTTATGGATATGTAATTATATAAATGAGGAGAAGAATTTTTTTTTTTTTTAAATATCTATCAAAATCACCATAAAAATTTATATGATAGATGTTGTTGTTTTTTCTAGCACCTGTAGCACAAGTGCTCCTAGAGATATAGAAAGTTTCCTAGAGACAGTCTCTGGGTTGATTGTAGACCAGTTGCCAGGACATCTTAAATAAAGAAGTGTATGGAAGATTATCAATGGGGGCTTTCTGTTGCACTCTAATTGTCACGAAATTTGAAAAAGAGAATAAAAGGGGCTTGGTTCAATAGCCCTTCATTAAGGTAGACTCAAGCAAATACATGGATCTAAATACTGAAGGGGTAAATCAGGCTAATCTCAAAGAGAAATGTCTGGTTCTAGTGGCCGACACACAACAACATGCAGTTTTAATATTGACGTTGTAGTAAAATGAAGAGGAGGAGAGAGAAGAGGGAAATAGATGCATAAGACATAATCCTAAGCAACAATATCCTGGCAGAAGTATGGAAGAGGGAGGAGATGAAAGAGAGGAAAGGGTGGAGAAAAAATTAAGGTTTCATGCCATATACCTCATGGGTACATTTATCACCAAACAACATAAGTAAATATGTGCTCATACAAGTATTGCAGGTTATTCGAATAACACAAGTAAATCTGTTTTATACATAGGCATTGTAGGTTATAGACTAACACAAGTAAATTTGTCTTATACACAGGTATTGTTACTACTTAGCAGCATACATATAACCATGAGAGGATGAGACTGACGACTTCATTACACAATTTCGTGGAAAGAAAAACATATATGAAATGAGATTTACAAAGGGGAAAACATATTGCACATTGTTGTGATTGGAATCACCAAAGAGTTTCATTCATCCTTCAAAATGAGTCCAATTACCAGCCTATTACATTCATCATTGTATCAAGTCCCTTATGAAAAAGCAATTAGAACCAAAATGGAACCATAGAATTTGAACCACTCTGGGTGCATAATTTGGGAACCTTTATTAAGTGTTTCTTCCCCTTATTTATAAGGAGAGGGAGAGCTTGGAATCAACATTTCCAAAATATCTCAGTTAAGGGCCAGCTGTCTGATTGATTAGCTGTATTGGCTTGCGATATTTCTGCTGCCCAAAATGATTGCAAAGGATTTGATTCCGTTCTTGAAAATAAACAGAAATTACAGAATAATAGAAAAAGGAAAATGGAAAGATGATGGAGGAAGTATCCCTCTGTTGTTCCTATGGAGGCCCTTGATCAGGCCACGTCTCTGCCATGATGTGCCTCTCTACTGCTTAGTCGATTCACCTGTTGCTTTCGCCTTAACTATCTGGCTTCACCACTCTCTGAAGTTGGTAGCAATCGAATCTGTTTTCTTGTCAAAGAGCAGAAGCGGAGTTTGTCCAGGAAATCCTTTACATTTATGACTGAGTGGTGCTCCACGTTGAGGCATTAAGTCTTCTTGAGTCCCCATACTGATTTACAATTGCACCATACTATCGGGGCATCACGACATCGGGACTTTTACTCTAAAAGGTGTTACAAAATAGTGATTCCCGATCTCCTTCGGCCCCCTTTGGTTTAGCCCCTTCCAGTATTTCTTCGTTATAGGTGTGGAGCCTCAAACCTGCACTTCTTTACACATTCTCTCAGCCTCCTTTTCCTATTCATTTCCTTCTTTTGTCACTCATTCCCTCCATCAAATTGCTCAAATCATTTTATTTTAGGACTTTTTACATGGTTTGCTAATTATGCTAATGACTGTTGTTGGTTTAGAATTTTGGTTCAAAGTGCTGCGTTTCCGCAGCTCACACAGGGTTTCCGCATCTCACACAGGGTTTCCGCAGCCAACCCCGGATGCCGCAGCTGTTTTCTTAAATGGTATGTTCCAGGTGTCCTCCGGGAAGAAGAGCCACATGGGCAAGTTCGTGGAACCAAGGACATGGTGTGTGTCCCTCCAGCTCACCCAAACTGGTCATAAAAACCCGTAGTCAACGCAGAGGCAAATCCGGTCAACAGAGGTCATTGGCGGTGGCACGGCTCTGTGTGTTCTGTTTTGGAGCACGTGAAGAACAGGTGGCACCTTCCTCAGCCACGAAGACAGTGGGAGACATGAATCCAACAGCGGATTGAATGCCCACAACGACCGTTGCCTAAATCCGAGGACACAGCCAGATTACGTGTTTTTACACAGCTGCTTGAATAGCTGAAGTTTCGTTAAATTAGTTTGCTTTCCTCTGTATAAATAAAGCGTCTTTGAACGCTGGATAGTTAGTCGTTTTGTAGTCGTGTTTTGTAATCGTTTTGAGCTCCCCACTGTATTTTTAAACTTGCAATCAATACATGAGAAGACTGTTCTGTTTCTAAGCGTGTAACTGCTCTTTGGATTGGCTGAAGTAGGCAGAGGGCCCCTATTTGCTGCAGCCACTGTACAGTAGTTTAATTTCTTGTATTTCGTTTTCTGATTTCATGTATAATAGTTGTACATATGTCTTTTTATTTGCTGCATTTTTATTTCTTTTCAACATGTATAATAGCTGTACATAAACTTTGAATTCTGCTGATTTACATTTCTGCACTTTTGTTCATGACTGATCAGTGTGTTATGCAGGTTTCTTAGGCGAGCACGGGACAGTTTTCTTGCTTTTATTTTTACAACTAGTGGCATGTGTGATCATCTTGTCTAGGCTGCTGACCTTTACTTTTCTGCAGTTTGATTTTCATTAGTTTTATTTCTTTAACTTGCACTTTACTTTCTGCTCAGTAGTTATCAAGTTGTTCATCCATTGATGGTTCTTTTTCTATAATCAACTAACTTTATTGGAGCCAAAATATCACTTAGTGCAGCTTGGTTTATTTTACTTTAAGACTCACATTACTGACCTGTTCATAACTGTTCTCACATCATTAAGAAGAGGTTAAATAGTGTGATTTGTCTCACTTAGATTTCACATTGATTAGATTTTGTAAAGTAGTGTAAGGTAGTTGTTCTTGCTTTTAATTGAGTAAATATAGACTTCATTTTCATTTTCATCAACAGCAGAGATACTGGGCCGATGCCATTAGTCCTTTATTTGATTTTAAGCTTTGATTTTATTTCAGTTATTGTTCAAGCTTTCTTTTAGAATACTCTTTAAGTTTCAAGAAATTACTTAGAAATCATCATAATCACACACATTCACTCACTTCATTACATCTCCATCACATTACATTAGGAAAAATACAATCAAAAACAAACTAAAAAGATAAAAACGACAAAAGACTTAGAAAAGGTTATCTAAGTACATATAGTACACCTCACTTCATCAGCTTACGAGCCCTGGGTTGACAATTAAAAGTAGCAATTTAGACAACACTAAATTGACCAAACATTTTGGCGCCGTTGCCGGGGAAGTGAAATTAGGTAGCCAATTTTTAAAAAAAATTAAGAAAATTTCAAAGAAGGAAAATTGATAACCTCTCAAAGTATGCTCTCCTCTTGCACCTAGAGTGATCTGGAGGATCAGAAAAGAGAAAGTTATTGGTTTAATAGTTTCTTGAGTATGCTCTCTTCTTGCACCTAGAGTGACTTGGAAGATCAGAAAGAGAATTATTAGCCTGACTTGAAGAAAAATAAAAAAATGATATGCATAGAGCAAGAGATTCTAGGGGAAGGTTTTTAGCTAGAGCCAAGAGTTCGATTTTTACAAGTCCATCTACTTCAAGGAATAGACAAGAGACACCTCCCTCATCTCCAACTTACACTCCTAGCCCTAGGATTCCTGGAATTCAAGAGGCAGAAGTCGACTCTCCCACACCTTCTATCGAATTTGAATTAGAAAGAGATCCTTTCCTTCCTTCTATAGAAAGACAAATTGTAATTGAAGAAGTAGAATCATCTGAAGAAGAGGGAGAAATTCCTTCTCATTCACCCTTTGTAGAAGAACCAGAAGACTCTGAAGTCTCTAGGGAAACTACTATGACAGAGGAAGGAGTTGGTAGAGGTAGAGGAGGAGGAGGAGGAAACAATGGAGGAGGTAGAGGTAACATTGGAGGAAATAGGGATGGAGATAACTCATTTGGGTTTCCTATAGTCGATGAAGACTCCCGAGCCACCATGAAAAACATCTCACCATCTGTCCTCCCAAATTTCCATGGGTTAAGGAATGAGGACCCTGAAACATTTCTATTTGAGTTTGAAGTCGTATGTCGAACTTATGATTATCTGGATGACTCTCAAAAAATCAAACTGTTTCCTTCAACATTGAAAGGACAAGCTTTGAAGTGGTTCATGGGATTACTCACACAATCCATTAGGTCTTGGAATGATATGAAACAAACATTTTTGGATAGGTACCTGGACTATTGTATGCCCACCAATCACAAGGATGAGGTATTCAAAATGGTGCAAAGAGAAGATGAAAACTTGGAGGATTTACTTGAAAGATTTCAATACAACCTGAAAAGAGCAAAAATGAGTAACTTAGATGAGGAGACCTTGAAAGCCCTCCTATTAAAAGCCATTAGAGATGAATGGATAGATATTCTGAACATGATGGGGAAAGGAGATATATCTCAACTTTCACTCAATGATATAGCAGAGCTATGTGTCCATCTCTCAAGGGGGAAATCAAAAACTCAAAAAGGGCCTAGAGATCCTTCTCTCATCAGAGCAAATAAATCTGCAACTGGATCAGTAAGTAGGGCTGAGATCGGCAACATGCTTGATGAATTCAAAACTGACATCTTAGGGAGTCTTAGTGAACAATTAGACACCCTTAAGATTCACAATAAACAGAAAGCAGAAGCTGAGGCTTTGGCCATCTTTTGCCCAAAATGTAGGAAGAAACATGCTCTAAGGGAATGTCCCTTGGATGCAAAAGTTGTAGAGACATGTGTAATTTGTTCAGAGAACCATGAGACCAAGGATTGTCCTTCAATTCCTGGGCTCAAAGCTGTCTTTCAAGAAGATCCAAATACACTCGAATCTCTCTGTTTTGTTGCAAGGAGACCTTGGCAGGGGCAACAAAATCAAGGGTTTAACAACTCTATGAATTTTCAACCCCCACCAAATTGGAATCCTTGGCAACAACCTTGGTCCCAACCTCAAAATCCTTTTCAATCATGGATACAAGGTATGCAAAATCCTTATGGGAGATTTTCTCAATTCTATCAATATTCTCCATCTTTTCAAAACCAACAAGCTCCACAACTTCCAAATCAAAGTCCGCAACTATCATTGCCATTTCCACAACAACAACAACCTTCTCAACAGAATCAAAATTCTCAACTCTTGCTTCCATTCCAACAGAAGTCAAATCAACTTCCTTCTCAGCCATTGCCAAACCCAAAAAATAAAACCCTCAAAATGCTTATATGATGGAAGGTCAACAATTCCCTACCTATATGATTGTTCCTCTCAATGAAGTACAACTCAGATCAGGTAGAGTCTTAGATAAACCTTCTATAAATGATCAAAAGCAAAGAATTTCTGAGGAAGAGTCTCTTGAAGCCAATAAGGGTTCTGAAGCATCTCTTCAAAACCCAAACACTCAAAAAGAAAAAGAAAAAGAATCAACCCCCACAACTCCCATAGTTGAGCAACCTACATCTTTATCCACACCTCCTTTTCCTGAAAGATTACAAATTGACAAAGGAGTGGAAAAACAAATTTGGTTGCCTGACTATAATTTTCTAGATGAATTGAAGAATGTCTGTATCAAGATTCCTTTGTTACAAGCCATTAAAGAGATTCCTATTCTAGCAAAAACAATAAAGGAGTTGAGTCTTAAAAGACCAGGAAGGAAACCAAGAGATACCAGAAGGATCCACCTGGTAGGGAAAATTGCAGATATCATGATGGGAAAAATTACTATGCAGAAATATGTAGATCCCGGTAGTCCAATTGTGAAAACACATATCAATGGGGTAGAAATACCAAATACTTTGATTGATTTAGGGGCTGCTATCAACATCATGAGTAGACAGACTATGGAACAGCTAAAACTTCCTAATATTCTTTTTACACCCACCTTATTGCAACTTGCAGATCGATCAATTATTAAACCAGATGGTGTATTAGAAGACATACCAGTCTCCTTAGACTCTTGGGAATATCCAGTGGATTTCATGATTTTAACTCCCAAGAGTAATCTAGGAAGACATCCTCTTATTTTAGGAAGACCTTGGCTAGCCACAGCTGATGCTTTCATAAGTTGTAGGTCTGGGGATATGTATATTTCTGATGGTAATTCGACAAAGAAGTTCAATCTTTATCCTCCAGCAAAAGCAATTACAGAAATAAGAGATAATGAGTGGATTGATGATGAAGATACTATACAACCTGTCTTTACCATTTCTGAGATTAGTGAAGATGGTCAAATTCTGAACACATTAGAAAACTTTGAACCATCTTCAGAATATGACCAAACACAATTTCAGTTGGATTCTGACATTGAGTGTCTATCATCTAGACAAATGTCTCTTTTCTCTATGGAAGAATTTGGTAGTTCTGCCATTGAGATCTTTCCAGGAAAAACATTGAATATCAACAGAAACTTGGAAAAATCACAACAGGAGGAGCTAACCAAAATCTTGCAAAAACATTCTACTGCATTTGCATGGGAGTATACTGATATGAAAGGTATTGACCCTAAGACTTGCATTCATCACATCTACATCGAGGAAAATAGTAGACCAATCAGACAACCTCAAAGAAGGATGAATCCAAACCTTAGGGAGATAGTGAAAGAAGAACTCCAAAAGTTACTTAATGTAAACTTCATTTACCCCATTTCAGATAGCCGATGGGTTTCTCCTTTGGTTATAGTACCTAAAAAGAATGGTAAATGGAGGGTTTGCATTGATTACAGGGAATTGAATAAAGCAACTTTGAAGGATCACTTTCCTTTGCCCTTTATTGATCAAGTATTAGATACTTTAGCAGGCAAAAAGTATTTCTCATTTTTGGATGGTTTTAGTGGTTACAATCAAATTCAGGTAGCACCTGAAGATCAGGACAAGACCACATTTACCTGTCCATGGGGAACTTTTGCTTACCGAGTACTCCCTTTTGGATTATGTAATGCACCCGCAACATTTCAAAGGGAAGTACTAGGAATTTTTTCTGATCTAATTCATGATTGTGTAGAGATCTATATGGATGATTTTACAGTTTATGGTAATTCATTTGAAGAGGCATTAGAAAATTTGGAAAAAGTCCTTATAAGATGTAAAGAAACAAATCTTTCATTAAGTCATGAAAAATGTTTTATGATGTTTACTAAAGGGATTGTTTTAGGACATCATATTTCAGGAGATGGAATTAAAGTTGATAGATCAAAAATTGAAGTCATCTCCAAGTTACCTATTCCAAATTGTCAAAAAGATGTTAGAAGTTTTCTTGGATTTACTGGATATTATAGAAGATTTATTGAAAACTTCACCAAGATAGCATCTCCGCTCTTCAAATTACTTACAAAAGACTGTGAATTCAATTGGGATCCTAACTGTCAATCTGCATTTGAAACTTTGAAAACAAGGATATCTGAAGCACCCATTTTGAGAGGGCCAAATTGGAAACTTCCTTTCCATATTTCTACAGATGCTTCAGATACAGCTCTAGGAGCTGTGTTGGGTCAAAAGGATTTAGTTCCTTATGCCATTTACTACACCAGTAAAAATTTGACTCCTACTGAGTTAAATTATACTGTGACTGAAAAAGAGTTCTTAGCCGTTGTTCATGCAATCAACAAGTTTAGACACTATATAACTGGCTATGAAAATTTTGTCCATACTGATCATTCTGCAATTAGATATCTTATGAACAAACCTGTTACTAATGGCAGAGTTACAAGATGGCTTTTACTTTTACAAGAATTCAATATTATTGTGTTAGATAGACCAGGGAAACAAAATACAGTAGCTGATTTCTTGTCTAGAATCCAAAATACTAACGAAGATTCTCCTGTAGAGGATAAGTTTCCAGATGAATACTTGTTTGCAGTAACTACTAAAACTCCTTGGTATGCAGATATTGCTAACTATTTGGTTACAGGGAAGCTACCTCCACACTTATTTCCTAATGAAAAAAGGAAAATTATTCAGGAGAGTTCACATTATTCATGGATTTCTAATGAATTGTTCAAAACAGGGCTAGATTGTGTGATCAGAAAATGTGTTCGGGAAGATGAAATGCCTGACATCCTTAAGGCATGTCATGATGAACCGTGCGGCGGACACTTTGCTGACAAGAGGACGGCCTATAAAATCCTTTCTTTAGGATATTATTGGCCTTCTCTCTTCAAAGATGCAAAACAATATGTCAAAAGGTGTGACAGCTGCCAAAGAGTTGGGAGACCAACTCTTTCAAATGAAATGCCATTACAGCCACAGGTATGCATCGAACCCTTTGAAAAATGGGCTTTAGATTTCATTGGACCCATTAATCCACCATCTAAGCAAAAGAAGTATATATTGGTTTGTACTGATTATGTTACTAAATGGGTAGAAGCAAAGGCATTGTCTTCTGCCACTGAAAACTCAGTTGTTCAATTTCTTTTTGAGGATATTTTTACTCGTTTTGGTGTCCCAAGAGAAATTGTGACAGATCAGGGAAGTCAATTTACATCTAACTTGATGGAGAAGATGATGGAAGAATACAAAATCAAGCACAGAACATCTACTCCATACCATCCGCAACCAAATGGTCAAGTGGAATCTACAAACAAAGTTCTTGAGAGCATCATCACCAAAACTGTTCATCTCCACAGAAGAGATTGGGCAGAAAGGCTTCCTGAAGCCTTATGGGCCTATAGAACTACATGGAGGAACACAACAGGACATTCTCCCTATGAACTTGTTTATGGGAAAGAAGTCCTGCTCCCCATTGAGTTTCAAGTCAAGACCTTCAAGATGGCAGTTCAGTTGGGGATGAATCTATCAGAAGCCCAAAAGCACAGAATGGAGCAGCTGAATGAGCTAGATGAAATAAGACAAGATGCAATTTTAAGGACCGATCTAGTTCAGCACCAAAGAGCTAAGTGGCATGACAGATATATCAAAGAGAAAAAGTTTCAAAAGGGGGATTAGGCGTCACTGTTTGATTCCAAGTTTAAAGACTTCAAAGGAAAATTTCAGACTCATTGGCTTGGACCATATGAGATTGATGAAGTCTTTAGCAATGGAGCAGTTCGAATCAAGACTATTGATGAGCTTCAAACTCCTCTCATTGTGAATGGCCACCGATTGAAAATTTATCATAAGCCACTCTCAAAAGAGGATTTTGTCAAAATGTTTCAAGAAAATTCTACAATGAGGCTGGTGGAGAAGAGTCCTTCTCCTCCATCAGCCTAGTCTTTGTTTCTTTCAGTTGAAAAAAAAAAAAAAAAAAAAAAAAAAGTCTCTTGTATAAGCCCGAAAACCAATCTTGAATTGGCAGTCTTATACAGAAAATATAAGGTGAAAATCAGGGGCACCTGACACTTTATATTTTCCAAAAAAAAAAAAAAAAACTCTCTCTCTCTCTTTCCATCTCATTCGCCATTTCAGTTCATCCACCTCACTTCCATCTCCATCTCCATTCCACTTCATTTTCATTCCATTTCATTCATCTCATTTCATTTTCACCAGTGAAGTCCCTCTCAGGACTATTTCATTTAGTTAAGTTTTCTCTAACTACTTTTTGTACAGACAGAAGGGTGTTGTTTCAGTTTCCGCAACTAGCACCAGTTTCCGCAGCCAGCATCACTCTGTCTCTACAGCAGCAGTACTCTGTTTTCAAAAATCACAGTCAGAGGTATTATCATCACCAAGGGCAGCAAGGATAGGAGGAACCTGCAAGATAAGAAAGCAATAATGGGTCAGCAACCTTAAACAACAAATGGCAAACTTATGAAGGTATGATCAAAATCTTTTCCAAACAAAAATTTAATGTCATTTTATGCATAGTTATTAAATCGTGGAAAGAGCCACTAAATGCAATGATTCAGCAAGATCATCCCACTCCTCCTCCACAATAATGCTTCATCCACCTCATACCTTTCTAACGGTTCCCTCATCATCATTAATTCAAAATTCGAAATGAGGCTGCTCCTCCATTACTGGCCGTACCTCTGTGACGTGACCCAATGTACCACGGCTCTCCTTACCGTCATTTCCGCAGCCAATGCTGAGACGTGTGCGTAAGTCACCCGACTCTAAAGGATTCGGCCGTTATTCCGTTCACTTATCACTCCATCTCCGCATGCATCGAACTCATTTCTCGTGTTTGTCTTCTACTCCCTCGTACTCACACCATTTCCACTTTCATTTACGCTGCAAACTCCACAGCTCTGTTCTCTGTTTCAAACCCCGATTACTGTTCTGCAATACGCCTTGCATTACGTTACGGCTACTCCACTTACAGCCGTAATCCACCTGTTTTTCCCGTGAGTATCCTCCTTGACCATCCACACGCAGTCAAAGCTTCAGCCGAAGTTGAGAGCCGAAGATGGGGAAGCTGCTTAGAGCTGAACCTGAGGGTCCGAAGTATTTAGAAGGGTATCCACAGACGAAGGAAGCATTAAAGAAAGCACAGTGGCTGAAGTTTATTCAGAAATTCAGAGGGTATAATAAGGAGGTAACGAAGGCATTTGCTCGATCCTTCAATGGAAATACCGTGGAAGTAGGGGACCTGAAATTCACAATAACAGAGAACACCATAGCAACAGCAACCAGTCTACCTCAAAAGGGAGACAGATGGTTTAAGAACAGAGGGCTGGAAGACCAAGGATGGAAAGACATGCTTAAGAACCCAGGTATGGACACTTCAATATTCACTAAAGGGATTCCTGTGCATGTAATTAAGGAAGAATGGACTGCATTGTTGTTACTTGTTCAAAAGTTTATCACATGTGAGGGCCGCTTTGGCACTATGTATATGTACCATGCAAGAATTATGATGAATTTCATGGAAGGCCATGCCCTCAATTTACCCTACTTTCTGTTAGCAAGCCTAAAGAAAATGAGTTTCACTGTCCAAAAGCATATAGGTCATATTGAATCCCACTTGTATCATCACGGGTTCATTAGAATTCTCATAGAAGAGCAGTTAAAGAATAACAAGGATACATGGGAAAAGTTTCTAACCAGAAACCATTTCCAAGAGGTCACTGAAGCCTCTAGCAATTCCCCTAGAGTCCCAAAAAGAAGTAGGAGAAGAGAAAGAGGTGCTGCAGCCCAAGATCCTCCTACAGAAGAAACTGAGGAAACTGCTCAAGAAGAAGAAGAAAAGGGAGATAAAACTAAGAAACAGAAAAAGGATAAAGGAAAAACAATTGTTCAAGAATCATATCCATCACCTGAACCATCAGTAGAAGAAGACTCTCAAACCTTGGCTGATAGACTAGTACAACTCCAAGCTACTGCCCTCTCAAAGAAGAAACAGAAAGAAAAACAGAGTAGTCAGCAAAAGAGCACTAGTGTACAAGTGAGAAGAAGCGGTAGACTTAAAGAAAAAATGAGTGTGACTAAAGAAAAGCAATCACATTTCATTGATTTGGGAGAAGGCACACCTGAAAAGACTCCAACTCAGCTAATCATTGAGCCAAGTCCTCCACGAGAGGAAAGTCCCTTTCAGCAGGAAAGAGAAAACAGTCCTCAAGAATTTGAGTTCAGGCCGAGAAGAACACCTGAAACTGACCCTGACCAGCAGGAGGCATACAATTATTTGGAGACCTTGGAGCAATCAGTTGCAGGTCCAAGCACTATATTGCCTCTTGATGAACAGGTCCAATCTTTAAAACAGGAGGTGTTTGAGCTAGAAGTCCTGAACCGGCATATTAAACAAGAAAACGAAGCATTGAAAGAACAAAGCAAGGTGGACAAGATTGTCCATGACAATACCATGCTTCACTTAGGACTGTGGCAGAAGAAGAATAGAAAGTTGAACAAAAAGTGTAAGAAGCTGAGCAGGGCACTGATCAATTTGAAATTCAGGTGTTTAGTCAAGAAACCGAGGACCATTTTGGCATCAAGGAGAAAGAGAAGAAGGCTGGATGTTTTGGCAGAAGCATCTGAGCACATGGATTTAAAAACAATGACAAAGTTTTGGTTGCATGAGGACATGCAACACCTTCACAGTGGGGGTATGTGGAGCCTCAAACCTGCACTTCTTTACACATTCTCTCAGCCTCCTTTTCCTATTCATTTCCTTCTTTTGTCACTCATTCCCTCCATCAAATTGCTCAAATCATTGTATTTTAGGACTTTTTACATGGTTTGCTAATTATGCTAATGACTGTTGTTGGTTTAGAATTTTGGTTCAAAGTGCTGCGTTTCCGCAGCTCACACAGGGTTTCCGCAGCCAACCCCGGATTCCGTAGCTGTTTTCTTAAATGGTATGTTCCAGGTGTCCTCCGGGAAGAAGAGCCACATGGGCAAGTTCGTGGAACCAAGGACATGGTGTGTGTCCCTCCAGCTCACCCAAACTGGTCATAAAAACCCTTAGTCAACGCAGAGGCAAATCCGGTCAACAGAGGTCATTGGCGGTGGCACGGCTCTGCGTGTTCTGTTTTGGAGCACGTAAAGAACAGGTGGCACCTTCCTCAGCCACGAAGACAGTGGGAGACATGAATCCAACAGCGGATTGAATGCCCACAACGACCGTTGCCTAAATCCGAGGACGCAGCCAGATTACGTGTTTTTACACAGCTGCTTGAATAGCTGAAGTTTTTTTGATTAGTTTGCTTTCCTCTGTATAAATAAAGCGTCTTTGAACGCTGGATAGTTAGTCGTTTTGTAGTTGTGTTTTGTAATCGTTTTGAGCTCCCCACTGTATTTTTAAACTTGCAATCAATACATGAGAAGACTGTTCTGTTTCTAAGCGTGTAACTGCTCTTTGGATTGGCTGAAGTAGGCAGAGGGCCCCTGTTTGCTGCAGCCACTGTACAGTAGTTTAATTTCTTGTATTTCGTTTTCTGATTTCATGTATAATAGCTGTACAAATGTCTTTTTATTTGCTGCATTTTTATTTCTTTTCAACATGTATAATAGCTGTACATAAACTTTGAATTCTGCTGATTTACATTTCTGCACTTTTGTTCATGACTGATCAGTGTGTTATGCAGGTTTCTTAGGCGAGCCCGGGACAGTTTTCTTGCTTTTCTTTTTACAACTAGTGGCATGTGTGATCATCTTGTCTAGGCCGCTGACCTTTACTTTTCTGCAGTTTGATTTTCATTAGTTTTATTTCTTTAACTTGCACTTTACTTTCTGCTCAGTAGTTATCAAGTTGTTCATCCATTGATGGTTCTTTTTCTATAATCAACTAACTTTATTGGAGCTAAAATATCACTTAGTGTAGCTTGGTTTATTTTACTTTAAGACTCACATTACTGACCTGTTCATAACTGTTCTCACATCATTAAGAAGAGGTTAAATAGTGTGATTTGTCTCACTTAGATTTCACATTGATTAGATTTTGTAAAGTAGTGTAAGGTAGTTGTTCTTGCTTTTAATTGAGTTAATATAGACTTCATTTTCATTTTCATCAACAGCAGAGATACTGGGCCGATGCCATTAGTCCTTTATTTGATTTTAAGCTTTGATTTTATTTCAGTTATTGTTCAAGCTTTCTTTTAGAATACTCTTTAAGTTTCAAGAAATTACTTAGAAATCATCACAATCACACACATTCACTCACTTCATTACATCTCCATCACATTACATTAGGAAAAATACAATCAAAAACAAACTAAAAAGATAAAAACGACAAAAGACTTAGAAAAGGTTATCTAAGTACATATAGTACACCTCACTTCATCAGCTTACGAGCCCCGGGTTGACAATTAAAAGTAGCAATTTAGACAACACTAAATTGACCAAACAATAGGGCCGAGGGTTGTGACCTGGGGCTCAACCTTTATATCAGAGGTTTCCAGATCGAGATTTTATATTGGAGTCGCAACATGTTTGTGATCTCTGATTGCGAGAGCCAATTGGTGTTAGGCCTCCAGCTTCACCTTTGGTTTTTTTTATGCCATTATGATCGCAGGCCAACCCCCACATTAGAGCCCCTTTATCACACTTTCCCATGTGTGCACTGCGTTATAAAGTGTCGTGCACTGCGTTACAAAGTGTC
The DNA here is from genome assembly GCA_031772625.1 of Pinus tabuliformis. Taxonomy (NCBI): domain Eukaryota; kingdom Viridiplantae; phylum Streptophyta; class Pinopsida; order Pinales; family Pinaceae; genus Pinus; species Pinus tabuliformis. Next base: position 1,170,631,120 of record CM062807.1, read on the forward strand.
GATAAGCCTCAACCTCTAATTTTTTATTGCTGATGTGATGCCATCACTGCCACATGGCGCTTCTTGAGTGTGACACGTGTCACCCGATATGCCCCCATAGGACCTTGAAAATGCCAAATCGGCATGCCACGTGTCCTTTGTATTGTTGTGTCATGATGATGTCAACTACCCCGTGTCTTTATCGAATCCAATAGTGTGTCGCCATGTGTCCAGTTGGAGGAGAGAGAAAAGGCCCACCCTCTTCTGGTTTTGTGACTCATTTCCTTTGTTAAATTGTTTTCATCCCTCCCAGTGCTTTAACACCACCGACGTTCTTTTCCTGCAATTCCTTTATAATGGTTACTTTAAGATCGTTGATTGTCGATTTGCAACATGTCTTGCGTTGTTGCAATCGTCGATTGTCGATTCACCTTGGACCTCTGATCGCCGATATACTATGTGCCATGGACCTCCGATCGCCGATATGGCCTGGACTCGTCGACTGTTGATATGTCGATATTGGAGCTCTGCTACATGAAGTGTTGAATGCCATGTTTCCTGATGTTGCGATATGCGATTTGTGATTGCCATGGACCTCCGATCACTGATATACATTGTACGTTGGACCTCTGACATTTATGATCGCTGATATGTGGGATAGCTGGAACCTCTAATCTCCAATATCGGTGATTGTTGATCACTGGTTTTCTCTGCCCTCCCATGCTGCTTCTTTTAGAAAACTCTAATTGCGATTTGTGATATGCTCCCGGACCTCTGATATCTCTTCTCCTTCATTTCAAAGGCAACAAAACCCCTGAACTTCAACAGACCATATCGTCTAATCCAGAAGTCCATTTTTGAGCCTCCACATACTGTTGGAAAGCTTATTCTGAGCACTATCCAATGGAGAGGGTGTGATTTATCTTTGAGATATTTTGTGGCTTGGAATATGGCTTCATACTTCACTTTTTTTTTGCACTTCGAGCAACTGAAAACACATTTAGCAGTGAGTGACAACAGTAGGTTTGAAGAATATATTGATAAAATTTATGTCAAGTGGACATGCTATGTAACGGTTCTTTTTCCTTTGAACTTTTCCTATAGATTTTGCAAGTGGACATGCTATGTAACAATTTTTTTCCCATTGAAAATTTCCTATAGATTTTGCATATGTAGACATGTTTTTGGTGGATAGGTATTGTGGTAGTTCAATGAGACTAATTACTCTAGATTTCAAAAGGAAAACTTTTTTGAGATTAGTGTGGAGTATGGCGTTGCCACCTGATTCACATTTTCGTGAAGTGGTAGCTGTAATCCTCTAACCGACTTCCACACTAAATGTCCTCAATCAACTGTCATCAATAATAATTGGGTTAACATTGTACAATCCTAAGTTAACAATGGGAGACACTGAATGAACTCTTAATAAATTCACATACAAAAACCTTATAGGTTAAAAGTTTATTATTTTAATCATAATAATTAAAATTCACATACTTAAAAAAATTACAAAATTATTTTACTATATCAAAAGTTTTTTAAACCTTCTCTAATGTATTTAAAATTTTACTAAATACTAGTCTCATTAAATACTTAATATTTTATCAAAAACCTATTCTATTTATAAAAATGCATTCAAAGAACTCTCATATGATCACAAGTTTGAAATACTAAAAAAACATTTTATTTAATGAAATGAAACATTAACCAATATTAAAATTTTGATTTTAAGAATATCTTTGACTACCTCAATTCATTTGAAACTTAAAAACAATATTCTTTTACAGATCACAACTCACCCCCTTTACAGCGACATTAAATTTTATTAAAAAACAAACACCAAAATCTTTATTTTAAAGACTTGTCAGAAAAACGTGCCATGCAACATAGAAATGGTATATAAACACTTCGTGGTATATATATCTATATATATATATATATTTATATTTATATTTATATTTATATTTATATTTATATTGGATAGGGTTTATCACATCCGCCAATATGATCCATCAAATTGGCAAAAAATTATGCACTGATCAATAGTACGAAAACCAACTAAAACCACCTGAAGACATGTACAAGTGGAAGACATGTACAAGTGACGTCGATTTTCAAATTATATCCATTGTCGTATTAGAGTACATCGATTTGGAGTTGTCTATAATGCGATTTTTTGAGATTCCGGTGACGGAATCCGGCGGAAGAAATTGAGATGAAATCATGATTTGTTGCAGTTAAAATGGTTTTTTAACTGCATATTCGGATTCAGCACCCTGAAAAACCCCTGGGACGCTTTCATTGTGCAGAAACTAGTTATCAAACTTCGATTTCAATAAATTACTGCTGGATTTTCACCGGAAAAAATCGCCGGAAAAGCTTTCAAAAAGTCGCGTTAAAGACTACGGCCATCGATTTACCCCAAATATAATGCATGTTTTTGATGACTTATTGGTTCAAACGCAAGTAAATTTTAAGTTTTTTTTTTTTTTTTAAGGTTATTTTAACATGACTCAATTTAGTTAATTTTTTAATTAAATAATTATTATAATAAATTTTAAAGAAATAATATTATGATAATCAATTATATAAAATCTTTATATATTGGATTAAAAATATAGGTACTTTTAATCAATATAATAACATTGAAAATATTGTTAGTTTTAAGTTCAAAGAAAAAATGTGGTGTGAGAAAGATTTAGTGGCTAAAAAAAAATTAAGTTATTATAAGAAGGTCATCAACTCCACCTTAGAAGAACAAAAGTTTCTCTCTGTTTTAGCTAGCTCAAAAAAGAAAATTAATATAGCGAAGATTATAACGAACTCTCATGAGCTTCATAGTGAAACAGGGCATTGAGCAGTTCCTAAAACACCATGGATGGAAAGAATCTGCCATCTCTGTGATAATAGGAACATTGAGGATGAAAACCACTTCCTCTTAGAGTGCCACGCGTACAACCACATTAGATCTCAGTTTCATAATCTTTGTCGCAATACTGACCTTCCTAGCCTTTTACGATGTCAAAATTATAGTGAGCTTGGGAGGCTTCTCTCCAAGCTTTTTGAACATAGAAATAAAATCTTAAATCAAACTAAATAGTTTGTTTCTTTAGGTCCAATAGACCAAAGTTTGGTCTCAGTAAACGTTAACCATCATCATCATCATCATCATCAATAATTTACATTTTATTTAAAATTTGATATTGAATACAATTTAAATTATAATTTTATTTCGAGATTCTATGTGATAGTGTTTTGTTAATCAAATTATAAATTTAACTATATTAAAAAATTCTTTATATTATATCATTCATGAAAATTTATTATATTAATTAAATTAAAATTTCAACTACACTTAATTTTTTTATTATATTACATCAATAATGAAATTCTTTACATTACATCACCAATTTTCTTTCCTAAAAATATCAAGATCTTTACCCCACATTAAATACTAAATACTAAAATCAAAACTGTTAAAGAAAATCCTGGAAACTTCAACCCCACATTGAATACAATGTGTTAAACTCATTCATGTCAAGGAAAAGGTATGCAAGGACATCTTCCTTTATTAACATTAATATTCAACCAAGCTGAAAAACTCATGCAATGAAATCTTTTTTTCTCGCAATTTAAATTAAAAATTTATTGCAAGGTTCTTTATGTCACATCGTCTATGTGATGTTGTTTTGTTGATCAAACCATAAATTTGCTACACTAAGAAATTCTTTATATTATGCCATTTATGAAAAATTGTTATATTAATTAAATTAAAATTTTAACTATACTAAAAACTTTTTTATATTATATCATTGATAAAATTCTTTACATTACATCACCAATTTTCTTTCATAAAAATAGAAAATCTTAACCCCACAATAAATGCTGAAGTCAAAAGTGTTAAAAGAAAATCCTAGAAATTTCAACCCTACATTGAATACAACATATTAAACTCAGTCATGTCAAGAAAAAGTAATGCAAGGATATCTTCTTTTTATATCACAATATAAATTATAATTTTATTTCCAAATTCTTTAGGTCACATCGTGTATGTGATGTTGTTTTGTTAATGAAACCGTAAATTTGACTACACCGAGAAATTCTTTATTACACCGAAAGCGTCATTTTATTTTAAGGGAAAGGCTGCCACCGACCTTCGTCGTCTGTGGAAAGCCTATGAGCATGGCCCACCTGTTTATCTTTAAGCATTTATGACCCAGTCTTTCGAGGGAGCCGAGTGATATTCTTACTCGATTCATAAAGTATTCCCTCATCTAAGTGATGCCATGCGTCGAGGTGACTGACCATTTCTTCAATACGGCTGCCCAAATATCTCCATATATTAGGTGATGTCACACTTAAAGGTAAGCGTTTCCAACACTCAGTGCATTGCAAATCTATCTTTCGTTTCATTAAGAGTAACTTAGGTTTTTAATTTGATTTGTTTTGTTTCGTTTCGTTGAGAGGTTATTGTTGCATGAGATGTTATATTGTATAGTTATATTAAAAAAAAAATTAGATTAAAAAAATATTAATAATTTAATTTAATTTAAATTATAAATATTAATAATATAAAATATTAATTACAAATATTAATTATATAGGAAAAAATCAATGTCAATTATAAATTAAATATTTTTGTAAATATGTAATGGAAGTGATACAAGACATATATGTCATAGTATTCATATTACACTTCACTAAAAAGATGTGTAATTTTTCACGTACTCTATATTGAGAGATATGTATCATTTAGCCATAAAATATTTCAATTTACATATTAATTAATATAGTTTCAATTACTTTATTATAATTATAATTATAATTATATATATATATATATATATATATATATAATAGAAATTAAAAATTTATATTTATATTTTTACTTTCCAATATGAAAAAGAGATGTAATTCTTTCACTATTTCAAAATATTCCACAAATATATTCGTTTCATATGTATATATAGTGAATTTATTAGTGTATATATATATGCACCATGAGCTAACTCCATGTCGACGAAGGAAGTAATTATATATATATGAGGTTTACGATTCAAGAGATTTGATCCCTCCGATCGGTTTATGAGGTTGAAATAGATTCTCAACATCAATATTCATGTTATGTATTGGGTTTTTGCTTGTTTAGCTTTGTTACTGCTCAGTTTTTCTCATGTCAACATGATCACTTCACTCGATTAGGGAAAACAAGGTGGAAACGCGTTGTAAGAGGTGTATACTGCAATCTACGTTCTATTGGGTGCATAACCCTATTTAGTTTCTTCTTACAAGGTAAGAAACAATCTATAATTCTTAGATTCTCATCCATCTGCAACTTTTTTAGATTGGATTTTAGATTGGATTTTGATTAAAAATTTAGTGCTAAGATAAGTTTGTACTAATATCAAAGGATATTAATTTGAGTGGTTGTTGGATAGGTAAATCCCTTCTGCGGACAGAAGCGATCCCACTAGCCCAAAAGGGGTCTAGCAACAATCAGTCAAAGCTACTATGCAGGTTCCTAACTGCAAATAACAAAAATAGGTAAAGAAGGACCTACTTGGAATCCAATGCTAGTGTTGAAGAAGCGGAGCTACTTTCGTTCCTTGGTCCTGGCCGGTCACAATCCTTCGCTATCCTCGAGAACGGACACCTGCACAGATAGAGAACGATGCAAACACAAGCGTGGAATCTGATATAGGCAATTATATGTCAGTCAGAAAGGACATAACTTTACATCAAACACCATGTAAACAATGAAAGTGGAACCATAATAGTAGTCTTCTATTATTAATGATAAATAGAGAAGAGTACAACCAAGGTTCTGACGCTGAACCTCTCCTCTGTCTGGGCGCGCAGCTATGTGTGTCTTGCAATCGGCAGCATCACCTCTCTATGCTTCACTATTTCTAGCACTCTAAACAAAACTCTAACTCAAGAACTCCAGCACTTCGGAACTCACTCCCAGAACTCAGAACTCCCAAAAACTCCCACAAGAAAAACTAGCAACGAAAAACTAGCAACGAAAAACTAGCTTGTCGAATGCATGAGGACAAGCTTATATAGATGAAGAAGGGAGGAGGATACAATGAACCGGGACACCCATTGTGGATTAACATTATCCCCGAAAGCCATAAAAGATGGAGATGGGATAGAACTCGACATAAGACTGATTTTTTATCCTCAAAAAGCTCCATGTAATGAAGGAAACAACAGTCGGGCGTGCATTAAGGCAAAAAGCATGACCAAATTTGGTTGGCGCGACCGTTGCTCTAAGACAGAGCGCCAATAGTCGCGCCCTCTTTTGAGGATTTCTATGATTGGCGCGGGTGAGACACTGTGAACCCGCGCCACTGGAAAAAGAGCACTTTTCAGGGGTAATTTGCAGAAGGTGTCTTCAGGGAACATGAATTACATACTTAGGGGAACATAATGCAAGTGTTTTTAGACTTTGTCACTTCTTATAACTCCCGGGATGAGTCCTCCAAAGTACGACAAGAGGAGTAACAGGGATGGTGACAAATTATTGTGTAACAGTGGTTCTATTAAGAATTTGTTTTGGGTTAAGTGAATTCAATTCTCCAAAAACTTCTTGTAATAAGCCAAGTTGTAACATTTATAAAATAGTTTTATAAATATTGTTGTAATAATCCAATTTGTAACATAAATGAAATAATTTTATATGATGTAATAGTAGCAACCCATATTTAGAAGTTGCCAATAATGTTTTTCCCTATTTAAAAATTACATATTTTTTGACATCATATTTTCTTCTGAGGCTAATCCTAATTTTGTCATTGCAGGAGCTGGTGGAGGAGGGGGTCGAAGAGAATGCTCGCTGGGTAGATGGAGAAGTAGTGGTTTGAGAAGAAGTGGGGAAGGCAGATGATGTTACAGTACCTTGAGAGGAGGAGGGCACCACATCTAATGGAACAATAGGTTGAGAGTCACTCTGCATTATTGTAGAAGCATTGACTTGAGTGGAAGTCGTCGATGATGGATAAATGGGTTGGAAGTCACAAACTAAAATATCATTTGAATCATTTGGAGGCGCAAAGGAAGATAATTGATGAGAAGATTCTACTGATGGATCAATAGGTTGAGAGTCATTCTACATTACCGTAGAAGAATTGGCTTGAGAGGAAACCACAGATGATGGAGAACTGGGTTGGAAGTCACAAACTAAAATATCATGTGAAGCATTTGGAGGAGCAGAGGACGATAATTAATGAGAAGATTCTACTGATTGGGAAATAGGTTGAGAGTCATTCTGCATTACTGTACCATCTGTAGAACTGGGTTGGATGTCACAAACTAAAATATCATCTGAAGCATTTGGAGGAGCAGAGGAAGATAATTGATGAGAATATTCTACCGTAAGAGTTACAACAAGAGAAGGGTTGGTAATCACAATGAGAGGAGATGGGGCAATTTCAGATGAATCAGGTTGTGCAAAAAGGGTGCATTTCTTATCAGAAAAGCATGGAAATCATGAGAGTAAACCACAACAACAACATTTTGTTAAAAACTGGAAGACAAACAATATATTCAATAAACTGAGCAGCTCTCAGGTGAGGGCTTCACCTGGATACTGCCTCTGGTAGAACGCTCTACACATTCATCATTAATCACCATGAATAAATAGTTTACAAGCAAATAGGGAGGTTAGAACAACCACCTAGAAAATAGGAACAAATTCCTAATCTAAGTCTCACACGTAACTAATGAACTGACTCACTCCAAGATTACATTTCTCCATTAACTTTAACACTCCCCCTTAATGGAGAAAGGGTTCACTAGCACTCCTAGCATCTCCCCAAATAACTCAAACTTAATTCTTCCAAGAGGCTTAGTAAAAATATCTGCAGCATTGTCACACATATTACAATATTCAATATGGATTTCCTTTGACTGAACCTTCTCCCTAACAAAGTGAAACTATGTATCAATATGCTTTGTGTTTTTATGAAACAGTGGATTATTTGCAATTTTGATTGAGCTTTGATTATCACATCTGATAACAATTGCATCTTTTTGTTCTTCTCTGGCATCATGGAGAAGTCTCCTCACCCAAACTGCCTCACATGTTGCTGCACACATTGCTTGATAATCTACTTCTGCTGAAGACAAGGATACAATGTTCTGCTTCTTGTTGCTCCATGCAATGACCCCATACCCAATTTTGAATGCATAGTCTGTTATGGATCGTCGGTCACCTGGATTTCTGGCTCAGTCTGAGTCCAAAAAACTTGTCAATCTAACATCAAACAAATCAGTATATTTAATACCAAAGTCTAAGGTTCCTTGAAGATACCTTAAGACACCTTTCGCTGCAACCCAATGATTCTCAAGAGGCTTTGACATGAATTGGCTCAATACACTGACTACAAAAGCCAAATTCGACCTAGTTGTAGTCAAGTAAATTAAACTCCCAACTAGTTGTCTATACAGTGTTGCATCGACCTCCTTAGAACCATCATTATTCTGAAGCTTGTTATTATGTTGTAAAGGAACTGATGCTGCTTTGCACTAATCCATTCTGAACATTTTCAATATACTCCTGACATACTTTCCTCGAGACAAAAAAGACTGGCCATAATCCCTCCAGACTTCTAGAACCAAACAATAGTGTAACTCTCCAAGGTATTTCATCTCAAAAACCTGTCACATCTACTCTTTGATTTATCTAATGAGTTCATCAGTGTTTCTTGTAATGATAAGATCATCTACATATAAAGAAATCAAAACAATTTGCCCCTTTTCATCAAACACAATATACATATTAGGGTCATTGTTGCTTCTTTTATAACTATGATGTAGGAAAAATGAATCAATTTTATCATACCAAGACCTGGGTGCATGTTTTAGTCCATACAATGCTTTCTTCAATCTACAGACTAAATGTTCCTCCCCCTACTTAGAAAACCCTTCAAGTTGCCTTAAATAAACTTCTTCTTTTAATTCCCCATTTAAGAATGCAGATTTCACATCTAGTTGGTGGTATCATCCAATGATGTTTGGTAGCTAAGGCAATTAACATTTTGATTTTGTTTAATTTAGCTACAGGGGTGAAGGCTTCGTCATAGTCTATGCCTTCTTTCTGCGAGCACCCCTTTGCAACCAACCTAGCTTTATATTTTTCTATGTTCCCATCTGCTTTAAGTTTAGGCTTGTATAACCATTTGCAACCTATGGGTTGTTTTCCTTCAGGTAGTTCAACTAGATCGTAGGTTTTGTTTTTCAGTATTGACTCATATTCCTCTTCCATGACTGCCCTCCATTCACTATATTGACTTTCTTCATTATAATGAGGGTTCAACAACATTTAACATACTAGTTATAAGAGCATGATGTTGTAAATGGCAACAAGAAATGCTAAACATAGAAGTGCTAGAAATAGCACTGCTATAAATAGCAGTTTGGGTACCAATGCTGGATTGAGCAACAGGGAATGAAAAATGGAAGTGCTAAAAATAACATTCTATTTTTAGCAGTTCAGGATGGATTCCAATTTTAGTCAGTCCCTAGACTAAAATAGGAAGTAAAATTCGAATTCGATCTTAGCAGCAGTTTGTAAAATAATTAATTAACTCATCTTGAGTTAATTAGTTAAGGAAAATCAAACTTGAAGTCAATGTGGGGACATGCAACAGTTTCTCTATTAATTGAGGAATTTATCCATCACTTAAAGAGATAAGGATGAGTTCTAAATTGAGTTGTAATTAGTTGACATAGTTAACTGAGTCAAGTCCGGTTAGATTAATTTAAACAATTTGTTTAAATTGATGTGAGTTCAGTTAGTTAATGCATGCTTACATATAACTGCTACACTTCAAATAACTGAATATTCTCTCATGAATAACTCATGCATGTCAGTTCAGACAGAGACCCAGTTGAGATCAGAGGAGGGACAGTGTACTATCAGTTGGATGGATTTTTCCTATAAAGGAAACTCATCCATGGAGAAGGATTTATCTCCTTCAGGATTGTGTAGTTAGATCAGAGGTTAGTGAGTGTGTGAAGAGGCCAATTCACACAAGTGGCTGCACTGGACCCCAAGGAAAATTGCACAAATAAATAGGAGGCTTGGAGGGCAGAGGAGAAGGTTTGAGAGAGGCCTTTGACTGTCTATGAGTAGCAGAGGGATTGCAGAGAGAACATGATAGCTTGTGAGCTAATTCTTTTTGTAATCCGGACTATATTTCCACTTGTATGATAATACAGAGTTGGGGTTTTAGGCTGAGGCTTTCCCCGAGTTATTTCTTCTGTGTTATGTGTGATTGCTTCTCATTCTCAGTTATATGTGTTCTCATTGATCGTGCTCAAATTGATTAAGCTTCTGCAAAGGTTTGTATAAGTATATCAAGTATTTTGCTTTAGTATATTGCATTATCAGGTGATCTACAGGTGGGAATTTCTACATGGTATCGGAGCAAAGGTGATCAAGGCAAAGAATAGTATACAAGAAGGGAGAAGTTTGAAGTTTGTGATTCATGAATATAGAAATCGAGTTCTTATCACATCTCTATTTCACCTATGGAATTCAATGGTTTAAGACTCGAATATGCCCTTGATGGAAGTTCGAATTATATAGTCTAGAAGGATCACATGGAAGCAGTACTAGAGGATAACGGTCTAAAGGACTTCATTGATCGAGAAGTCCCCAAGCCGATTGGTGCTACTGAATTGGCTGACTGGAAGAAATGTGTGGCTAGAGCAAGGAGAATCCTTCTGGAGGGAGTTCGAGATCACATAGTCTCGAGTCTCCATGGGAAGGAGACACAATTTTCAATGTGGAAAACATTGAAAGATCTATATCATAATAGCAATGATCAGAGGAAGTTGGCATTGAAAGACAAGCTTCAGAAGATCAATTGTGAAAAGGGCGACACGATCTCTACGTATCTAGAAAAGCTCACCACATGCAGGGATGAGCTTGGAAGTTTAGGGATCGCGACAGCTAATGATGACATGGTGAGTGTTGCACTCCTCGGTCTTCCTAAGAGCTGGCATAGCTACCAGGACTTGCTTAATGGAAGAGAGAAACTGCCAGATTGGGAACGAATTTGGTATGATGCAGGAGGAGATAAGAAGAAGCACCAGAGATGGTTCTTCATCCATGGAGGATGAAGAAAACTGCGCCTTAGCAAGTAAGGTGAAGAAGGGGAAGGAGAAGGATTCTCTTTCCCAATCTAGTTCTTCCCAAGGTAGGAAGAAGTTTGACAAATCAAAAGTGCAATGCTTTTGTTGTCATGAGGTGGGAAATTTTGCTACAAATTGTCCACTGAGGAAATCCAAGAAGGGATTCGTGGAAGGATCAGAAGGTGAGGCACTGGCCTCACAGTTCGAGTTAGATTTCACATTGTTTGCATGCATGGTTTCATCCATGGTGGGAAGTGGTTGGTTTCTTGACAGTGGAGCTTCTTTCCACATGACCGGCGACAAGAGTTTGTTTAGTACTTTGGAGGAGAAAGATCTCCAAATACTCATAGCGATGGGTAATGATGAAAATTATAGTGTATTAGGCATAGGCACGATTATTTTTCAGAGGGAGCATGGAGCTTGCATTACCTTGACCGATGTCAAGTATGTACCAGGATTGAAGAGAATTTTGGTGTCGATCGCGATGCTGGAAGACAGAGGCTATGATGTAGTCTTCAGTAAGGGAAAGGTTTTCCTTAGACACATCATCACTAGATAGGTGAAGTAGATCGATTCACGGGTCAAGAACCTGTATGCTCTTGAGGTTGAAGATGCATGCAAAGCCTTGAGGAGCAAGGCAACTGATGGAGACTTGGTGGTTGAGAGGGAGAGTACATTACCTCTCAACATGCAGTGCCAGAAGAAGTCTCAAACGATTGTGGAGGAGCCACGATTGGTGAAGCAGCTTCAGGAGGTTGTGGAGTAGCCACAACTAGAGAAGTTGAGAGGAGTTCGAGTAGAGACATCTACTCATGCAGAGACCTCCAGTAGGGGGGAGTAGAGACATTTACTCATGAAGAGACCTCCATTAGGGGGAGATTTCGAGCCAGGTGGGCAGAGGGATCACATGCATCCATACCTCCAGGTAGGAGGTGGGGCGATGTGGAGTGATCATCTAAAGAAGGTTGGAATAGGGGCAGGATCATTGGGGTATCCAACCTCTTTGATTCAACATTGCTACGGGAGCCCCGACAAGGAGTAGCAGGACTAACTGAGTGGGTAGAGACAAATGCGGATGGAGCGGCAAAGAGAGCTACAACGCAGGAATCCCAAGACAATGCAGAGCTAGCAGGCTGTAGCAATGCGAGAGGCACAGGAGTGTTGCACCAGTGCAAGATGGCACATAGAGGTGTGCAATAGTGCGAGATGCATGGAGTGTTGTAGCAGCTTAGAGGTCAGAGAGGGAGCACTTGTCAGCAGCAGGTAGAGCTTCAGCATCAGAGTATGTTTCTAGCCCAACAGAGAGGTCAGTAGGGAGCTTTTTTGTTTCTAGAGTTGCTGGAGCAACCACACTTGGTAGAAGTGTTGCACATAGAACCTTCCAAAGGTACAGGATTGAGTTCGAGTTGAATGCCTTTTTTGTTGAGAGGGAGTGTTGAAAATGGCAACAAGAAATGCTAAAAATAGAAGTGCTAAAAATAGCACTGCTATAAATAGTAGTTTGGGTACCAGTGCTGGATTGAGCAATAGGGAATGAAAAATGGAAGTACTAAAAATAACATTCTATTTTTAGCAGTTTAGGATGGATTCCAATTTTAGTAAGTCCCTGGACTAAAATAGGAAGTAAAATTCAAATTTGATCTTAGCAGTAGTTTCTAAAATAATTAATTAATTCATCTTGAGTTAATTAGTTAAGGAAAATCAAACTTGAAGTCTATGTGGGGACATGCAACAGTTTCTCTATTAATTTAGGAATTTATCCATCAATTAAAGAGATAAGGATGAGTTCTAAATTGAGTTGTAATTAGTTGACTTAGTTAACTAAGTTAAGTCTAGTTATATTAATTTAAACAGTTTGTTTAAATTAATGTGAGTTCAGTTAGTTAATGCATGCTTGCATATAAATGCTGCACTTCAGATAATTGAATATTCTCTCATGAATAACTCATGCATGTTAGTTCAGACAGAGACCCAGTTGAGATCAGAGGAGGGACAATGTACTATTAGTTGGATGGATTTTTCCTATAAAGGAAACTCATCCATGGAGAAGGATTTATCTCCTTCAGGATTGTGCAGTTAGATCAGAGGTTAGTGAGTGTGTGAAGAGGCCAATTCACACAAGTGGCTACATTGGACCCCAAGGAAAATTGCGCAAAGAAATAGGAGGCTTGGAGGGCAGAGGAGAAGGTTTGAGAGAGGCCTTTGACTGTCTATGAGCAGCAGAGGGATTTTAGAGAGAACATGATAGCTTGTGAGCTGATTCTTTTTTGTAATCCGGACCATATTTCCACTTGTATGATAATACAAAGTTGGGGTTTTAGGCTGAGGCTTTCACCGTGTTATTTCTTCTGTGTTATGTGTGTTTGCTTCTCATTCTCAGTTATATGTGTTCTCATTGATCGTGCTCAAATTGATTAAGCTTCCGCAAAGGTTTGTAGAAGTAGATCAAGTATTTTGCTTTAGTATATTGCATTATTAGGTGATCTACAGGTAGGAATTTCTACACATGATCCCTATATCTTGTTGGCAACTGAATTTGCCTACCTGATCTTCTGAGTGGTGGACTAGCTTCAAATCTATTTTGATCATCCCTTGGTGGACTTGGCCTGCTACCTGCATCTGTACCATCCATATCTTCATTTTTATGTTGTTGCTACTGCTTCTCATGGTTGTCCCTATCATAACTTCCATCTTCCACCAGCAAAGGTATGTGCCAATCTTCATTGCTTCTTACATGGTTTCCATCATCAACCTGCTCATGGAATACTACATCTCTACTTGCAAACACTTTATGAGTAGATGGATTAAACAATTTATAAGCTTTAAACTCTATGCAGTACCCAACAAAAATGAATTTAATGGCCTTTGAATCCAGTTTCTTCCTATCCTCTTTTGGAAGATGAGCAAAGGCTTTGGAGCCAAAAACTCGTAAATGATTAATTGCAAGCTTAAAACCTAATAAAGCTTCGAATGGAGTGTTAAAATCAAGGCTTTTTGTTGGACTCCTATTCTTCAAATATACTGCGGTATTTATTTCTTCTTCCCAAAAGATTTATACAAGTTCTTACATTTTAACATGCTTCAAGCACACTCCACAAGTGTTCTGTTCTTCCTCTATGCAACCCTGTTCTGTTGAGCAGCGTGGGGTACTGTCAACTGCTGAACTATCCCATGGTCCTTGCAATATTTGATGAAACCACCCTTCGTATATTCTCCCCCTTCATCCGAGCGGAGAATTTTAATGAATTTTCCTGTTTGTTTTTCAATCATGCTTCTGAACTCTTTAAAATATTCAAAAGTATGGCTCTTGTTTTTGAGGAAATATACCCAAGTAAATCTCATGCAATAAAAAACAAACAATAATAGGCACCTCTCCAGCAGTGTCGTCGATTTTGGCATAAATTTTCCTGGAGCAGCGTTGTCAATAGAAACATCAACGCTTCTTAAGTTCAACCAATGTTAGGCCCCTATAGTACTAGTGTAACCCCTTATTGTTATTAGTACAACCCCCTTATTATATTGTTGTACCCATGTAGTCCCCATATTGTTACTATTGTGCCCCATAGAAGCCCACTATTGTTATTATTATGCCCTTACATTATTATTGTTATGTCGGCTCTGATTATATTATGACCCCTTAGACTCCTATATATAGAAAGGAAGTATTTTCATTTGTAGCATCCAAGAATTGTTCATTTGTGTAATGTAAAGGAGGTTGCCCCCTAGAAGAGGCTTATTTCTAAGGCGTTCATCTATCTTTTCTATATTTTTGTGAGCTAGTTTCATAACATTTGGTATCAGAGCTTTGGATTCTAGGGTTTCGCTGCTCCAAATAGGTCATCGTGGCATTTTCACTATAACTATTTTTCTGCGATGTTTCAGAAGTGAACAAAAAAACCCATTTGAGACGAAATCACATTGAACCTCGGGTCCGAATTTTAGAGCTTTTCGCACTATATTTGCGGAGATATGATCTGAGGAAGTTGGTCTTTTTGCAGACTCCTGAATTACATTCCAAACAGGTGACCTTGGGAAAATCGTCATAACTTTTGTTTTGAGCATCAGATTGCAATTTCGTAAGAAGTTACAGAAAGAGGATGGACTGTAGTTTCCTATGTATATTTTTTAGACCCGAAGGTCAAAACAGTGACACGTGGCACCTCATACAAGTTCGCTCTTTTGAAAAGGTATATAATCAGGTCATCTTGGGAGATTGTGCATAACTCTTTCTTGGAGAATCTAAATTCGATCAGACTGGTGGCATTGGAAAGAGGACATAGAGGGCTACTGCAAGTCACGATTTCAGAATTGGAAGATCCGAAATTACAGAGTTACAGTCGTTTCAAGATCGAGCTCCTAAAATCAAGAAAAAATGAGATGAGGAAGTTTGATGGCAAGGATCCAGAAAATTGGATACTTCAGATGGAGCAATGTTTTGACCTACATGGTATACCACTGTTACAAAAGGTATGTATTGCATCTTCATATTTAGAACCAAATCAATTTTTATGGTATAAAGGGCTTTGTTCTCGTAAACCACTTGTCATGTGGTCAATTTTCACGGAGGAAATGATAGCACATTATGAGGATACAAAGAGAAACTCCTTCTTTAGCCAATTGATAAATCTCAAACAAAAGGGTTCAATGGAAGAGCACATTGAAGACTTTCAAAAATTGAATAGAAGGGTAAATTATATTCCAGAGAAGAAAATGATTGATGTCTTCATAGGGACTTTAAAGGATAACGTTCAACATGAGGTTCGTTTTTGGGAACCCGATTCATTGGAGGAGGCATTTGAGTTGGCAAGAAATATTGAAAGCGAAATTATGAAAACAAGGAATCCCACCACTCATGACTATAATTATGGAAGTGTTTCTTCTCCTAGCCTTCCACAACCTACAAGGCTTACACCACTACAATTGGAAGAAAAAGAGAAAAAGGGCTTTGTTACAATTGTGATAGAAATTGCACTAAAGGTCATAAGTGTGCTGAGAAGAAATTATTTTACATAGATTATGAAGAGGATGAAGAAAAGGATCAAGAAACATCAAAAGAAGAGGATATACGCTAGGACCCAGCCCCAGAGAAAGAAGAAATGAATCCGACCATATCTTGTAAAGCATTGGCAAGAATTACCACTCAAACTCTCAAGATAGAAGGACATATCAAGAAGAAAAAGGTTCAAGAAGTGAAATATCACATCAAGAAAGAAGAAACGAATCCAACCATATCTTGTAATGCATTGGCCAGAATTACTACTCCTCAAACTATCAAGATAGAAGGACATATCAAGAAGAAAAATGTTCAAGAAGTGAAAGATCACATCGAGCATCAAGAAATGAATCCAACCATATCTTGTAAAGCATTGGAAGGAATTACCACTCCTCAAACTCTCAAGATAGAAGGAAATATTAAGAAGAAAAAGGTTCAAGCAGTGAAAGATCACATCGAGCATCAACAACAAGTTCTCCAACTTTTAAAAGATAACGCCACTTTGGTGCAAAATAGAATGAAAAAACAGGTAGATCAACATCACAGTGAAAAATGTTTTGATGTAGGTGATTGGGTATTTTTACGGTTCCATCTCAAGCAAGCTATTTATGAGAAGGAAATTTTGGCAATACTACATGCACTTAAGAAATGGCGACCTTATCCAATGGGAAGACACTTCAAGGTAAAAATGGATCATGATAGTCTTAAATACATTTTAGAACAAATATTATCATTAGAAGAACATAAAAAATGGGTCACAAATATGTTGGGTTATGACTTTGACATCATCTACAGAAAAGGGAAGAAATTTTTTGTTGCAGATGCACTCTCAAGAAAGGATGAGGATGTGGAAGCATTGTTTTGTGATATTTCTATTATCCAACCAAATTGGATAAACGAAGCAAGGGATGAATGGAAGAAGGACAAAGAAGTGTGGCCACTCATTCAAAAGTTTCAGAATATCCCAATTCAAACAATATTGCCAGAACTTGAAGAGGAAGGAAAAATCATATTGGAACCTGGAGCAGTCACAGAAACAAGAACCTGACAGCTAGGAAATCGATCAATTTCAGAGTATCTCATCAAGTGGAAGAACTTACCCGTTGAAGATTCCACATGGGAGGACAAAATTTTTATACAGAAGCATAAAAAACTACTCAAGCGTTGAGGACAACACTTTTTGAAGGAGAGGGGCATGTTAGGCCCCTATACTACTAGTGTAACCCCTTATTGTTATTAGTACAACCCCCTTATTATATTGTTGTACCCATGTAGTCCCCATATTGTTACTATTGTGCCCCATAGAAGCCCACTATTGTTATTATTATGCCCTTACATTATTATTGTTATGTCGGCTCTGATTATATTATGACCCCTTAGACTCCTATATATAGAAAGGAGGTATTTTCATTTGTAGCATCCAATAATTTTTCATTTGTGTAATGTAAAAGAGGTTGCCCCCTCGAAGAGGCTTATTTCTAAGGTGTTCATCTATCTTTTCTATCTTTTTGTGAGCTGGTTTCATAACAACCAGTAACACCACAGTGACACCGTCGCTCTTATCATCCACTTCGGCCTTGAAGAACCACCATCGACCTGCTGCAAAGTTCATCAAAAGAATCTCCTATGGATAGGGATTGACGAGAATACACAACGATTTGGCAGAAATTCGTGGGGATAAGACTCTCAATAGTAGGTTCATTTCAACAGCCATCGTGAGCAGTCACCCTTGCTCCCACGACAACCTCCACGCAACCTAGCACGCAGCTGCCACCACGAACAAGGCACAACACCTCCGGGCAGATCCTAGGTCTCCATGCAGATGCCAACAAACAAGGCACCACTGAATAAGCACAACACCACTGGGCAGATCCCAACAGCCACGTCACGCCTCCACTGCACCAGATCTACCTTCAATCTCCATGCCACTGCTGTAATTCGAACTCCACCCCACAAAAAAACACATGCCAGCCTTCACTGATCGACACGACGCCACTCCAAACAGGTTTTGGCCTTCGTAGATCTGCCAATCAAGCTGCCTCCACAGATCTGCCAACAGGTCAGCAACTTTCCATGACCATGTCAATCAATGTAGCAACGCGATTTTTCCTCCAGTATTCACGTTGATGGCCTACATTGTATCAAATTTGTGTAAGAGTAGGCCAAACAACGCGACTTTCTCTGCGGAAAAGGCACTGAAAGCGCGTTTTCTAAGCAAAAATGTGCACTAATCAGTTTAAACCTTAGAGAAAAAAAAACCCTGTGCTTCACCTCATCACTAGACCTTATTGCACCACTCAGGGCCACAAACTTGCTCCAGGCACTCACCCAATCACCAAAGCACTCTCGCTTTCCTTCACTCAACCCTGAAGCTCTGATACCATGTTAAAAAGTAGAAGACAAATAATATATTCAATAAACTGAGAAACTCTTAGGTGAAGCTCTCAGGTGAGGGCTTCACTTGGAGACTGCTTCTGGCAGACCGCTCTACACATTCATCATTAATCGCCATGAACAAATAGTTTACAAACAAATAGAGAGGTTAAAACAACCACCTAGAAAATAAGAACAAATTCCTAATCTAAGTCTTACACGTATCTAACACGTAACTAATGAACTGATTCACTCCAAGGTTACATTTCTCCATTAACTTTAACACATTTCTTTGCCTACATAGTTAATAAAGATGCAACTTGTCCCACAAGAAGTCAAAAATGTAAGATTTTGAACATAAGTATATAGTTGCAAGGGGCACCCTTTCATATCAAATTCACTACACGCATAAGGATTTGATAGAGCTAATATAATTCATATATTGCAAGGGTAAGTGAATTATTGATTTATTAGATATTACAGTATTCTTATTTGATGATAAAATGAAAAAACAATAAAATAATTATTATTAATTATATACTTCAAGGTTCTCATATAGATTAGAGGTAAATTGATTTTTTACCTATTGTTTTTTAATTCTATTCCTTCCATATTATATTATTAAATAACAAAATTAAAAACAATAAAACCATTATTGATTTAACATATATATTTATTTAACTAAGTCACTGGACTACCTTTTAGACCAAAAATTATATGTATGTCATATCAGTAAGTTGAATCCATTGAGTTTGCCTAATAATAAAAGACATCACGTTACCAACTACACCTAACATTTCATCAAGTTGTTTTCACACGCCACAGATCTTATGCGTCGTATCAACAAGAAGAAGTTGTAACCCACTAAGTTTGTCGAGTAAAAGGACATCGCATTATCTGTAGATAAGCTTGTTCAGACTTAAAATTATATTTATGTCATATCAGCTTGTTAAGGCTGTTTTTATTTAATATTAGGTCGCTTCTCAATTAAATTCAGTGTAGTTTAATTTTTTTAATTAAAAAGTATTATTACAATTTTTATAAGGATAATTTTATGATAACAATAATACATAATTTTTACATATTCATTTAAACTAGAGACACCGTCCATTACATTACATAAATTACTGATGTATTAGTTTAATTTACATATTAATACAAATTCATATTAAATATAAGTAATTTTTAAATTTTTAAAAGGGCTTCTAAATTTAATAGTAGAGACACCGTCCATTACATTACATAAATTACTGATGTATTAGTTTAATTTACATATTAATACAAACTCATATTAAATATAAGTAATTTTTAAATTTTTAAAAGGTCTTTTAAATTTAATAGTAAATATAATTCATTTTTTAATTAAAAAGGTTTCTAAATTTAATATTAAGGTTAGTTTAAATTATTCAATTAAGTTAATGTTTTTAATGAAATATATATTATAATAGTTTTTATATAAATAATAGTATGATGAGTAAATAATATAAAATTGGATTTAAAATATAGGTATCTATGTTATATTAGATCAACATAATTTTTATGTTAGTTAAAACAATATCAATTAAATTATAATTTTATTTGGAGATTCTTTATGTTACATTGTTTATGTGAATTTTTTTTTTTAATCAAATCATTTTTTTAGCTACACTAAGAAATTCTTTAAATTATATCACATGTGAAATTTTTAAGTTAATCAAACAATTATACTGAAAGCTTTTTTATGTTACATTATTGATAAGATTTTTTTACATTATATCACTATTTTTTTTTCATAGAGGTATCAAACTCTCACAAAAATGTATTAAATTCACTCACCAGAAAAAGTTATGTAAGGACATCCTCCTTTATGTAAAAATTTATCTTGCAATGTGACTCCACTAATATTCAACCAAGCTCAAGAAATAATCTTAGTCTACCTTGGCTTTTGTTATTTTATCTTATTTGTTATTTTTTTCATATGTTTACTTAGTTCATCATGGAGCTTTTTTTCTTGGGTCTATTTATGTTGGTTGGATAGAAGCTCTTATTTTGGGCTTAGATTTTTGTTTTGATTTTGCTTTTCTTTTCTTGCAAGGTTAAACTTTAGCTTTAAAAAAATATTAAGACTTATTTTTGTAAGTTTCATTATCAATAATATATCGTGGTTTGTGTCTTGAGTCTATGAGCTTCAATGTGTAACCCAGTTTTTTTTTTTTTTAAACTCTCTTAAAACTTTTGTTATTACAAATAGTTATATTTGTTTGGGCATCTAAGGAAATCATTCAAACTCTTTGTAAGATTCATTATTAATAATATATTGTCTTTTGAGTCTATGAGCTTTAATGAGTCTATGAGCGCGCTTGTTGGGGGCGTTGTGCATTTCCTCAAATTTGATGTGCCATAGAAAGTATGTCTAATTTAGGTGCTCGTAAGTGTAAGACTAACAAAGTTATGTTTCGTTTCGTTTCATTTAGGTCACCGAAATGTAGTACATGAGAAGTGAGGAAAATGTCGGTGATGTTTATAAACATAGATACAGGGCCAACTATGGTTTTACGTTCAAATTGCATTTTGAATATAATTTATTAATTAAAATATTATTTTTATTTAAAATTAGGGTTGGTCTCAAATGAGATTCAATTTAGTTTAAAAAAATAATTAAACAATATAATAATAATTTTTACCGAAATAATCCCTCGATCGGGATGAGTGCAGTGTCAGAGGTGCCAGGCCTGAATGGACATGGACTGGACAATGAAATTCATTGCAACCACACCCCACATGCTCAAGGCAGGGAGTGTGTTGTCCTTTGCCTTGATTGCATGGGAGGTGGGCTGGCAAGGTGGCGAAAGGCGACATAAGTGAAGGTGGCAAAGGGGGAAGGTGTATTGGATGTGCAGGGAAGGCGAAAGGTATAGCAGGGAAGGCAGGAGCAACAAAGTGGAAGGGAGGAGAAGCAACGAAGGCCAAGGGCAAGCGTCGACCATCCAGTATGTAGTCTGGCCCTGGCACTATTTAATTCGTATGCTCTGGTTGGGTTCCAAGGGAAATCCCATGAGTCGGAGGGAGAGTTGCTGGGAAGGGGGGAGAGGTGCAAGGCCACCCCAGAGAGGCTTAGCTCAGCTAGGGAGAAACCAGGGTAGACAAGGGGGAAATTTTGCTTGGGTTTGTGCTGTTTTGACTCTACTGTTAAGTAGAAGCTGGGGTTATGGCATGGTGGGCACCGCGAGGAGCCTCGATACAAGGTCGATCTGGTGTGACCAGCCTTTGGGTTGAGATCCTAGCAGGGTGGGTAATAGGCTGAGTGAACTCGAGCGAATGGCAAGGTAGGACTATAGGGGAATTTCCAGGGACCCTGGGGGGTAGGAGAGGCAGAGAAGTGAACGGGAAGCGGACTGGAATTGGTAGGCAGAGGCAAGGGTCTGCGGGCATGGGAGCACTAGTAGCACTTGACTACAGATGGGTCTATGAGCCAGGTTATCGCCGCAAGAGGGGGACCAATACCAGAACCAGGGTAAGGGCACGAGGCAGGGAGATAAGCCCGGGGACTCCTGCCTGAATTCCATAACCACTGGCCACCCGTGGGCATAGGGGTGCCTCTGCCTGATGCAGGACAGACATGGTAGTGAAGTCTAGATATCACATTTACACTGTGTTGTGATGGAAGAGGTAAGGAATCTAACGATGTCGAACTGTATATAGGTTATAAGTCGGCAGGGTATGGCTCCAGCACGACATGGCCGCGGTCGGGGCAACAAAGGCCTGGAACCCCGGGCAACCAAATGCCCAAGCAGGACGGATGGCCGCAGGGGTTGCAAGGCCGCCAAGCACATCATAGTTGAGGCAGCTGAGAATTACAAAGAGGAAGTGGATGAGGGAATCCGAAAACTGATAGATGGTTGGGAAGACCAGGTGAAGAATGAGCTGGAACCGGATGATGAAATTGAGGTCTGGAGAACAATGGTGCCTGACCCAGGAACCACAAGAGGGCGAATAACTCAGTTCAAGCACACCCTATATCTGTATTTTCTGATGAAAAGTCTGCTAGGCAAAGCACTTGAACAAATCTCTATGGGGATGGCAGTCACCATGTAGGGCCTTCCCAACTACAAGAGAGATATGGAGAAGATCCTATTCTAGCTGCATAAACAGGATGTTAGGATGGACCGGATTGACAGGCGCATCCCATACATTGGGGAGATCTTTGGAATGCCAGAAGCAACTGCAGATGATCCTGCCCCAGTAGCCTCGGACACTGAGGAGCAGAACGACAAGCAAGATTAGTCTACCTATGCTTAGTTTTTGTTTATGCGGATAGCATTTAAATTTCCTATTGCCTATGTTAGATGTTATAGTTATGTAGTTTGTTATCATGAGACTGAAACATACCTAGCTCTGCTAGAAAGACTGAAGAAGTTATGTTTTTGGATGGCATATAATGCTGACCGATGGCCAACAGACTCGGTTTCCCCTCGGGGCGAGTTGAGGCCACCGGGTAAAACTGTGTGGTGTAAATTTGCTTCATATACATAATAGAAAATGGACGACCATACCAGGGATTACAATTTTTTTTTTTACGGAAATAATGTTATGATAAGTAAAATCTTTACACATTGATTTTAAAATATCGTATTGGTTTAAACTAAACTAAATTTTAAGGTTTTTTAATTTAATATTAAGGTTATCTTAACTTGATTCATTTTAATTAAAATTTTTAATTAAATAATTATTATAATAGTTTTTACATAAACAATATTACAATAATTAATAATATAATTTTTTTTTTTTTGGATTTGAAATATAGTTTTTTTATATATTGGATTTAAAATATATGCAACTTCTTTTAACATAATAATTTATATTTTAGTTAAAACTTGATATTCAATACAATTTATATTATAATTTTATTTCGAGATTCTTTATGTCACATTGTCTATGTGAAATTGTTTTTGTTAATCAAACCATAAATTTGACTACACTAAGAAATTCCTTATATTATAACATCCATGAGAAATTGTTATATTAATTAAACTAAAATTTCAACTACACTCAAAGCTTCTTTATGCTACATCATTGATGGGATTCCTTATATTACATCACTAATTTTCTTTCATAAAAGGTATCAAAATCTTAACCCCACATTAAATACTAAAGTCAAAAGTGTTAAAGGAAATCCTTGAAACTTCAAGCCGACATTGAATACAATCTATTAAACTCACTCATGTCAAAAAAAAGTTATGCAAGGACATCTTCCTTTATGTAAAATTATATCTTGCAACATGACTACTCTATTATCAACCAAGGTGGAAAAGTTATGCAAGGACATCTTGATTTTTATGACAAAATATATCTTGCAACATGACTACACTAATATTCAGCCAGGTACAAGAAATAATCTCAAGTTAACACTCTACCTTGGCTCTTGTTATTTTTGCTATTTTATTTTATTTTGCTATTTTTTTATATGTCTCCTTAGGCCCATGGAGCTCTTTTTATTTGGGTATTAGAAGCTCTTATTTTGTGCTTATACTCTTGCTTTGATTTTGCTTTTCTTTTCCTCAGGGGTTGTAACTTTAGTTTTTATTTATGTTCTCTACAACTAAGACTTATCTTTGTGAGATTCATTATCAATAACATACTGTGCCTTGATTTTATGAGCTTCAATGTGTATAAAAAAATGTAAAAACAATAATTATTTTATCTTTTTCTTTGGGCTCTCTTAAAATCTTTGTTATTACAAGTTGTTATAATTGTTTTGGGATCCAAGGAAATTATTACAAATCTTCTGAAGAGTATCAAAATCTTCTTCCGCTTGTAATCACATGCATAGTTACCAAAATTTGGTTATCACGACAATGCATTGTTGGATTTCCTATTCATCATCTTTAGCGTCTTTGGCATGTATGATGGGTACATGTATCATTGGTGTGGCATATGATGTGGTACCAACCATATTTACATTGGCCAATGTGTCATGTAACATAAGAAAAATGATTATACTATGTTAAAGAACCAATTAGGATGTCCTCAACTCTTTTATTCTCTTAATTCTTTAAGAGAACATCATCTTGATGTTCAAATAAATTTGAGGTAGCCCCTTTAATAAAATATTCTCTACTCCTTGATGTCATCTAGCTTAATGGATGCCAATATCAAGCCTCAAATCTATAGTGATTGGGTGTCTTAACTCTTAAGGAGTGCCAATTTAACCTCAATGAAAACTACTAGATATGATTGGGTGTATTGACTCTTAAGGAGTGTCAATTCAACCTCAAAGAAAACTACTAGATATATGACATCTCGACAATCCCAATTTTAGACTCTTAAGCTTCTCATCACTCTTGATCCTTGGTATTTTTAGAGTCTCAACTCTTACTACTCTTCGTTGCCCTTGTTTCAACACTTTGGCGACACTTAATATAACTCACTCAACATTCACTAGTGATCTTAGGATTTTAAGGAGCATTACAAAAAAACTTAGCCCTAATACAAAACATCATATTAACTCACTTTTCAACCATGCAAGACTTAATATTAACTTATCCAACCTTTCTATAATTACATAAAAAACCCCAATTATATTTTATTTAACTTATAATTTTATTCCTTTTACTATGACATCATTAAGAATTATTCGTTTTTCTCTTCACATGTGAAAGGACTTAATGACATTTGGGATCTAATTTTGAGTTAAAGCTCTCATGTGAAAGGACTTCAAGGCATTTGGGATCCAATTTCTAATCACATCTCTCTTGTATATATCATTTTAGATAATAATTTTTTCCTTTATTAAAATTAGAAAATGAAATGGTATGCTTTAACTTTAAGAGGAGAATATATATATATATATATATATATATATATATATATATATATATAAAATAATAATAATAATAATAATAATAATTATTATTATTATTATTATTATTATTTAATTGAAGAATTTGTATTACTCAACATAACATGTTTATATAGATATTCTAGAAAGATCTCTCATGGGTTTGATTTTCCTTTTCCAATTTTTACAGTGGAGGGACTAGGTTTTAAGACAAACATGAGGAAAAAGTGGAGGACAAGAACTCAACTAGAGTATGCATTTGGGCCAACACCAATATGTTCACTCAATTCCATTGTGTTCTTAGCCTAACCAGACATGAAAATATCTTATATGACATCAAAGTCGACACATTACAAAGTTGCAAGATAAACGTCACAATGCTACAGCAAATACATTAGATACAAACACCATAGTAGTAATAAAGACCCCTTCCTTTCTATCCAAAAAATGTCTTTTTCCATTCCAAAAATATGCCAAGGAAGGCCAATAATAAACCGCAAACTAACCATCATAATAAAACAAAATAACACCCACAATAATTAGACCAAAAAATTCTTCTAAGATCAATAAAAAGAAGGCCACAATATTCATAATTGCATGCCATGAACATGCACTGAGGAGCCAGAGGAAAAACAACATAGTTCTTACCATTACACTTAGAGACATTGAAAAAAAACTTAGCCAGTGAAACCATCATGCATGGTCACCAGTCATTTTCAAAGGAGGGGATATTCGTAGGGACCCTTTCACTAGAACCTAAGGTTCCCATCAAGTCTCCATTATCTGAGTCATACACAATATGATTTTCTACGTGTTCTAGTCGGGTATCAAACCTATCCAGACAAAACCTTTGATTCTTGAGCATATTTTTGTTGTCTTCCAGGGAGGAGAAGAAAGTATATCTTTCAACACCAGAGCTGAGAGGATCTTCATCTGACAATGGAGAGCCACCACATTTAAGTATTGCTTCTAACCCATGTTGACATATCTTCCATAATCTCTAAATTTGAATGAGATTAACATTTGATCCCTGACTGTGTCTTCGTCTTACGGATTTATTTCCTAGTCTCTAGTGAAATCACGTTGAAATAACTAGCATTCAAGTCATGAACAAAAATTCTAGATCCTCTCTAACCCTAAGGAGCACTACCACCATCCCATCATCTACATCTCATCCTCTACCTCTGCAGCATGACTGCTTCTTTAGGAGCATACGTCAGGAAGCTACTATGAACTCCCCTTTCTGCAAAGAAATAAGAGAATGAACCATACTATCCAACAATAGAACCAAGACGCCACCCAACACTGTCATCCAAATAGCTTAAGACACATACATGTGACACAACATAATCCTCCTCAATTGAAGACGTAGGCACAACTACATCAAGATGCAAAACAAACCCTACTATGAATAAAGTCAAATTGAGACCCACATAAATCCACTATTATGCAGAATCTGACTGCGAACAAAAGTATCTTCCCTAGACCTAGTGGCCTGGTCTAGAATACAGAAAGACAAAGAAAACAACGTTTCCGTTAAAGTAATTGAATAACGAGATGTGGCCTACTTGGAATCTATCGCAAACTTCACTCTCTTCTTGTTTTGTACTCTCCAATCCTAGCTCTAATTGATATAATTAGAACCTACACATACAAACACAACAAGCCAAAGATCTACGATATCTATGTGATATTATCCAATCACTTCATTCAATGGATCAACCAAGCAGTGAAACATATGAACATCAACATCATATATAGGAAAACAATGTACTCCTTGTATTAATAGAAATGGAGAGATTTGCAACCAAATATAGGAGTTGATCATGTAGAGAGCTCCCCACATTGACTTGTCCTTCCTTGCCACAAACTACACCTCTATGTCATCTCAATGCATGGAATGATGACTCTCTTGGAACCAAGGCAACAACATGAGGGTAATCAATCTCCAAAATCCAACCCCTACCTTGTGTATGGCAGTAAACATATAGGAGAGGATGGTAGTTTAGGAATTATTATCCATTTACCAATATAGGCTTGAGATCCACTCTCTTGAAAATGGCAACAAGAAATGCTAAAACTAGAAGTGCTAAAAATAGAAGTTCTAAAAATGGCACTACTAAAAATAGCAGTTTGGGTACTAGTGCTGGATTGGGCAACATGGAATAAAAAATGGAAGTGCTAAAATAGAAGTTCTATTTTTAGCAGTTTAGTGTGGATTCCTATTTTAGTCAGTCCCTGGACTAGAAATGGGAAGTAAAATTCGAATTTGATATTAACAACAATTTGTAAATTAATTAATTAATTCAGTTTGAGTTAGTTAAGGAAAAACAAACTTGAAGTCTATGTCAGGACATGCAACAGTTTCTCTATTAATTGAGGAATTTATCCATCAGTTAAAGAGATAAGGATGAGTTCTATATTTGAGTTGTAATTAGTTGACTTAGTTTAACTTAGTCAAGTCCAGTTAGATTAATTTAACAGATTGTTAAATTAATGAGAGTTCAGTTAGTTAATGCTTGCATGCATGTAACTACTGTATTTCAGATAACTGAAGATTCACTCATGGATAACTCATGCATGTCAGTTCAGACAGAGACCCAGTTGAGAGTAGAGAAGGGAAAGTGTACTATTAGTTGGATGAATATTTTTCCTATAAAGAAAAATCATCCAAGCAGAAGGATTAAGGTTCCTTGAGGATTGTGCAGTTTTACAGGGTGTGAGATCAGTGTTACACTTGGTAACAGGAGGATCACCCAGGAAAAACTGTGCAAGGAAATAGGAGGCTTGGAGGGCAAAGGAGAAGGCTTAGGAGAAGTCTTGATTGCCTGTGAGCATCTAGGAGGATTGCACTGAGAGCTGGCTAGCTGTGAGAGCTAAGGCTTTGTGTAATCCTGATGTATTTCCACCTTCATTTGTGAGGATTGTACTGAGAGCTGGCTAGCTGTGTGAGAGATAAGGCTTTGTATAAATCCTATGTATGATAATACAAAGATGGGGTTTTAGGCTGAGGCTTTCCCTGGGTAAATTCTTCTGTGTTATGTGTGATTGGTTCCTTCTTATCAGTTATACGTGTTCTTATTGATGTTGCTCATGGTTGATTAGCTTTCGCTAAATTGTCTGTGAGGATTGTACTGAGAGCTGGCTAGCTATGTGAGAGCTAAGGCTTTGTATAAATCCTATATATGATAATACAAAGTTGGGGTTTTAGGCTGAGGCTTTCCCTAGGTAATTTCTTCTGTGTTATGTGTGATTGATTCCTTCTTATCAGTTATATGTGTTCTTATTGATGTTGCTTATGGTTGATTAGCTTCAGATAACTGAAGATTCACTCATGGATAACTCATGCATGTAAATTCAGGCAGAGACCCGGTTGAGATCAGAGAAGGGATAGTGTACTATCAGTTGGATGAATATTTTTCCTATAAAGGAAAATCATCCAAGCAAAAGGATTAAGGTTCCTTGAGGATTGTGTAGTTTTACAGGGTGTGAGGTCAGTGTGAGAGATCAATGTTCAACTTGGTAACAGGAGGATCACCCAGGAAAAACTGCACAAGGAAATAGGAGGCTTGGAGGGCAGAGGACAAGGCTTAGGAGAAGTCTTGATTGCCTGTGAGCATCCAGGAGGATTGCACTGAGAGCTGGCTAGCTGTGAGAGCTAAGGCTTTGTGTAATCCTGATGTATTTCCACCTTCATCTGTGAGGATTGTACTGAGAGCTGGTTAGCTGTGTGAGAGCTAAGGCTTTGTATAAATCCTATGTATGATAATACAAAGTTGGGGTTTTAGGCTGAGGCTTTCCTCGGGTAAATTCTTCTGTGTTATGTGTGATTGATTCCTTCTTATCAGTTATATATGTTCTTATTGATTTTGCTCATGTTCGATTAAGCTTCCGCTAAATTGTTTGTAGAAGTAGATCAAGTGTTTTTCTTTAGTACATTGCATTACCAGGTGATATACAGTGGGAATTTCTACATGGTATTAGAGCTAGCTGATTTGTAGAAAAGTTCTACATGGTATCAGAGCATAGGTGATCAAGGAAGAACAATATACTGAGAGGAGATTTCAAAGTTTTGAGTTTTGGGCCAAGAGTTTGCAGAGCAGATCTGAAAATTTTTGTACAAAATTTTCTGAAACAAATAGTAGATTTGGATACCTTGCAGAAAAATACCCCCCAAAAAAAAAAAAATCGGCTGAATCGGAGTTCGGATGAGGGAGATATCGCTGATTTAAAATCAACGCTTTTTCTAGAAAATTTCGTGACGGAGGGAAATATGAAACAGATTGGTGTGCTAGCCAAGAACCTGTATGCACTTGAGATACAAGATGCATGAAAAGCTTTGAGGAGCAAGGCAAAGGTTAGATACTTGGTGGTTGAGAGGGAGAGTATATTACCTCTCAACATGCAGCGCTAGAAGAAGTCTCAGACAATTGTGGAGGAGCCACGATTGGTGCAGTAACTTCAAGAGGTTGTGGAGCAGCCACAATTGGGGAAGCTAAGAGGAGATCGAGTAGAGACATCTACTCATGCAGAGACCTCCAATAGGGGGAAACTTCGAGCCAGGTGGGCTGAGGGATCACATGCAGCCATACCTCCAGGTAGGAGGTGGGGAGATGTGGAGTGATCGTCCCAAGGAGGAGGGGCAGGATCTTTGAGGTACCTAACCTCTTTGATTCGAATTTTCTACGGGAGCCCCGATGTGGAGTAGAAGGAACTGACTAATTGGGTAGAGACAGATGTGGATGGAGTGGCAGAGAGAGCTACAGTACAGGGAATCCTAGGACAATGCAGAGCATGCATGCTACAGCAATGCGAGAGGCACAAGTGTGTTGCATAGTGCAGGGTAGCACAGAGAGGTGTGCAACGGTGCGAGATGCATGGAGATGTTGCAGTAGCGCAGAGGTTAGAGAGGGAGCACTTGTCAGCAGCAGGTAGAGCTTCAGCATCAGAGTATGTTTCTAGCCCAACAGAGAGGTCAGTTGGGAGTTTTTTTTGTTCCAAGAATTGCTGGAGCAACCACACTTGGTAGAAGTGTTGCATGCAGAACATTCCGGAGGTACATGATCGGGTTCGAGAGGAAGCCTTTCCTGTTGAGAGGGAGTGTTGAAAATGGCAACAAGAAATGCTAAAAATGGAAGTACTAAAAATAGAAGTTCTAAAAATAGCATTGCTAAAAATAGCAGTTTGGGTACTAGTGCTAGATTGGGCAACAGGGAATAAAAAATGGAAGTGCTAAAAATAGAAGTTCTATTTTTAGCAGTTCAGTGTGGATTCCTATTTTAGTCAGTCCCTGGACTAGAAATAGGAAGTAAAATTCGAATTTGATATTAACAATAGTTTGTAAATTAATTAATCAATTCAGTTTGAGTTAATTAGTTAAGGAAAAACAAAATTGAGGTCTATGTGAGGACATGCAACAGTTTCTATATTAATTGAGGAATTTATCCATCAATTAAAGAGATAAGGATGAGTTCTATATTTGAGTTGTAATTAGTTGACTTAGTTTAACTTAGTCAAGTCCAGTTAGATTAATTTAATAAGTTGTTAAATTAATGAGAGTTCAGTTAGTTAATGCTTGCATGCATGTAACTACTGTATTTCAGATAACTGAAGATTCACTCAAGGTTAACTCATGCATGTCAGTTCAGATAGAGACCTAGTTGAGATCAGAGAAGGACAGTGTACTATCAGTTGGATGAATATTTTTCCTATAAAGAAAAATCATCCAAGTAGAAGGATTAAGGTTCCTTGAGGATTGTGCAGTTTTACAGGGTGTGAAATCAGTGTTACACTTGGTAACAGGAGGATCACCCAAGAAAAACGGTGCAAGGAAACAGGAGGCTTGGAGGGCAGAGGAGAAGGCTTAGGAGAAGTATTGATTGCCTGTGAGCATCCAGGAGGATTGCAGTGAGAGCTGGCTAGTTGTGAGAGCTAAGGCTTTGTGTAATCCTGATGTATTTCCACCTTCATCTGTGAGGATTGTACTGAGAGCTGGCTAGCTGTGTGAGAGCTAAGGCTTTGTATAAATCCTATGTATGATAATATAGAGTTGGGGTTTTAGGCTGAGGCTTTCCCCGGGTAAATTCTTCTGTGTTATGTGTGATTGATTCCTTCTTATCAGTTATATGTGTTCTTATTGATGTTGCTCATGTTCGATTAAGCTTCCGCTAAATTGTTTGTAGAAGTAGATCAAGTGTTTTGCTTTAGTACATTGCATTACTAGGTGATCTACAGTGGGAATTTCTACATGGTATCAGAGCTAGCTGATTTGTAGAAAAATTCTACACACTCTTGATGGGAGGATGAGCTCAAGAGATAAGGGGTGAAATATCCAAGGTAGGATGAGATGGGATTCAAAGGTCTTATCTAAGATAAATGATTGGAACAACTCTTGGAAGCTTTTGGAAGAGGAAGCTTTGAGATTATTTTTATTTTTCCCAAATTTCTAGAATAAGCGCACCCTAAGAAGGAACAATCTACTAATGATCAATGTAGGTGAAAAGTGGAGAAACATGCATTGAACGCAGTCTCCTAAGAAAGCAGGGTGTGTTGGGCCCTAAAAGCATGGAAATGAAAAAGTTAAGCCCAAAAAATCAAGGATTATGGAAATTCATTCTAAGGGATTTGTGCAAGGGTGATGACAAGGTGTGGATGGATGTTGATTGATATAGTTAACAAGCCTATTGACTAGATGTGAAAAAATGTTCTATAATACATTGCCCCCTAAAGTGCAAAGTTAGAGGAAACAACTGATGACTGAAGTGCTCTACTTTGTGACAAGTTTGGATCAAGAAAAACCGGTCAAGTTCATCATCTATTACAATACATTTACATATTGATATCTTTGCTAAGGGAGGCATACCCATGCTCAACACATAAGATAACATTACATGTACAATGATAAAAAAGACACATCCACTGATGATAAAGATTAGTCCTATGAATAGATGACTGTCTATATGATCACAACCATCATATTTTGTAATCATGTATTAATCCTGAAATCATAGCCTGGATGGATGAGACTAGATCTAGGCTCTTCCATCTTGTCCACGTGATCATCCAATGTACGAGTCTAACCATGTGAATCAATGAGCTGAGGTTGAACATGGTAGACACCATATTATTACCTACTAATGATGTAAGCCATTAAAAAATGCGAGAGAAACAACCAATGGTGTTAATGGATCTCAAGTTACTACAATACAATATGTATGGTGTGCATGAATGAGTTGAAGTCAAACACTATGCAGAATCTATCTGTCGAAGGCCATTGATGAAAACCTGTCACCGAGAGTGAGGAAACTTTCCATTGATGTATGCAAGCACCAAGGTACTGAAAGGTTTTTCCAAGTAAACTTCCTGGATAATGAGTTGATGGCGATAGGAAGCAACCCGTCGTAGGAGGGCCTTGATGTATCCCCGATCAACGACACAAAATCGGTATCACGATTTGAGAAAGAATGATGTTGATGCAAAACTAGATCAAGAACCTGTTAACAGTGCTAGACCCACCAATATTAAGGGGATCTACCCAGTATGAAGCCCCAACTAGACCTCACACCGTTTGGTGTAGGAGTCTTATCCAATATGATGACCCGATTTCCATTATCTTAGAGATTTTCCTTAGCTCTTGTTGTTTAATACATGAGAGTGTTATGCTTGTATCTTCAAAAAGCGAGGTGGGTATGCCTGGTGAGTCTGTAATGTAACTTGTGTATGGGTTCTCTTACTGTAAAGGGAGAGAGTAAAGTAAGCATCTATATGAGAGGTAGTAATAACACCCATGGAGAGACACATGCGAACCAACAAGGGTTTGTCTAGCATCTAGCAGAGTAGTCCACAATAGATGTGGTAGTCGTTAAAACCAAAATGTAAGGGGAAACACGTACACCATCCAATAGAGTAGTCCACACAGAGGTGACGGTTGTTATAACCAATAAACAAGAATGGTATGTATAATGTTCATCAGATTAGTCGACACAAACAAGACAACAGTGATAAACAATACAACACATCTTCAACAATGTAAGTACTAAAATAACCAAAGTAGTTCAACTATATTAGTACATGTTAAGAAAACATGTATCACAAATGTTTAAAGAGTAGTCTAACAAACATCTACAAAACATGTGTGAAAATATGCTAGCCTTAGCACGCTTTTGGATTAAGCAAAAGTCCCAAGACACTAGTCCCAGTAGTGAGAGATTGGAGCCACTCCTCACTCCTCAAAGAACATACTATAGAATCTCAAGGCTATGTGGGAGGAGCCAAGGTGAAAAGTCCTTGCAATACAATGGGAGGGGTATATATAGCCAAGGGTGATGTTTGACCCTTGTGACTCTTGGATTACCCTCGTGATTGTTCAACTTCCCATGAATTTTCAACTAACATGTCTCTTCGACTTTTTGTGTGCGTCCATTGGACTTCACTTTACATTACATTCAGTTACAATGGATACGAACCATAATGGTGATGTGGCCGAGACAACTCATGACACAACTTGAGATGACACTTTAGACATGTAATGGCTTACTGTGGTGTCCATGTCAAGCTTTTGCACTGCTGAGTGATGGATGTACTCTTTGTGTGATTTGTCTTCTCCTCCTTATGGCATAGTGTTGCGGGGTCTTCGATGGTATTGGTCTTACCTGATGGTCCAATGCACATGTTCCTTTTTCTTGTTTCTTGATATTCTTGGTATGCCCATCTAATTGCAAGCAAGTCTTCTAGCATGTCTACTCCTTATTCATCCCGTTCGTCGTCTCGCCATGATCTACCAGTGTACCTGTTCCTACAATTCACTCATGACGGGATGACATCAAATCTAAAACCTCCTAGTGTAGCATGATGCATTGTTCTCGTGTTTTAGGTGAGAGGGAGGGAGGACAACTGACTGAGACGACGCAGAGCGCAACTTAGGATGGAATGAGGAATTCCGGGAGGACAACCTACACTATCGGGAAAATTGTCCAGTGATCACTGGGAGAGATAATTGTGCAGTGAAATTCACCAGTGTCAGCTGCAAGGTGGGACCCTGAGGGGGGACACCTTTGCACAGTTTTCGGAGGGAGGACAAAGTGGGGTTGTAGAGGGACTCCTGGGAAGTTTTGCACAATTTCAAGAGGAAGATAGAGTAGGGCTGTAGAGGGACCTGCTGAGCATGACTGCACAATTTCTGGGAACATTGTAGGAGAAGTAGCAGGGGAACTGCTAGATATGTCTGTGAAATTTCTAGAGGCAGTGCAAAGCAAGGCAGCAAGGGTCAGCTGGGTAGTTCTGTGCAATTTCTGAGAACAGTGTAGAGCAAGGCAATAGAGGACCAGCTGGGCATGTCTGTGTTGTTTTGGGGAGCCATGTAGACGCAGGTCTGACGCAGGTCTCAAAGAAGTGCATTCTTCCAACAGGCAAGAAGGAGGGTTAATGAATGTGCTTGAGAAATGCGTAGTTCAGTTGTACATGGAGGTAGTCTTTGCACAATTTTGGGAGGTAGACATGATGCTCACCTCTGAGATTGTGCAGTGTAGTTGATCTAGTGAAAAGCCTCACACATTGTGTAGTTCCAGGTAGAAGAGAAGGGTCACTGAGGGCTGAGACTGCACAGTGCAACTCAGTCGGGGTCCGATGGAAGAGGGTTTTCCGATTGAGCAGATTTTCAGAAAAATGGCTAAGTGTCGAAAGCAAGTGAGCTTGTGTAGCCTTACATTGTGATTATACACTTAGCATACTTGATTTCGAGACAACATAGACCACCATGACAACAAGGAAAAACATGGCATTGGTGAGAATGTCTTGGAGTTGAGAGTGACAAGCGCGACACTTGTGATAGACCTTCGGATGACCGTGATGACACTTGCGCGATAGTGCTTACAACTTTGTGTGTGAGTGCGAAGGGTGTTAACATAGCGAAGACAACCCAAACACACAAAGATATACCTTCAAAATCACCATAATTATGTCACAAGCATGATAAAGAAATAAACATGCCGAAAGATGATCGATGGTCAAACTAATAAAAAGGTAAAAATACTTCACAATATCTCATTAGGTGAGCTCGAGTGTTTGCAACCATCAAAGGAAAAACCAAGAAAGGCTCTGAAATTTGGATGCAAGCCAAAATTTTGGAGGGTGTTGCAGTTGTTACAACACTTGGCGAGACACTGGTTGAATACTAGCTTCTCTATTTTGGTTCATTTTCGGCACAAGGCCTTGGCCTTTCGAGGAGTGTTGATTCATTGTGCAGATCACTTCAACTTCCCCACTTACCCTGTGGACAAACATGGTTCACCTTGTACCGAATCAATTTAACATAACATAAAATTAAACAAGATCACATTTTCTTAAAGAGGGAAGGGTAATTTCTCTTGCGAGCTTAAGATTTTTAGAGTATGAGTTTTCATATCTGGTGTTGCTCCGCTGCCAGCAGGTGTGGACAGTACCTCGACAGAGTCACATAGGAACAAAAACATTTCTCCACTGCCAACTAGCCTAGACAGTACCCTGGTGGAGTTGCTTGCTTCACCTCTCTATGGAGGAAGCCTTTCTCTTCCTTAGCCTTTGTTATCTTCTGATCCCGACTTATTGAGAGTACAAGAAGTTGTTCCTTTAGAGCAGCATGTAAAGACGTCTGATTCAGGTTTTCTCATTTAGATTTTCCCCTTCTCCATTTCTACTAGTTGGATAAGCTTGAACACATGAGCAGAAAACTGAGTATAGGCATGAGGTTTCTCAGACTAGACATGGGTTCATGGTTTGACCAGAAATTTCCTTACAGATGGATGGTATTTTCTGTCAAGACTTCATTGGCCAAAAGTTATAACAAAGCACAAAGAAGATGGACACTGGGCTGGACAAGCGCTGTAGTGTCACAAGACTCTTTGAAATTCAGCCACATGCACATTTAGAAGCCAGAACGCAGTGAGGGACATCACTTATTTACAAAACGAACAACATAACAACAAAGCAAGAATCAACAAAGAAAAAAACAATAAAGAAAAGTAAAATAACAAAGCAAAGAACAAAACATCAATGAAAGGAGTATGTAGACAATGCAGGGCGAGACCCCAGATCATTGAAAATAATATTTTAAATCTTGGCCATTAACGGGGAGAGTGTCAATCTTCCCGTCAAGTGATTGTAAATGGTATGTGTGTTTGCCAAGCTTCTCATGAATGACGAATGGGCCAATCCATAGGGACTGAAACTTCGTGTGTTTGCCTTTGCCTTCGTGGGGTTTATCCCACTGCAAGACTTAGTCAGCCAGAGCGAAGCTGATACTCCCTGCAGACTTCCTATCGAATCATCTCTTGATACGGTTCTGGTGAAGTGTAAAATTTTCTTTTTCTTTCACCCTTTCTTCATGTAGCTTGTGTAATGTGTCCATCCTATGTTGAACTAATAGACACAACTTGCCTTGGGATTCTTGGGACAATTGCAGAGTAGGCAAGTAGATATTTGATGGGAGGATGGATTCTTTTCTGTATACCAGGAAGTAGGGGGAGGTATTCAGAGAGGGCTTGGGTGTGACTTGGTCATCCCATAGAGAATTCACCAGAGTGGAGTGCCATTTTTGTTGTTCAGAGTAAATGGCCTTTTTAATGATGTGAAAATGATTTTTGTTTGTGGACTCGGCAAGACCATTTCCCTGTAGGTAGTAGTTAGCAAAATGATTTAACATAATACCATTTTTCAATGAAAAGTCATAAATCTTTAACAAAGAAAAGTATGTTTCATTGTCAAAAACAAGTGATACAGGAATGCCAAACCTCGATATGATGTTCTGTCTTAGGAAGCTGATGACTTCCTGGTCATTCACTTGTTTCAGCAGAACTGCTTCTATCCACTGCGTGAAGTAATATGAAGCAATTAAGATGTAGTGGTGTTGTTTTGACGAATGTGGGAAAATATCCCCAATTATGTTCAGGCCCCACTGTTGGAATGGTTCGTCCACTGCAACAGGCTACAATGGGGCTACTGACCTTCATTTTCTGCCAGCACATCTTTGATAGACCGGAAACTTGTAGGCATAGGAGTGTGCATATTTGAATGATGTAGGCCAGTAGAAACCAACCTACATGACCTTGTGCGCTATTGTGTTTCCTGCGAAGTGACCCCCAGCTGATCTCTCATGGAGATCATGTAAGACCCATTTTGAATCTTGTGCCTCTAGGCACTTGAGAAAAACATCATTGTGATGTTTTCTATAAACCACTCCATGCACCAACTAGTAAGATTAATCTTTCAGTTGGAGTGCCCTCTTCTGTCGCATAGAGAAGTGAGAGGGCATGGTGGCATGATCAAGGTACCAACACACGTGTACATATCAAGAGTTTCCATGTGAAGTGGGGGGGGGGGCTCGCTCAACATTATACATTTCAATTTCTTGCTCCCAACTGACAAGCTCTTCTTCTTCCTCTTGTGCATGTGCTGCTAGTCTACATAGACCGTGAACCTTTATGGTGTGAATTTGCCTGATTTCAAGATCATACTCTTGCAGTCCTATCATCTAGTTCACCCATCTCTCACCCAGCTCTTGCTGAACAAGCAGTGATCTGACTGCTGGGTGCGACACAAAGACAATGTAATGATTTTTCAAGAGGTAGGATCTGAAGTGTTTAACTGCCTTGTATACTACGTATGCTTGTTTATCCATGGTTTTATAGTTTAGTTCAGGTCCTTGCAAGATCGAGCTCATGAAATAGATGAGTCGTTCATTGTTCAACTCGTCTTTCTAAGTGAGCACAATTGTGAGTGAAGTATCAGAAGAAAACGTGTAGAGAAAGAAATATTTGTTGAATTTTGGGATGCACAGTGCAGACGCCTCTGTTATATTTTTCTTAATCCAAGAAAACACATCCTTTTTCTTTTTTCCCCAACTGTATATTGTGTCCTTCTTGGTGATCTCTTGAATGGGTTTGACAATCTATGCATAGTTGTAGATGAACTTTCTGAGGAATTTGATCTTCCCTAGGAAGGCTTGGATAACTTTCTTGCTCACGGGATGAGGAATCTGTGTGATGGTTTGAACTCTGTCTGGATCTATCTTGATCCCACTCTTGGCAATGATGTTCCCAAGGAGGTTACCCTAAGGGACTGTGAAGACGCTCTTTTTGGGATTCAAGGACATCCCGTACTTCCGACATCGCTCAAATATTTTCTTAAGATGGCGCAGGTGGTCTAACCATTGTCTAGAGAAGACTATCATGTCGTCGAGGTAGACCACCTTGCTTTGTCCGCGATGGTTTTTGGTCCATGGTATTGGATGCGATGGTTTTTGGTCCATGGTATTGGATGCTTCGGCATGTATAAATATGTATTATAACATTGAAAGGAACATAATGAAAAATCAAGCTGGTAGTCTCGGTTTTGGGATCCAGTGGGAAAATCTCTGTGTATATGTGTTTTATGTGTTATGCTCTCGCATTGTTTATTTTTCTGTGTTTTAGAATTTGTATGCAGGTAATTTTATGTACGAGGTTAAAACCTACATTTGGTATCAGAGCTGTTTTGGCTTCAAGGGGACGCCTTTGTTGCTGAGGGGTTTCGCTCGGGCCTGTGGTAGACCTTGTTCAGTGGGAGATCTGCGAGATCGATTCTAGTGGTGAAAGAAGATGGCGAGCAGTGGAAAGATAGAGATCGAGAAATTTAATGGTCAGAGTTTTGAGTTGTGGAAACTCAAGATGGAGGATTTGTTGGTGGATAAAGATCAGTGGATCACGGCAGATCTGGGTACTAAACCAACGAGAGTGACCGATGGAGAATGGAAGAAGTTGGATCGGAAGGCAAAGAGCACAATACGATTGTGTGTCTCAGATTCAGTATTGCTGAATGTATCAGGGGAAGCTACGACGAAAGCTTTGTGGGACAAGTTAGGGACTTTGTACTAATCTAAGTCTCTGGTGAATAAACTGTTCCTACGGAAAAAGCTGTATAACCTGAGGATGAAAGATGGAGACTCGGTGATAGAACATCTGAACGTGTTTAATACTGTGGTAAGTCAGTTAGCATTTGTTGATATTAAAATTTCAGATGAAGATAAGTGCATCAGTTTGTTGTGTTCTATACCAGATTCATGGGATAGCCTAGTTATTGCAATAGGTAGCAATTCAATTGCCTTGCAGTTTGATGAAATAGTCTCATCCTTGCTGACGGAGGAGATGAGACAAAAAAATATGGAGAGCCAGAATGGTGATGCCTTGTCTGTACGAGGACGGTCCCAGAACAGAAACAAAAATAAGTCATCGAGTGGGAGATATAAATCTAGAGGGAGATCTAAATCTCCAGGAAAACCTGTAAAGGTGGTGTGCTAGAAATGTAGAAAGGAAGGGCACTACAAAAGGGACTATAAATCTAAAGCTCCTGATAAAGGAAAGGAATCTGATGATGCTCCTTCTGCAGAGGCGAAAACCACCTCAGATAAAGGTGGGGATGTGTACTTGGCTTCTTCAAGTACACATGTAGATCATGAGGCATGGTTGATTAACTCAGGTGCATCCTTTCACTTCACTCCCCATAGAGAGTGGTTTTGCATGTATGAGAAATACGATGGTGGTGATGTCTTCTTAGGGGATGATAGGAAGGCTAGAATCGTTGGTCACGGAAAAGTAAAGTTGAAGTTGCAAGGTGGAAGGGTTAGAACACTTCCAGTGTTCTGCATATTCCTGCATTAGCCAAAAATCTGATTTCTGTAAGCAATGTGGATGATGCAGGTGCAAAAAAAGTGTTAAAGAAAGATACCTGCAAGATGGTTTTGGGGGCACTGGTATTGATGTGGGGAGTTCGGACTGGAACTCTGTACAAGCTGGAAGGTAGCACTATTGTTGATGGGTGCAACAGTTCTGTGGTTCCTGAAAGTGGAGCAGAAAATCTAGTGGCCTCTGGAGAGAAGACCATGTTGTGGCATCAAAGGCTTGGACATATTGGAGAGAAGGGCCTCCGAATACTTCATGGTAAAGGTATGGTAGAAGGTATGAGTAATAGCTCTTTGGATTTTGATTTCTGTGAAAATTGTGTATATGGGAAGTAGAATCGGGTGAGTTTCCCCTCTGGTAGTAAGAGGGCAAAACGGATATTAGAACTTGTTCACAGTGATGTGTTTGGACCTGTGAAGGTTCCATCACTGGGTAAGTCTGTGTACTATGTATCTTTTATAGATGACTTCTCAAGGAATACATGGATATATTTCCTTAAGAAGAAATCTGAAGTCATTGACAGGTTTAAAGAATTTAAGGCTCTAGTGGAAAACTAGACAGAGAAGAAGATAAAGGTGCAGAGGACAGATAATGGTGGAGAGTTTTGCAGCAAGGAATTTGAAGAATTATGTAAGAAGTGTGGTATAGCACGACAGAAGACTACTCCATATACACCTCAGCAAAATGGAGTCGCAGAAAGAATGAACAAGACGTTGATGGAAAGGGAAAGAAGCATGCTCAGTGGCGCTAGGTTAAGACAGGAATTCTGGGCAGAGGCGGTGGAGATAGCATGTTACCTATTCAACAGATCACCTTCATCAACGTTGGAGGATAAGACTCCACAAGAGGTATGGATTGGTAAGAAACCCTCTCTTTCACATCTAAGGGTATTTGGATGTGATGCATATGTACATGTTCCAAAGGAGAAACGAACCAAGTTGGATAGTAAATTTGAAAAGTGCATCTTTATTGGGTATAAGGATGGTTTAAAGGGTTATAAGCTTTGGAACCCAGTCACACGGAAGGTTGTGTACAGCCGAGATGTGGTGTTCAGAGAGGTAAAAGATGTTATTAAACATGAAGTCCAACCAGAGGAACCTGAGAAGATAGAGTTTGAGCTTAAGGAGGAAGAATCAGACTCTACAGCAGAGGAGGAATCAGAAGATGAAGAGCCACAAACTCTGGGTGTGAGAAGATCAATTCGAGAAAGAAGGCAGCCAGAAAGGTATAGTCCATCTGCTTTCTGTTCAAATTTTGCTTTATCTATTACTAACGATGATCCCATAACTGTGAAGGAAGCAGTAGATTCAGAGGATGGAAAACTCTGGAAAGAGGCCATGGTTGATGAAATGGCATCTTTGCACAAAAATGAGGCTTGGGATCTGGTGGAGTTGCCAGCTGGAAGG
This sequence comes from Pinus tabuliformis, assembly GCA_031772625.1. NCBI lineage: Eukaryota > Viridiplantae > Streptophyta > Pinopsida > Pinales > Pinaceae > Pinus > Pinus tabuliformis. The sequence goes on from CM062807.1 coordinate 1,170,672,520, forward strand.
AAACCCATTGGCAGCAAATGGATGTTCAAGAAGAAGACAAATGCAGAAGGAAAGGTGGAGAAATACAAAGCTTGTTTGGTAGCAAAAGGTTATTCCCAGGTGCCAGGAATTGATTTTGGTGATATTTTTTCTCCTGTTGCCAAGGTAACTTCTATTAGGGTACTTTTATATGTTGCTGCTACTTTTGATTTTGAGGTAGAACAGATGGATGTGAAGACAAAATTTCTTCACGGGGATCTGGAAGAGGAGATCTACATGAAGCAACCTGAAGGCTTTGCGGTTAAGGGTATGAAAGAACTGGTATGCAAGTTAAAGAAGTCTCTATATGGGTTAAAACAGTCACCAAGGATGTGGTATCAGAAATTTGATACATTTATATGGGGACTTGGCTTCACTAGAAGCAAAGCAAATCACTGTGTGTATTTTAAATTAATTAGTGACCGTGTTATTTATCTGGTCTTGTATGTGGATGATATGTTGCTAGTTGGAAATGACAAAGAAATTATCCAGGATTTGAAGACCTAATTGTCCTCCAAATTCGACATGAAAGATATTGGTTCTGCAAACTATATTTTGGGCATGGAAATTAAAAGAGATTGGGTAAAGAGGAAGCTTTGGTTAAACTAGAGGAAGAATGTCGAGACAATACTGCAGAGGTTTAATATGCAGGATAGTAAACCGGTGAAGGTTCCTATTCCTGTAGGTGTGAGGTTATCTGCTGAACAGTGTCCCAAGACACAAGAAGAGGAAGAGGACATTTCCCATGTTCCATATGCAAGTGCAGTCGATAGCCTGATGTATGCAATGGTCTGTACTAGACCAGACATTGCACATGCAGTGGGAGTATTGAGTAGGTTTATGTCAAAACCAAGGAAGGAGCACTGGACAACAGTGAAGCGAGTTTTCAGGTATTTGCGTGGAACTAGTGATTATGGTTTGTGCTACCAAGAAGATTAGGATTGGACAGAATGTTGGATATTCATGGCTTTGTTGATGCAGACTGGGCTAGAGATATGTATCATAGAAGATCTACAAGTGGGTATGTGTTTAACCTATTTGGAGGTGCAGTCAGTTGGATGAGTAAGAAACAATCTGTAGTGGCACTATCAACTACAGAGGTAGAATACATGGAAGCCACTCATGCAAGCAGGGAAGTAGTTTGGTTGTAGAGATTGTGTTCAAGTATGGGGTTAGTACAAGGAGCTATAAGGATAGATTGTGACAGCCAAAGTGCAATTTTCTTGGCAAAGAACCCTGCATATCATTCAAAGACAAAGCACATTGATGTTCAGTATCACTTTGTGAGGGATATGATAGAAGACAAAAAGGTGTTGCTGGCAAAGTTGGACACTTTGAAGAATACTGTTGATGCATTGACAAAATCTGTGAGCTCTGAGAAGTTCTCTTGGTGTAGAGAGACAATGGGCATTTCAAGGCTGGAAAAATGACTAAGCTCTCTTGTGGCCCCCTGTGGAAAGAAAGCAACAAGTGGCAGAATGTTGGGTTGTGTTATATTATTTCCACGACTAGCCCACGTAGTTAACGGGGGGTTAGAGGGGGGGCGGAGCCCCCCTTCGTTGCGCTGATTGTGTAGCGGGGGGGGGTTCACAGGGGGTTTGAGATGTACCCGTAACCCCACTTTATGGGGTCTGGGGCAGCACCCCAGAAAATTTTGGTTTTGGACCCTATGTTAGGTTGGGCAGACCCACCTATGGTTTTGTGCATGATTTTCGCACATGTTTTTGGACGCGATGGTTTTTAGTCCATGGTATTGGACGTGATGGTTTTCGGTCCATGGTATTGGATGCTTCGGCATGTATAAATATGTATTATAACATTGAAAGGAACATAATGAAAAATCAAGCTAGTAGTCCTGGTTTTGGGATCCAGTGGGAAAATCTCTGTGTATATGTGTTTTATGTGTTATGCTCTCGCATTGTTTATTTTTCTGTGTTTTAGAATTCGTATGCAGGTAATTTTCTGTATGGGGTTAAAACCTACATTTTGTAGGTCATACCATTTTTCGAGTGATACCACACCCTTTGGAATGAGGTTTCCTTTACTGTCATCAGTTGCACTTTGTAGAGACTACTCGTGCTCATCTTCATTTATTGTTGCATCCTTGAAGACATCAACGTTAGCCATGAAATGCAGTATCTATTGGTCATCATCAAAACACATAAATTAGTGATGTTATTAGGGATAGATGGCTTATACAAAATTTCAATCGAAAATCTATCCCTCAACGGTGTCATCCTAGACGATGCATTTTCCAGAGCATCTGCAACTACATTACGCATTACTGGTACATAAATCATATTGAAAGCTTGGAAGTTAGAGATAAGTTTCCATATCTCTTGTTGATAACTCTTAGGACCCCTGACACACCACGATCTCTGAGTCACGTACCACTTCAACCACAACAACGTTGAGGCTAATGGATTTATGTTAGCCCAAAATGAGTGCTTCATACTCGGCAGTGTTGTTCATGCAATCGAACTCCAAGCAACTTGAGACTAAATGTTTCCTTTTCAATAGGCTTGTCAAAACACAACCAGCTCTAGAGCCCTCCTGTGTCTTGGATCCGTCAAAGTATAGGGTCCTGTTGAAGGCTAGAACTTGACTGCCTCAACATCAGGGAACACCACTTGGTAGGGAGCTTAAAGAAACTCCGTTTCCGTTGAAATTGGCGGGTTCGACTAGGTATAAAGGGACTAGTTTTCCATTTTAAGGAGATTTAATATAGTAACAAAATGAAAATTGATGAAATGATTTAATAGCTATTGGTAATATTACTAAATAAACTTATTCTACTTATTTCCTAGGATAGTACATATTTTTATGTAATTCAAAGAAAAATTTCACAAAGTAAATAACAATATAGATCATTCAATACTCTAATGAAAAGAAAGAATATATGATAAAATAAATTAATTAAATAGTTAATTAATTTAGTTAGTTAAAACTCAATCACATAAAAAGATATTGTTATCTCATACATAATCACAAATCATTTAATCTTGCACATCAATAGTGATAATGACTGATTGTCTTCGAAGAATTTATATCACGAAATAACACATAAGAGATTCACTATCATATTCAATAATACATAACGATATCATAAAGATAATAGTACCCGATGCATTATTGCTCTGCTTATGAAAAAGATAGCTTTCAGGCTCAACTTCTTAATTAGATAACTTTGGATCAAACAATAGTGCAAGTTGAAATTTGTCTTCTCAAAATTCTGGACCCCTTTCTAAATGCATGAAAGGGGTTTAAATAACCTATTAATATTACAAAAATAGTAAAATTAAAATAAAAGTTTTGAAAAAAGCTTCAAAAAACTAAGCTAAGATAAAGGACAGCTAAATTAGTTATTTGTTGCAACAAGAACTCATGATTGTGCTCCAGATTGATTCTTCATATGCTGTCTGAGATTTTCTATGTCCGTGAGTGGCTTCAGCTTGGGGGGATGTACCGGTTGCATGTGCATTTGTCCCGTAAACACTACATCATTAAGCACTGGAATAAACTGTATTGTTGTGTTTGAGAGACACCTCAGCACGAGCCACTGACTATGAGGCTTCACTAGAAAATTCCAATAACTTTCAAGGTTTGCTTGCGATACACTTTGAATGTCTTGAACCTTCTTTCTATATGTTTCATACCAAGATTTTTTTAAAATCTTTGAAATCTAGCAAGGTGTCCTTTGGGAATTCCTGAATTAGATTGGCTTGCAATAAGGTATTTATAATGTATTTGGTGAAATTTGAGGCAAGATTTTTGGCTCTGGTAATAGCCATTTCTTCCCGTTTCATTTTGATGTCCTAGTCACCAAACATGATATCCTTCTGTGGTTCTTAAATCTGAGGAAGTTCAGATGATCTTCTCTGAGCACTGTCCTGTAAATATATATACTCAGAAATTTTCTCATTGATATCTTCATAAAATGCCCTCAAATTGGACAGTTGATTTACTAAAGAATCGTTGGTCTTTGAAAAGTCATGAATTAAGGCCAATTTGTGACAGAAGATAGCTTGCTGCTTTGCTAGGAGTATGTCTAGTTCTGATGCTTCCTTGCGGACTTCATTTATATCTGGATTTTCTCTCAGCTGGTCTATCCTTTGTTGCAACTGCAGTATCTATTCATCCTTGTCTTTCACTTCAGATTCAAATTGTATCTTTAAATCATGAAATCCTTTTTGCAGCCTGGTAAGATTTTTTTGACATTGTTGCTGAATCGCTTGCTTTTCTAACTGGAAATTTTGTTCCAATTGGACAATCCTTTGATCCTTTTCTTTCATTAGCAGTTGTATTTATGCAGCTTTATCAATGGTATAACTTTCATAAGCTCCTGCGAACTGAGATAATCTATTCAATTCCTCATGAGGGGTTGTTTGAGTTCCTTTCCAAAGAGCTTGAAAAGGAGTCTCATTTGTAACTAGCGCTTACGATTGTTCTAGCTTTCTTTTCTTCCTTGACCTGCCCATTGTTGCTTTATGCTTTAGAGTGTAAGATACGTCCAAAGGTGATATTTATTCAATCTTGAGGAATATCTTAGTAGTAGGAAATGCAGGAATTATCTCCATATCATCGGAAATAGTTGATTGATTAGAAATCTCAGTATTAATATTATTCTCGGGAGTTTTAGGAATAGTATCCCCTTGGTAAACCTCAACAGTAAAGGAGGTTGTCCCTGTATTTTCTGGAACCTGCTCTATCTCTTTGTTGACTGTAAGTTGCCCTACTTGTATATCAGTTGAGACACCTGTAACCCGAGTTTCTTTTGTTGTCAAAACATGGTTTAACTCCTCCCATAATTTATTCAATTTGTTCTCCTCTTTAATTTCACTTGTTTGATCAACAACGTTAGTGGCTTTTTTGGAGATTTCGAAAATAATTAGAGCTTTTGAAGAGGAATCTGATGCATCTGAAGCTTTTGAGTTCTGTCGAAATTGTTTTAACAGGGATTCTGGAAAATGGGCTATTCTTCACTGACGATATTGCTTGAATCTGATCAATTCATCAGGACATAGACAGTCTGCTGCTAATTTCTCTACCATATAATACTTTGGAACCATTTCGAACAAATCATCAAACTTGTCAAGCTCGCTTGAAAACGGTTTGAGCTTAGTCTGTGTTGTAACATCTTTCCCTACACCACGAGGGTCATATGGCTTGTTTAGTATGGTTGGAAAACTAAAGTCTTTTAATTGTTCAATTTCAATTAAGGAATGCTTAAATTTTCTAAAGCATAGGTTGTTGGCATTATGATGCATGTGTTGTACTTGATGGCAACCCACTTGTAGAAGAACAACTTACTTATATATAACTAGATGAATCTAAACAAGAGATATCAGATGTGACAGAATACATGGGATGCAGGACAACTCAAAGGAATCAGATGACAGTTCTCAGTATGACAAGTTAGCTTTGCCATCAAGTCCAAAAGGGGAGATTGTTGGCATTATGATACAAGTGTTGTCCTTGATGGCAACTCACACAGATGACAGATCATAGTGCAGCAGGTCAGTAGCAAAGAACTGATGATCAGACTACAAAGAATGAAGAAAGAAGAGTATATACGCAGGTTCGCTATATACCAAGTAGGGTATACACGCAGGTTATACACGTAGGTTCACTATATACAAAGGCGCATATACACGTGGGATTGCTGATCAAAAGTTTCATATGTGTATGCACGCACTTTCATGCACGGAAAAGCGCGTACATGTGGGAAAGCTTATTTTGGGTCCGTGGTATTTAGACCTATGGTTTTGGACCTTGGTATTGTGTCCGAAGTGTTGAACCCAGGTATTGGGTCCCTAGTATTGGTTCTAAATGGTTTTGGACCATGGTATTGAGTAAGGCCTAAGACTATAAAAGGAGAAGAAGATCATTAGGCAAAGGCATTGAGAAAGTCTTGAATATCTGATGAAGTATGAGATCCAGTATGCAAGTTATGGATTCATGATGCTTTGCTTTATCTAAGCTAAGAAGGAATCTCAACGGTTGATGGAGAACAAGATCTAAGGATAGATCGGGATCTAATGGCTTGGAATGAATCATCTCTATATGGTTTGATCTTGTTTAGTCTAGATCTGTATACTAACGCATGTAATGTTCTGTAAATGTTATGATCTGGGTATAACTCAAGTTTGGAATAACTGCAAATCATGAATGAATATTTACAGGCATATACGCTGGTTGACTATGATAAAATCGCGTACATACGCAGGTTAGATACATCTAAGTAGCGTATACCATATGAGCTATGATGTTTGAAGTTACAGGTGGTTCTGGTTGTTGATGAGTTTTGATGACTATTTACTAGTGTCTATATTCTGCATACTCAGTTTGGTTGATTGTGTTTAGCTTCAGTGTTGATGGATGAGATCTATAATGGATCAGGATCATAATGACTTATCTTTATGTGATTTGATGGACTAGATCTGGTTGCTAACTTATGTATTATCCTTGTATATGTAATGATCTGGGTATGTCTGAATTCAGGAAGTGCAACGAAGTTATAAGTAAGTAATTAATGACATATACGCTAGTTTGCTTTGGTGAAGTTGCGTATACACGCTGGTTCGGTACTTCCAAGTAGCGTATGCACTCTGATGCATGATTTTTGATGATACAGTTGGTTCTGAATATTGTTGCAGAGATCAGTGTTCTGTTATGTGTTCTGGTGACTGCATTTTGTTGACAGGGTTTCAGTGATTCAGTATTGGGTGATTCAGAGATTGATGATGCTAGTGTTGATTGATTATGTGCTTCAATGATATTGATGGGTCCAGTATGAAAATTGGATGAAACGTGGCCTTCAGATTATGATATTGTGTTCCATGAGTATCCAGTCTGAAAATTTATGAAACGTGGTACCTGGAGGAAGAAAGAGAAGGTTTTTGCCTTCTGTAGGTTGGCACCTACGCACTAGTACATCAGCTAGTACAAGAGCTAAGGGGGTGGTATCTCCCTTCCAGTAGCAGCTGGAAAACGAGTAAAGGTTGGAGCATTTCACTAGACCGGCACCTACGTACTAGTAAATGGATCGGCTAGTACAAGAGCTAAGGGGGTGGTATCTCCCTTCCAGTAGCAGCTGGAAAACGAGAAAAGGTTGGAGCATTTCAGTAGACCGGCACCTACGTACTAGTAAATGGATCGGCTAGTACAAGAGCTAAGGGGGTTGTAGCTCCCTTGCAGGAGAGTTTGGAGAACAAGAGAAGGTTGTAGCCTTCTGCAGGTAGAAGCCTACGTACTAGTTTTAGACTGCACCAGTATAGAACCATTGTAAAAAGAAGTTTCTTATTAAAAAGAAGATTGAGACAACTTGCAGCAGGTGGTTTTCACCCACATTGGGTTTCCACCTTACATCATGGTGTTCATGTGTGCTTCTTGTGTGTGATGATCTGTTCTATTTTACTACTCCTGTTTACTGTTCATATGGTTAATCATGTTATGATGCACTCATTCAGGATCAACTAACTGAATCATAAGTTTACTGGATATACGCTTGTTGCATTACACACAGTTGCGTATACATGCGGTTTGCCTTAACTGAAGTAGCGTATATGAATCTTAATATGGAAATGAAAAAGTTATATTGATTTGATAATATTGATTCACCACCCCTCTTAGTATTATTTCCAACAATTGGTATCAGAGCAGGTCCTTTGGTAGAAGCTTGATCGCTTGAAGGAGATCCGTAGATCAATGGGAAAGAAGCTTAAGAAGAAAGCGCCTAAGAAGAGGAAGACATCTCAGAAGAGCTATGCCAGTGGGAGAATGTTAGGCCCCTATACTACTAGTGTAACCCCTTATTGTTATTAGTACAACCCACTTATTATATTGATGTACCCATGTAGTGCCCATATTGTTACTATTGTGCCCCATAGAAGCCCACTATTGTTATTATTGTGCCCTTACGTTATTATTGTTATGTCAGCTCTGATTATGTTATAACCCCTTAGACTCATATATATAGAAAGGAGGTCTTTTCATTTGTATCATCCAAGAATTGTTCATTTATGTAATGTAAAGGAGGTTGCCCCCTTGAAGAGGCTGAATTCTAAGGCGTTGATATATCTTTTCTATCTTTTCTTGAGCTGGTTTCATAACATTTGGTATCAGAGCTTTGGATTCTAGGGTTTCGCTGCTCCAAACAGGGCTTTTCGCGCGATATTTGTGGAGATATGATCTGAGGAAGTTGGTCTTTTTGTAGACTCCTAAATTACATTCAAAACAGGTGACCTGGGGAAAAGCGTCATAACTTTCTTTTTGAGCATCGGATTGAAATTTCGCAAGAAGGTACAGAAAGAGGACGAACTGTAGTTTTCTTTTATATATTTTTCAGAGTCAAAGCTTGAAACAGTGACACGTGGCACTTCATACAAGTTCGCTCTACTGAACTAGTCTACAATCAGGTCACTGCGGGAGATTGTGCATAGCTCTTTCTTGGAGAATCCAATTTGGGTCAGACTAGTGGCATTGGAAAGAGGACACAGAAGGCTACTACAAGTTGAAATTTCAGAACTTAAAGATCCAAAAGTAAAGAGTTACAGTCGTTTCAAGGTCGAGCTCCTAAAATCAAGAAAAAGCAAGATGAGGAAGTTTGATGGCAAGGATCCGGTAAATTGGATACTTCAGATGGAGCAATATTTTGATCTACATGGTGTACAACTGTTACAAAAGGTATGTATTGCATCTTCATATTTAGAACCAGAACAATTTTTATGGTACAAAGGGCTTTGTTCTCGTAAAAAACTTGTTACGTGGTCAATTTTCACGGAGGAAATGATAGCACATTATGAGGATACAAAGAGCAACACCTTCTTTAGAGCAACACCACAACAATTGGAAAGAGTAAAAGGGCTTTGTGACATAGTGGAAAGCAAAATTATGGAAATTAGGAAGCGTACCCCTCACAACTATAAAGATGGAAGTGTTGTTTCTCCTAGCCTTCCACAACCTACAAGGGTTACACCACAACAATTGGAAGAAAAAAGAGAAAAAGGGCTTTGTTACAATTGTGATAGCAAATGCACTAAAGGTCATAAGTGTGCTGAGAAGAAATTATTTTACATAGAATATGAAGAAGAGGAAGAAAAGGATCAAGAAACATCAAAAGAAGAATTTATACGCCAGGACCTGACCCCAGAGAAAGAAGAAATGAATCAGAACATATCTTGTAAACTATTGGCAAGAATGACCACTCCTCAAACTCTCAAGATAGAAGGAAATATCAAGAAGAAAAAGGTGCAAGAAGTGAAAGATCACATCAGGAAAGAAGAAATGATTCCAACCATATCTTGTAATTCACTGGTTGGAATTACCACTCCTCAAACTAGCGAGACAGAAGGACATATCAAGAAGAAAAATGTTCAAGAAGTGAAAGATCACATCGAGCGTCAAGAAATGAATCTGACCATATCTTGTAAAGGATTGGAAGAAATTACCACTCCTCAAAATCTACAGATAGAAGGACATATCAAGAAGAAAAAGGTTCAAGCAGTGAAAGATCACATCGAGCATCAACAACAAGTTCTCCAACTTTTAAAGGATAGCGCCACTTCGGTGCAAAATCAAATGAAACGATAGGTAGATCAACATCATAGTGAAAAATGTTTTGATGTAGGCGATTGGGTATTTTTACTGCTACATCTAAAGCAAGCTATTTATGAGAAGGAAACGTTGGCAATACTACATGCACTTAAAAAATGGTGACCTTACCGAATGGGAAGACTCTTCAAGGATGAGGATGTGGAAGCATTGTTTTGTGCTATTTCTATTATCCAACCAGATTGGATAAACAAAGCAAGGGATGAATGGAAGAAGGACAAAGAAGTATGGCCACTTATTCAAAACTTGCAAAAGATCCCAATTCAAACAATATTGCCAGATATTGAGAAGGAAGGAAAAATCATATTGGAACCTAGAGCAGTCACAGAAACAAGAACCCGACAGCTACGAAATCGATCAATTTCAGAGTATCTCATCAAGTGGAAGAACTTACCCGCTGAAGATTCCAAATGGGCGGACAAGAATTTTATACAAAAGCATCAAGAACTACTCAAGCGTTGAGGACAACACTTTTTGAAGGAGAGGGGCATGTTAGGCCCCTATACTACTAGTGTAACCCCTTATTGTTATTAGTACAACCCACTTATTATATTGATGTACCCATGTAGTGTCCATATTGTTACTATTGTGCCCCATAGAAGCCCACTATTGTTATTATTGTGCCCTTATGTTATTATTGTTATGTCAGCTCTGATTATGTTATAACCCCTTAGACTCCTATATATAGAAAGGAGGTCTTTTCATTTGTATCATCCACAAATTTTCCATTTATGTAATGTAAAGGAGGTTGCCCCCTCGAAGAGGCTGAATTCTAAGGCGTTGATATATCTTTTCTATCTTTTCTTGAGCTGGTTTCATAACAGAGAATTGATTGGGGAATATGTGGAAGAAGCACTTCAGATTCAGAATCACTACAGAATGAAGATGAAGAAGCAAAAGAACTATCAGGTATGAATTTGTTATCCTCTGGTGATACATTTATCCATCCATTTGAAGATGATCAAAGTGATAGTGAAACAACTGAATTCGCTCTTATGGGTGAGCAAGAAAGATATCAAATAGAGGCAGAATTTAAAAGGCTTACAGACAAAATTAGAGATCAACAAGATCTATTGAACAAAAGGGAATGTGCCTTCAAAGAAGAAGCTACCAAACTAAAAGCTCAACTAGAGGAAGGAAACAAAGTAAGGAAGTTATTCAAGGACAAGGAAGATCAATGTCAAAAGTTGCAGGATGAAGTGACATCATTAAGAAATGAAGTCAATGAAAGGAGCACAACAATCAAGAAACTCAGAGATAGATCCAATTACTATGAAAGTCTTGAAGCTACGATCCTCTCGCTAAAAGAAGATCTTGAAGAATCAAATAAGCAGAATAAAGAACTACTCCAAGCTCTTGAAAAACAAGAAAACAAAGTTCTTGAACTAAGACATCAGTTGGAAGAAGGAAGAAAAGCTGAAGAAAACATGAAGAAGCAGTATCATGAAAAGGAGGAGCAACATCAGGTTGAGGTAAATATTCTAAAAGATAACTTAGAAGAAAAGGATAAGCTCTTACGATTTCAAGATAGTACTAAGATCTTGGATGATATTCTTAGTAGTCAAAGGTCTCCTGCTATCAAAACTGGCCTTGGTTTTTATGAATATGTTGAAAATGAATCTAGCTCACAAGGAGAGGCAAGGAACTCTAATGAGAAATCTAAAATAATCAAGAAGGAGATGATAGGACAACCCCATCAACAGCCAAGGAAAGAAATTCTTGAAAGAAAATCTTTTACCCCTCCGATGAATAATGTTGAATGTTATGTATGTCATAATCTTGGACATGTTGCAGCCAGATGCAGAAGAAGAATGGTTCAAGACCATCACACAGAAAGATCATCACGTTCCAGGTACTTTAAGGGATATTGCTTTGCTTGCAATATGTTTGGTCACAGAGCTGTTGATTGCTATAGAAGGAATGTGAAACATGTAAGATGTTATGCATGTACCAAGCTTGGACATACAACAAAGGAATGCAGGAACAAAATACGGGCACCATACCGAAAGGAGAAAACATCATCACACTTGAAGATATGGAAGAAGAAGGAAATACAGTCAGAAAGATGTGGCACAGCTCAATATACAGACATAACAGACTCAGAGGGAGCTGAAAGTGTAAAACTTCAGTGTCCTAAATATCATACGCAAGTTTCATAAAGGGAAGTCGCGTATATACATGAGTTAGTTACTGCACAGTCACGTATATGTTAGTTTGAGGAAAAGCAACAGAGACAGGCTCAGGAAAAAGGGTATGATATGATTCAGTCAATTATTTGCTTTGATTGATAATGGTTACAATCTGCTGATGATATATGGAAATTTCTTGACACTTGTAAGATGTTTAAAAGTGTTTTGATCCTAAATTAATGATGATGATGCCATGATACTTCTTGCTGATATATGCATGATCAGATCTGATAGTAAGCAAGATGGCACAGGTTCAGGGGGAGCATATGCTTTTAATAATGCATTGTTGGAATTATGGTTAGTAGTCCTTGGTGATGTTGCTTATATGGCTAAATGATATATCTTGCTATGATATGGGTATGAGTTGTCAAAATCTCATATGATTCTTGGGGTTACATAGTTGATGTTCAGATTAGATTTGTGGTTGATTCTCTGATGATGCATATATGATGCTTACATGGTGATCTTCATAAGGATAAGGAGAAGTACAAAGCTTGAATGCACATCTTCATTACTTGATGATGAGTCACTCATATGTTGCTGTCGTCATATGCATAAAGATCATATAATATAGTTATGATGCAGGATTCCTATAGTTCTTGGTGCTCATGTGGATGAGGATTGTTGCTGTTGATGATATCAAGAAGTATTGACAAATGATCTTGAGCTCAAGATACATAGTGCTGGATACATGAATGATTACTCAAAGTTGCATTCTTACCTATATGATGATAGGTTGATACTTACATATGTTGATGTTCCCAAGTGATGATACTTGGATCATGCAGATCTTGATGTTGATGAGATGGCTATGGTGTTTTTCACATATGATTGATTTGTATGTCATATACAGAATTCATTCATGGAAGGCTATGATAATGTTCAAAAGGATGAGTTGATATCTATATGCAGACATCCCTTGTTACAGGTTGATGACTTCTACATGAATGGACATATACAGGTTGCTGGATGCTGTTGATAGAATGGATCCGATCATACAGTGTGTATGATAGTTGCTGATGACTATCATGGTCTTGTTTAGATAGTTGGTCTCTGTTATAAATGTCATATATATCATTCAATGTAAAGATCATATCAAGACTCAGGATGTAATAGTTTGTCTCTATCTATTGTAGTCAGTTGATGAATCCCTTTTGGTCATATGATGTAAATTGTACCCCCACTATGCATGGGAAGGATGATGTAATATTTTAGTCATGTATAAACAGTCAATATTGGTATATCCCCACTTGGTTGGGAGAAGGATGTATGTATGAGTCTTTGGTGATAGGAAGGTCATTGATAGAGTCATGTTCTTCTTGTAGAAGATCTTCTTGCAGACCTTTCTTACAGTCAGGGGGAGCATGAACAACACACTTCAGCAAAACAGAGATTTCAGCATGTACTCAGAGGAAGCATGGACAGATTGGTACACCTTGGCATATAAAAAGGGGGAGCTCATTCAGAGATTTCAGCAGGTACTTAGGGGGAGTATGGACAACGGAATGTTTATCAAGGAAAGAGAATATCTTGGTCCACCCTTTGCCCTTGATGTCAAAGAGGGAGAGTGATTTGGTGTTGTTGCCATCAAGTCCAAAGGGGGAGATTGTTGGCATTATGATGCATGTGTTGTACTTGATGGAAACCCACTTGTAGAAGAACAACTTACTTATATATAACTAGATGAATCTACATAAGAGATATCAGATGTGACAGAATACATGGGATGCATGACAGCTCAAAGGAATTAGATGACAGTTCTCAGTATGACAAGTTAGCTTTGCCATCAAGTCCAAAGGGGGAGATTGTTGGCATTATGATACAAGTGTTGTCCTTGATGGCAACTCACACAGATGACAGATCATAGTGCAGCAGGTCAGTAGCAAAGAACTGATGATCAGACTACAAAGAGTGAAGAAAGAAGAGTATATACGCAGGTTCGCTATATACCAAGTAGGGTATACACGCAAGTTATACACGTAGGTTCACTATATACAAAGGCGCGTATACATGCGGGATTGCTGATAAAAAGTCGTGTATGCGTATGCACGTACTTTCATGCACAAAAAAGCGCATACATGTGGGAAAGCTTATTTTGGGTCCGTGGTATTTAGACCTATGGTTTTGGACCTTGGTATTGCGTCCGAAGTGTTGAACCCAGGTATTGGGTCCCTAGTATTGGTTCTAAATGGTTTTGGACCATGGTATTGAGTAAGGCCTAAGACTATAAAATGAGAAGAAGATCATTAGGCAAAGGCATTGAGAAAGTCTTGAATATCTGATGAAGTATGAGATCCAGTATGCAGGTTATGGATTCATGATGCTTTGCTTGATCTAAGCTAAGGAGGAATCTCAATGGTTGATGGAGAACAAGATCTAAAGATAGATCGGGATCTAATGGCTTGGAATGAATCATCTCTATACGGTTTGATCTTGTTTAGTCTAGATCTGTATACTAACGCATGTAATGTTCTGTAAATGTTATGATCTAGGTATAACTCAAGTTTGGAATAACTGCAAATCATGAATGAATATTTACAGACATATACGCTGGTTGACTATGATAAAAGCGCGTACATACGCAGGTTAGATACATCTAAGTAGCGTATACCATATGAGCTATGATGTTTGAAGTTACAGGTGGTTCTGGTTGTTGATGAGTTCTGATGACTGTTTACTGGTGTCTATATTCTGCATACTCAGTTTGGTTGATTATGTTTAGCTTCAGTGTTGATGGATGAGATCTATAATGGATAAGGATCATAATGACTTATCCTTATGTGATTTGATGGACTAGATCTGGTTGCTAACTTATGTATTATCCTTGTATATGTAATGATCTGGGTATGTCTGAAGTCAGGAAGTGCAACGAAGTTATAAGTAAGTAATTAATGACATATACGCTGGTTCGCTTTGGTGAAGTTGCGTATACACGTTGGTTTGGTACTTCCAAGTAGTGTATGCACTCTGATGCATGATTTTTGATGATACAGTTGGTTTTGAATATTGTTGCAGAGTTCAGTGTTCTGCTCTGTGATCTGGTGATTGCATTTTGTTGACAGGGTTTCAGTGATTCAGTATTGGGTGATTCAGAGATTGATGATGCTAGTGTTGATTGATTATGTGCTTCAATGGTATTGATGGATCCGGTATGAAAATTGGATGAAACGTGGCCTTCAGATTATGATGTTGTGTTCCATGAGTATCCAGTCTGAAAATTTATGAAACGTGGTACCTGGAGGAAGAAAGAGAAGGTTGTTGCCTTCTATAGGTTGGCACCTACGTACTAGTACATCAGCTAGTACAAGAGCTAAGGGGGTGGTAGCTCCCTTCCAGTAGCAGCTGGAAAATGAGTAAAGGTTGGAGCATTTCAGTAGACTGGCACCTACGTACTAGTAAATGGATCGGCTAGTACAAGAGCTAAGGGGGTTGTAGCTCCCTTCCAGGAGAGACTGGAGAACAAGATAAGGTTGTAGCCTTCTGCAGGTAGATGCCTGCGTACTGGTTCAAGATTGCACCAGTATAGAACCATTGTAAAAAGAAGTTTCTTATTAAAAAGAAGATTGAGACGACTTGCAGCAGGTGGTTTTCACCCACATTGGGTTTCCACCTTACATCATGGTGTTCATGTGTGCTTCTTGTGTGTGATGATCTGTTCTATTTTACTGCTCCTGTTTACTGTTCATATGGTTAATAATGTTCTGATGCACTCATTAAGGATCAACTAACTGAATCATAAGTTTACTGGATATACGCTTGTTGCATTACACATAGTTGCGTATACACGCGGTTTTCCTTAATTGAAGTAGCGTATATGAATCTTAATATGGAAATGAAAAAGTTATATTGATTTGATAATACTGATTCACCCCCCCTCTCAGTATTATTTCCAACATAGGTACCACAGGAGATGGGAAAACATGGTCAGGAAAATTTCTTGGCCTGTTTAAGTACTTTAGTGAAGCCATTACCAATTGTTTGATAAGCGAATTCCTTGGCCAACAACTTATCTAGGACAAAAAGGGGCAAAACATGAGGATGGGAAAGGCTACCAAAAACTTGAATGTAAGTAAATGACTCTTCCCCAAACGACTTTCCTATAGGATTTAGGTCTTTATTGGCTTCTGCAGTAAGTCTAGGGGATTTTTTGCCAAAGACCTCTTGGTGGATAGGGAGCATGACCTCATGACAGATTTTGTAGAAGTGAGCATGGTATTTGGATTCCCAAAGGATATCAAGATAAACAGATATAGGACTAGGAAATTGGTATGTCCATTTCAATCTAAGAGATGGAAAATCATAAGAAAAACAAATTGCGTCCATGACATAGGCGCTCATAAAGAAAGGAGGAGCTGTTCTTTCAATAACATTTCGATTTTTTCTGTAATTGCGGATTTGGGTGGTCAAATTGTTGGATAATATAGTCACCCAATCCATGATATAGCCATTAGCAGAGGCTTCTATCAATGGCACCCATTCTTCAGAGAATTTCTGCGTATTTGGATAACCATAGAGGCGACATAACATAGCAGCAATATGAGAGAAAGGGCCAACAATAGAGGCTAATGAATACATACCCCTGTCCTCTCACTTGTGTTTGTTCAGGTCCCTTCTCCATTCTTTGATTAGGTCCGTGAGGTTCAAATTATCTTGCTTGAATTTATGGATGAATTGCATATAATACCTCTTCTGAGGTTGAGGTAGATGATACATTTTCCTTAAATCCTCAGCTTTAAGAGACCCAATGACTGTCTTCTTCGAAGTTATAAATGTTCTGTCTGTAATATCCAGCTGGTCGACAACCCATCTCACCATATATGTATATGGTAGAATTTTAGGGTAGACAACAATTCAGTGAAGAAATGAATTGGCCACATCATTCCATGTGGCGTCGTTACTTGGAGGAGAATCATCAGCAGTAGTAGTTCGTTTCACAATTATTCTCGGATTTTCATCCTCGTATAGTTTGTATATCAGCTCCCAGAAGGTGGAACCTGCATCCAGAGTGCATGTAGTATTTGTAAACAATGGAGACATCTCAGACACTTCTTTAGTTGGTAAGAATGGTTCTTGTTGTATCATGTACTTCCTCCTTGCCTTGATTATTATTGACATGTCCTTTAACTGCTCTTTATTAGAATTTACCTGTAAAGAAACAAACCAAGATAAGCAACGAGAGCGTCAAAGGATGAAAATATTCATATCAATTCAATGCAAGTTTTATGGAAATCCTTTCATATTAACTAAAATTATTACAAACTAATAAAAACCTCGAAATTAGAACTACACAGAGTGGTCATTTAATTTCCAAATGTTTGTTCATGTGATACTGACACTTGTCATTATATCGGAAAATCTTTTATCGACGTGTGGTATCGGGTGACATTACATAGCTCAGCGATCTATGATTTTTGAAAATTATATAGGCACTAGATCTGTATTAGTGAAATATCAGAGTTTAACAAAATGTGATATCGACATCTGTCAATTTTTGGAATGCAATATCGACTCTTGACGGATCGCAATATCGGCTCTTGACGGATTGTGATATCGGCTCGGGATTTTGCATTTCAGCTTTTAGGCATTTCGCATCTTGCAATTTCGCATTTCGGATTACCGCAATTTCGCATTTAGGCTTATCGAATTTTCACATTTCATCTTATATGTTTTTCCCTGTTTAGCTTTTCGATTATTCTTTGAAATCACTGACACGATGCATATGTTCTAGTAAGACCAACTCTTTTATGGATTTTTCATTTTTTTGCTATGATTTCGGGATTCATTTAGACTTGTAATTTATCTCCTATAATTACAAAAGGATTCCTAAAAGCTTTTATGACCTTATTCATAAATTTTCTTATTTTATTAAAAAATCAAAGAGTAAAATTAAATTTTATCCTATTTTATCTAAACAAAGAAGGATTCTATCCTAAAAATTTTAAAGGTTCTTCATTATTCTTTCTCCTAAGTCTAAAGATAATGGGGGGTTGTTGAGTACCACAACAATTGGCGACACACTGGATGAAACAATTAATCTCTGTAAGATGCCAATCTTTATCAAGAAGTTTCTTTAGAAAGTTTAAAAATGATTGAAATCTAGATCGATATGTATTACTTTGAAATGAAATAATTTGTTTTATCCTAAAGTTTCTCAAGGTTTGTGATAAATGAAAATATTTTTTGTGTAAATCAGTAGCTAATAGGTTGAAAAGATAAAGTAAAAACTATTAGAAGCTTAGTGTATTGAATAAACTTATTAGTTATTGTTAGAGCCATTGCTGCCAGCAGGCGTTCATAGCCTCGACAGGGTTACCACTTAACCAAAATGAACTAGTATCCCATCCATATTATAATAACATTCTTTAGAGGCAATGAATCTCTCTCTCTCTCTCTCTCTCTCTCTCTCTCTCTCTCTCTCTATATATATATATATATATATATATATTACTTTAAAGTCATTATCCTAGTTTGGTAGCTAGAAAATGATAATGCCATTCACAAGTTGTAATAAAATTGAACAAGCCGACTCGTGATGAGATCTCTTGTCTCAAAGTCTAGTGACTAAGAGCCACTATCTTGGTTTGGTTTCCAATAGTGATAATGTCAATATTATTAGTTTCGTGTGATCATGGTAAGAAGGTTCATGATGAGTAAAAGATGCTAAAGACTTCATAGTAATTTATTCTTTTATAAAGATAATTTTTCAAAGCCAATTCACAACAAATAGTTTTTTAAAGAGTTTCAAACCAATATATTTCACAACTGAATGATTATCTTATTTCAAATATTTAAAATAGATTCAATACTTAGATTCCAATTTGAATTTTATCTTTAAATTGTTCCTTAAATAAGTTTATCAATTCAAAATTAAATAGAAACTTCTAATGTGTTTTTCAAAAGTGTAGTACTTTTAGTAACAAAAGGAAATGATATCTAAAAAATATTTACATATTGTACAAAAGAACTTATGTTTCTTCAAGATTTTTTTTTTTGAGCATAAGTCCATTAATAGGAAGAATTTCCTTCTTCCCTTGTAAATATTGCAAAATGAAAGTTGATGGACCTATCTTCTCAAAAATCTGAAAGGGACCAAGCCAGAGTTTTTGAAATTTTATATGTTTTCCTTTGTCCTCATGCACTTTATCCCATTTCAAAACTAAGTCTTTGATTTCAATTTTTTTTATCTTTAACTGAATTGACATCAAATGAAGCTTTGACCAATTGTTGATGGTGAGCATGGACTAGCTTAACTTTATTTATTTCTTCTTCCAGCTTTAGGATTTGAAACATTCGTAGTTGTAAAGTAGAAGAAGGTTTTTCTTCTAGGGTTGATGAGGGGAGAGCTAGATTTGGAGGTAGGATAGCTTCTTTCCCGTATACAAAAATAAAAAGGAGAAGTACTTATTGAGGTTTTCTCAGTTATTCTATCAGCACATAAAGAAATTATTAAATCTTTGTGCTAGTTCGTTTGATGATCCTTATAAGATTTTTATCAGTGGATTCTGTTAATTCATTTCCCTGAGGGTAATAATTTACAAAATACTTAAGTTTAAATCGTCTCTTTAAAGCAAATTTAATCATTGCATTTCCAGAGAAATAACAAGCATTGTCAAAAATAAGAGCTTGAGGGATACCAAACTTGGTAATAATAATTTGATTAATGAATTCAATGATGCTCTCAGAATTAGATACTTCATAGGTATTGCCTCTACCCATTTCGTAAAATAATATGTTGTAGTCAAAATGTACCTGTGTTGTTTGGAAGAATGAGGAACGATCTCACCTATTATTTCTAGTCTCCATTGTTCAAAAGGTTGTTCGATGTTGACTGGTTGCAAGGGCATGGAAGGTTTCCTCTGTCTTCCTGAAGCAGTTTGACAAATTTTGCATCTTATTACATACATGTTGGTATATTTAAATAAAGTTGGTCAGTAATATCCATCATTCATATTTTTGTGAGCCATTGTATCTCCACTATAATGTCCACCTGCCGGTCCATCATGCAATTCCTATAAGACCTTTTATGCTTCATCTTTGTTCCAAACATCTTAATAAAAAAGAATCATAATTTTTTATAAATAACAATTCATTGATGAGTTGCTATTGATTGGTTTTCAATCTCAAGGCTCTCTTTTTAATAACATCTAGTTCAAGTGGAGCATAACCATTTTTCAAATAAAATATTAAGTCAGCATATTAAGACTGAGTACTAATAGGGAATACCTCTGTGATTTGTTCAATATTACATGTTACTTCATCTATTGATGTATCATTCATTCCTGTGACTAACCTGCAAAAACCTTGACCTTTTACAATTTTAGCGGGTTTGATTTCTAGATCATATTCTTGTAATGCAATAACCCAGTTAGCTCTCTTTTCTCCTAACTCCTTTTGAATAAGAAATTCCCTGACTGCTGAGAAAGGAACAATAAATTTAACATGAGTTTTTAGAAGAAAATGTATAAAATATTTTATAGCTTTGTATTTTGCAAAGGCTTTTTTTTCTACTCCTGAATAATTAAATTCGGCTCCTTGAAAATTTGAGTTGAAAAAAGCAATAGGAGCTTCAACTTTCTGTTCATTGGGTTGCGTTAAGACCACTACATATGATAATTCAGAGGCAAAAGTATATAAAATAAATTGATCAGAAGAATGGGTGGTTGATAGAGAAGGGGCATCAATAACAACTTGTTTGATTGCTTTAAATGATTCTCTTTCATGGCCACCCCATTTAAATACTAAATCTTTTTTTATCATTGTTTGTAATGGTAGGACAATTTGAGAAAATTCGGGGACAAATCTCTTAACAAAATTGATTTGGCCAAGAAAAGATTGGATTGATTTTTTGGTATGTGGTAATGGAATTTCTAAAATTATTTTAATTTCTTTCTAGATCAATACAAATTCCATGTTTGGATACAATAAAACCAAGGGGTTTACCTTCACTAAGAGAAAATAATGATTTCTTGGGGTTTAGAGAAATTCCATACCTTTTGCATCTTTCAAAGATCTTCTTTAAATCATGCAAATGGTTATTTATCTTTTGTTAATATATGGTAATATCATCAATATATACCACAATAGTTTTATTAATCAACCCTTTAAAATCAATGTCCATCGCTCTCTCGAACGTAGCTCCTACATTCATTAATCCAAAGGGAAGTTTTTCATATGCATACATTTTGCACTTTGTTCTGAAATTAGATTTTAATCGGTCTTTTGGATGAACTAGGATCTGATTGTATCCTAAAAATCCTTCTAGAAAAGACATTGGTTCAGAACCAACAACTAATTGCAAAAAAGTGTTCCATTGATGGGAGGGTTAAATTGTCCTTTTGATATGCCTTATTTAAATTCCCGAAATCAATACAAATGTAAATATCACCATTCTTCTTTATAACTGGTACAAGATTGGAAACCCATTTGAAATGTCTCACTGGAAAGATGATTTTATCTTTTAAAATTTTATTCAACTCACTTTTAATCCAAGTTTCCAAATTCAGATGTATCTTCCTAACTTTTTCCTGAATGGGTTTAACATCTGGTACCATTGGGATATGTGTTGAATGATGGAGGCATCATATGTTTTCAGATCTTGATAATTCCAAGCAAATACATCTTTATATTTCTTTAACAGATGAATACATGCATTTCTATATTCAGATGAGAGATCAAGACCTAAGTTAATATTTTGGGGTTTTATATCTTATCCTAGGTTAACTAATTCAAATATCAAAGTTGAACTTGGAAGTTTGCAGTTGTTGACCTTTTAAATCTGTCTTTAAGATCATAAATATCATCAAGCTTAACTATAGGTTTTGGTAGAGCATGTCTTTCTTTTGGTTTATTCAATTGAGAATCATGTTCGTACTCATCAATTCGTAGTCAAGATAGGGTTCTTCAGATGTTAAAAATTCTAGGATATCTCTATCATCATTGAATATTCGTCAATTGGTAACATTATCGGGAATGGATGGGTGAAAAATCAACTCTATAGAAAATATGTCTGGACTAAAATCTTCAGATGGGATTAATTTGGATGCAACGTTGGCCAAAAGATCAACATTGGCATTCTGTATTCTTGGTATTGGAGAAATATTGAATGCTACAAAATGTGAAGTAAGATTTTGAATTAAGGATTGATAATGCCTAAGGTGATTTGAAACACAATGAATATTGTTTCTGACTTGTTTTATAATGATTTCAGAATCACCAAAGACTTGAAGATATTCAACACCAAGATTTATTGCTTTATACAATCCTTGTACTAATGCTTCATATTCTACAATATTATTAGTACATTCAAATTCTAGCCTACATGATAACATAGTTTTTTCACCAGTAGGGATTATTAATATACATCTAGATCCTGCACCTTTACTAGATTTGGAACCATCAAAATAAAGATTCATGTTTATTTACAACAATATATACAACATTAATACATCGAGTTAAATATGTTTGTGAAATTTTTTCAATTTGATAAGAAATAGAGTTTGCTAAAAAAGGAGATTCCTAAGTTGTAAAACTTCCAAAGAAAGATTCCGAAGAATAATTGCCAAGGATGTTATTCATAAAAAACTATGGGCTCATTCTCTTCATCCAAATCAGTAATTGAGTGTTTCATATGCTTTTATTTGTCTACTCGAATCTGATTTGGTTCGTCGTTGTAAGGAAGCCAGATGTGTGACCAATTTGTGGCAAAATAACCATGTAATTTCTCAGACCAATCTCTTCTTAAGATAAGACTGTAGAATTCAGGAATATCAACAATCAATATATCAATAATCTGACCAACCCTTGAATTTGAGGATAATCTTATTAAAAAAAGTTTAATTCTGCTAAGACCTTGACTTTGGTTCTATTCAATTGCACAATTTGCACAACAATTTTTTTAGGTGTTATGTTCAATTTGAGATAAGCTGAATATGGAATTATATTTGAAGAAGCACCCGAGTCTATAAGGTAATTGTGAACATTTTTATTGAAAGTCTCAAAGGTCAATAAGAAAGAAGGGGTATGAGAATTGGATTGATCTCCAATTAGAATTGCATTTGAGGCATCAATCTTGTTAGGAGTATCATTTGGAGGCTTGCCTTTTCCTAATGAGGTTTTTGATGTTGGCAAAGGAGATGTAAGGAAAACATTTAATTCTTTGAGCAAAAATTTTTGTTGCTGCTTAAGTTTACTTACCTCATACATGGAAATATTAGCTTTTACTTTCTTCATATCTTCCACAATATTATACTCTATATAGTTATCAGAAACAATAAGAGTTTTCGAGGTAGAAGGATAATTGGAAGAGGATGGGATGGATTCAGTAGATTTGGGAGGAGACTTCTTCGCTATTTTTTTATCCTTATTGACATGAGTAATTGGTCTTTGTTTCGTACTTGAGGAAGATGAATCAATGGATTTTTTACTTCTAGTCTCTGCAGGTAAGGCTTCTTATTCTTCCTCATTTTCTGACGTAGTGAGGATGAAATCCCATAATCCATGGGCTTCGACTAGCTCTTCTTCTTCTTGTTGGAATTTGTCGGTAGATAATTTTGTTTCTTCCTCTTGCTCCTCTTGATTAGATTCAACATTTGATATGACATTAGGAGGTTGAGGGTTTACTGTCTAGGATCTCCTAAAATATCGGAAAGGTTTTTTAGAAGACTCAACTACCTGTTTTTTGATATCTACCATGTCATTTGACATAGATTTAAGAGCTTTTTGTAATCCTTCAAGATCAAAAGGATATTTAGGAGTTTTCTTCTTTGGTTCCTCTTTAAAAGTTACTTTCTTAGATTTCCTCTCTTCTTGATCAATTGTCTTCTCTAAGGCAAGAATACTTTTTTCTACAGCTATTGGCTCTTTCATATTATCAACCAAAGTGGCACTATTAGCCCCGTCTACAAAAATTGCGATATTAGAAAGAAGAGCAGAAATATACCACTCAATTTGAACATCAACACCAAGTTTAGAGGAATTGAAATCTTTGATTTTCTCATTGGTGTTGGCTTTAAGATTGGATAGATCATTGATTAGAGTAGCAGTTGTGTGATCATCACTAAACTTAGTAAAAAATTGTTCTTCAAATATATCCCAACTAGTGATAGATGCTGATGGTAATGAGAAGTACCACAAACCTATAGATCCTTCAAGGGTATATGGGAATAATCTCACTACACAATATTCTTCTATTACTCCAATAAGATTAATTGCGAGCATAAAATTATGGAGATGTCCTTTAGTAGGAAGTCCATCGTCAGGATTGAACTTTGGTAACCATCTTTTAGGATGTTTAGGTAGAGGATGGATAGGCGCTTCCATCTGAACAGCTCTAGGACTAGTCCATGGTCTAGCTACTGGTGGGTTTTGTTGCCTACCTGCCATTATGGGAATTTCAAAAGAAGAAGCTATAGTAGTAAAAGAGGCTGACTGTGTGGAAGAAGTAGCCCCTGCGCTAGCACTGCTTGAACTAGCACTTGTTGGTTGGGAATGGGTGATAAGGATGAATGGATTGGTTGGATGAGAAGAAGCTAATGAGGTGGAATGAAATAAATGTGTTTTTGGTGGAGATGAAGATAAATCTCACTAGTGGATGATTGAACTTCAAAATTTTGGGTCCTTCTTCGGTGGGAAGGTAAGGGAAACTCAAACCGAGTTATCCCAAATTTCTCACTTTGAGAACGAGACAAAACACATGAAGTGGGAAAAGATGAGGATACACTACCATTAGATAACTCAGAATGTTGAGTCTTTTCTTGGGTAATAGAGATTCCCTCTAATTTCTCAATTAAAGTCTGAACTTCAGGTAAATCCTGTAGAGGAGGTTGATTAGTTGTCTTAGGGCATGTACTAGGAGATTTGGTTACAACTTCCGGTCAAGGGGTTGGAGATTTCGAGTGAGATCTGGAAGTCAGGGGAGATTTTGAGGGTGAATTACTCTTCAGATGAAATTTTGATTTGGGATTAGAATTTATTACCATTCATATTCGAGGGCCCTCCTTCTAGCTCCAAATATGTTGAAGGCTGGAACTTGACTGCCTCAATGTCGGGGAACACCATCTAGTAAGGAGCTTAAAGAAACTCTATTTTCGTTGAAATTGGCGGGTTTGACTGGGTATAAAGGGACCCATTTCCCATTTTAAGGAGATTTAATACAGTAACAGAATGAAAAGTAATGAAATGATTTTATATCTAATGATAATATTACTAAATAAACTTATTCTACTAATTTCTTGGGATAGTACATCTTTGTATGTGATTCAAAGAAAGATTTCACAAAGTAAATAACAACATAGATCATTCAATACTTTAATGAAAAGAAAGCATATATGATAAACTAAATTAATTAAATAGTTAATTAATTTAGTTAGCTAAAACTCAATCACGTAAAAAGATCTCGTTATGTCATACATAATCACAAATCATTAAATCCTGCACATCAATAGTGATAATGAATGATTGTTTTCAAAGCATTTATATCACGAAATAACACATAAGAGATTAACTATCTAATTCAATAATACATAACAATATCACAAAGATAATAGTACTCGATGCATTAGTGCTCTTCTTATGAAAAAGATAGATTTCAGACTCATCTTCTTAATTAGATAACTTTGGATCAAACAATAGTGCGAGTTAAAAGTTGTCTTCTCAAAATTTTGGACCCCTTTCTAATTGCATGAAAGGGGTTTAAATAACCTATTAATATTACAAAAATAGTAAACTTAAAATAAAAGTTTTCAAAACAGCTTCAACAAACTAAGCTAAGATAAGGGACAATTAAATTAGTGATTTGTTACAACAAGAACTCATGATTGTGCTCTAGAATGATTCTTCATCTACTCTCTGATATTGTATATGTCCGTGACATGCTTCAACTGGGGGGGATGTATCAGTTGCATGTGCATTTTTCCCGTAAACACTACATCATTAAGCACTGGAAGAAACTATACTGTTACATTTGAGAGACACCTCAGCACGAGCCATTGACTATGAGGCTTCAATAGAAAATGTCAATAAATTTAAAGGTTCACTTGCGATAAACTCTGAATGTCTTGAACCTTCTTTCTAGATTTTTCCTGCCAAGATTGTTTTAAAGCTTTGACATCTGGCAAGGTGTCCTTTGGGCATTCCTGGATTAGATTATCTTGAAATAAGGTATCTGTAATGTATTCAGTGAAATTTGAGGCAATATTTCTGGCTCTGATAATAGCCATTTCTGCCCATTTAATTTTGATGTCATAGTCACAAAACACGATATCCTTTTGTGATTCTTCAATCCGAGGAAGGTCAGGTGATATTCCCTGAGAAATGTCTTGCCAATCTCTATACTCTAAAATTTTCTCGTCAATATCTTCATAAAACGTCCTCAAATCAGAAGATAGCCTGATGCTTTGTTACGAGTATGTCTAGTTCTGATGCTTCCTTGCAGACTTCATTTATATATGGATTTTCTCTTAGCTAGTCTATCCTTTTTTGCAACTGTAGTATTTGTTCATCCTTGTCCTTCACTTTAGATTCAAAGTATATCTTTAAATCATTAAATTTTTTCTGTAGCTTGGTAAGATTTTCTTGCCATTGTTGCTCAATTTCTTTCTTTTCTATCTGGAAATTTTCTTCCAATTGGACAATCCTTTGATCCTTTTATTTCATTAGCAGTAGTATTTCTGTAGCTTTATCAATGGTGGCACTAACATAATCTCCTGTGAATTGAGATAACCTTTTCAATTCCTCGTCAGGGGCTGTTTGAGTTCCTTTCCAAAGAACTTGAAAAGGATTCTCATTTGTAACTAGTGCTTGTGATTCTTCTAGCTTTCTTTTCTTCCTTGACCCGCTCATTACTACTTTATGCTTTGGACTGTAAAATATGTCCAAAGGCGGGATTTCTTCAATCTTGAGGAATATCTTGGTAGTAGGAACTGCATGAATTATCTCCATATCATCGACAACAATTTATTAATTGACAATCTCAATATTAATATTATTCTCGAGAGTTTTAGGAATAGTATCCCTTTGGGAAGCTTCAAAAGTAAACGAGATTGTCCCTGTAGTTTCGGGAACCTGTTATGTCTCTTTGCTAACTGTAACTTGCTCTGCTTGTATATTGAATGAGACACGTGTAACCTGAGTTTTTTGTGTTGTCAAAACATGGTTGAACTCCTCCCATACTTCATCCAATTTGTTCTCCTCTTTAATTTCACTTGTTTTCTAAACAACTATAGTGGCTGTTTCAGAGACTTGGGAAATAATTGGAGCTTTTGAAGAGGAATCCAATGCATCTGAAGCTTTTGAGTTCTATCGAAATTGTTTTAAGAGGGATCCTAGCAAATGGGATATTCTTTGCTGATGATATTGATTGAATCTAATGAATTCGTCAGGACTTAGACGGCCTGCTGCTAATTTCTCTACCATATCATACTCTAGAACTATTTCAAACAAATCATAAAACTTGTCAGGCTTGCTTGAAATCGTTTTGAGCTTAGCCTGTGTTGTAACATTTTTCGCTGCACCATGAGGGTCATATGGCCTGTTTAGTATGGTTGGAAAACTAAAGGCTTTTAATTGTTAAATTTCATTTAAGGAATGCTTGAAATTTTCTAAGGCATAGGTACCACAGGAGATGGGAAAACATGGCAAGGCGAACTTCTTGGCATCTTTAAGTACCTTAGTTAAGCCCTTACCAACTGTTTGATAAGTGACTTCCTTGGCCAGCAACTTATCTGGGAAAAAAAGGGGCAAAACATGAGGATGGGAAAGGCTACCAAAAACCCAAACGTAAGTAAATGACTCTTCCCCAAACCACTTTCCTATAGGCTTTAGGTCTTTATTGGATTCTACAGTAAGTCTAGGGGCTTTTCTACCAAAGACCTCTTGGTGGATAGGGAGCATGACCTCATGACAAATTTTTTAGAAGTAAGCATGGTATTTGGATTCCCAAAGGATATTAAGATAAACAAATATAGGACTAGGAAATTTGTCTGTCCATTTCCATCCAAGAGATGGAAAATCATAAGAAAAATAAGTTACGTCAAAGACATAGACACTCATAAAGAAAGGAGCTGTTCTTTCAAGAAAATTGTGATTTTGTCTGTAATTGTGGATTTGGGTGATAAAATTGTTGGATAATATAGTTTCCCAATCCATTATATAGACATCAACAGAGGCTTCTATCAGTGGCACCCATTCTTCAGAGAGTTTTTGCATTTTGGATAACCATAGAGGTGACATAACATAACAACAATATGAGAGAAAGGGACAACAATAGAGGCTAATGAATACATACCCTTGTCCTCTTGCTTGTGTTTGTTTGGGTCCCTTCTCCAATCTCTAATCAGGTTCGTAGGGTTCAGATTCTCTTGCATGAATTTATGGACGAATTGCGTATCATATCTCTTCTGAGGTTGAGGTAGCTGATACATTTTCCTTAAATCCTCAGCTTTAAAAGACCCAATAACTGTCTTCTTTGGAGTTATAAACATTATGTTCGTAATATCCAGTTGGTCGACAATCCATCTCACCATATCTGTATATGGTAGAATTTTAGGGTGGGAAAGAATTTTGTGAAGAAATGAATTGGCCACATCATTCCATGCGGCACCATTACTTGGAGGAGAATCATCAGCAGTAGCAGTCCATTTCATGATTATTCTCGGATTTTCATCCTTGAATAGTTTGTATATCACCTTCCAGGAGGTGGAAGCTAGATCCAGAGTGCATGTAGTATCTGTAAACAATGGAGATATCTCAGACACTTCTTCAGTTGGCAAGACTGGTTCTTGTTGTATTATGAACTTCCTCCTTACCTTGATTATTATTCACATGTCCTTTAACTTATCTTTATTAAAATTTACCTGTAAAGAAACAAACCAAGATAAAAAGTGAGAACTTCAAAGGATGCAAATAATCATATCAATTCAATGCGAGTTTTATGGAAATCCTTTCATATGAACTAAAATCATTACAAATCAACAAAAACCTCAAAATTAGAACTACACAGAGTGGTCATTTAATTTCCAAACGTTTGTTCATGTGATACTGAAACTTGTCATTATATCGGAAAATATTTTATCGACGTGTGGTATCAGTTGACATTACATAGCTCAACGATATGCGATTTCTGAAAAAGTATATAGGCACGGGATCTGTATTAGCTAAATGCCAGAGTTTAACAGAATGTGATATCGGCATCAATCAATTGATGAAATGTGATATCAGGTCTTGATGGATAGTGATATTAGCTCGGAATTTCACGTTTCAGTTTTAGGCATTTCACATCTCGTGATTTCGCATTTTGGCTTATCGCAATTTCACATTTCGACTTATCGACTTTTCGCATTTCGACTTATCGAATTTTCGCAATCATATTTTTGTTGTTTAGCTTTTCGGTTATTCTTTGAAATCGCCAACACCATGCGTACATTTAAGTAAGACCAACTCTTTTATGCATTTTTCATTTATTTGTTATGATTTCGGGATTCGTTTAGACTTGTAATTTATCTCCTATAATTACAAAAGGATTCCTAAAAGGTTTTATGACCTTATTCATAAACTTTTTTGTTTTATTCAAAAATAAAAGAGTAATAATAACACTTATCCTATTTTTTCTAAACAAAGAAGGATTCTATCCTAAAAATTTTGAAGGGTCCCCATTATTGTTTCTCCTAAGTCTAAAGATAATGAGGGGTTGTTGAGTACCACAATAGTTCCACATATTATCTGTACAAGGATCACTTGCCGCACTAGTACTACTATCACTACTGCTATTACTATTACAATATATGGTACAGGTTTCATTTTCGCCAGTTGGGCAAGGAAGGAGACCAAACTGTGTGTCTGAAGGGGTAGGGGTTGGCTATGCAAGATAACACCTCAGCTGTGTTTCTAGAAAGCAATTGTTGAACACGAGTTCTGCGAAAGCCAATAGTTCATTTTCACCATTCAAGGGAGTAACGTTATGTTTCATGTATTTTTTTGATAACACCCAGATCTGGTTGTTCTTCCCTTGTGCGGAAGCCATAAGTGTGACGAGACTGTAGCAAAGTATCCTTGGAGCTTGCTGGACTAGTATCTGCTGAGCAGTAAGCCATATGCTTCTGGGATGTCCACAACCACAATTTTACTGCATTGATGAACTCGTCCATGAGACGATAACCGAATGATCATATTTCGAAATTCACCAATGGATGACACACATGGTCTGTCAAGTTGGATGATCTACATAGTTGTGCTACAACATTGAGCATTGATCCTCTTAGCAATCAAGAGTGGCATGACATTGACTAACGCAGCATAATTAACCAAATAGTTGTGGACATTGAAGTCAAATATTTGAAATGACAACAAAAATGGTGGGCAGATCGAGTTTGCTTCCTCCATGTGGAGCACGTTGAGCATGGATGCGAGTGAGTCGGGAGACTTTTTTGGTCCCTTACTGAAAGAGGCAACATTTTTTATGGAGGTTTGCCCCAGTGCACACAAAATAATATCCTATTAACCGTAATCTTGGTTAACTCATAGAGAGAGATGTTCACACAAATATTTTTCATGTCTTCAATAATGTTGTAGTCCAGAGTGGGAAGACTCACCGAGATGCCTAGGGGTAGACTTATGTTTGTGTTGTTTGGTGGGTTGCTCTTGTCTTTGCTTCTCACTGACACATTTTTTGTTGTGGCTATCTTCCCAAACTTGCTTTGAGTTTTCTGTGTTGAGTTGACCAACAGATCAACTAATCTGAGAAGATGTTGTCTTACCATTTCTTTCAGTATCTCAAACACAGTGGGCCCCCCTGAAATTCTTAATTTGTATTGATTGGTTTGATTTGGGGCCGAACGGGTGCTCGGAGGCTCCTTCTTAGTGGTTGTCTGCTGGGCATTGCAAGCACATTGATACATGTTTATTACATGGCCAACACTTGGAGCTTCATCAGACACAATAACTTCTTCTTCTTCTTCATCCTCAGGCTGAGCCTGCTCATTAGCCGCGAATTGGTCGGTCAACTATGTAGCCAGAGGGCACAATCCTTGGTTCCATCCCTGGCAAGTCTTCTCTGAATGTTGTTCGCTATGGAACTTACAGTAATGATCTGTCATGATCGCATCTAGGTTGAGCACAAGGTTAGAGCTCTGCACAGATTTGGCTGGGTGGTTACTGATGTTGCCTGAAGTTGTGTTATTCTTATGTGAAAACATGGGAGGTCTACTATTCACGATCATCTCACTCATCCATTGTTTGAGTTCATAAACTTTGGTTGTCAAGGATTTGATGAGATGAGTAAGGCTCTCAATTTCACTTGCTTCCTTTTCCTTTTCCTTACTCACAGTAGTTTGAGACCTCCTTCCCATGTCTTTGGAGTCCTTAGTTGATTTTCCATCTACAATGACTCCAATAGCATGTAGGTCCTTTTCCAGAGCAATTTCCTCTTGTAAATTTTCCAATAATTTTGGTCTCGTAGCTCGCTTGATGAATTGTGCAATGTTGGTCGGGAATGATGACATGTAGTAGTAAACCATGATGGAGTCGTGAGGTTTTGTGTCCGCTATGAACTTGTTCAAGATATAGTTAGACCTCTAGTTGAAATCTTTGAGTTTTTCTTTCTACTCCATCTTGAGACTACCCAACTCTTTTAGCAACATGGCGAGGGTTTTGTCTTCAGCAAACTTCTCAAGGAAAATGATCTTAAACACCCCCAATTCTGAATGGAGTTTACAGGAAGGCTATGGTACCATGAAAATTCTCTACCATCCATGGTACATGGAAACAATATACATGCAACATCTTCATAACGTACCTTGAGTGTCTGCAGATGTAGGTAGAACATTTCTAAACGATCTTCCACCTTCACTGTCTTGTTAGGGTCATACTTTGTTAAAAAATTATCTGCGCACCTTGGCATCTCGTGAAAGACACCCAAGAGTGCTAATGGGCCCTGGGTCATCCATTCCATATTTTGGTTAGCCATTTTTTCCTCTTCTTTGCCCTCCTCCTCTTTTTTTGAATATGATGGTTCTACCTCTAAATATATTGGTTCGTCTCCGCCTCTACCTCCTCCACTGCCTTCCCCTTCGCCTCATGTGTCAAAACCTAAGCTCAAGAGTAAGAGGTTATCTTCTTCTCCCTCTTAGAAGACTGGAGGTTCCTCTTCGTTTTCAACAGCTTCTGCCAGCTCTTCAAGAGTGGTGAGGATTACTTCTTCCACAAATGAGACTACCACTCCTGTGGGAGTAGTTGTTTTCTTCCTTTGTGAATAGGGAAGAGTGTGCACTCTTGGAATTAGTGCGATAACTTTAGAAAATTGACGAGTGATGGGACGGATAGTCCGAATGTGCTGAAATGAAATTTCTTGTTCGGGTCTGGGAGGTGAGGAATAACCAACTTCAAAGTTGCTCATAAGGGAGAGGGAGTTCGTATTACTGCCTTGACTAGATGATAGATAAGTGGGGTTGGTAGGAAATTCAACCATAAAATATTGGTGACCCTCCTTCTAGCACCAGAAATGTTGACAGTGTTGGACCCGCCAACATTCAGGGGATCTCCCCGGTATGAAGTCCCAACTAGACCTCACACCGTTTGGTGTAGGAGTCCCATCTAGTACGATGGCCTGATTGCCATTATCTTAGAGATTTTCCATAGCTCTTGTTGTTCAACACATGAGATTTTTATGATTGTATCTTCCAAAAGCGAGTTGGGTATGCCTAGTGAGTGCGTAATGTAACTTGTGTTTGGGTTCTCTTACTGTAAAGGGAGAGAGTAAAGTGAGCCTCTAGATGAGAGGTAGTAGTACCACCCAGGGAGAGACACACGCGGACCAACAAGGGTCTATCCAACATCCAACGGAGTATTCCACAACGGATGCGGTAGTCGTTAAAACCAAAATGCAAGGGAAAACACATACACCATCTAGCAGAGTAGTCCACACGGAGGTGACGATCGTTATAACCAATAAACAAGAATGGTCTGTCTAATGTCTAGGGAGTAGTCCACACAGACTAGACAATGGTGATAAACAATTAAACGCATCTTCAACAATGTAAGTACTAAAATAACCAAAGTAGTTCAACTATCTTAGTACACGTTAAGAAAACATGTATTACAAATGTTTAAAGAGTATTCTTACAAACAGCTACAAAACATGTGTGAAACTTTTCTAGCCTCAGTAGGCTTCTGAATTAAGAAAAATTCCCAAGACACATTTGTACACCATACATCACTAGTCCCAGTAGTGGGACATTGGGGCCACTCCTCACTCCTCAAAGAATAGACTACAGACTCTCAAGGCTATGTGGAAGGAGCCAAGGTGAAAAGTCCTTGCTCATACAAAGGGAGGGGTATATATAGCCAAGGGTGATGCTTGACTCTTGTGACTCTTAGACTAACCTCGTGGCTATTCAACTTTCCATGAATTTTCAAATAACATGACTCTTCAAATTCTTGTGTGCATCCATTGGAATTCAATTTATATTACATTCAGTTACAATGGATATGGTCCATAATGGTGATGTGGTCGAGACAACTCATGACACAACTCAACATGACACTGCTGACATGTACTGGCTCACTGTGGTGTCCATGTCAAGCTGCTGCACTGCTAAGTGATGGATGTACTCTTGGTGTGCTTTGTCTTCTCCTCTGCATGGCATAGTGTTGTGGGGTCTTCGATGATGTTTGTCTTGCTTAATGGTTTAATGTATGTGTTCATTTTGCTTGTTGCTTGATATGCTTGGTACGTCCTTCCAACTGTAAACAATTCTTCTAACATATGCAATCCTTCTTCATCCCGTTCATCGTCTAGTCACCATGATTTACCAGTGTACTTGTTCTTGTAATTCACTCATGATGGGACGACATCAAATCTAAAACCTCCTAGCCTAGCATGATGAATTATTCTCATGTTCCAGGTGGTAGGGAGGGAGGACAACTCATTGAGACAGTGTGTTATAGACATATTTGGGCACTGTAACCCCAATAGCATATGTCCATAAACCAAGGGCTTCTAAGTCCCTAAAAGTGTTATTTCATACCCTAAAGGAGCAAGGTCAGTTGATTACATCATTTCCCAGAAGTTCTCCATGAAACACTGCTCAGAACTGGTCAAAACTGGACCATACAGACTACTCAGTGCTAAGGGTGCGATGCATCTCACCTGCCACATGCAAAAAGTGCGATGCATACTGGAAAGCTCTTCTGTAGGGTGCGATGAGTGAGAGTAGACAAATGGCAGAGACAGTTCGCAAGGTGGATGATCATGGAATCTTCCAGAAACTTCTCCTGTGACACTTGCTTCTCTGAATTAGCCCAGGTATGAGTAAGAGATCATGAAATCTCCAAGTGGAATTGAGAACTATCAGAGAAATGACGCTAATCAAAAACCCAGAAGCTGACTCAGCCACCTGCAAACATCTATATATGGATCCCTCATCCCAGAGATCCAAGAGGTTGGAATCTTGTATTTTGTAAGGAAGTGCTGTTGGTTTCTTTGTGGAACATCATAGTGTTGGGTGATCTAAGCTTTTCATGAGGTGAAGAAGGGCTTTCATGCTGGGAGGATGACACTAGGTCAGATCAATGGGTTGTAATCCTCTCTTCTACTCTTTCTATCAATAAAGCTATTTGAGTTTTCCTCCACATTCTTGTATGTTTGAATTGATATATGCATTTGTGTGGTCAATATATATCTAGTCCTATATTGTTTATGATTGTAGATCTCGGTGCTTTGATGGTATTATGCTGCTTTGACTTTACAGGCGCTCTTTGAAGCGAGGTAAGCAAGGGAGAAGCGGTAAAGATCTGTCAAAGGGGAGAGGAAACAAGCAAGGAGCCAAGTGAAAGACTGAGGTTGATACTCTCTACTTCTCTCTCATCTACTTCTCGTAAAGGAAAACATAAGTAACTTTAGTTTGTTTGTTTCTAAGATAGCTACCCGTCTTAGTGGGACTAGCAGCTCTGAATGGACACTAGATTTCCCGATGACACAGTGTAGAGAACAACTCAGGTTGGAATGAGGAATTCCGGGAGGACAATCTGCACTGTTAGGAAAACTATGCAGTGATCACTGGGAGACAAAATTGCGGAGTGAAAGTCACCAATGTCAGTTGCAAGGTGGGACCCTAAGGGGGGATACATCTGCAAAGTTTTTAGAGGGAGGATAGTGTGGGGCTGCAAAGGGATTACTGGGAAGTTCTACGCAATTTCTAGAGGGAAGATAGAGCAGGGATGCAGAGGGACCTACTGAGCATGACTATGCAATTTCTAAGAACAATGCAGGACAAGTAGTAGGGGAATCACTAGACATGTTTGCGCAATTTATTAGAACAATGCAGAGCAAGCCAACAGAGGAGCAACTGGGCATGTTTGCGCAGTTTTGGGGAGTAGTGCATGTTAACACTCAGGTTGTCCCTAAAGCTCCTTAAAGGGATACGGTCGAGGTAACCACAAACCAACCTTTGGATTGTAGGTTCTAGCCCACCTGCAATCAGAGAGGGCTCTCTCTTAATGATTTAGCTTTGTTGATGATGATTTTAGGCTAGTTATTGAGTTCAAGGGGTTTTGTTTAAGTTTTGGTGGGAAGGATGATGCTTTCAAGTAAAGAGGCAGGTATAGTGTGAAAGTTTCAAACCATTGGGCATGGAGTCATGGATTAGGGACTGCTGTGGCGTTTTCTTGGTCACAAGAGGAATACAGAGCAGGATGGCTACACATAAAACAACATTCAAGCTGAAAAAGGATGAAATGGAGGTCAGAGATGAAAGGCAGCTAAGAATCTTTCACCTAGTTGACAGAGGGAAAGTGAATGAACCTTTATCTAGGAGCAGTCAAGAATTCCTAAATAACAGTCTCATATAATGGAACTAGCGTAAACATGAGCCAAGGGGTATTCATATTCATAGCTAATTCAGAGGAAAACATATAAAAGTTACAGAAACTGAGCATAGAGTGCTGTCAAGCAAATTCTAAGCTAATCTTTCGTTCTGTAACTCAGATGGTGACATATAGATGATATAACATATATAAATTGAAAAACAGAGACAAGGAAGACTTATTGAGTCATGTGGGAGCACGAGAATTCTGTAGTCACTCTTTAGCCGTTAAACATACAACAGACAGTCCATCACCAAACTCTTCAGCTATCTTTGATTATAGAAGTTTCACAAATATACAGTGCGAGTCTCCCCTCGAGCAAATCAACCAACCAACCCTTTAAACAATACAGAGGGTGGTATATATAGGGAAAAATATCAAAAAATATCTATTACAGCAGACCTCAACAGGTCTGAGGGAAAATGAGTCCTTTAACCTAATCTTGTCCTGAAATAAATGCAAGAAGATATTTATTTGAGCTACCCTGGGGGCAGCTGTATCAAAATGAGTTAATACGGTGTCCTCGGTGGCTCGGTGCAGTGAGGCGGTTCTGCAATAACTGTGCCTTGTCTTTTATCTCCACCTCTAAGGCGGTTATGCTACTTTTTGGTGGCTTTAATGTGCACTAATCCCGATCCGATGAGCCTTATATGGCCTTTAATGTTTCTCTGACTTTGATGGAGGCCTTTAATGTTTCTCCTGCTTTGATGTTGCCGAACTGATACTCTTTGCCGCTTCACTGATACTCTTCAACTGAATCTGGGCTTCATCTTTCCTCTGATACTCTTTCACAATTAAATTGGGCCGTTTTCTCTCTCTTGATGTGTCTGAAACTGTCAAATCGCTCCTCCTCTGCCCTTTTCAAAGCAAAAATGGCTGCTGCAAATATTTTTCGTGGCTTGTAGAATGCTGTCGGCACTGGCCGATTGAATACGATCATACATGAAGAAATCCTGTGCAATTTGCGAGTTTTTGGGTTTTGTAGGTAGCCGAGCCAGGAGAGGCCCTCCATTTTGACCAATTTTTCTTAGTGATGCGCGATTAGCTCTAGGCGCTAATCGCGCATCAAAAACTGCCTCAGTTTTTCATTCTGAGCATCCTTTGCTACGATTTTCGCCCTTCGCGCCTTTTCGGTGATGATGTCAGCATGACGTCAGTGGTGGGTCCCAGTACGGCAGTGACGTGGCAGGGTGACGTGGCAGTACGGCAGGGTGATGTGGTGGTAGTGACACGTAACAGTGGGGGGGGCGACGCAGAGGTGACGTGGCGCTGACCTGGTGCAGTCGTCAGGGGAGGAGAGACAGAAGGCGGTTTGTGGTTTCATCGGACCGCCTTCTGTACGAGAGCGGTAATTGTCAGAGCGGCTCCGATGCAATCAAGGGCGGACACGCATCCTTCTGTACGATGGTAAAACTGCTAGGCTATCGGACGCTAACTATCGAGTGACGGGACGGCTCCGAAATTGCCGAGGGCCGTTGGATCTGGGCGGGCGGATCGGAGGGTTGACGGAGTGCGGAGCTGGCGGTAGGTTTATGTGCGGGGGCTCGCCCGAATATTAAATTAATATTTATATGGCGGGGGTCAAAAAAACTTTGGGTTTGTGGGTTTTTTGCGGGTTTTACATAGTTTGGGCGCCGGGGGTATAGTTTAATCAAAACATTTAAACCAAACCCGAAAATGTGAGCGCGAGAGGGTAAAAATGATGAAATGTTATGGGTAAAGGGGTGAGGAAAGAGGTTATTAACTCTAGCCAAATGTTAAGTTAATCCCAGGGTTAGGACGCGGAGGGATAATGCTAAGCCCCAAATGAACTCAGCATTCCCAAACTGATGTTATAGAGCTATAGTGCCAGGGGATGGGAATATGTACATAGGGGAGCTATTTAGTGCTTTTAGTAAGGGGAAGGGGAAATAGATAGGGATTTACATAATAAATGTTAGAAGTTAATATGATAATGATAAGAAAAAGCGCTAAGTATGTAAATCTTAGGCTATCAAGGAGAAATAAGAGTTGTGGAGAAAGCATGAACATTCCTTGGGTAAAGCATATCTTTACCAAGGCAAATGATATGAACATGATGAGACTAAGAGATATCAAGCAGATCTTGACCTCTTTAGGGGAAGTTAGTGAGTGATTTGGGGAATAAGAATAAGGGGGAGTTAGACATGCCTCACTTGAGCTCCTCCAAATGAAAAACTGCCTAATAATTGTGACCTGAATAGATATAACACTTGAAAACATGAAATGGATCACATAGTTTGATTCTGCAACCACAAAACTACTTACCCAACCTACTTACCTAGCATTTTTTATTCCTTTTGGTTTGGGTGCACTTGAACTTGCAAACCCAACTTTTCATTCTTTTCTTTTTGCTATCCTCCTATCTAAATCAAACCTTATTTCTGCCGGGGCTCAGATTAAACTGTTGAGCACCCAAGATTCTCTACCTATCTAAAAATCTGCCAAGATTAAACAGTTTGGACAAATAATGATTCTCTATATTGTACAACAGGAAATTGAAACCTAGGGAGACCAAGATTAAGCTGTTTGGCCTTCCCTTAACTGAAAAGCTTCTTCAAAAATGGAATAACTGATCAAAATTGGAATACAACAGTGGCATTTAGACTAGCACCCTTTCATGGCATCTTCTTTGGCCTCTTTTGGTAATATGGAGCATTGCAGCATGCAAAGCATGACATATTTGGCATGTAAAAATGTCAATCATGAAATATGAACACTTGTTGCAACAGGAGGCTAACAGTGCAGACCTAGGTATCAGAGCAGTGCAAGCTTCCTATAAGCAAGAAGGAGGGTTGATGACTCTGCTTAAGAAATGCGTAGTTCAGTTGGAAATGGAGGTAGTCTCTACGCAATTATGGGAGGCAGACAGGCTGCTCACCTATGGGATTGCGCAACACAGCTAACCTGGTGGAAAGCCTCAAGAACTGCAAAGTTTCGGGAATCCGAGAAGGGTCACTGAGGGCTAATACTGTGTAGTGTAGCTCAGTTGGGTTCTG
This sequence comes from Pinus tabuliformis, assembly GCA_031772625.1. Classification (NCBI taxonomy): domain Eukaryota; kingdom Viridiplantae; phylum Streptophyta; class Pinopsida; order Pinales; family Pinaceae; genus Pinus; species Pinus tabuliformis. The sequence goes on from CM062807.1 coordinate 1,170,711,209, forward strand.
GTGGAAGAGGGTTGTCCAGTTAGCCAGATTTACAGGAAAATGGCTAAGCATCGAAAGCAAGTGAACTTGTGCAGACTGATATTGTGATAATACACTTAGAATACTTGAGATTGAGACAACATAGACCACCATGAAAACAAGACAAAACATGCCCTTGGTGAGACTGTCTTGGAGTTGAGAGTGACAAGTGCGACACTTGTGATAGACCTTCAAATGACCGTGACGACGCTTGCGTGACAATGCTTACAAATTTGTATGTGAGTGTGACGGGTTTTCATATTGCAAATAAAACCAAAAAACACAAAGATATACCTTCAAACTCACTAGAATTAGATCACAAGCATGACAAAGCAATCAACATGCCGAAAGACGACTGCTGGTCAAACAAGCAAAAAGGTCAAAAGACTTCACAAGAGCTCATGGGGTGAGCTCAAGTGTTTGCAACCAACAAAGGAAAAACCAAGGAGGGCTCCGAAATTTGGATGCAAGCCAAAATTTTGGAGGGTGTTGCAGCTGCTACAACAAAACAATAGACATGGAATGAAGGCTTAAGAGTATTGTAGCAAATATCAACTAAATGACTTCTTTTAAACACATCATTGACACTGAATGGAGTTGGCAGTATTGACCCAAAACTGAAAGTGAAGGCTTTGAAACAGTGTGATGAACCAAAAGACAAGTATATTTTCTAACTCAACAACCATAGAGATGAGGTGGAGGAGTGTCATGTTCAAGAGCAACTCACTCCCATTAAAAAGTGGAGTACCCTATTTTCCCAATTTCCCCAACCATTGTTGGTTAGTACCTCTTTCTTTTTTAACAAGCTTGCGCTTGATTTGTAAGTTCATCCTTCAAATGAATCCCTCAGAGTATGTTTAATGAACCCTAAGAAGGAGTGGTTTAGTCCTGTTGTGATCAATGAGTCCATCGTTGTTTGATGTTTTTACATGTCCAGCGAAGGTACAACTCAACATCTTTTTAATGTTAAGAGAGTTTGAAAAAAGGAGAAAAATAAAATTCCAAAGGTTCCTTTTCGTAGATAGTTTCTTGAGTCCGAAAAGGCATAAAATGATACTTAAGACGATTTCTTAGCCATGATCAACTAAAGTATTCATTTTTCATAAATAGTCTATCTCGGTATGAAAAAGGGTTAAACTTATATTGAACAGATGTATTTTCATTTACTTTAACGAGTTAGAAAAGATAAGTGCTCCAAGGATAATTTTAGGGGCGAATGTTTGCCCTTTGGCGAAATTAAGGGGTTTTAAATTTTTAGTGGGCGAATATTTTGTATCATAGTACATTTTTACAAATCACCTCAAATAGCCCACCTTATTTTAAGGGAGAAGGTAAAAAAGGTAAATTTAGCCCTTGAAATTAGGACTTACAACCTTCCCAAAATTAAGGGGTTTTAAATTTTTAGTGGGCGAATATTTTGTATCATAGTACATTTTTACAAATCACCTCAAATAGCCCACCTTATTTTAAGGGAGAAGGTAAAAAAGGTAAATTTAGCCCTTGAAATTAGGACTTACAACCTTCCATTCGCCCATTTTCAAGAATAGGTTTTATTTAAGTGAATCCATTCGCCCATTTTCGAGAATAGGTTTTATTTAAGTGAATCCTATGGGCCAAATACCATATTTATAAAAGAGGTATGGTAAATTAATAAAAATATAAATAAATGAGAGGTATGGTAAATAAACAAAACATTTTTTATATTTACTCCATAAGTCACGTTACATACATGTAAGGGTGTAAACAAATAAAAATATAAGTAAAGTGGAGGTATGGTAAATAAATAAAACGTCTTTTTATACTTACTCAAAAGGTATCGTAAATAAATAAAAATATAAATAAACTAGACGTATCGTAAATAAATAAAACCTCATTTTATATTTAGTCCATAACCCTCATTCTATTTATGAAGGCTCAAGAAAGAGGTTTTATTTAAGTGAATCTTATGGGCCAAATACCATATTTGTAAAAGAGGTATGGTAAATTAATAAAAATATAAATAAACCAGAGGTATGGTAAACAAATAAAACATTTTTTTATATTTACTCCATAAGTCACCTTATATTTACGAACACTCAAAAAATGGGTTATATTTAGGTGAAACCTATGGCCAAAATACTATGGGACAAATACCATGGACTAGATTGTTATTAATACCATGCAAAAAACCATTATTAACCCTAATATTAAAATTAATAAAAATAAAAATGGCACATGGTATTGACCCATGGTATTCACCTGGAATGTAGCCTATTTAAATGGGGGAATTAAACCAGCATGTAGCTCATGCTAAGATTCACTAGGACTTTACAAATTTTTATTATTTAGTGAAAGACTCACCAAGATCTTACAATATTTTATAATTGAGTAAAATATTCGCCATGCCTGGTGAGAGATTCGCCAAAAAATTATATATACATATTATATTATTGATAAAATCGCCTTCCATTTTTCCTATATACCATGGAGATTCGCCCATTTATTATATTTATAAATTTAGGGGGGTTCTTATTTCAATAATTTGGGAGTTTGAAAAGAGCTGAAAGAGGACTCTAGGGGTTTCCGTTTTTCTAAGTTTACAGAACTCGAAAAAGTGATAAAGTTGTGCTCTTAAGTCAAAATTATTCATAACATGAAAAAATCCATCAAACAACTACCGACCTACTCAGAACACCATCAAAAGATAAAAAAATACATGTTTCATGAAAAACTAAATCATAACTAGGTCAAAACATTAAATATTAATAAAATAACGATAATAATGACCATAAATAACAAAAATGACATTTCATTTTTACCATTTCATATTTAGTCTTTGAAGTTTGAGTTATGAGTGCTTTTTCCCTCGATATTCTGCAGCTGATTGCAGTCAATCTGATGGATCGTTTCAGGTGTCGTCACTTCTAGGTAGGAGATAAAACCTTTCTCTTTCGTTTTATGGTTGGATTTTGTGATTTCATGCACATTTTCATGGTTTTCAAGGGTCCTAGAGCTCTAACACTTCGCCCCAGGAGCAACACACCCTTAGAAGGTCGAAAGGAGCATTGATATGGGGTTATCTACACTAGGGATAACATTGCAATGCACTGTCTCCCTTTGGGAGGGTGCGTTGGGCACAATTCCCAACTTTGTTTTACCAATTCCTCTCAAAATTTATCAATTTTTTTTCATGAAATAGTCTCTAATGAATCCCCTTGTGATGTTCCAGGATTTCATTGGAACAAAATGGATTTGATATGGAGGGAAAGAGAACACAAAAAACAAATGCAGCAAATGGCCCCACTACCATCCAGGCATTAAGAGGTTATGGATTACTAAAATTATTCTATCTTCCTGGAATGAGGCAACAGATGAAGCTACTAGAATATTTTGTGCGTGCCTGGGATTATTGGGTCTATTGGTCTTGACCCAGGTTTGGCTTGTACTTCGTACCAACAAAACCACACACCAACCCTTTCAGCAATGACTTGCAAGAAGGTCGAAGTCTCACCTGAGGTGGTTATGGGTGATTGCAAAACCAGGTTCCTGCAACCTTGAGGGATTGCATGGAGTGACTCTTAACTTCGCTTTTATGCACTTTAATTATCCTTCTAACATTCATAAAATTACTGTGCAATGTATTCTAACTACATACTTTTCCATATTGATTTCAATATATTACAGAACAATAACAGTTGCACTAACCTACCAATTACTTGCAATTACTTCACATAAAATGAAAGAACACAAATAACAGATACATATACAAAATACTCCGCCAAAACTGCTTCTTCTTTATTAACATAGATATTTCAGTACATACAACTTCTCGACCTATGAACCCAGCCACAGGTGGTCTGTACACTCAACTGCAGACTTTTCTAAGGCCTCTACATGCTAAGCTGCGAAGCCTTTCCTTAAGACCCAAAAAACAGAACAAAAGACTTGATCACTTGTGCTCTCTCTATGTTGTGATCTAATTATTGATTTTCGATAAAGCATTACATGTCCTTAAATACATTACATTGCTGCAAAAACCATGGTCCACATACCATGGACTCAACAAAACAATGAACTAAAATATGAATACCCATTACAAAATGAGGGGCTTCGACCCACGCCGAAGCCCTTAGACGATGCACGGTCAATAGAAATTCGCGGACTCTGTGCACTCAGCTCCTCAAAATGTAGAGTGTTTGACCAAAATTGAACCAAGTTAGGCTGCGCCAAACAGGCCCCGAGCACTCACATGTGACTCATCCCGAGTCACTCAGCTGTTGTGGCCTTTATCTTTGTTGCGATGCCATTGTAGATGACAATGTATTGTTGGACTATTTCTACTCCTGCTTTTCCTCTTGATGCACTTCTTCCAGCAATGCCTCTATGGTTGGTTTGAGAGTCTTCTACAACACTTGTTTCTCTCTTTGTCATAGCTCCCTAAGCCTTTCATCTACTGCTTGCGAAAGTTAGAGGACTGCATCCTCTTTGTCAAAATCTGCTCTTTCCTTCGAAGATCTTCAATATGTTTTTAGAGATTCTTCCCTTCAGTGATGTTGGCGAGCCAACGAAACCATTCGTTGGGTTGGTTGGGCTTGACCGAGGTTCAGCTTGTACTTCGCACCAATAAAACCCTCACACGCCAGCCCTTTCAGCAACGACACACAAGCAGGTCAAAGTCTCACCCGAGGTGGCTATGGGTGATTCTAACTACAGACTTTGTCACATTCATTTTAATGTAAACACATTACAAAACAATAACAATTGCGCTAACCTACCAATTACTTGTAATTACTTCACATAAATAGATAGAACACAAATAACAGATACAGGTACAAAATACTTTTACAAAACTTATTATTATTTATTAAGATAGATCTTTCAGCACATACAACTTCTCAACCTGTGTACCGAGTTGAAAGTGGTCTACGCACTCAGGTGCACACTCTTCCAAGGCATCCACGCACTTAGTTGCAGAGCCTTTCCTTAAGACTGAAAACATAGAACAAAATACTCGACCAATTGTGCTCTCTCTATGTTGTGATCTAATTATTGATTTTCGACAAATCATTACATGTACTTAAATGCATTAAATTACTACAAAAACAATGGTCCACATACCATGGACTCAACAAAAAAATGAACTAAAATCTTAATACCTGTTACAAAATGAGGGGCCTAGACCCACCCCGAAGCCCCTAGAGATTGCATGGTCAATAGAAATTTGCGGACTTCATGCACTCCACTCCTCAAAATGCAGAGTCTTTGACCAAAACTGGACCAAGTTGGGTCGCTCGCAACAGGGATGTCTAGGCTCAGACATTCAGGCTGGGAGCTCATATGCTTGAAATACAAGTTGAGGACATATATTTCTTAAGTGGTTTATTTAGGAGAGGTGCCCTCGTCTCTTTCATAGACATGAGAAGGGGTGGAGAGATAGCCAAAGATTATGTCATCGGTCATTGTAGACCTCAAGCCCAATAGACCAAGGATGGGAAGATAGACATAAAAGATGTGGTCTGATTTCCTTTAAGAACAATCTTATTCATTATTCCCAGATTAGTCAATTTTTCTACACTACACGTGGCCAATAGGTCGTTCATGTAGTACGCTCTAGAATGTATCAAACCAATAGTTTTAAACTGAAGTGAGGGAGTAGGGGTCAACATGAACAAGCAACTTACTAAGGAAAAAAAGTGGACAATTGAATAATTTTGGTTATGTTTCAATCCTGATCTGCTTTTCTTTAGACTAGGTTCCATTGCTACAAACCCAACATATCTCACTCAATCCCATTAATCCGAGAGTTCCATGGATGAGGAGGTGGGTGGATCTCATGTCCCAACATGCAGGTCCATTAATGATAAGCTTCTCACCAACCTTCTTTAGATGCTTGCATAGGAAACTCATTATGATAGAAGAGTATCCATAGGTAGGGGTGGATTTTCATGGAGAACCCGAACTTGTGCTTCTTGATGGTGAGCGATGGGGTGCTATAGGTAAGACTATATATATAGTTAATGGTTTTTTTTTGTATTCAAGACTAAATCATTGATTTGTACATGTATATATTGGACTCGTGGGTTCCTCATATCTCCAATGTGTGGGAAACCCACAACAAGTGGCATTGCCAACACAAGTTGTTATAGCAGGACGAGATGTAATACATGTACTACGAGAGTGTCATATGGAGGATTTGACACATGGAATAGCTGAGATTGCAGTCAACCAACTTCCTATGAGGTTGCAATGACACACTATCGGAGTGCCTAGTCACATTAGTCGACTACTACACAAGATAGCTCATGTTGTGGCATGTTACCACGATCATTATGATTAGTCTACTAGGAGGCTTATAACCATATTTTCATGTATATTTTGGATATGATAGGTTGTGTCAGTATGTGTCTTGGGTACAAATTTTGTAAAACCAAACTCTTCTATATATACAATTATCTTCAGTGTTTCTTTACATTCCTATTAACTCTTTCAATGAATGTGATGTGTATTGAATTTTTTTTACATATGTCACAAATGTCTATCTAAAACATGATTGGCCAATGAATCTGTCAATGTGTTTAGATTTCTAGAAATATCTTGATATTGGATGAAATGAAAGTGTCTTTCTAAAAGATGAACCCTTAAGAACATACGGAGCATAGTTGAAATCCTAATTGAATAGACATTAGTTAGCTATAGTACTATAGGTTGTGAGTCAATTCTAATGACCATACAATGGATACCATGCGAAATATCATTAGAAAACGACTCTATCATTGTGCTATACTCAGCGATATTATCGGTAGAGCACCAATAAAAATCCCTTGTAGACCCACTAACTCACCATTTGGAGAAAAAATATCCCACGCTACGGAGGATAGATTCTGAGTACTATGACTAGCGTTGTCAGCATAAAAAACATACGGTTCAAGGGATGTCGACATCTACAAATAAAAGCTAAATGAGATTAAAAGAAAACAAAGGAAACTTTGAAGGGACACACCGCAAACATACTAACACACCTATATACAACATGTACATAGTGCACTACGTAAAGAATCAAACATATTATTTATTAAGATACAACCTATTTGTAGGATGCACTAGTGGAACTCCATCAAAATCAGTAAGCTCAGAGGCCCCTTTAGCAAGAACACACTTGACAATATATGGACCTAGCCACATAGCTCAAGATTTCCCTCATCCTAATTTATCATACTCTTGGTTGTAAGGCAAGACAAGATCCCCTTCCGAGCAGGCAAAAGGCTTGACACTCTTGTCATATTTCACCTTGAAACATTTCTTATAGGCTTCATTAGCCATGGTGGCATCACACCGATTCTCATCTAAGTGTGTCATATGTAAGAGATGTTCCTCTTCTATGGAACTGGTAGGAAGAAGTTATACAACAAGTTTCAGTGACAGAATTTCATATTCAATCAGAAGGATAGCCTCCATACCTTAAACAAATTGGAAGGGAGTAAATCCAGTAGCAATCATAATGGAGGTTTGGTACACCCACAAAGGAACGTAAAGAATCAAATTCCAGTCTAACCTACGTTGAAGCATCATTTTGAGAACCTTATTAATAACCTCAACTTTCCCATTCGCCTAAGGGTATTAGGGAGTGGAACTTTCATAAGGGAGTCCTAGCCTGGTAGTAAGTTCAGACATCATGTGATTGTGAAAATGTTTTCCATCGTATGTAACTATGGCTTGTGAAACACCAAACCGTGCAATGACATGGTTAAAGAAAAAATAAGCAGTTGTTTTACTAGTGTTGTTAAATGTAGGCATCACCTACACCCATTTGGTAAAGTAATCTACTGCTACAATGATATAGCCATGCCACCCGGCTGAGTGAGGGTTACATGTCATGAAATTGATTCCCCATTTCACAAAAGGATCTACAATGATAGTAGGATGCAAATGAGTAGGCAGAGCATGGGTCTTACGATCGTAAATCTGGCATGCATGAAAATTCTGGATGGCGAGAATACTATGGAAAAATATGGTAGGTTAAAAGTAACTTGCACGCAAGGTCTTCTGTGCAATGGTATAACCAGATAAATGACTGCCACATGCCCCCGAGTGACATTCATTTAAGACTTTCTTAGCCTCATGAGTGAGGAACCTTTAGGAAGCCGTATCAATACAATGATGATAGAGGGTGTTACTAATGATGATATAATTCTTGGCTTGATACAAAATACGTCGTTGTTCGAAGCAAGAGGTATCGAACCAAAAAGTGTGGGTTTGGAGATATATAAGAATGTCTCTGTACCATGGGTCAGATGATAAGATCAGAAACAATGACTCGTCTGGGATGGAATTTTCAGATGTTGATTCAGAATCCACAGTGGGAAGGTTTCACATCAACTCAACAAAAACTAAGGATTTATTTGACTTGAATTTGATGAATTCAAAATCAAACTCCTGTAGGATGGAAATCAATTTGGAATATTCCTCCCCCAACAATTGATGTGAAAAAATGTATTTCATAGGGTTGCAATCTAAAATAACCATAGTTTTACAAAGCAGGACATTGTGGCCAAATCTTTGGAAAACTTGGATAGCCACCAAAGATAACTTTTTGACATGGGTATACTTGACCTCGGTATCATTAATATTCTAACTCAAGTAATAGATAGGAGGCTCAGTTCCTACATCATCCCAATACCATTGTGATGGTAGTAATTGCAGCGATGGGATACAAGAAACAATCACACTGGTAAACTGGGGGATATAACAAGGATGCCCGAGTTAGTACATCTTTCAAGGAATCAAACAATTTCTGAGTAGCATCATCCTAATGGAAGGGAACCCATTTCTTTAACAGGTGAGTGAATCCTTTGGTCAATTCAACATATTTATGGACAAACCTATGTAGAAATTTAGCCTTCCCTTGAAGTCATCGAAGTTGAAGGAGGGAAGAAGGAAAAGGAAGATTGATGATCACCTTAAATTTCAATGGATCGATATGAATTCCATGTTTTGAAACAAAAAAACCGAGAATCTGATTAGAACTAACACCAAAAACACATTTGTGAGGATTGAGTCGAATATTATAATGTCTACATCGTAAAAAGATGGCCCTCAGATGCATTGGGTGACTAGTCTGATGTTTTGATTGCAGAGGAAAGTTTGCCAAATAAGATTGCATGATATGTTTTATGTCAAGGAAGGAATAATCCATTGGCCTCTAAAACGTAGCCCCAACATCCTTTAAGCCAAAAGGGAGTTTCTGGTATGAAAATGTGCCCCAGGGACAAATGAATGCGGTTTTAGGTTGGTTCGTCGGGAGAATGTTGATATGATTATAGTTGGAGAAACCATCCATAAATGAAAATATCTCACAGCCATCACAATCATCAACAATCTATTCAATGAAAGGGGTGGGTAATTATCCTTTGGACACGTGTGATTTACATCCTGATAAATAGGTTTTCCATTGTTTCTCAACAATAAATAGGCCTTCAAGCCTCATTGTAACACAGTTCAGAGGCATGTAGCTACCACAACTCTTCTGAAAGATAAGATACCATCGCCCTAGCTAGTTTATTTCCATTTCTGTTTGTAAGCATATTTCAGTATTTCACAGTAATGAAATGAAGTCTTATTTCTGCTACAATTCTATATGTATGGTTATATCTATAATTTGTTGCGTTCTTGTTTAAATTCAGATCAGTGGTATCAGAGCGGTCTGCTCTATCTCTGTCTTTCTTTGCATGTCTCCAATGAGGTCGGGATATCAGGAGTTAGGGCTTGAACTGGTCGAACCATTGCAAGACTAGCCTCACAGATCTCGACGACCTCCCATGGCGGATGAAAAGAAAGACGAGGGGGCAGGATATCCTATCAAAATCTTGCCTAAAGAGGCCCTTGAACGACAAAGGAAGACGATGATGGAAAACTTTGCCCAGATCCTTTAGCGGCTACTTGGGGGTGACACATCTACTTCCAGCAGCCACTCTGGAAGTGCCACACCCTTTAAGGTACAAGTTAACTTTGACATTCTCATATTTGAGGGTCAGATAGATGCAGAAGCCGTAGATAAATGGTTAAGTCTGCTAGAAGTGTATTTTTCTGTTCATGATTTTTCTGGCCTGGAACTTTCTCTCTTCTCAAAGCCACCCCCCATGTCAAGGACTGGTCGGAAACCTACTGCGAGCAGAAGGATGAAAGTACGACCTCACTGCTTTTAGCCTCACCCACTTGGAATTCATTCTGGACTGCCATCAAGGAGAAGTAATACCCTGTCGGAAGCTATGAGGATCAATACATAAAGTGGACCACGCTGTGGCAGGGAAGGGACCAAGACGTGTCGGAGTTTACCCATATTTTCCATACCCTTCGCACAAATTTTGGTATCAAGGATTCGAAGCAACATTTGGTACTAAAATACCATGGCTGCCTGCACAGGTACATCCAGGAAGAAATAGAATTCCTGAACATCTCCTCGCTCAGCACGGCATACTGATATGCCATCAAGATCGAGCAAAAGTTTAAATAGAAGAAGTGAGACTTTGGATATGCGAATCCAAATCAAGGGAAAGGTGCCCGCAAACCGTAGAACAAAGGACAAAGCCAAGGCAGGGCGGCCCAAGACAACCTGCCAAAGTTGCAGGAAAAGAACAACGCTGTGAAGCCAAAAAAGGACATGGGAAAGTGGTGTGAGTTCCATAAAAGCTCCACTCACAACACAAGTGAGTGTCGGGCCAAAAAGTCACTGGTGGCTGAGCTGAAGGTTTCAGAATCAGATGCATGTTTCGACTCTGAGTCAGAACTCGACAAGGGGAATGAAAAAGGGAAGCAGATTATCAATGCGGAGCCTAACACCACCATTGCCACCACGAAGATCCAGAAGGAGGAACTCGAAGATCCAGAGGAGGAGGAGCATCTCTTCCACTCCCAGATGTGGGTAAAGGGCTCCCCGCTACAGTTCATTATCGACAACGGGAGCCAAAAGAACATCATTTCGGTAGAGGTCGTGAAGTGGCTGGGGCCCCAGGGAAAATTTTAAGAACCCCCCTAAATTTACATGTATAATAAATGGGCGAATCTCCATGGTATATAGGAAAAATGGAAGGCGATTTTATCAATAATATGATATGTATATATAATTTTTTGGCGAATCTCTCACCAGGCATGGCGAATATTTACTCAATTATAAAATCTTGTGTTTATTGAATACACAAATGAAATCATTGCATTTCTTTAAAATATCTTTTGAAATCAAAATTACCGAAATTACATATCGATAACCTAGTGGGTGTAGGATAAAATTCACCCGTGCCATTCACAGAAAGCATGAGAAAAAACCTAAAACTATATATAAAACCAAGAAAAATTCAAATTCATCACTTCTAGGGACCTCGTAACCACCCTGCCAATACACAAGTATGTTCCTGTTTGCAATTAGAAGAATTACCCAAATTGCAATCTATTTACTCCACTTCTAGGGACCTCGTAACCACCTTGCCAATACACAAGTATGTTCCCGTTTGCAATTAGAAAAATTACCCAAATTACAATCTGTTTACTCCAACATATGTTGGAAAGTTATAGAAGGATGACTAGTGCAATCAATCCATTCCTTTTAGCCTTGGATTTGTTTCAGTTTAAAACAGAAGTATACAAATATACTTGTCCAATGTCTATGCTTTAACCATTCACCTTAAGATGTTTTTACAATATAATTTCCTAAGTCTATTTAATATCTTCATTATCATAAAAACCAACCTATATCCATCTTAACTCCACATCTACCACTCTTAGGGGGATGAAATCTATTTATCCCTCTGAGCACTTGGTAGACCCAGAATTAAGATGGATCTAAGATAGAATTTCCCCTTTAAATAGTCTATGCTCACATGAATACCATGGGTCAATACCATGGGTTATCATAAACCTGGAGCTTAAAAATTACTATTAGTAATTTATAAAAATTAATAAAATTAATAGTTGATTTTTATTTTAACCAAGCTAAAATGTTTAACATACATTAAATTACAACATCCATTTTTACTCTTGATCGGATTAAATATTTTTTCACTCTATGCTAGTTTGCATATCACGATATTTGGTACCTCTCGGGGGTTAGTAGATCCAGAGTAAAGATGGATCTATGCTGGTTTAATTCCCCCATTTAAATAGGCTACATTCCAAGTGAATACCATGGGTCAATACCATGTGCCATTTTTATTTTTATTAATACTAATATTAGGGTTAATAATGTTTTTTTGCATGGTATTAATAACAATCTAGTCCATGGTATTTGTCCCATAGTATAAATATAAGGTGACTTATGGAGTAAATATAAAAAAATGTTTTATTTGTTTACCATACCTCTCGTTTATTTATATTTTTATTAATTTACCATACCATTCATAAATACAAGGTGACTTATGGAGTAAATATAAAAAAATGTTTTATTTGTTTACCATACCTCTCGCTTATTTATATTTTTATTAATTTACCATACCTCTTTTACAAATACGGTATTTGGCCCATAGGATTCACTTAAATAAAACCTCTTTCTTGAGCCTTCATAAATAGAATGAGGGTTATGGACTAAATATAAAAAGAGGTTTTATTTATTTACCATGCGTCTAGTTTATTTATATTTTTATTTATTTACCATACCTTTTGAGTAAGTATAAAAAGACATTTTATTTATTTACCATATCTCCACTTTACTTATATTTTTATTTGTTTACACCCTTGCATGTATATAAGGTGACTTATGGAGTAAATATAAAAAATGCTTTATTTATTTACCATACCTCTCATTTATTTATATTTTTATTAATTTACCATACCTCTTTTATAAATATGGTATTTGGGCCTTTGGCCCATAGGATTCACTTAAATAAAACCTATTCTTGAAAATGGGCGAATGGAAGGTTGTAACTCCTAATTTCAATGGCTAAATTTACCTTTTTTACCCTCTCCCTTAAGATAAGGTGGGCTATTTGAGGTGATTTGTAAAAATGTACTATGATACAAAATATTCGCCCACTAAAAATTTAAAACCCCTTAATTTCGCCAAAGGGCGAACATTCGCCCCTAAAATCACCCCTAGGCTGGGCTTACCAACCACAACACATCCACAATCGTACACTATCAAGTGGCTTCACCAAGGACGGGATCTTCGCGTGAGCCAGCAGTGTCACCTTCCATACAACATCAAGCGCTTCACAGATGAGGTATTATGTGACGTTGTTCCCCTTGATGTTTGTGATGTACTATTAAGACAACCATACTAGTGGAAGGGACATGCTGTGTATGAATCAAAGCCCCGTGCTGTTATTGTTACTTTGGAAAATAAGTTGTACAGGATACCGGAGGTAGCATCGCCTACCACCATCTCTTTGGTTACTGCAAAACAATGCAGTAAGATCATTTCCAAAACTGGGAAATTTGTTTTCCTTATGATACGCCCTCAAGGAAAGAAGAAGACGATGGCCACGACCTCTAGATAAGGCCCTACACACGACAACTATAGATGGACAAGGTCGTGGAGGAGTACGAGGACATCTTCACCTCCCCCGCAGGGGTTCCCCTGCACTATCAGGTCAAGCACTCCATCGATCTGACCCCAGGTGCGCCGCTACCCAATGGACCAATATATTGGCACTCTATTTTGGAGAACAATGAAATCAAGAGGTATATTCAGGAGCTGCTACAGAAAGGAAGGTCACATCCGTTCGAGTTCATCGCCCTGTGGGAGCCTAATCGTGTTGGTACAGAAGAAGGATGGGACTTGGAGACTCTATATTGACTATCAGGCGCTGAACAAGATCACTGTCCGTAGTAGGTGCTCGATCCCATGGATTGATGACCTCCTGGACCAACTGAAGGGGGAAAAATATTTCAGCAAGATCGATTTGAAGTGAGGATATCACCAGGTACCAATCGAACCCTGCGATGTGTCGAGGAAGACTACCTTCAAAGCCAAGGAGGGCATTTTGTAATGGTTTGTTATGCCTTTTGGATTGACGAATGCTCCTGCAACCTTCATGAGGCTAATGGATGACATCTTGCAGCCATTCACCAACTCATTTGTAGTGGTATACTTGGATGACATCCTGACCTTCAGCCAGAGTTGGGAAGAGCACCTCCACCACATCCGACAGGTTCTCCAAACACTGCGGCAACACAAGTTATGTGCCAATTTGGAGAAATGCACTTTTGGCATGACCCAGGTTCAGTATCTGGGATATATTATTGATGAATGGGGGGTGCATGTGGATCCATCCAAGATCCAAGTCATTCTAAATTGGCCATCTCCAACCACTCTGACAGAGCTCTGCAGCTTTCTAGGTCTTTCCAACTTCTACTGCAGGTTCGTGTTGGGATTTTCTCATGTAACTTGGCCATTGACTCAGGTCACCAAGGGAGGAGTGAAATCAAAATTCTTTTGGTCTAAATATTAGCAGAAGGCATTCATAGAGTTGAAAGATCACCTCTGCTCGGCACCAGTGCTCACATTACCAAACTTGCAACAACCATTTGAGGTCGAGATAGATGCCTCTAACTATGCTATTGGGGCAGTCCTTATTCAACACGGGCATCCAGTGGCATATCACAGTGAGACACTTTCAGACACAGTTTGGAAGTATCCCACTTATGACAAAGAGATGTGCTCCATTGTGCAGGCCTGCCGACAATGGAAGCATTACATTTTGGGGAAGGAAATGGTCATCCACACAGACCACCGACCCTTGCAGTTGATATAGACCCAAGGGAAATTACAGAATGATCGCCATAAGAAGTGGTCCACATACCTACAACAGTTCCAATTGAATATCAAGTATAAGAAGGGCAACACCAATAATGTTGCATATTGCCTCAGTCGACCACCGATCATGGCGTTAACCACAGTGCTTAACTATTGTGGGTACGAGACTTCCAATTGGCCACTTCTCTACAAAAGTGACCAGGAATTCAGCCGCACATACCAGACACTCTTAGAGTGTCAACATGTTCCAGATTTTCACCTCCGGGATGCCCTGTTATGCCACCTGGGTCACCTTTGTGTTCCTTCAAGCGAGTGTGCCAAGATGATTTGGGAAGCACATTACAGTCAGGTTGTTGGGCATTTCAGGGTCAAGAAAATAGTGGCAGTACTGTAGAAGTATTTCTATTGGCCGAATCTTTGACAGGATGTTGGGAAGTACATCAGATCATGCACTGCCTGTGCCATTTCCAAACCGACCATCAAGAAGCAAAACCTCTATGCCCTGCTGCCTACCCCTAATCGACCTTGGGAATCCATCTCCATGGCCATTATGGCGGCCTACAAGAAGAATATCACAATAGAAGCCACTGCTAAACTCTTCTTTGAACGAGTGTGGGTACACTTTGGGATCCCACAGTCTATCATCTTAGAGCAGGACAGTAGGTTCCTCAGTACATTTTGGTCCAGTCTCTAGTCGATGCGGGACACCAAACTCACTAAGTCGATGACCTTCCATCCTCAAACTGATGGCAAGACAGAGGTTGTCAACAGGATGATCGTACACATTCTATGCATGTACAACTCAAAGCATCCACGCACATGGGATGAGAGCCTCCCCTATGTTCAACATAGTTACAACCGGGCTCTCCATAGCTCGACTGGCCACAACCCTTTTCAGGTGGGCTTGGGATTCTAGCCACTATGTCCCATTGATGTGGCCATGCCATTTGTAGCTACTCACACAGATTCGGCTCATGTCCAGTCCGAAACAGATAAGGCAAACAACTTCATTGAGCACATCCAACATATTCACCAGTAGGTCCATGACATTTTGGAGAAATCAAATGCCAAGTACAAGCAGTGACATGATCAACATCGGGTGCCACACAAGTTTCAGGTGGGTGACAAAGTCTGGTTGCATTTGCAAAAGGAACGCCTTACCGGAGCCTATCGGAAACTCAGACCACTCTGATATGGTCCTTACACCATTACCAAGGCTATGGGAGACAATGCATTTGAGCTCAACATTCCCCCATTCCTTGGCCTGCACTGAGTGTTCAATGTGGACTACCTTCGGCCATACTTTCCACCATTTCTATACACATCCGACATTGCAGAACAAATCAAACCCATAGAGTTAAATCCAGATTGCATGGAAAAAGTTGCAACTGATCAGATCATGGACACACAGATCAAGCACACTCACCAACAGAATATCCAACTGTATCGAGTTGTTAAAGTAGGCCAACTCCTTCACCAGGGCAAGTGGCTCACCAGGGACCAAGTTCAGCAGAAGTTTCCTTATCTCATGGAGGAACTCAATGCAATGGGGACCATTGCTTCCTAAGGGGGCAGGAATGGTCCAAGTGGATATTGGTGGCCACCCACCAAGTCCACTTGGACCCCACCATTGTTTCTTTCAGCTTTTTAGTTTCTTAATTGTAGCACAATTTACTATTTTTAGCGGTTTTTTGGGTCCTGAACTTTCGGAGCCGTTTTGAGGCCCTAAACGACGTTTTTTGGGAAAATTGGGAGCAAGATGGGTCCATGGATTTATGTTGCTCTGTTTTGAAACTAGTTCACAAAAAGATAGAAAAGATAAATCAATGCCTTATAAATAAGCCTCTTCGAGGGGGCAACCTTCTTTATATTACACAAATGAACAATTCTTAGATGATACAAATGACAAGACCTCCTTTCTATATATAGAAGTCTAAGGGGTCATAAGATAATTAGAGCTGACATAAAAATAATAATGTAAGGGCATAATAATGACATTAGTGGGCTTCTATGGGGCACACTAATAACAATTTGGGGACTACATGGGTACAACAATATAATAAGGGGGTTGTACTAATAACAATAAGGGGTTACACTAGTAGTATAGGGACCTAACATGCCCCTCTCCTTCAAAAAGTGTTGTACTCAACGCTTGAGTAGTTCTCGATGCTTTTGTATAAAATTCTTGTCCTCCCATGTGGAATATTCAACGGTTAAGTTCTTCCACTTGATGATATACTCTGAAATTGATAGATTTCGTAGCTGTCGGGTTCTTGCCTCTGTGACTGCTCCAGGATCCAATATGATTTTTCCTTCCTCATCAAGTTCTGGCAATATTGTTTGAGTTGGGATCTTCTGCAAATTTTGAATGAGTGGCCACATTTCTTCATCCTTCTTCCATTCATCCCTTGCTTCATTTATCGAATCTGGTTGGATAATAGAAATAGTACAAAGCAATGCTTCCACATCCACATCCTTTCTTGAGAGTGCATCTACAACAACATTTTTCTTCCCTTTTTTGTAGATGATTTCAAAGTCATAACCCAACATCTTTGTGACCCATTTTTGTTGCTCTTCAGAGGATAATCTTTGTTCTAAAAATTATTTAATACTATCATGATCCGTTTTTACCTTGAATTGTCTTCCTATTAGGTAAGGTCGCCATTTCTTAAGTGCGTGTAGTATTGCCAACATTTCCTTCTTATAAATATCTTTCTCGAGGGACATTTGTTTGTATGTATGTAACCATAAAAATACCCAATCACCTACATCAAAACTTCTTTCATTGCGATGTTGATCTTCTTGTTGTTTCATTCGATTCTGCACCAAAGTGGCATTATCCTTTAAAAGTTGGAGAACTTGTTGTTGATGCTCGATGTGATATTTCACTGCTTGAATCTTTTTCTTCTTGATATGTCCTTCTGTATTCAGAGTTTGAGGAGTGGTAATTTCTTCTAGTGCATTACAAGATATGGTTGGATTCATTTCTTGATTCTTTATGTGATCTTTCACTTCTTGAACATTCTTCTTCTTGATATCTCCTTCTATCTTGATAGTTTGAGGAGTGGTAATTCTGGCCATTGTATTACAAGATATGGTTAGATTCATTTCTTATTTCTTGATGTGGTCTTTCACTTCTTGAACCTTTTTCTTCTTGATATGTCCTTCTATCTTAAGAGTTTGAGGAGTAGTAATTATTTCCAATGCTTTACAAGATGTGGTCAGATTCATTTCTTCTTTCTCTGGGGTTGGTTCCTGGTGTATATACTCTTCTTTTGACGTTTCTTGATCCTTTTCTTCCTCCTCTCCACAATCAATGTAAAATAATTTCTTCTCAGCACACTTATGACCTTTAATGTATTTTTTATCACAATTGTAACAAAGCCCTTTTTCTCTTTTTTCTTCCAATTGTTGTGGTGTAACCCTTGTAGGTTGTGGAAGGCTAGGAGAAACAACACTTCCATATTTATAATTGTGAGGGGTAGACTTCTTTATTGCCATAATTTTGCTTTCCA
This sequence comes from Pinus tabuliformis, assembly GCA_031772625.1. Lineage (NCBI taxonomy): Eukaryota > Viridiplantae > Streptophyta > Pinopsida > Pinales > Pinaceae > Pinus > Pinus tabuliformis. The sequence goes on from CM062807.1 coordinate 1,170,729,461, forward strand.
CTTTGTAACAAAGCCCTTTTGCTCTTTTTTCTTCCAATTGTTGTGGTGTTTCTCTAAAGAAGGTGTTGCTCTTATTATCCTCATAATGTGCTATAATTTCCTCTGTGAAAATTGACCATCTAACAAGTTGTTTACGAGAACAAAGCCCTTTATACCATAAAAATTGATCTTGTTCTAAATATGAAGATGCAATACACAACTTTTGTAACAATGGTACACCATGTAGATCAAAATATTTCTCCATCGGTAGTATGCAATTTACCAGATCCTTGCCATCAAACTTCCTCATCTCGATTTTTATTGATTTTAGGAGCTCGATCTTGAAACGACTATAAATCTGTAATTTCAGATCTCCAAGTTTTGAAATTTCTTCCTGTGGTAGCTCTCTGAGTTCTCTTTCTAACCCCCTAAGTCTGATCAGAATTTGATTATCCAAGAAATAGTTATGCCAAATCTCCCATGGTGACCTGATTATAGTTCAGTAGAGCAAACTTGTACGACGTACCATGTCTCACTATTTCAATATTAGTACCTAAAACTGATACACAGAAAACTACATGAAGTCCTCTTTCTAAAACTTCTGACGAAATTTCAATTTGATGCTTAGAGAGAAAGTTATGATGATTTTCCCAAGGTGACCTGTTTGGAATGTAATTTGGGGGTCTGACAAAACCCTAACTTCCTCAGACTATATCTCCTAAAATATAGCGAGAAAGGATCTAAAATTCAGCACCAAGGTTCAAACCGATTCCTTATCAAATGGGTTTTTGTTTTAGCTTCTGAAACTTTGTAGCGAAAGAGTTATAGCGAACATTCCACACTGACCTGTTTTAGAGGAAATTTTGGAGCTTGCAAAAACCCTAGCTTCCTCAGATCATATCTTTGAAACTATAGCACGAAAAGATCTGAAATTTGGATACGCAGTTCAGAATAATTTATTCTCAAATGGGTTCTTTTTGTAGCTTCTGAACCTTCGTAGAGAAAATGTTATAGCGAAAATTCCACTATGGCCTGTTTGGGGCAGCGAAACCCTAGAATCCACAACTCTGATACCAAATGTTATGAAACCAGCTCACAAAAAGATAGAAAAGATAAATCAACGCCTTAGAAATAAGCCTCTTCGAGGGGTCAACCTCCTTTACATTACACAAATGAACAATTCTTAGATGATACAAATGACAAGACCTCCTTTCTATATATAGGAGTATAAGGGGTCATAATATAATCAAAGCCGACATAACAATAATAATGTAAGGGCACAATAATAACATTGGTGGGCTTCTATGGGGCACAATAGTAACAATATGGGGACTACATGGGTACAAAAATATAATAAGGGGGTTGTACTAATAACAATAAGGGGTTACACTAGTAGTATAGGGACCCAACATGCTCTTCCCAAAGTTGTATTTCTCGGATAGATCCTTCTAATGAGATATTGTGCACGTCAAAAGGAGATCGTATGCCAAAGTTACGACCTCGGGAAGTTGATGTACCAACTTACCCAAACGGGGACCATGGTTTGGCGTTTCATCTTCTAGGGTTAGGTTTTTGGATGTTTATGGTTTTCCATTGTTTCTCAACAATAAATTGTCCTTCGAGCCTCATTGTAACACAGTTCAGAGGCTTGTAGCCGCCACATCTCTTCTCAGAGATAAGCTACCATTGCCTAAGCTAGTTTATTTCCATTTTTGTTTGTAAGCATATTTCAATATTTTACAGTAATGAAATGAAGTCTTATTTCTGCTGCATCTCTATATGTATGGTTATATCTGTAATTTGTTGCGTTCCTATTTAAATTCGGATAAGTTCCATAATCCAATGAAAAATCAACCGAATTGATTAAAGAGGAGAGATTGGAACAAACCACACAAGCCAAATAAATGGTTTTGTAATCAAGATCGATGCGGCTAAGCGACATACTGTCACCAAAACAATTGATATTAGACTCATCTGGTACTATCTAAGGGCTAGTTGGAATAGTAGAAGAAGATATCATATTGATATAGGAAATAGAAGGAGAGTTGTCAAGAAGTGAAGGAGGAGGAAGAAAAAAGGTTCCCATGAGAGAGGAGTCCTTAAGTAGTCTAACCCCGACATACTGATACCAGTGTAGAGTTTCCCCTTCGTGAGGGACACTTCCAGTAACTTGATAACTAGATGAAAAGAAGATGAGTTGATCAATTACTATTATACTGCCTTTATGAGGAAAATCGATCATTCAGAAATAATAAAACGACAACAACCATGGCATTAAACCACGTGCAACCCAATAGAACATTATAGTCTATCGGTCCGTCCATAACTTCAACTTCTATGGATAAAAATTTACCTCCTAATTCTACTCATAACGAATTCAAAATTCCAAAAGGTTTATATGTTCTTCCATGAAAAGCCTTCAAGGTGGCCAATGACTGACTCAATTAAGGAGAACCAATGGCCTTCCAACAAGATAAGGACATAATATAGATTGCGACTCCCTCATCCATAATAAAATGATGGATGTTGTTACCACGAACAACACTCTGGATCATGAAAGCTAACTGGGTTGGAAGTCAAGGTGAATGGTTCTCATGATTGAAAATGACTAGGTTGGAATCCAAACATCAATACATTTGATAGTAGAAAGAAAAGCCTTCTTTTCGGTGGGACAATTTTGCAACACCTCGAGAGTGGACATGGCAGATGGAGATTGATCCAAGTCCTCAACTATATTGTAATTTGTAATTTTGGGTTGAAATTGTTATGAACCTCGGGTCTGAATTTTAGAGCTTTTCGCGCTATATTTGTGGAGATAAGGTCTGAGAAAGTTGGCCTTTTTGCAAAATCATAAATTACATTCCAAACAGGTGACTTAGGGAAAATCATCATAACTTTCGCTCAGAGCATCAGATTGAATTTTCGTAAGAAGTTGCAGAAAGAGGACAGATTGTAGTTTCCTATGTATATTTTTTAGATACAAAGGTAAAAACAGTGACATGTGGCACTTCATACAAGTTCGCTCTTCTGAAAAGGTATATAATCAGGTCATCTTGGGAGATTGTGCATAACTCTTTCTTGGAGAATCCAATTTCGATCAGACTGGCGGCATTGGAAAGAGGACACAAAGGACTACTACAAATCATGATTTCAGAACTAGAAGATCTGCAATTACAGAGTTACAACCGTTTCAAGATCGAGCTCCTAAAATCAAGAAAAAGCGAGATTAGGAAGTTTGACGGTAAGGATCTAGTAAATTGGATACTACAGATGGAGAAATATTTTGATCTACATGGTGTACCACTGTTACAAAAGGTATGTATTGCATCTTCATATTTAGAATCAGATCAATTTTTATGGTATAAAAGGCTTTGTTCCAGTAAACAACTTGTTACGTGGTCAATTTTCACAGAGGAAATTATAGCACATTATGAGGATACAAAGAGAAACACCTTCTTTAGAGCAACACCACAACAATTGGAAGAAAAAAGAGAAAAAGCACTTTGTTACAAAGTGGAAAGCAAAATTATAGCAACAAGAAAGTCTACCCGTCACAACTATAAATATGGAAGTGTTGTTTCTCCTAGCCTTCCACAACCTACAAGGGTTACACCTCAACAATTGGAAGAAAAAAGAGAAAAATGGCTTTGTTACAATTGTGATAACAAATACATTAAAGGTCATAAGTGTGCTGAGAAGAAATTATTTTACATTGATTGTTGAGAAGAGGAAGAAAAGGATCAAGAAACATCAAAAGAAGAGTATATACACCAGGAACAAACCCCAGAGAAAGAAGAAATGAATCTGACCATATCTTGTAAAGCATTGGAAAAAATTACCACTCCTCAAACTCTCAAGATAGAAGGACATATCAAGAAGAAAAAGGTTCAATAAGTGAAAGATCACATCGAGAAAGAAGAAATGAATCCAACCATATCTTGTAATGCATTCGCTGGAATGACCACTCCTCAAACTATCAAGATAGAAGGACATATCAAGAAGAAAAATGTTCAAGAAGTGAAAGATCACATTGAGCATCAAGAAATGAATCCGACCATACTTTGTAAAGCATTGGAAGAAATTACCACTCCTCAAACTCTCAAGATAGAAGGACATATCAAGAAGAAAAAGGTTCAAGCAGTGAAAGATCACATCGAGTATCAATAACAATTTCTCCAACTTTTAAAGGATAGCACCACTTTGGTGCAGAATCAAATGAAACAACAGGTAGATCAACATCGTAGTGAAAAACGTTTTGATATAGGTGATTGTGTATTTTTACGACTACATCTCAAGAAAGCTATTTATGAGAAGGAAATGTTGGCAATACTACATGCACTTAAGAAACGACGACCTTACCTAATGGGAAGGCACTTAAAGGTAAAAATGGATCATGATAGTCTTAAATACTTTTTAGAACAAGTATTATCTTTAGAAGAATAGAAAAAATGGGTCACAAATATGTTGGGTTATGAATTTGACATCATCTATAGAAAAGGGAAGAAAAATTTTGTTGCAGATGCACTGTCAAGAAAGGATGAGGATGTGGAAGCATTGTTTTGTGCTATTTATATTATCCAAACAGATTGGATAAACGAAGCAAGGGATGAATGGAAGAAGGACGAAGAAGTGTGGCCACTCATCCAAAAGTTGCAGAAGATCCCAATTCAAACAATATTGCCAGAACTTGAAGAGGAAGGAAAAATCATATTGGAACCTGGAGCAGTCATAGAAACAAGAATGCAACAGTTACGAAATTGATCAATTTCAAAGTATCTCATAAAGTGGAAGAAATTACCCACTGAAGGTTCCACATGGGAGGACAAGAATTTTATACAGAAGCATCAAGAACTACTCAAGCGTTGAGGACAACACTTTTTGAAGGAGAGGGGCATGTTAGGCCCCTATACTACTAGTGTAACCCCTTATTGTTATTAGTACAACCCCCTTATTATATTGTTGTACCCATGTAGTCCCCATATTGTTATTATTGTGCCCCATAGAAGCCCACTATTGTTATTATTGTGCCCTTACATTACTATCCTTATGTAGGCTCTGATTATATTATGACCCCTTAGACTCCTATATATAGAAAGGAGGTCTTGTCAATTGTATCATCCAAGAATTGTTCATTTGTATAATGTAAAGGAGGTTGCCCCCTCGAAGAGGATTATTTCTAAGGCATTCATCTATCTTTTCTATCTTTTTATGAGTTGGTTTCATAACAGCGGAGTAAGATTCGATGGAGATGCAGCCAAAATGGTAGGTTGATCAAGAGCTTGAACATTATGGGGATTCACATTACCACAGTCCTTACTGTGGGTGGCCACCATAACATCAGATTTGTTCTTAGTGGAGGAGAGCATTAAAATTGAGGTAGAGGAAGAAAGGTCCCGAGCAACCATATGAGTCTCCTCATTTGGAAATGGATCATTCAACACAACGGGACAATCATGATCGAAGTGCTACTCATTACAGGTTAAACATGGATAACCTGGATTTCGTTTTTCGTTAGAAGATTGTTTTTTCTGTTTATCTTGCAGAGGAGAATATTTCTTCTTCTTACCCTTACCTTTCTTCTTAATTCCTGGTTTATGTAGAGAATTTACTTTATTAGATTGAACAACATTGATCTCAGAAAGTAGAAGCCACAAGAGGAGTTGATGGAGGGTTTTGGGCAGTGGCAGAAAGAGCGACACCATATGGTTTACTCTTTGACTGCGAGCTGGAAGAACCAATCACACCATTAGTAGCATGTGATTCTTTACCAAGAGGAGGAGGAACAACATTGGAGGGTCTCAAAGCATTTGGTATTTTCTCATAAAGCATGCTCGATTGGGTATAAATGAGATCAAATACTGGGCACGGGCATTTACTTACTCTTACTTCACAACTCCGCCCTTAACTACATCCTCTGTGATGGATGGTAACAGATATTTAATGAACCATTCCACTAACAATTGATCAGGAACATACATTTTAACCAGTCGATGACGATGTCTACACTCATGAATTTGATAAAAAATTGTGAGTAGCATTATTTTGTTTAAAATTGGTCAAAAGTTTCGTTCTAGTCTCATATGACATGGGTAACTGGAAATGTGTTAGGAATTTAATTTCTAAGGAGATCAAGTGATTAAACGAAGCTCTAGGTATTTAAATGTACAATTTAACTACCAGACTAGTAAGCATGCACTAGAAAAGACGCAAACGAGTGGAATCATCTGTTGGCGCAAGATCCCCCAAGGGAAGTTTTGGGGCTTAAAGCCCAGATTTTGACTAAATCCGATGTAAAGACTCCGCGTTTTGTGGGCGCAGAGTGCAAACTTGTAAATGAGTCATAGGGTTGTCTGCCCTCATTTTTGTAATGTAATGTCAGCTTTAGAGATCTACCCATGGTCCACGGACCATGGGATTTTATAAATAGAGCGAGGGTCTAAGTTGTAAACGGAATCAATGGAGGAATGAAGATGAAGAATTGAGTCTTATGTAAGTGTAGTGTTGAGTCTTGGGTCATAGAGTAGGAGTAGGCTCTGCAGCTGAGTACGCAAAGGCCTAGTAGTCCGCAGCTGAGTGTGCGGACCCCTGCAGCTGAGTGCGTAGGACGAGTCGAGTCTGTAACCTTTGGAGGAGTAATAAAGAGAAGTTTCATATCATTTCTGTGTATCTTTTTCCTATTTTCTGCATTGAATGTATTGGGTATAAATTACATTTCTTCTGTTTATATGATGTGTGAACATATATGATTGTGTTGATTAAGTGAATATAAGATAAAGCATCTATTTACGCGAGGTTAACTAACAGTTATAAGGAGATAAGTAAGACCCGTGGTCTAACTTAGGGAAATAATGCAGATCACTGCCTTAGTAGTGTGAAAGCACCTTAGCCCCTAGTTAGGGTTGCACGAAGGCAATTATAACAAATCGTGAAGGCCTCGCAGGTCAGGGCAGTGCACGAAGTAACCTGCGCGAAGGTATTCATAGTCAGACTAAATTGACCCCTCATACATCTCAAGGGTGCAGAAACTTGGTTCCAGCATCCCTCCATACTGCTTCAGCTGAGACCTTAGTCTATGCTCCACGGGCTATTGCCGAAAGGGCTAGTAGTGTAGGGATTTGTTTGGCTAATTAACTCTGAACCTGGGTCAGGCCCCCTCAAGCCAACAAATGGTTTCGTTGCCGGGATTAGAATCTGCATAGAGATGTCTGATGTCGTATCATTGGAATCCAACTAAGAAGGAAATTGAAGGATTGTTGGACAAAAGAATTCACGAGTTTGCGGCATAGGAGAATAGGAATCTGCGACTGACAAAGGAAGAGTGGTTAGATTGCTACCTGTACACAAAAATCCACGAGATCTTTTTCACATCTTTCCCTACTGAGCTGTACGAGTGGATCGCGAAGTTAATAGATAGCCAAGGAAGCTGGAATCTTGACGGTCCTATTGTGTGGACCCAAGAGTTGGTGTGCATATTGGAAGCATCGGAAGATAAGATCGCGCGTGCTATTGATCACTGGCTCAATCAGGTTATAGGAGGGTTGATTAGTGAATTCACAGTAGATACTTCAATCAGCTATAGTGAGGCAGAGTAAAACTTTCTCAAAGGACCACGAGGTAAGTACGTAAAGGGTCTGAACACTTGGATTAAGATGCTATTGTGTGAAAAGAGTGTTATGTAATGACCTTGATGTTCAGAGCTATGCAAGTGGAAAAAGCTACAGAAACGAAGGAAGTAAGGGACCAGAGAATAGCCCTTTGATTTCACCTCCGCGAGGGGACGAGAAAGAGCTCAGAAAGGTCTCTCCACGAAGTGCAATCCATTTGATAAGGTAGAGGATTCCATGCATACCACCCCCACCCACACCACCACTAGATTCACCACCATCACCTCCATCTTCACCTGTACCACCTTTGCTACCACTGCGAGTCACTATGGCAAGCACGATAAAGTTTCTTGTGTTCAAGGGAGTAGGAAATGAGGATCCAGACTAGTTTTGGTTCGTGATAAGAGCCATATGGGAAGCACAGGGAGTTACGGATGACAATATAAAGAAGGTGACATCGGTTAGCGCCCTGCGAGACCGCGCGCTAACCTGCTATATTAAGCATTCTAATGACAATCCGAATGTGGGAATCACGAATATCCAAATTGCGCTAAACAAGGAATTTAGCAGGCCAAATTCAGAAACGCAGTCGATCATTGGGTTCAAAGAGATCACAATGCTACCAAGCGAGATTCCTTGGGAGCTGGATCAGAGGCTGAAGTGTACAATTCGTGAAGCTAATATGACTTTGACGGATGGACAACACCGCGAATGGTTTGTAGCATTGCTAACGCCACATCTGAGGAGAACGATGTCACATCAGAAGTTAGTGACTTAGGCAGAGGCCCTAGAGATCACGATGAGGCTTCATGAGACCCCAATACAAGATCCTAACTTGGGAGTTCAGCAGATCCACGCGCAATTGAAAAACTTATGCCTTGAGATGTAGAGTCTGAAACAGGATAGGACAACTTGACTAGAAGTGCGCGAAGAGGTGTGGTGTGTAAAATGCAAGGGCCAGTGTCATGATAAGGATCACTGCCTAGTGTTCGCAAATTACCTCACGGGAGGAGGAACGATGTCGTTAAGGCCAGAAGCACAAGCAGGACCTAGTGCGGAACCTTCTTTGTGGTGCACGATTTGTCAAATAGGTGGAAAGCATGCTACAGACAACTGCCATTTGCTACTGAAGTATACACAAAATTCACAACATTTGTTCTGTAATTTTTGTAGGTTGGTGGGACACGATGAGCGCACTTCTAGAAGCTATGAGCTGATGATGGATAGAACTCCCCCCTACTAGGCCGAAACGCGGGCCGAAACGCGGCCCCTAGACCAGAATGTAGGACTGGCATGAACTGAATTTCAGGGGCGCGGATGAGGCCAAGGTGGAGGAGGACCTGTAAGAGGTCACAGACAGCTGATATGCTACAATTGCAGAGGGACAAGATATTATGCCTGTGATTGTACGAACCCAACATGTCCATCATGTCTGTATGGTACCTTGTTTGATCATGAGACGGAAGATTGTCCTACACTGATAGCTAGGATATGCGACAAGGGAGCGCTACCACCTCCTCCGACTCAGAGCCTGGAGATGATGAGGTTTGAGTCACGTGTGGAAGATCCAAATGTGAACATTGTGCTCCGAAGTGGAATCATAGCAGGAGATGATAAAGGCAAACAACCCGAAGATAGTACTTGGGTTCACAAGGCTCTGACGAAAGAAGAAAAGTTTGATTTGGAGCGTGCTAAGGAAACCTTCATGGAAGCTAAGAAGAGCCTCGCTGATGCCTCCACTTCAGGAAGCAAAGATAGACCGGAGTTGAAAATGGACCCATCTATGCTTACGAAGTTCATGGAAACATGCATGAAGCTATTGTGCGACAGTAAGGCTATAAATGGACTACATGAGCTCATTAACAGATGCACTGGGACTGCGACAGGAGAACCACACATATTATGGAATATTGGAAAGCATATGAAAGCATATGATGAGGACGGGAAGAGAAATGAGGTTAACCACTCAAATTGGAGAATATGATATGGACCAAGTAATTATGGATTTAGGATCGGACGCAAATGTTTTGCCGAAGTAGACATGGGAGTGCATGGGGAGGCCTAGGCTGCAATGGTCTCCTATTCAGCTGTGAATGACTAACCAATAGAAAATAATACCGATGGGGCGATTGCAGGGAATCACCGTGGATATTGAGGGAGCGAGTGCACTAGTAGAATTTGAAGTGATAGAGATTGTTGATGACAACAATCCCTACCCTGCGCTCTTAGGAATTGATTGGGCCACTGACATGAACGGGGTGATTAATCTGAAGAAGTGCAAGATGATTTTTGAGAAGAAGTCTCTGCATGTAGTTATACCCTTGGACCCTGCTGAAGGATCGCGATATATAGAGCCGGTGTGTGACTGTGAAAGTGATGATGATTTGGACTGCATCTACAAAATAACCACGTGAAAGCAAGATTGGGTAAATCCCACCGCGGACGGATGGATCTCATGGGAGCACGAAAGCTCATTTACGTTGGATTCTGATAAGGAGATAGAGAGATGGCAGAACCGGTTACACACGGTAACCATGCTAAACTGTAATATGATGATAAGATCACTGTGTTGCGTATCGACAAAAGTGAGAGATTTTCCTACTTTTGATGAGTTAAGTGAGGTGGATGCCTTGGATAGATTTGAAAGGGAGGTGCCGAAAAAACAACATTTCCAGGCCTTGAATTGGGTACTGCGCACTACACCTGCAAGGCGGTGGGGTACACACAAAGGAAGCTTTGAAGACTGGCATGCATGTAGGAGGATGATGTGCACACGGTTTGGAAAGCCTAGGGTGCGATTGGCTGATAAATACAATGGATGGGATGGTCTGCACGCGCATCTATCCAGGTGGGTACGGGCATGTGGCAAACAACCTGCGTGGATGCACATGAACTTCGCGTTGGGAAATATGGTCAATAAGCATGTGTTGGGGGGGAAAATGCGTAAATATCTCCTTGAGTTGCAATGATAGAGTGTGGAGAGAACAATCACGTAGAAGCATTTAACGAAGTGTGCGAAGCGCTAAACAAGGTACGTAGTGCGTATCGAAATGATTGGGACCTACACGTACCAACGGTTTTATGGGCTTATAGGACAATGTACAAGAAACTGACAGAACAGACGCCTTCTAGGCTGAGCTATGGAGGAAATGTTGTAATACCGATGGAGTATATCATGCCTAGTCCACGCATAGTAGCGCCCATGGATATGATGGATTGTGGAGCCTTGGAAGAAGGGATTGCACAGTTGGAAGAGCTCGAAGAGGAACACTTGGGACCTGATGAAGAGATCCAACATGGATATCTTAGGCTCCAAGAACTCATGAATGAAAGCATTTGGTTCAGGAAGAAAAGTGCCATGGTGGAAGCAGAAGTCAAGAAGCTGGAGCACGTAATAAAGAAGGACTTTCTTGATAAAAGGACCATGGTGATAGAACATAATGAGCTCGTTTACATTGAAGAACTTGGGGACTACTACTGAGAGTTGATCAGTTTGATGTCTTGGATTGGACCGTATGTTATTAAGGAGACCTCGGATAGGGGCGCGATGCGGTTGGTGAAGTCAAATGTCAGACTCTTCCCAGGAGCTGCACGATGACAGGACAATGCGTAGGAGCGAAGTGGCACAAGATCCACGACAGCGCAAGGGTAGCAACGCTGCCGCACAGGTTGGATGGAAAGTGACCATTATAGTCACTATTCACGATGTGATGCTTGGTTTAAGGCCAAATCGAGTGGGCGGTAGGCATTTAAGGAAAACTTTATGGGCTAGATTTGGGAAAATCTGCTGCCAAGGGAGCATTAATGGACTAGATTTGGGGGGAACGGTCGAATTCGAATTCAAAAGGCACTATAAATTGCAAACGGCTGCCTAGCAAAAAACACTTGGCCATTTGAGAATTGAGCTATTGCGCGTCCTGAGATTCAGTAACTCTGATTTGTTTGATTCTTTGAACTCGAAGGCATTATTTGAGCACCTACCTGAACCATTGAGAGATTTTTGGAACAGCAATATGACCACGCCAAAGGAAGCCATGGATATCAACGAGATGACCACTGAAGAGGTCGCGTAGGCCATGAAGATAGGAGACACCCTAGAAAGCACTGGGATAGTTGCAGAAATCCCTAAATCGCCACGCATGTCGAGACCCAAGAAAGATAAGTAGCTTATGGTACCAATGTGCGTGTCCCCTCGAAACTCGCTGAGAACTAAACTAACCATGGAAGAAAAGGGGAAAGTGGTTAATGTGGAAACCGATGGGGAGGAGGAAGACCTTGAGCAAATCTTGGTGCAAGAGGAGGAGGACGAAGAAATGGAGGAAGAAACCCAGGGTGCGGACCTGTTAGAAAATTATATATTACAGAGCAATGGAACACATAAAATATTGCAGAAACATAAACACAGAAAACGCATAAAACAAGAGACACATAGATATAAATGGTTCACCCAGTTTGGGCTACGTCCACGGCGAAACAACCCGTCCTTCCTTTTATATTATACAACAAACTGAAGAAATGCAACCTATAGCAGATCCGCTGTAACACCCTCTTCGCTCTCAATCTCCTCTCTCTTCCTCACTCAGAATCTAGATATCCATAGACACAATACAATTCCCTCATATATAGTGAGGGGTTGCCTTCTAGGGCAAAAAATCCTAAATTAAACATAACTTCTACCGTTAGATCATCCGCCTAATGAATGGCCCAGATTGACTAGAAATTACTAGACTTTTACAAGGCAATTTTACATCTATTTTTAGCTTCGGGGGCGTTGCCCCCGCACCCCCGTCGGGGGAACACTGACCCCCTTACCCCCCAGCTAGGGGGGATAAGTCCGCCCCGTACCCCCCCGCGTGGAGGGTTGTAGAGTCTTCCTGGGGTATACGTCTGGCTGAAACCTTTGAATACAAAAGATAATCAGGCTCCACACCCAACAATCTCCCACTTGGAGACTGATTATAGCAACTCCACCGCTGCTTCATTTGCTAGACAACGAATCCACTTTGGACCTGGCTGTTTCTCATCTTTTTCATCATACTTGAAGACCAATTGAAACTGAGTAGATTCTCATTTTCTCCCTGGTTACAACTTTTGTTAACATATCTGCAGGATTCTGGCTAGTGTGTATCTTTTCCAGCTTCAACTGTCCATCTTCCAATGCTGACCATATGAAATGGTACTTGAGCTGTATATGTTTAGTCTTGGAATGAAATGCAGAGTTCTTTGCAAGATGTATGGCACTCTGGCTGTCACTGTATAACCTGCCCAACTCCTGCTTCTTGCCTAATTCATCCAAAAACCTTTGTAACCAAATCATTTCTTTACTAGCCTCTGTAGCAGCAACATACTCTGCTTCTGTTGTTGAAAGTGTAACAACACTTTGGATTTTTGAAACCCAACTGACAGCTGTTCCACCTACAATAAACACATACCCTGTTGTGCTCCTCCTGTTATCTCTATCACCTGCCATATCTACATCAACATATCCCTGTAGAGCAATGTTTGAACCACTAAAGCATAATGCTTGATTTGTGGTACCTCTCAAATACCTGAGAATCCAGTTCACCGCCATCCAATGTTCTTTTCCTAGATTGTTCATGTACCCGCTTACAACTCCCACTGCATGTGCAATATCAGGCCTTGTGCAGACCATTGCATACATTAAGCTTCCAACTGCTGATGCATATGGAACTTTAGACATATGAGCCATTTCTTCCTGAGTCTTGGGACACGCCTCCTTACTTAATTTGAAATGGATAGACAAAGGTATACTAACTGATTTTGCATTCTGCATATTAAACCTTTTCAACACCTTTTTTATGTACTCACTTTGAGACAATGTTAATTTGAGATTCTTCCTGTCTCTAGTTATTCTCATACCAAGGATTTGTTTTGCAGCACCGAAATCCTTCATTGCAAATGAGTTTGCCAATTTCCTTTTGAGCACATTTATTTCCTGCATGTTAGAACCTGCAACAAGAATATCATCTACATACAATAACATTATAATATAGCTGCCATCATTTTGCCTTTTGAGATAAACACAATGATCAGAGTGACATCTAGTATAACCTTTTTCAGACATAAACCTGTCAAATTTTAGATATCACTGCCTTGGAGCCTATTTTAAGCCATACAAGCTCTTCTTCAGCCTACACACTAGTTTCTCCTTCCATTTTACCTCATATCCTTGTGGCTGCTGCATATATATCTCTTCCTCCAAATCCCCATGGGGAAAGGTTGTCTTTACATCTAACTATTCAAGATGCAAATCTTCAACTTCTACTAGAGTTAAAATAGTTCTGATTGAAGTCATTTTAACAACAGGAGAAAATATTTCATCAAAATCAATACCTTTCTTCTGTGCAAACCCCTTCACTACAAGTCTAGCTTTGTACCTCTGTTTTCCTCCATCTTCTTCCTTCAGCCTGTAAACCCATTTATTTTGCAATGCTGTTTTACCTGCAGGTAACCTGACTAAGTCCCAAGTCTAGTTATGTGCTAAGGAGTCGATCTCTTCTTTCATGGCTTGCTCCCACTTCTTCCTGGTTTCTACCTGCACTGCTTCTTCATAACATTCTGGTTCACCAGAATCAGTCAACAATACATAATATAATGAAGGAGAGTATCGTTTAGGGGGTATACTTATCCTGGTAGATCTTCTAACACCACTTTCAGGTGTTTGAAGTGCTTGTTGCTGTTGTGGTTGTTTTTCTGGCTGTTGATCATTATGATTTTCAGGCACCATCACTTTTCCTGTGATATCATCAAGCACTGTGTATTCTTTGTTTTCTTTTTCTTGTTTCTTTTCCTGCAACTGATTCTTATACAAGACCTTTTAATTGAATATTACATCTCTGCTCCTAATGATTTTGTGATTTTCATAATCATATAAGCGATAACCAAAATCATTAACACCATATCCAATAAAGGTACATTTCTTTGATTTTGCCTCAAGCTTTGTTCTATTTTCTTTGTTAATGTGGACAAAAGCTTCACAACCAAAAGTCTTTAAAAACGAGTAGTTTACCTTTTTACTCGTCCATGCCTCCTCTGGAATACCACCATCCAAGGAACTTGAAGGCCCTTTGTTTATTAGATAAAGAATAGTATCTACAGCATATTCCCAAAATTGTAAAGGCAATCCTGCATGCAATCTCATGCACCTTGCACGCTCCATGATTGTCTTGTTCATCCTTTCTGACACACCATTTTATTGTGGTGTTCCTAGAACTGTCTTCTCTCTGCGAATTCAATTCTTTGAACAATACCTATCAAACTCTTTGCTGCAATATTCACCTCCATTATCTGATCTGAGACACTTCAACCTTTTCCCTATCTCATTTTCAACCAAAGCTTTCCATTTCTTGAAAGTATCAAATACATCAGATTTATTTCAAATACAATAAATCCAGGTTTTTCTGGTTGCATCATCAATAAAAGTAACATAATAATGAGAGCCACCAAGAGATGATACCTGAGCAGCCACCCATACATCTGTATGCACAAGCTCTAATTTTTCGCTCTTCTTTTCTTTCCCAACTCTAAGGAATCTGACTCTCTTCTATTTTCCATAAACACAATTCTCATAGAATTTTAAATCAACATGCTTCAAACCTGGAAACAAATTTCTTGAGTGAAGAATCTGCATCCCCTTCTCACTCATGTGCTCGAGCCTATGATGCCACAATGCCATATCTTCTCCTGTAGAGGTTAAAGCATTAACATAATTAGAAATACCATTGCATAAATACAATGTACCAACCTTTTCTCCTTTCGCTATTACCAGGGATCCTTTAGTGACCTTCTAGGTTTTATCTGTGAAAGTAGTTACGCAACCTTCAGCTCCCAACTACCCTGTTGAAATCATATTTTTCTTCAAATCTGGAACATCCCTTACCTTCTTCAATAGCCACTGATTTCCATTTTGCTGTTTTATGAAAACTGTACCCATTCCAACGATTTTACAGGGTTTATCATCACCCAATCGAACTTGTCCAAAATCTCCTTGAACATAATCATGAAAATGTTTCTTATTAGGTGTGGCATGGAATGAGGCCCCTGAATCTACCACTCAGGCATCAATAATATTTTCTAATGAAAGAATCAAAGAATCTTGCAACACATCACCTGTTACATTCGCTTCATGATTAGTTTCTTTCTACGCATCTCCTTCTTTTCCCTTCTGAGACTTGCAGTCTTTCTTCAGGTGTCCTTTCTTCCCGCATTTCCAGCACACTATCCCCGATCTGGACTTGGATTTTCCTTTTCTTGACTTACTGTGATATCCTAGGCTCTTTCCTCTTTCCATTTTTCTTCCCCTAGTCTTTGCAGTCAAAGCATTACCTGATGTCTCACCGGAGCTTTTCCGTTGCATTTCCTCGCTAAGGATTGCATCGACAACATCATCAAACTTTAAAGTACTAGATCCAGAGACAGAGTTACTAATGGCCATAACTAAACCATTCCAACTTTCTGGCAATGAGCACAGAAATAACAGAGCCCTAACTTCATCATCAAAATTTACCCCTACAGAACTTAACTGACTTGTAACTGTATTAAAATCATTTAAATGATCTGCAACAGATCCACCTTTTGACATCTTCATATTAAATAAACGCTTCATAAGAAATACCTTATTTGAGGCCGAGGGTTTTTCATATAGTTTGGCCAATGCCGACATTAAACCCTGTGTTGTCGTTTCCTTTGAAATATTAAACGCTACCGACGCCGCTAGGCACAACCGTATTGTTCCAAGTGCCTTTCTGTCCAGAATATCCCATTCTGTGTCTGTCATACTCGTCGGCTTCTTTGTCTTTCCACTTAATGGTAGGTACAGATCTCTCTGATACAGATAATCTTCCATCTGCATCTTCCATAGCTGGTAGTTTTGGCCGTTGAATTTTTCGACCCTAAACCTACCATCTTCCGCCATTGCTCCCACTCGAACTAGGAACCCTTCTCTCCTGCAAGTTTATCAGCCAAATAGACCTTCGGCTTTGATACTAGTTGTTAGAAAATTATATATTACAGAGCAATGGAACACATAAAATATTGCAGAAATATAAACACAGAAAACGCATAAAACAAGAGAGACACAGATATACGTGGTTCACCCAGTTTGGGCTACGTCCACGGAGAAACAACCAGTCCTTACTTTTATATTATCCAGCAAACTAAAGAGATATAACCTAGAACAGATCTGCTGTAAGACCCTCTTCACTCTCAATCTCCTCTCTCTTCCTCACTTAGAATCCAGATATCCATAGACACAATACAATTCCCTCATATATAGTGAGGGGTTGCCTTCTAGGGAAAAAACCCTAAATTAAACATAACTTCTACCGTCAGATCATTCGCCTAATGAACAGCCCAGATTGACTAGAAATTACTAGACTTTTACAAGGCAATTTTACATCTATTTTTAGCTTCGAGGGCACTGCCCCTGAACCCCCGCTGGGGGACTGCTGGCCCCCGGACCCCCCAGCCGGGGGGACAAGTCCCCCCCGCACCCCCCACGTGGAGGGGTGTATAGTCTTCCTGGGGTATATATCCGGCTGAAACCTTTGAATACAGAAGCTAATCAGGCTCCGCACCCAACAGGACCCTTTGACTAGGTTTCCTGGTATGTTCCTCCGCAGAAAGGGAAAGCAAGGGTGCCCAAGGACCTAAATGAGAGAAAAAGCTTTTTGCAGACTCTACTGCTCCCTGATGATACAATTTTTGAAGGAGCACACTTTGGACAGGTGTCGGCTCTAAAGTTTGAAGATTAGGATCTCGCGGATGACGAGAAATTCCCACACTTGGCAACTACGCAGCTAATGCGACTGAAGAAAAATACAACGGTGGGAGTCATAGAGTTGGAGCCGCACAAGTGGTTGCACGGAGTAGAGAAAGCAGGGTTGTTAAACTTGCTCTGGGTGCCACATTACCATCACGCCTGAGTAACTATCTTTGTCATCAGGTAACTGCTCTGCCTGGTGCATGATGGGTGCTTATGGCTGGAGGAGCCCATCCCCATCACGGACCACCTAATTCATAGAATTACCCAACTCCCTTGTAAGGGGAGGACCCAACAGATATTTCGGAGGGTAAGAGAAATGACTTGGCCATCGCAGAGGCCATGAAGGAAAAATTCAAGTTGGAGAAAAATAAGACAGGGTATGCGATCTCCAGTATCAACAATAAGGCAGTCAGAGTTTTCACCCAGATATTGGATGGCAAGGTTATGTGGAAGTGTCACATGGATGAGGTGGCCGCGCTGATGATAGAACTTGCCTCGTAGTGCGCAAAGGGGGTCCAGTTTAACTGGTCAGAGTACTTGTGCAAGGACTTCTTGGAGAACTACCGTGAGGCACAGGAATAGGGGAAGACCTTCCACTATGCATGGAGTTTGCTGTCCATAGTGCTAGTGGCTTGGGAATTTCCTGAGGATAGCCAGTTCCCCACAATTGCGTGGGATCTTCTGGAGGCAATGAAGTATGCTTCGCTGTGGGCCACTAAAGACGCGCAAAGGATCTGAGAAAGTAAGATATTCTAGGTGTTCATGGAGATGAAAATTAGAATGGGGATTAACCACAAGCTGCGGTCATCGCCCACTGTCTATAATAGTCTGCAGAGTTTCATGGAGTTCAAGGAAGACTTCCATCACATATATATCCGAGCACACAAGGATCCCGCAAAGAAATGGAATGAGCTCCCATACCTGGCCACGGACAATGTCATATTCATCATGCTTGAGTCATGGCCACCAGAGTGGCATGCTCCAACCATCTCTGCAATGGAATCAGAGAAGTCCGCTGCACAAAGGAAAAAGGAGGAGGCAAAACTGCGGATGGCGCAGGTGGTAGAGAAGAGAAGGAACGAAGCAGTAGCGGCCAAGGTGCAGGAGGCGCGGGATGCCACGAAGGTAGCAACAAAATAGAAATAGGCAGCTGAGAAGGAGTGCGAAGGCCAGAAGTCGCCTTCACCTGAATAGGAGTCCGAAACAGAGGAAGGTGGCGCGAATCCACAGGCAACGTCCACACAGCTGAAGTGGCAGTGCCTGAGAGAGCAAATGGGGTAGCAAAAGAAGTCAAAAGCCTCCAAGACTTCTTTTGACCTGATCACCCTCACTGAGGGGGATTTGCATGACACAGGGGAGACGGAGCACGACATCACCATGGAGGCCCTCCAGCAGTTCGTGGAGGAAAATCAGATGGTGTTGGGGGCCCTCCGGACACATATACAGGACTTGCAGGTGCGCACTCCTGAGGTTGGTACTCTATCCACCAGCCTTGCAGTAGGCATGGCCGGAGCCGAGGAAATGTTGTGTCCCCGCACAACCAACACTATAGTGCTGCCAGAAGGGGCACTGGTTACAAAAAATGAGGCTGATCGGCCTATGGCTAGTGCGCTAAAAGGAGTTGGGATAAACATGGTTGCGCTCCCTCGGGAGACACTCTATGTCCTGTAGGATGGAGTGGCTGCAAAGCTGCGGGCCAGGGAGAATCTCACGCTCCAGGTAATGAGCGAACAACGAATTAACATGGAACAACTGAGCCTATAGCGCGACGAGGTAGTGGTGCAGAATCAGCATATTGTGTAGGTGGTTGAAGAAGCCTGCCAGATGGTCCCTAAGTTGGCCATCCCAGCAGAGGCACCAACAAAAGTGCACATCCGGAGGCTAGCAGCAGGGGTGCGCGAGGCGAAGGAAGAGATGGCTAAGGTTTAGCTAGAGCTGAACCTTCAAATAGCTAAGCTGCAGTTGAAGGCGCAACCTTCAACTCCACCAGAGGTGAGGGAACAACGCGCCAGTGCCATTACAACGGGAATAGAGGAGATTAGCAGTGCAGTGAAGGACTACACCAAATTATTTGAAGAGTCATTTGAGGTCCTCACCACTCTGTAGGAGGACCTGAACATACAATGCTTAGAAACAGAGGCACGTGAGCTGCAGAAAAAGTACGATGATATAAAAGGGACTGCGCAGACGGTGGCCCTTACATAGAGGGTCACGCAAATGCAACAGGCAAAAGCGCTCAAGGAGCAGGTAGACGCGACGCAACATAAGGAAGCGGTTTTGAAGGCGTGTGTCCAACCATAGATTGATGAGGCCTTCATCATTACAGCCTAGATCGAAGCAAAGATCGCGTATATGCAGGGAATGCAGGAGCAGATGCAAGGAAGCAGTTCAGGTACCGTGGTCTCTAAACAGCTTGTCTAGGAGGCATAGCAGGCCGCTGCTCAGTGCGCTGCTAACCTTGCAGTGGTTCGGGCAGAGTTGGGAGGTCTCCGTGCAAAGATCTCCACACCGACAAAGTGACTCGAGGGTGAGTCACGATGTTTGTGTTGGGGGCCTGTTGGGCGCGGGATCCCCCAAGGGAAGTTTTGGGGATTAAAGCTCATATTTTAACTAAATCTGATGTAAAGACTCCGCGTTTTGTGGGCACGGAGCGCAAACTTGTAAATGAGTAATAGGGTTGTCCACCCTCATTTTTTTAATGTAATGTTAGCTTTAGAGATCTACCCATGGCCCACGGACCATGGGATTGTATAAATAGAGCGAGGCTCTAAGTTGTAAATGGAATCAATGGAGGAATGAAGATGAAGAGTTGAGTCTTATCTAAGTGTAGTTTCGAGTCTTGGGTCGTAGAGTAGGAGTAGGCTCTGCAGATGAGTGCGCAGAGGCCTAGTAGTCTATAGCTGAGTGCGCAGGATGAGTCGAGTCTGTAACCTTTGGAGAAGTAATAAAGAGAAGTTTCATATCATTTATGTGTATCTTTTTCCTGTTTTCTGCATTGAATGTATTGGGTATAAATTAAATTTCTACAGTTTATATGATGTGTGAACATATATGATTATGTTGATTAAGTGAATATAAGATAAAGTATCTGTTTACGCGAAGTTAACTAACAGTTATAAGGAGATAAGTAAGACCTGTGGTGTAACTTAGGGAAATAGTGTATATCGTTGCCTTAGCAACGTGAAATCACCTCATCCCCTGGTTAGGGATGCACGCAGGCGATTATAACAGATCGCAAAGGCCTTGCAGGTCAGGGCAGTGTGCGAAGTAACATGCGCGAAGGTATTCATAGTTGGAATAAATTGACCCCTTAGACATCTCAAGGGTGCGAAACTTGGTTCCAGCACCCCCCCATACTGCTTTGGGTGAGACCTCAGTTCGCGCTTCGTGGGCTATTGCCAAAAGGGCCAGTAGTGTAGGGATTTATTTGGTTAATTAACTCGAAACCTGGGTCAGGCCCCCTCAGCCAACATCATCATTAAGGGATTTCAAATAAAACCACAAATGATATGTCATGACGTGCGTGGATGGCTCTTCTCCAGGAAATATCAAAAGGAAATTTGGTAGGAATTATTGACCACCATGGAGAATGAAAGACAGGATCATTCGTGAGTCGAGTCAAATCTGGCAGTTCAAGAGTTTCAACTAAAGGAAATTGCTTGTTGAAATTTGGTGGAGGATACCCTAGATAAGATGGGATATCCTGAGAAATAGGTATCTGTCCGCATTGTTGAGACTGTAAGTTACCTTTTCAAGGATGACTAAATGGAACCTGGGAAGTACCAGATACTGATGGGACTGATTGAGTCATAGGTGCAACCTATAAAGGATGGATTACATTGATTTGAGCTTGTTGAGGTATAGATTGATAGGTAGGAATTTGGGATGCAAATGGAACGGGTTGAGAAATTAAAGATGGATCCACGAACAAACTAGATTGTATGGGAAAAGTAGGTTTCCAAACACTAGTAGCCATTCCAGAAGATGAAGGATTCAAATAAGGCTGAGAGATAATATGTGGTGTACCTATGAAATTTCCCCCCCTACCAAAGGAGGAGGGGGTAATGGAGGCAACTGCCCCCCAGATGGCGGGTACCCAACATAAATAGAATTGGGTTGTTGTAGGTATCCATGCCCACGAACATAAGGGCCATCCTGCTGTTCAACTATATGTGTAGGTGGAGGAGAAGGAATAGACTATAAATAAGTGCCAGATGGAATTCCAGAAGCAAATAACATGGGAGAGTTCCATGGACTAGATATTTCACCAGAGAAGGTATCAAAAAACAATTGATAACCAGGTGGGATGGACGGGCCACCATACAATTGTGTCTCTAGTGATGTCGTAAACATGGAGGAGGTAGAAAAATTGGTTGTCTCAACCATAGTGACATGCTTGGAAACCATAGCAGATTCAATCAAGGTTAACAATCCCAAAAATGATTTCCACAAGAAACTCACGGGTGATTTGAAAAGAAAAGAATCAAATAAAGGAGTTTGAGATGGGTCTAAGGAGGAGGAAGAGGATAAACCTGATAAAGATGATGAATACCTCTCAAATGAACAAGATAAGAGGGATGAGATTATCACTATGGGATCTCCTCAATACTCACAAGACCTGGTGGAAGTGGTTCACCGTCGGGTCCAAGATATATAGTTTGTGGTTGTGTCTGAGACAAAGGAAGAGAAGATGAACGTCCTAAAGTAACATGTGAAGATGACTGAGGTACCTCAAGTTGTATAACCTTAGGTTATGTTAGGGTCCTATAAATATAGGAATCCTATATTTTTAATAAGTTATTCATCCCACAAGGATATTGTAAAAAATTATTTTTCATTTTTAAATTTGTTTAGCTCAAAAGAAAGAAAAGAAAAGAAAAAGACAAAAAAATAGAAAAAACAGAAAAATAAAAAGAAAATAAAGGGGGATAAAAAATGTATGTATGAAATAAAAAGAATAAAAGAAATAGAAAATGAAAAATAGAACCCCTATGGCATGCCAGTCAAAATTTCGCCTTCACTTTATAATAAATTTTGATTTATATGTTATTGTTTATAAAACATTGATTTATATGGTTTATTAGCGCTTGACATGACCTTTTGTCGTTTTTTGAATAACAATCATGTGACAATCAACGACGATGATGACTCCCGCCTGGATCAACATCGGGAGAACGATTTCAGACCCCCCTCACACTATCAGCATTTAACAGAGGGGGGATCCCATAAAGCTATTTGTGCGAATACCACTCGAAGTGACGTGTTGGTTCCTAAATTTTTTCGAGGTGTCCCCTCCCGAAACCGATTACTATGCCTACCCCCTGAAAACCACTGCCTCGCTACTTATTCGACCCGTCACCTCCACACATCCGCTTGTGCCACTTGTCATCCTTTCCACCCTCCATGTAATTGCTCCACCTCATCCCCTTTCCAGGTCACTCCATCTCCACGTCATCTGACGTTGGATGTTCAAATCACCTTCCAAACTACAGGAATGTTGCACATTTATTATTCTCCCGCTAATTGACCTGTTTCGAATTAATTGCTCCCACTCCTAAAATGGTAATAATCCCTTTGTGATCCCCCACCAATTCCATTATAAAACCACCCCAGACGCCTACAATTTCTTTCATTTCCATGTTCCCAATAGTCTGTGCAGGTCAAGATCGAGCCGTCTAAATCTGTCAAGGGTTGTCTATTAGCCTTCCCTCTGCAAAAATCGACCAATTAAGCACTATGGTAATCTCGTTCTTTCTTGCTCCTCTTTATTTGAAAATGTCAGCGCAAAAAGGAAATATAAAGATGATCGGAGGAAGATCCCATGATTCCCCCCTATCCAAGACCTTGATAGAACTCTCCTGATCGATACCTAGTACAAAATTGTTGATACTGTTTGTGATTTCGACCTGTACGAACTCCATAAGTGGGAAAAATAGAAATACCTTGACCATAGTGATGACTTGATTATCTAGGATTCCTTTCTCCCTTAGTTTATCTTCCTTCAAACCTATTTCTTCCCTGAGTTTTCTACCTAGTGTCACCTTAGACACCTTCCCAGCAAAAAGGTAGTGATTGCCTAGAATGATGAAGTTATATTTTCCATTTCACCTGAGAGTATTTTCCAAGATTTGAAAATAAATCCCCAAACCTCCCTGCATCCATTTTCTACTGATACATTAATGGAATTGTGTAAAAAACTTACTTTTCCCCAAAGAGCCCATATCTTTGAATGTTTTCCCCCTGAAAATGCTGAATTTCCCAGAAAAAATCCCCCATACGCTGTTTCCATTTTCCCAGAAATGTCAAAGCAGTTAATTTTCATGGTGACTTGCTTACTAGGATATTATACAGACCAATGGGTAGATGAAGTAGTTCTAGGATTCTTATCAATGTTCACAGTTGGGCAGAAACCTTCAATTTTATTTAATTACAACCAATTTTTGTCTGATGCCATGCATGATCAATTTATGAAATTTAAAGCTGAGGGTGTGTTAAAATATCATTCAGTGTTAGTGTATCTCATGTTATTTTATGAGGAAGAAATATTCAAGTTTCAATTACAAAACATGGATGAGTAGGGTAAACCATTGTCAGCTATCCATTGGACTTCACTCGTGAGAAGAGATTCAGAGGAGTACACTTATACAAATTTTGTAGACCAATTCCTTCACACCTCTACGTGTTTATTATGCAGTGATATTATACCAAGGGTATCTCCAGAAATCAATAAATTATTACACCTATTAGAACAATAAAAAGTTGGAGACTGGTATTTATACCAGAATTATAAAAAGATCATATTTTATGGATGTGAGCTTCCTCCTTATAGATTACCAGTTTTTGTGCCAGTAAGGATTTTTTCTTTGGATCATTCCAGATAGATGTTGAATATGGGTGAAATACATTTAGTTTCCAATGAGAAGAAAGCACAGTTTAAGCTAAAGGCACAAGTAGGCCCTTACATTATTAACACTAGAGCAACAACAAAAGAGGTGGAAGCAGTTTCAAAGCTAGTGAAGTTCAAACCTAGTTTCACATGGTCCATGATCCCTTGGGAGTAATCTCTAAGATGAGGGTTGAATAGAAAAGTACTCCATATCCACATACACCAAGGCCAAAGATAGAACAATATGCTAACCAAGAAGAATGGATAGAAAAAACATTACGGGAAGTAGAAGAGAAGTTGATTAGTCAACCTTCATTACAAACTCATATATCCAAATAAAAATGAGTTAAAAGGCCAAGGGAAAGAATGTCTCCCACAGAATCAGAAACATAGGCTGAAGATTTTATTGTTTTCAAGAGAAGGAAGAAGGTTCCATAGACTACTACCAAAATTGATAGCAGAGTTAATCCTCAAGTGATCACCATTCAGGAAGAATCTTCAGAAGAAAGGGATGTATAGGAGAAGACTACTTTTATTTTGACAACAACTCCTAACACTTATCTCCCTCATGTAGAAGAGACAAATGAGTCTCCTATCTCTTCTACTTCTCAGGTTCAACCACAAAAAATCATTTTTACAAGGGACATGGAAATTAAATTAAAGAATGAAGCTCTCAAAGCTTCCCCATACTTAGAATTATGGAAACAAACTATCACCACTCAAGACAGCTTGTTGTCTACTTTTGAAGAAAGGGAAATTTTAAATGGCATTTTTGGAACCCATAGTTTCAGCTCCCAGAGGTGCTGAATATTATAAGGCCTCCATATTTTCAGTTGAAACTAAAACATTTCATGCAATTGATCAGATCAATTTTCATAAGCAGGTAGGTCAGATGATTTATTCAAATCTAACAATCTATGCCATGGTTGCTTCAAAATTGCAGGTTTCACTGAACAATATGCACTCACAACTGAAGATTGAGAGGATGTCCTCAATGGCTAAAGACACTAGAATCAAAACATTAGAAGAATTAGTTATTAAACTAGGATATGATCCTAGTGATGTCAAGGCAGCAAAGGAGGTGAACAAAAGCAAGAATGAAGATATTCAAGCTCTTAGGAAACAATTTAAACTCCCAACTACAGAACACCCTCAGGCTAAAGAAGTCACTAGTTTGGAGATGGAGAAAGAGAAGTTGTTTATAATAGTAGTGAAACAGAATGCTCAAATACATAAAATGGAACAAGACATGGAAGCACTACTAAAAGAAAGAGAGCAATGGGAATCAACAGGAACATCAACAACAAGGACATCAGCAGGAACATTAACAACAGGGACTGTAACCCATCTTACAACACAAGTATCAGTCTTAGATTCATCAGAAAAGCTAACTCAAGCTTTGGGGGAATTATCGTTGACAAACAAAGAGGTGGAGAAATTGTTAGAAGTGCTCATCAAGATGGAAGAAAACAAGATAAAGGCAGACAATGCATATTTGGAAGAAGTACAAAAGAACTTCAAACTTAGTCAGCATATTCATAAGTATGAAGATCAGTCCATCATTATTAAAATGTTGGCAGAGGAAAAACGCAACATTTGGCACAATATTAATGCCAATGTTACAGACTTGTGGCCTTCCATCCAAATCATTTTTGAATAGTAAGAATTAGTGCAGAGCGTCAAAGCAACAATAGAGGAAACTAAAGTTGATATTGAACATAAGCCAAAAGAAGCACAAAAGATCATAAGGATGTTGAACTCTAAAACCATAGAAGAACTTGAAGAGCAGAACATTCAGGACAAGACAAATACAGTAATGGAAGTCAATAGAGTTTTGACTAAGAATAATTTAATGGTGCAATTGGAGAACAAGTGCAAAGAGCTGGAGCTACAGGTTAAGAGATTCAAAAAAACGTTTTCTTTGTTGTAGGAGAAAGGACTTCCAGCTCTCAGAAACTCTAATGGAAAATTGATTCCATTGGAGAATTATCAGGACAAATTATGTAATATAGCTACAAATGTGCCTAATTTTGCAAAGGCAAAGGGAGCTATCAATGGAGAAGCTTTTCTAGAAGGCCTGCAGTTTGATTTTAACATAAAACATGAGATTCATCATTTATTTTTGAAAAAGCCAACTTTTCAAACTTACGCTGAGGCAGATGAAAGGTTTAGAAACATGGTGAATTTTTTTTATCCTAGGCGAAGAATAGTGGGACCAATTACTGGAGTTAGCTGAGTAAGCATGAACAAAAGACCTACAATTTTGGCACAAATAGAAACGAGGATTTGGAAAAAAAAGGCCACAATCAGCAATATATTTCCTTCATTTTTTTCAACGACCAACCGAATTTTTCGAAACCTTCTATTTTCTAGTTTTGTTTCAGAAAAATATGTAATTTTGTTAGATATTATTTTGTAATGAATTCCTTTTTGGAATTCGAAATTATTTTAGCAAGAAGTCTATAAGTATGTTGTAATAGCACTTAATAAGGGTTGTTGGAACTTTTATGAAGAAAAGGGTTATGCATTGATGTAAGGTATGTATTGGACTCAAAGTAATCAAATTAAAGAAATACAAAGAGTTTTGTTTCAGGATTCTCGTGTCAAACAATTGGTGATGTGATTTCTTATCTTAAATTGTTTCTCTCTTCAGTTTCCATATGTTTTTTTTCCTTATTTATTGTTGCAAGAAGATTAAGGGCCAAATTTGCTTAAGTGTACTTTGCTCTAGCTTGTAAACAATATTATTGTTTTCATTTTGATGTTAATTATAGAATTCATCTCAATATGTTTTATATTTAATTAAACTTAAATCATATTCATCCTATTCACACCATAGACACTCTAGAAGATCCAAGAGTTTGCCTATCCTGCCTTGTTACAACTATTCTTGTAGAAAACTGAACCACTAATAATAACACACACACTCATAAATAATAAATATCAGACATATATAGAGCAAACATGTCGGAAAAGGCCTCAACTTTACAACATTCCTCACATTCTCATTATGTAATCCAATGTACAAAGAATGGTAATAGTACAAATAAATACATAAGGAATTTGTCTCAAGATAGTGCATCTATCTTGAACAAACTTGGTTGAGAAAATATCTCAACAACACACTAATCTAGGAGCCTAACTAGTTGGAGAGAATCTCTCAACCAACTAAGCCTAAACTGACTCCTAACCATGAGGAACAAACTCAATCTAGAAAGGTAGGATTAAATCCTAACTTTCATGATTTTAATTAATTTAATTATTTGGACTTAGAATTGTTTTTAATTTGAGAGTGAGGCTAACAATTCTGTCATTTTGTAATTGATTACCCAAAGATTTATGACTCCATGCCCAATGGATTCCCAACATCTTTCAACCAAAATTTTGAAAAAATTCCACCTCAATTTTTCATAACTAGCCTAATATCTTAAAAACAGATATTTAGACTAGATAGAGAGATCCCTCTTTGAAGCTTGAAGGGCTAGATCCTAGCTTTAAAAGTGGTTTTGTGGTTACCTCTAGGTTTCTCTCCTCGGTCTAGGGAAATTACAAAGTGATAACAACTTATAAGGCGTCTGATTCAGTAAAGTTAGGCTCAATAACATTAGGAAACAAAGTCTCAGGTGCTTCTATTTTAATTGTGTCATATTCACTAGCAAAAGAAGAAGTAATCTCGGGCTTAGTACTCATAGGGAAGGATGATTCTAGTGGATCAATTTTTGGAGGAGGACTAGAAGTAGTTCCCAAAGTTCCTAATTCAGTAGTTTGCATTTTCTTATGCTTTTGATGACGACCATGAGTTGTTTGTGGTCGAAGAGGAATCTTATTTTGCATTCTACGTGAATGATGGAGGGTAGGGTGTTGTTCTTCCATGTTGGATTAATAAATTTTAACAATTAACACAAAAATAAATAAAAAAGGCTAAACTAGGCATAAAGGTTTACGAAGCAACTGTGAACTTCAATATACAATCTTGGAGACCAAGGATTTATGTACAGGCATGAAATCTCCTTGAATGTTTTTTTTAGTGTATCATAGTGTATAAAGCGGCCGAATCGGTTACCTATGGTGAGGATAGAAAC
The DNA here is from genome assembly GCA_031772625.1 of Pinus tabuliformis. Lineage (NCBI taxonomy): Eukaryota > Viridiplantae > Streptophyta > Pinopsida > Pinales > Pinaceae > Pinus > Pinus tabuliformis. The sequence goes on from CM062807.1 coordinate 1,170,757,796, forward strand.
ATATGGTGGAATTCAAAAATATACTCGACGGTACATCAAAGTGTAGTCTATGTTAGTGTTGTCTAATGCATAACCGTATGACGAGAGAGTTCCCATATACGCTCCATGCGTGGAGTGAAATCCAATATACCCAAAGGTATGTGGAGAACAGTTTGATACACTTACGTACATGGAACGGGATTTCACCCCCAGGATGCAATGTTGGAAAAAAATGAAATCTACTATGTTTATCGATGTTGGAACATGTATCTGTCCTAGACCTCTAAATGTTTATGTTAATGTTACAAATTCTCCTTAGGTTGATTAAATAAATTTTAATGTTTACCTTCAATTGGATTTCATTTTCATGGCTCACCATGAAATTCACTTGAATATCCTAAGCTGTAAGCTAGCATGAAGAAATGAAAATTTCCTTTTGAATGAAAATTTATCTAAAGGAGGGAAGAGGACAAAGAGTATGCAACATATAAAATGTAACAAACAATATGCTAAGTGAATTTCCCTTAAATGCAACTGTTCCAATTCAAATTCACACACAAAACCCTATATGCCAATGCAAAGAGATTTTTGTTTTCAATTCCACTTAATTTTAGAATGAGAGAAAAATAAGATGCATGTCAAATCAATGATAAAAGAAACTATTCAGAATGATGACTAAAACACCAATTTTTTCAAGCACTCAATGATAAAAAAAAGTATTTTTCCAATGACCTAATGAGAAGACCAAAGTAAAATATAAACAAATTCTCATCAAAGGCACATAAAACCAAAAGAAAACCAAATGGAGGCTTTCAAGAGACCACAAGACACTCAGGGACACAAGGAAGAGAAGGTGGAACAAGGATGAGCAAAGACCAAATGAAAATAAGGAAAATTTATGCATGAAACAGGGGTCAATGCAGTTGCTAGAAGGGTGCCAGTGCTATGAAAAGAAGGTACAGAGAGGGCTGGGGTGAACTATAATGCATGTACAGGGAAGGCTAGGGTGCATTGCAATGCTCTGTCTCCATACCAGGGGTAGCGCTAATAAAGGAATGCTAAGGTTTGACACACAAAATGCAACTGAAGCTCAATGAAATGTCTTCCTAAGGTCAATTCAAATTGGGTGATACAAGGAAGGTATTAACAAGAGGAAAAACAAGTACTAAGGACAAGGAAAGAAATGATCCCCAATGGAGTTGCCAATTTGTTATGCAAAATCTACGACTATAGACAAAAGTAACTTCCCTAGACCTAGTGGCCTATTCTAGAACAATAGAAAGGAAAATAATATAATTTTTTCCTTAAAGTAATTGAATAACGAGATGAGGCCTACCTGGAATCTATTGCAAGATTCACTCTCTTCTTGACTTGTACGCTCCAATCCTAGCTTCGATTTCTATAATTAGAACCTGAACATAAAAAAAACAAGCAAAAGATCTATGATATCTATGTAGTATTATCCAATCACTTCATTCAGTGGAGCAACCAAGCATTGAAACGTATAAACATCAACATCATATGTAGGAAAACAATGTACTCCTTGTATTAATAGAAATGGAGAGAATTACAAGAAAATATAGGAGTTGATCATGTAGAGAACTCCCCAAGTTGACTTTTCCTTCCTTACCGCAAAGTGCACCTATATGTCACCTCAATGCATGGAATGATGACTCTCTTGGAACCAAGGAAACAACATGAGGGTAATCAATATCCATAAGCCAAACCCTAGCTTGTGGATGGCGGTAAATATATAGGAGACGATGGTAGTTTAGGAATTCTTATCCATTTACCAATCTAGGCTTGAGATCCACTCTTGATGGGAGGATGACCTCAAGGGATAAGGGGTGAAATATCCAAGATAGAATGAGATGGGATTAAAAAGTATTATCTAGAGTACAAGGTTGGAATAACTCCTGGAAGCTTCAAGAAGATGAAGCTTCAGGATTATTCTTATTTTTCTTGAGTTTTTAGAATCAACCCACCCTAAGGGACAACCTGCTATTGATCAGTGCAATTGTAGAGTGGAGCAACCTGCACTAAACATAGTATCCTAAGGAAGCAAGGTGTGTTGGGCCTTAAAGGCATGAAAATGAAGCAGTTAAGCCCATAAAATCAGGGATTAGGGAGAGTCATATCAAGGGATTTATGTAAGGGTGATGACAAGGTGTGGATGGATGTTGATTAATCTAGTTAACATGCTTATTAACCAAATGTGACAAAATGGCCTATAATGCCCATACAACCCAGGAGCCAACACGAATGAGAAAAACCTCTTGACACAACACCTTGAATTGAAAAATTAGTAGACTTGGTATAACAACCTTGACAATCCCCTAGATTGATGAAAGATATTCGACCTGAAATAGGTGAACATCATAAGCTTTGAGCCCCGATACACATACATAAAATTAAAGCCCCCTTGTCTTACAACATAGCCCACAACCAACTTGACTGACCTAAAGCTAGTGACCCAAGGAGCGCAAGACCGAACACTAACCAAGAACTCAAGACCCACACCAAAAGTAATGAAATAAGAGACCCTTGCTTTGCAACTCAGCTCTTCATCATATTTTCAGGCCTAAAGACAAGAATTTTAATACCCCAAACTCAAATTCTACCCAAATTAAGACAAACCAAAATAAACACCCATTGAGAGAACATGACCCAATACGTCATGATGGAGGACTCCATAGTGCCTGCCGTATTCATTGCCCTCCACAGAACATTGATCCATTCTCCCAGGAAATGAGGCCAAGTATTCCACCACCTTCGCACACATGTACATGAATACTTTAAGGCAGGAAAGAGACAAAGCTTACAATGGGGGGTCAAGGGTTTACCCTCACCTCCATATAGACCCCAAACACTATGAATTGAGACTACCATGCTACCACATATAATAAACTATCTCACTTGTATACCTTGCATTCTCATCCACACACTAACACATAGTTCTGTTAGAGATATAAATTCCCATCACATCTGATGGGGTTGCGAGATATATCACTAAGGCTTCCATGTACATAGTGTTAGCACCCCCATCGAGGAATACTTATTTTAATTTAAATAAAATCAATCAGATAAGAAAATTTCTCAACAAGTTGTATTCAATGTAGGGTTAAAGTTTTGAAAATTTAATTTTTTCATTGGACACTTTTGATTTTTGCGATTAATTTGCAGTTATGGTTTTGATGCTATATAGAAAATGAAAATTAGTGATGTAACATAAAGAATAACTTAGTGGATATCCAAATATTTTTTGATGTCACATGACACTTACATTAATGATGTAACATAAAGAAATTATTATCACACTTATAATAATTATTTTGGTCAATATAACAATTCCACATGTTAATGTTGTAACATTAAGAAACTTCAAATGAAATTATAATTTGACTTGCATTTGATATGGGGTAGATATTTTTGATGAGATTATCATTGACGAGATTTTTTACATTACATCACCATTTTTCTTTCATAGATGTGTTGAAATCTCACGAGAACATATTAAACTCACTCACGGGAAAAAGTTATGTAAGGGTATCTTCCAATAATGTTCAATCAAGCTCAAGAAATAATCTCACTCTACCTTGGCTCTTGTTATTTATTTTATTTTTCTATTTTTTTCATATATTTACTTAGGTCATCATGGAGCTCATTTTCTTGGGTCTATTCACGTTGGTTTTATAGAAGCTCTTATTTTGTGCTTAGACTCTTGTTTTCATTTTTCTTTGCTTTTCCTGCTGGGTTTTAACTTTAGCTTTAGTTATGTTGTTTAAAGTTAAAACTTATTTTTGTAAGCTTAATTCTCAATAATATATTGTGGCTTGTGCCTTGAGTCCGTGAGCTTCAATGTGTACAAAAAAGAAAAGAAAAAATGAGTCTTTTTTATTTTTTTTTCTCTCAGCTCTCTTAAATCCTCTGTTATTACAAGTTGTTATATTTGTTTGAGCATCTAAGGAAATCATTCCAACTCTTTGGTAATTTGAATTATCAATAATATAGTGTGCCTTGAGTTATGAGCTTTAATGATTCTATGAGCGCACTTGTTGGGAGCGTTCAACATCTCCTCGAATTTGATGTGCTACAAGAAGTATGTTTAATTTGGGTGGTCATAAATGAAGAGTAACAAATTTATGTTTCATTTCATTTAGGTTGCTGAAACGTTGTACATGAAAAGCTAGGAAAATGTAGGTGATGTTTATAAAAATAGATACATGGCCAATTATGGTTGTATGTTCAAATTGCATTTTGAATAGGTTGAAAATAATTTTTTAATTAATTAATTAATTTATTATTTTTTTGATTGATAAGTGGGTGAATCCTGAAAATCACTCTTACCCTGTGGCTGAGAGGCCATGACTCAGGTGCGTCTAAGCTGTCAAAGTCACCTGGGGATCGCACCCGGCCTGAGCCGCACGAACGGAAACCATGCTGGATTTTTGGTATCGGCGAGACTAGAACTGGTGACCTTTTTGCTTACGGAGCGCCTTAACAGTTCGCTCCCTCACCAACTGTTCTAAATCTCTTTGATAAATTTTTTTATTTATTCAAAATTGGAGTCGGTTTCAAATTAGATTCATTTTAGTTTTTTTTTTTTTTTTTAATATTATAATATTTTTTACCTAGATAATGTTATGATGACCAAAATATTTACACATTGATTTTAAAATATAAACACCATCCATTATATTACATAAATTCTTTACGTATTGGTTTAAACTCAAGTAAATTTTAAGGTTTTTTGAATTTAATATTAGGGTTATCTTAACTTGGCTCAATTTACTTAAACTTTTTAAATAAATAATTATTATAATAACTCTTACATAAATAATATTATGATAATAAATAATATAAAATCTTTGTGATAATCATCTATATGAAGTTTTTTGTTGTTAATCAAACCATAAATTTGACTACACTAAAAAAATTCTTTATATTATATCATCCATGAGAATTTGTTATATTAATTAAACTACAATTTCAACTACACTCAAAGCTTATTTATGTTACATCATTGACAAGATTCTTTACATTACATCACTAATTTTATTTCATAAAGGGTATCAAAATCTTAAACCCACATTACCCCGATCGGGGTGTGTGTCAGAGGATGGCAGGGATGAGGGATAGTTATGAGGATTAAAGGAAAGGTACCACCAACTGCCCCCCACACGCCTTGCCCCCCACACGCTCAAGGCGATGGGTATGGTGCCCCTTCACATGAATACATGCAAGGGTGGTGGGAAAGGTGGCAGGAACGGAAAGGACAAGGAGGGAGGCACAACAGTTAAGGTTATACATGGGAGTGGTAATTGTATTGTTGTTTGTGGAGTTTGGAGGTGGAACACCAAAGCAGGGAGGTGCAAAGTGAGAATGGGTATGTATCTTGGCCTTGAAACCCTCTTGCAATGGCGACATGGCTTGTTTCTTGTTGGAGGGATCGAGAGAAACCTAGGGAGGGGAATTGGGGGACTTTCTCGGGAAAGCGTCATAGGTATTGCATGGTTGTTGTCTGGTTCTGCGTCTTGGTTATAAGGCATCCGAGTATTGACCTGGTCAATGGCTAGGAAGCCCCCCCTGAGAATTGCATTGTAACCTCTCGTGTTAACTAGGGTGGAACGAGAGAGGTAATGTACTGGGGATGGGTAGATTATAAGAAAAGCAGAGTAGTGACGTAGGTTAATTGGGCAGAGGGGAATGGGAAGGCTTCCCTGAGCACGGGGATCCTTGCATGGCCGAGAGAGGGGACCGCCAACCAGTCAGGGTATGAGCGGCATTGGGAAGGGAGAAGAGAGAAGCATGACAGGATAAGGAGACTGGCCTCATCTTCTGACTGGGCTGTCACCCAACCTGCGACCTGCTCTGAGAGTAATTGGGCTAGGAAAAGGATTAAGGAGAATGTCGGAAATAAGATTCAAAGCCAGAGGTTAACACCTCTTTCTTTTGAACAAGTCTTGAATAGAGTGGAGATGGCTCGTCCTGCAAGAGGAAGAGGTCGCGACAAACGTGGGAGGGAGCCTGCAAAGGCCAAAGATCTGAGCACTTTAGAACTACGTAGAGGAAGGAAGTCTATTGAACACCTCATTAGTGAAGTCACCATGGCATACCGAGAGGGAACGGATGTAGGAATCCACAATTTGTTGGAAGAATGGGAGGAAGAAATTAAGAAAAATAGTGAGACAGAGGAGGAGATAGAGAACTGGAGGACCTTAGTCCCAGATCCTGGGAATACCAGAGGAAGAATAACTCAATTTAAGCAGACCCTCTATCTCTACTGGCTTATGAAAATCCTGCTGGGGAAGGCCATGGAACAAATATTAGTGGGGATGGCTCTGTCCCTCCAAGACATGCCCAATTACAAACAAGATTTGCAGCGAATCCAATTCCAGCTCCATAAGCAGGACATTTGTCTGGATAGAATCCAAAGGCACATCCCATGCATCATTGAATTAACTGAGATGCCCAGAGAAACTATCAAGGATCTAGAATCGGTGGAATCGACATCGGAAGAGTAGCAAGAATAGTTAGTTAATCTGGTTTCTTTTTTTAGGTGGTTAGCATTTACTTTACATTATGCATGCTTATGATAGATAGACATATAACGTCTTGTCATGAAACTGAGACATACTTAGCTTGGTTAAAAAGACTGAAACTTTACTGTTTTTGGATGGCTTATAACGAGGATAGGTGGCCAACAAACTTGGTTTCCCATTGGGCAAGTTGAGGCCACCTATCTCATATATGTGGTGTAAATTTTCCATTTATAAATAGAAAATGAAGGGTCTTGCCAAGCTTAAAAAAAAAAAAAAATCTTAACCCCACATTAAATACTAAAGTCAAAAGTGTTAAATAAAATCATAGAACCTTCAACCCCAAATTGAATACAATGGATTAAACTCACTCATGTCAAGAAAAAGTTATGCAAGGAAATCTTCCTTTATGTAAAATTATATATTGCAACATGACTACTCTATTATTCAACCAAGTTGTAAAAAGGTTATGCAAGGACATCTTCCTTTTAATATCAAAATATATCTTGCAACATGACTAAACTAATATTCAACTTAGTACAATAAATAATCTCAAGTTAACACTCTACCTTGTCTCTTGTTATTTTTGCTATTCTATTTTATTTTTCTATTGTTTTTTATATGTTTCCTTATGCACTCATGGAGCTCCTTTTCTTTGGGTATACTCAAGTTGGTTTTAGAAGATCTTATTTTGTGCTTATACTCTTTCTTTGATTTTGTTTTTCTTTTCCTCATGGGTTGTAACTTTAGTTTTTATTTATGTTATCTATAGATAGGACTTATCTTTGTGAGTTTCATTATCAATAATATATTGTTCCTTGAGTTTAGCCTTGAGTTGTTGAGCTTCAATGCATATAACAAAAATCCAAAACAATAAATATTTTATGTTTTTCTTTGTTATTATAATTTGTTATAATTGTTTTGGCATCCAAGAAAAGTATTCCAACTCTTCTGAAGAGTATCAAAATCTTCTTCCCCTTGTCATCGCATGTGTAGTTACCAAAATTTGGTTATGTTGGCTTTGAATTGTTGGATTTCCTATTCACCAGCTTTAGCCTCATTGGCATGTATGGTGGTTCCATGTATCAGGTGTGGAATATGATGTGGTACCAACCATATTTACATTAACCAAGGTGCCAAGTAACATAAGAAGAATGATTATACTATGTTAAAAAAATGTTGGGAGTGGGTTCCCCAAGAGCCAGTTTTGGGGCTAAAAGCCCATGTTGTGGGGCAAAAGGCCCAAATTTTGGAATAAAAGTGTAAAGCCTCCACATTTTGTGGTCGCGAAGCACGAAGAGGTCAAAGGGTTGTCCACCCTTGTTTTGTGAAGTCTCATGTCGGCTGTAGGATTGTATAAAAAGGGAGTCTTAGAAGAGTCTAAGAGAGGAGTAGTAAGTAATGGAAGAAGGGTTTTGGGGTAAGAAGTTCTAAGTGTTCTCGAGTCTTAGTGTAGGTAGAGGCTTTGCCGCTAAGTGCACAGAGTCCTAGGGTGGAAATCCACAGCTAAGTGCGTGGACCCCTGCAGCTATGTGTGCAGGACGGATAGAGTTTGTACTAAACTTGAGATATCAATAAAGAGAATTACTCTGTAATCACTGTGTATTTTTTCTCTGTTTAATGCATCTGATTATATTATGTTACGATATGGGTTTACATTATAATTCTTATTTGATGTGTGACTGTATTGTTAGAAAATTATATATTACAGAGCAATGGAACACAGAAAATATTGCATAAATATAAACACAGAAAACGCATAAAACCAGAGAGACACAGATATACGTGGTTCACCCAGTTTGGGCTACGTCCACCCCGAACAGCCAACCCTTCCTTTCTATTATCCAGCAAAATAAAGAGATACAACCTACAGTAGATCCGTTGTAACACCCTCTTCGCTCTCAATCTCCTCTCTCTTTCTCACTCAGAATACAGATCTACATAGACGCAATACAATTCCCTCATATATAGTGAGGGGTAGCCTTCTAGGGCAAAAAAACCTAAATTAAACATAACTTATACCGTCAGATCTCCACTTAATGAACGACCTAGATTGACTAGAAATTACTATACTTTTACAAGGCAATTTTACATCTATTCTTAGCTTCGGGGGCAGCCGCCCCCCCTGGACCCCCCTGCAGCGAATATTTTACGGGCGGCGTTGCCGCCCCATTTCGAACTGGGGTCCAATGCGGCGATACCTTTGAATACAGAAGATAATTAGGCTCCACACCCAACAATCTCCCACTTGGAGACTGATTATAGCAACTCCACCGCTGCTTCATTTGCTGGACAATGACTCCTCTTTGGACCTGGCTGTTTCTCATCTTCTTCATCATACTTGAAGACCAATTGAAACTGAGTAGATTCTCAGTTTCTCCCTGGTTACAACTTTTGTTAGCATATCTGCAGGATTCTGGCTAGTGTGTATCTTTTCCAGCTTCAACTGTCCATTTTCCAACACTGATCGAAGAAGCTTCAACTCTCCATTTTCCAACACTGATCGTATGAAATGGTACTTGAGCTGTATGTGTTTAGTCCTGGAATGAAATGCTGAGTTCTTTGCAAGATGAATGGCACTTTGGCTATCACTGTATAACGTGCCCATATCATGCTCCTTACCCAATTCACCCATAAACCTTTGTAACCAAATCATTTCTTTACTAGCCTCTGTAGCAGCAACATACTTTGCTTCTATTGTTGAAAGTGCAACAACACTTTGGATTTTTGAAACCCAACTGACAGCTGTTCCACCTACAGTAAATACATATCATGTAGTGCTCCTCTTGTTATCTCTGTCACCTGCCATATCTGCATCAACATATCCCTGTAGAGAAATGTTTGAACCACCAAATAATAATGCTTGATTTGTGGTACCTTTAAAATATCTGAGAATCCATTTCACTGCCATCCAATGTTCCTTTCCTGGATTGTTCATGTACTTGCTTACAACTCCCACTGCATGTGCAATATCAGGCCTTGTGCAGACCATTGCATACATTAAGCTTCCAACTGCTGATGCATATGGAACTTTAGACATATAATCCATGTCTTCTTGGGTCTTTGGGCACATTTCCTTACTAAGTTTGAAATAGCTAGAAAAAGGTGTACTAACTGGTTTTGCATTGTGCATATTAAATCTTTTCAACACCTTTTGTATGTACTCATTCTGAGACAACGTTAATTTGTGATTTTTCCTGTCTCTAGTTATTCTCATAGCAAGGATTTGTTTTGCAGCTCCCAAATCCTTCATTGCAAATGAATTTGCCAATTTTCTTTTGACCACATTTATTTCCTACATGTTAGACCCTGCAACAAGCATGTCATCTACATACAATAACAATATAATATAGCTGCCATCATTTTTCTTTTTTCATATCAACACAATGATCAGAGTGACATCTAGTATAACCTTGTTCAGACATAAACTTGTCAAAATTTAGATACCACTTCCTTGGAGCCTGTTTTAAGCCATACAAGCTCTTCTTCAACTTGCACACTAGTTTCTCCTTCCCTTTTACCTCATATCCTTGTGGCTGTTGCATATATATCTCTTCCTCCAAATCCCCATGGAGAAAGGCTGTCTTTACATCTAACTACTCAAGATGCAAATCTTCAACTGCTACTAGACTTAAAATAGTTCTGATTGAAGTCATTTTAACAACTGGAGAAAACATTTCATCAAAATCAATACCTTTCTTCTATGCAAACCCCTTCACCACAAGTCTAGCTTTGTACTTTTGTTTTCCTTCGTCTTCTTCCTTCAGCCTGTAAACCCATTTATTCTTCAATGTAGATTTTCCTGCAGGTAACCTGACTAAGTCCCAAGTCTGGTTATGCATTAAGGAGTCCATCTCTTCTTCCATGGCTACCTCCCACTTCTTCCTACTTTCAACCTACATTGCTTCTTCATAACATTCGGGTTCACCAAAATCAGTCAACAATAAATAATATAATGAAGGAGAATATCGGTCAGGGGGTATACTTATCTTGGTAGATCTTCTAACACCACTTTCAGGTGTTTGTTGTGCCTGTTGTTGTTGTGGTGGTTGCTGTTGTTGTGGTTGTTGATTATTATTATTTTCAGGCACCTTTACTTTTCAATGATGTCATCAAGAACTGCGTATTCCTTGTTTTCTTTTTCCTATTTCTTTTCCTGCAACTGATTCTTATACAAGACCTTTTCATTGAATATTACATCTCTGCTCCTAATGATTTTGTGATTTTCATAATCATATAAGCAATAACCAAAATCATTAACACCATATCCAATAAAGGTACATTTCTTTGATTTTGCCTCAAGCTTTGTTCTGTTTTATTTATTAATATGGACAAAGGCCTCACAACCAAAAGGCTTTAAAAAGGAGTAGTTTACCTTTTTACCTGTCCATGCTTCCTCTGGAATACCACCATCCAAGGAACTTGAAGGCCCTCTGTTTATTAGATAAACAACAGTATCTACAACATCTGCCCAAAATTGTAAAGGAAATCCTGCATGCAATCTCATGCACCTTGCACGCTCCATGATTGTTTTGTTCATCCTTTCTGACACACCATTTTCTTGTGGTGTTCTTGGAACTGTCTTCTCTCTGCGAATTCCATTCTCTGAACAGTACCTATCAAACTCTTTGCTGCAATATTCACCTCCATTGTCTGATCTGAGACACTTCAATTTCTTTCCTGTCTCAATCTCAACCAAAGCTTTCCATTTCTTGAAAGTATCAAATACATCAGATCTATTCTTAATACAATAAATCCAAGTTTTTCTAGTTGCATCATCAATAAAAGTAGCATAATAACGAGAGCCACCGAGAGATGATACCTGAGCAGGTCCCCATACATATGTATGCACAAGCTCTAATTTTTTCACTACTCTTTTCTTTCCCAACTCTCAGAAATCTGACTCTCTTTTGTTTTCCATAAATGCAATTCTCACAGAAGTCCAAATCAACATTCTTCAAACCCGGCAACAAATTCCTTGAGTGAAGAATCTTCATCCCCTTCTCACTCATGTGTCCGAGCCTATGATGCCATAATGCTGCATCTGCTCCTTTGGAAGTTAAAGCATTAGCAGAGTTAGAAATACCATTATATAAATACAATGTACCAACCTTTTCACCTTTTACTATTACCAGGGCTCCTTTGGTGACCTTCCAAGCTTTATTTGTGAAAGTTGTCACACAACCTTCACCACCTAACTGCCCTGTTGAAATCAGATTTTTCTTCAGATCTGGAACATGCCTTACCTCCTTTAGTAGCCATTGGTTTCCATTCTGTTGTTTTACAAGAACCTTACCCATTCCAACAATTTTATAGGGTTTATCATCACCCAAACAGACTTGTCCAAAATCTGCTTGAACATAGTCATGAAAGTATTTCTTATTAGGTGTGGCATGGAATGAGGCCCTTGAATCTACCACCCAGGAATCAATAATTTTTTCGAAAGAAAGAATCAAAGCACCTTGTAACACCTCACTTGTCACATTTGCTTCATGATTGTTTTCTTGCTATGCATCTCCTTCTTTTCCCTTCCGAGATCTACAGTCTTTCTTTAGGTGTCCTTTCTTTCCGCATTTCCAGCACACTATCCCCGATCTGGACTTGGATCTGCCTTTCCTTGATTTACTGCGATATCTTGAGCTCTTTCCTCTTTCCATTTTTCTTCCCCTAGACTCTGCACTCAAAGCATTACCCAATGTCTCACCGGAGCTTTTCCGTCACATTTCCTCGCTAAGGATAGCACTGACAACATCATCAAACTTTAAAGTACTAGATCCAGAAACAAAGTTACTAATGGCCATTACTAAACCATTCCAACTTTCTGGCAATGAGCACAAGAATAATAGAGCTCTAACTTCATCATCAAATTTTACCCCTACAGAACTTAACTGACTTGTAATAGTATTAAAATCATTTAAATGGTCTGCAACAGATCCACCTTCCGACATCTTCATATTAAATAACCGTTTCATAAGAAATACCTTGTTTGAGGCTGAGGGTTTTTCATATAGTTTTGCCAACGCCTTAATCAAACCCTCTATCATTGTTTCCTTCGAAATGTTGAAGGCGACTAATGCTGCGAGGCACAACCGTACTGTTCTGAGTGCCTTTCTATCGAGAAGGTTCCATTCTTCATCTGTCATACCCATTGACATCTTTGTTTTTCTGCCCAATGGTAGGTACAAATCTTTCTGATACAGATAATCTTCCATCTGCATCTTCCACAGCGAGAAGTTTTGGCTATTAAATTTCTCGACCCTAAACTTACCATCTTCCGCCATTGCTCCCACTCGAACGAGGAACCCTTCTTTCCTGCGAGTTTATCAGCCAAATAGACCTTCGACTCTGATACCAGTTGTTAGAAAATTATATATTACAGAGCAATGGAACACATAGAATATTGCATAAATATAAACACAGAAAACACATAAAACCAGAGAGACACAGATATACATGGTTCACCCAGTTTGGGGTACGTCCACCCTGAACAGCTAGTCCCTCCTTTCTATTATCCAGAAAATGAAAAGATACAACTGACAATAGATCCACTGTAACACCCTCTTCGTTCTCAACCTCCTCTCTCTTTCTCACTCAGAATACAGATCTACATAGACGCAATACAATTCCCTCATATATAGTGAGGGGTTGCCTTCTAGGGCAAAAAACCATAAATTAAACATAACTTCTACCGTCAGATCTCCGCTTAATGAATGGCCCAGATTGACTAGAATTACTATACTTTTACAAGGAAATTTTACATCTATTCTTTGCTTCGGGGGCGTTGCCCCCTAAACCCCCCGCCGAGGCGGCGGGACTCCCCAAAGGTCGCAGCCCCCCCCCAGACCCCCCCTGCAGCGAATATTTTACGGGCGGCGTTGCCGCCCCATTTCGAACTGGGGTCCAATGCGGTGATACCTTTGAATACAGAAGATAATCAGGTTCCACACCCAACATGTATTTGATTATATATGTTAATTGAACGCAAGCAAGAGTAAAGGATTATGCGAAGGTAACTCTAAATGCATGGTAGATTAGGTAACACTTAAGATAACTTGGGAACTTATACAATAACATAGCCACAAAGGTGTGTAAGTGCCCGGACCCCAGTTTAGGGCTGTGCGAAGATCAGTCGAGTACCTTCGTGGAGGTACTGAAGGACAGAAGAGAAGGAAAATTTCTAAACCCTAAAGGCTTATCGATCTACATGAAGGCAGGATCAGGAAGTATAGATCAACATCACGACCATCTTAGGGTGTGGAAACTTGGTTTCTGCATCCCCCCATACTGCTTCGGGTGAGACTTCGGTCTGTGCTCTGCAGGATGATGCTGAAAGGGCTAGTAGTGTAGGGATTTGCTTGGCCAATCAAGCCAACAAATGGTTCCATTGACGGGATAGGGATCTGCATGAGAGATATGTGATGTCATATCATTGGAATCCAACTAAGAAATAAATTAAAAACTAGTTGGATAGAAAGATCCATGAATTCGCGGCACAAGGAAACAAGAACCCATAATTGATGAAAGAACAATGGCTGGATAGATACCTGTACACAAAAATACACAAAATATTCTTATGTTCCTTCCCAGTTGAGTTATATGAGTGGATCGTGAAGTTGGAAGACGGTCAAGGAAGCTGGAGGCTTGACAAGCCGATTGTTTGGACACCAGAGCTAGTATGTAGGTTAGAAGCTTATGAAGATAAGGTCGCGTGTGCTGTTGACCATTGGCTTGACCGCATCATAGGAGGATTTGTGACCGAGTTCGCAGTCGATACCTCTGTCAGTTACAGCGAAGCAGAGCGCCACTTCTTCAAAGGACCACGAGGTAAGTATTTAAAATCACTGAATACTTGGATTAAGATGCTCTTGTGTGAACAGTGGGTTATGCGGTTACCTTGATGTTTGGAGCTACGCGAAGTGGAAAACCTTTCAGGGACGGAGGAAGAAAAGGTCCTGAGTATAGCCCACTGATCGGACTCCCTTTAAGTGACGATGAAGGGACATCGCAGATTTCTCCCCTGAGCGCTAGTCAGTTGATAAGACGAGGGTTCCCATGAATACCTACATCGCCTCCACCCTCATCACATCCATCCACACCACCTCCATCCTCGCCTCCATCGCTCACCCCATCACCCATACCACCGCCACTTCTACTGTAAAATATGGCGAACTCCGTAAAGTATCTGTATTCAAGGGCATAGGGAATAAGGACTCAGACCAATTTTGGTTCGTCATAAAAGCTGTATGGGAAGCTCAGGGTGTTGTGGATGATCATATGAAGAAGGTGATGTTGGTTAGTGCTTTGCAGGATTGTGCGCTAACCTGGTACATCAAGTACTCTAATGACAACCAAAAAGCTACGTTGGCATAAATCCAGACTGTGGTGAATAAATAATTCAGTAGGCCTAAGTCTGAAGCACAGTTGATTGTGAGATTAAAGGAAATCACGATGAAACCAGGGGAGACCCCTTGGGAGTTAGATCAGAGATTGAAGTGTAAAATCCGTGAAGCCAATATGAATTTAACAGATGGGCAATACCGCGAGTGGTTCATGGCTTCGATCCTGCCTCACCTGAGGGTTGTGCTGTCACAATAGAAGATTACGACTCAGGCGGAAGCCTTGGAGATTTCAATGAGATTGCATGAAACGTCGATGCAAGATCCGAATCTGGGGGTTCAACAGATTCATGCACAGCTACAAAACCTTTGTCCTGAAATGCAAATTCTGAAGCACGATAAAACTGCTCGGCCAGAGGTGCGTGAAGAGGTTTGGTGCATAAAATGCAAGGATTAGGGGCATGACAAGGATCACTGCCCAGTTTTCGCGAACTACATTGTAGCAGGAAGACCAATGCTTCTACGACTGGAGGCTGCAGTAGGGCCAAGTGTAGGGCCTGCACTATGGTGTGCTATATGTCAGGTAGTAGGGAAACATACGACTGATAATTTCCAGTTGCTATAGAAATTTGTACAAACAATGCAACAACTATTCTACAATTTCTGTCAATAAGTAGGCCATGACAAGCGTAATTTTCAAAGTTACAAATTGATGATGGATAGGACACCCACATACAGAATGTAGACAAAAATGCACCCTCCAAACCAAGGTGGTGGGGGAACGCGAGGTGAATATCAGGGGCGCGGTCGAGGCCGAGGTGGAGGAGGGCCTAGGAGAGGTTGAGGACAGTTGATTTGTTACAATTGCGGAGAAGCAGGACACTACGCAAGGGATTGTCCGAATTTGATGATATTGTCATGTCGCTACTGTACTCAGTTTGACCATGCGACTGAGGATTTCCCAATATTGTTGGTTAAGATTTGCAAAAAGTGGGCACAACCAACACAGAACCTCCAGATGATGAGGGCTGAGCCTTGCGAGGAAGACCCTAAGGTAAACATTATGCTACGGAGCGGAAGCACGACTGGGGAGGATAAAGGGAAGCAGCCTGCAGAAGGTGTGTGGGTTCGCAAAGCACTGGAGAAGGAGACTAGGTATGATTTGGAGTGTGTTGAGTCTCAAAACTGCCCTTTCCTTAACAACCTTTCTCATCCCTCCTTCTTTGTCTTTCCATGAAGAAATGCATTCCTATCATCAATAACCATTATACATTGCCTTAAGGAGAACATTTTAGTGATTTACATGTTATACTTTTATGTTTTCTATTTGAATAAGTTTTTGTATTTTAGCTACGGAACACAGCCTATTTTGTAGCTAATCAGCTGTTCCGTAGCTACTTCCATGCTTTTACAGGTTCCAGGTGTCAGGAGGAGAAAATAGCTACATGGGCAGCTTGGAAAACATCATGGCATGGATCGTGTCCTATTCACCTAGCCCAGGTCGACAAGGAAGACTCCGGTCAAAGGGAAGTCAAACGAAGAGACCTAAGGCAAACGAGACTCTACTTTGTACACGTTTCTCAGTGATGGGATCCGAAGCAGTTTCCTGAGCCCACGGACTTCATCATCCACCTATGCAAACTGAATCCAATAACCATTACCTTATATTTATGCCTCCAGCAACCGAGGAAGAGAATTTTGTATGCTTGTCTGCCTACGTGTTTTCACTGTAGCTCATTTTTCTCCTTAAAATAGTTGTATAATTTCTCTATAAATACTTGTGTGAAGAACACAGAACCAGTTCGATTTTGCTCGTGTTAAGTTCAGATTACCGCTTTGTAATTTTGAGAACTCATTCTCTGTTTTTAATATGAAGACTGTGTATTTCATGGATACCTGGAAGCATTTATTGGAGTGTTGATTAAGTACATTTAACCTGAGCAGTTGTAGAAAGCCCCTACGCTAGCTAAGGTTACGTTTCATTTTTGTTTTGTCTTTCGTAGTTGAACAGTAAATTCACTGTGTTTTTTCCATGATGTTTTTAACCATCTTCTAACTTTGTTCATAATACAGTTTTGGTCATCTTCTTACTAATGCAGAATAGTTTTATTTCGGTACAGTATAGTTCTTTTGTTTAATTTCTTTCTAGTTTTTTATCAGTAGCTTGAATTTGATTTTAGTAGTGTAAAGTAATTTATTTCATTTGCTGTTCATTAGTCTTTAGGTTTTTAATTAAAACTGATTAGTGCCATTACTATTTTGCCATTTTATTACTAGTTTAATGACTCATATTGTAAGTGAATGTTTCTAAAAAGCCCTTCTGGTTGATGGTTCATCTTAAACCAAGTGGTTGAATAATTTACTTATGTAATAAGTCTTTTCTGCATTTTTTTATTCTATTAGAATGATGAAGTACGGAATTCCTCAAAATGTTATCACAAGGAGGTTGTTCTCCCAAAATTGTGAAGCAGAGTAACTAAGCACTTCCTTCAATTTCCATAGTAGATTTGTTGCAATTTCATTTTTAGTTTTTCATTAAGTTTTGATTTTGCAATAGACTAAACAGTGGTTGTAATCTCATTTTTAGTTTCAGTATTTCATTTTAGTTTTATTTCCATCATAGATAGTTGCAATCTCATTTTCAATTTTAATATTTCATTTAGCTTTGGTTTTGTAATTGATTAGATAGTAGTTGCAATTTCACTCTTAAGTCCTTTTAGTTCATGATTTGGAATCAATAATAAGTAGCAGAAATAGAAACTCTGTTTTCCTTTTCTTGATTAAGCTTTACTTCCAAATCTGGCCTAAAGCACACTTAGTCCTCATTTCATTTCTTTAGCAGACGTAGATTTAAGATTTTTGTTAAGTGTATTATAAATCATTAGGAATTAAAGGATCAAAACCCCAAAACAACATAAAACTCAAAAAACATTGAAGTAAGAAGGGCCATCTAGCACATATAGTGCACTACACTTCATCAGTTTACGATACCCGGATTGATAATTTATGTAGGGAAATTTAGGACACTAAATTGACCAAACATTTTGGTGCCATTGCTGGGGAGGTGTAACTAGGTAGCCTTATCTCTTACATTCATTAAAAAAAAAAAAAAAAAACAATGACATGCATAAAGAAAGAGATTCTAGGGGTAGATTTATAGCTAGGGGCAAAAGTTTGATTCTTACAACTACACCTACTCCACCAAGTGTTAGAAAGGACACACCTCCATCCCAGACTCATACTCCCAGCCATAGGATTCTTGGAATTCAAGGGGCAGAAACTCAATCAGAAGATTCTCCTACATCATCTACTAAAACCGTCCTAGGAGAGAAAATTTTTGAAACTCCAACCACAGGGATAAACTTTTTCACCTCCACAGGAGAGCCTATTGTAGTTGAAGAACTAGGAATACTTGGTGAGGAAGAAAAAGTAGAAACTCCCTCTCATAGTCCATTAATAGAAGAACCAGAGGAAGAGGGAATAACCTTGCAGGTTGAGCCCTATACTGACTCTGAAGAAACTATAATGGCAGAAGAAGAAGAGGATGGATAATTCTCACTGTTTGGAGGAGGGGGTAGAGGGAGAGGTAGAGGAAATAATGGAGGAGGTAGAAGTAATAATGGAGGAGGCAGATGAAATAATTAAGTAGATAACTCTTTTGGATTCCTTATAGTGGATGAGGAAACACATACCACAATGAAAAACATCTCACCATCTGTCCTCCCAAACTTTTATGGGTTGAGAAGTGAGGACCCTGAAACATTTTTGTTTGAGTTTGAAGTCTTGTGCAAAACATATGACTATCTAGAAGAGTCTAAAAAACTCAAATTATTCCCTTCAACACTAAAAGGGGCTGCTTTGAAATGGTTTATGGGGTTAGTCACTCAATCCATTAAAACATGGAATGACATGAAACAATCATTTTTGGATAGATACTTGAATTATTGTATGCCTAACAATCATAAATATGAGGTGTTCAACATGATGCAAAAAGAAGATCAAAACTTAGAGGATTTGCTTGAGAGATTCAACTATAATTTGAAAAGAGCAAAGATGAAAAATTTAGATGAACAAACTTTGAATGCTCTTTTATTAAAGGCCATTAGAGATGAGTGGATAGATATCCTTAACATGATGGTTAAGGGAGATATCTCTCAACTTCCATTGGGTGACATAGCAAAACTATGTGTTCATCTCTCAAGGGGGAAATCTAAAACAGGGAAAGGACCGAGAGATCCTTCTCTTGTTAGAGCAAACAAATCTGCAACTAAATCTGTAAGTAGGGCAGAAATTGGCAATATGCTTGATGAGTTTAAAACTGACATTTTAGGGAGCCTTAGTGAGCAAATAAACACCCTTAAAATTCAAAACAAGAAGAAAATAGAGGCTGATGCTTTAGCCATATTTTGTCCAAAATGCAGAAGGAAACATGCTCTAAGGGAATTCCCTTTAGATGCAAAAATTGTAGAAACTTGTATGATTTGTTCATAAAGTCATGAGACCAAGGGTTGTCCCTCAATCCCAGGTCTTAAGGTTGTCTTTCAAGAGGAAACAGTCCCAAATTCTGTAGAACCTCTTTGTTTTGTTGCAAGAAGACCTTGGTAGGGGCCACCAAATCAAGGATTTAACAATCCAATGTATCTTCAGCCACCACCAAACTGGAATTCTTGGCGGCAACCTTGGCCTCAACCTCAAACATAGTATCAATCTCAACCTGGGCACAAGGGGTACAAAATCCTTATGGGAGATTTGGTCAATATTATCAATACCCTCCATCCTATTAGAATTATCCTCTCCCACAAAATCAACAGCAAAATCAGCAACCACAACTTGAAAATCAGAAACCTCAACTTTCATTGCCATTTCCACAACAAACTCCACAACAAAGTCAAAATCCTCAATTCTTACTGCCATTTCAGCAGAAACCAAATCAGCTACCTGCCCAACCATTACCAAACCCCAATAATAAGAACCCTCAGAATTCTTATATGGTAGAAGGACAAAAATTTCCAACTTACATGATTACTCCTCTAGATCTTAATGATGTTCAACTTAGATCTGGTAGGATGTTAGAAAAGGAAAAACCTTCTATAGTCATTCAAGAACAAGATAACTCCGAGGAAGACTCTCTAAAAGTCAATAAAAATTTTGAGGGGGCATCCCTCCAAAATCAAAACATTGAAAAAGAAAAACAAAAATAATCAATAAACACAACTCCTATCATTGAGCAACTAGCATCTACTTCTACACCTCCTTTTCCTGAGAGATTACAAATTGATAGAGGGGTAGAAAAAGAGATCTTGTTGCCAAATTATGATTTTCTAAATGAATTGAAGAATGTCTGTATCAAAATTCCTTTGTTTGAAGCCATTAGAGAAATTCCAATTCTAGCCAATACAATAAAGGAGTTGAGCATTAAAAGACCAGGAAGAAAACCAAGAGAAACAAAAAGAATTCACTTGATAGGAAAGATAGTAGACATCATGATGGGAAAGATTGCCATGTAGAAATATGTGGGTCCAGGAAGTTCAATTGTCAAGACACATATAAATGGAATTGAAATTCCAAACACATTGATTGACTTAGGGGCATCAATAAACATTATGAGTAGACAAACTATGGAGTAGCTTAAACTTCCTAATCTTCTTTATACACCTACCTTACTGCAACTTACAGATAGATCGGTAATCAAACCAGATCCTGTACTAGAAGATATTTCAGTCTCCTTAGATTCTTGCGAATATCCTATTGATTTCATGATTTTAACTCCCAATAATAATCTAGGAGGACACCCACTCATATTAGGAAGACCTTCGCTGGCCACAGCTGATGCTTTTATTAGTTGTAGATTTGGTGACATGTATATTTTTGATGGTAATTCAACAAAGGAATTTACTTTGTATCCCCTAGCAAAAGCAATCACAAAAATAAATAACAAGGAATGGATTGATGATGAGGATGATATTTGACCTCTCTTTACTATGTCAGAAATTAGTGAAGACAGTCAAATTTTGAACACATTGGAAAATTTTGAAACATCTTCAGAATATGATCATGCACAATTCCAAGAAAAACTAATGTTGAATACTTGTCATCTAGGTAGATGTCTCTCTATTCTATGGAAGAGTTTGGTAGCTCTACATTTGGAATTTTTCCAGGTAGGACATTGAACATAAACAAAAACTTGGAGAAACTACAACAAGAAGAACTAACCAAAACAATACAAAAACATTCTGCTGCATTTGCATGGGAATACACCGACATGAAAGGTATTGATCCTAAGACTTGTATCCATCATATCTATATTGAGGAAAATAGTAGACTAATCAGACAACCTTAGAGAAGGATGAATCCAAATCTTAGGGAAATTGTGAAAGAAGAGCTCCAAAAATTACTTAATGTAAACTTCATTTACCCAATTTCAGATAGCCAATGGGTTTCTCCTTTGGTAATTGTGCCTAAAAAGAGTGGTAAATGGAGGGCGTGCATTAATTACCGGGAATTGAATAAAGCAACCCTGAAAGATCACTTTCCTTTTCCCTTTATAGATCAAGTGTTAGATACATTAGCAGGTAAGAAGTATTTCTCATTCTTGGATGGTTTTAGTGGTTATAATCAAATTCAGGTAGCACCTGAGGATCAGGATAAAACCACATTTACTTGTCCATGGGGAAATTTTGCCTACCGAGTACTTCCTTTTGGGTTATGTAATGCACCTGCAACATTCCAAAGAGCAGTACTAGGAATTTTTTCTGATCTAATACATGATTGTGTAGAGGTATATATGGATGATTTTACAGTCTATGGAAACACATTTGAAGAAGCTTTGGAAAAAGTCCTTAAAAGATGAAAAGAAACAAACCTTTCACTAAGCCATGAAAAATGCTTTATGATGTTTACAGAAGGTATTGTTTTAGGAAATCACATTTCACGAGATGGGATTAAAGTTGAGAAATCTAAAGTTGAAGTCATCTCTAAGTTATCAATTCCAAGTTGCCAAAAGGATGTTAGAAGTTTTCTAGGATTTATAGGATACTATAGAAGATTTATAGAAAACTTCACTAAAATAGCATCTCCACTCTTCAAATTGCTTACAAAAGATTGTGAATTCAGTTGGAATCCTTATTGCCAACTAGCATTTGAAACCTTGAAAAGCAAAAATATATGAAGCACCTATTTTAAGAGGACCAAATTGGAAACTTCCTTTCCATATTTCTACAGATGCTTCAGATATAGCTTTGGGAGCTGTATTGGGACAAAAATATTTGATTCCTTATGCCATTTACTATACAAGTAAGAATTTGACTCCATTGAGTTGAATTATAGTGTGACTGAAAATGAATGCTTAGCTGTTGTTCATGTAATTAACAAGTTCAGACACTATATAATAGGCTATGAAACCTTTGTTCATACAGATCACTCTGCAATTAGATATTTGAGGAATAAACCTATTACTAATGGAAAAGTTACAAGATGGCTTTTACTTTTGCAAGAATTCAACATTACTGTGCTAGATAGACCTGGAAAACAAAGCACAGCTATTGATTTCTTGTCCAAGATTCAGAATATCAAAGAAGACTCTCTAGTTGATCATAGGTTTCCTGATGAATATCTCTTTGCAGTAACTACTCAAACTCCTTGGTTTGCAGATGTTGCTAATTATTTGGTTATAGGAAATTTACCAAATAGGAAATTTACCTTCACATTTGTTTCCTAGAGAGAAAAGAAAGATTATTCAAGAAAGTGCAAGATATTCATGGATCACTAATGAATTGTATAAAATAGGGCCAGATCTTATGATCAGAAGGTGTGTCAGGGAAGATGAGATGCCTGATATTCTCAAAGCATGTCATGATGAGCCATGTGGTGGACACTTTGCTGACAAGAGGATAGCCTATAAAATCCTTTCTTTAGGATATTATTGGCCATCCATCTTCAAAGATGCTAAAGAATATGTCAGAAGGTGCGACAGCTGCCAAAGGGTAGGGAAACCTGCTCCCTCAAATGAAATGCCATTACAAACTCAAGTACTTATCGAACCCTTTGAAAAATGGGCTTTAGACTTTATTGGACCTATTAATCCTCCATCCAAGCAGAAAAAGTATATATTGGTATGCACTGATTATGTCACCAAATGGGTAGAAGCCAAAGCATTACTTTTTGCTAATGAAAAATCTGTAGTTAGTTTTCTTTTTGAGGATATCTTTACTCGCTTTGGTGTTCCAAGAGAAATTGTGACAGATCAGGGATCTCAATTCACATCCAACATGATGGAAAGGCTTATGGAGGAGTACAAGATCAAGCATAGGAAATCTACCCCCTATCATCCACAAGAAAATGGTCAAGTGGAGTCTACAAATAAAGTGATTGAAGGAATCCTCACCAAGACTGTATATCTACATAGAAGAGATTGGGCAGAAACGCTTCCTGAAGCCTTATGGGCCTATAGAACTACATGGAGGAACATAACGGGACATACACCCTATGAACTTGTTTATGGGAAACAAGTCCTGTTCCCTATAGAGTTCCAAGTCAAAACTTTCAAGATGGCAGTTCAGTTGGGGATGGATTTATCAGAATCTCAAAGGCATAAACTGGAGCAATTAAATGAACTTGATGAAATTAGACAAGAGGCATTTCAAAGGACTAGTCTAGTTCAACAACAAAGGGCTAAATGGCACGACAAATACATCAAGGACAAAAAGTTTCAAGAAGGAGATTGGGCATTGTTATTTGAATCAAAGTTTAAAGATTTCCAAGGGAAGTTTCAAACTCATTGGCTTGGGCCATATGAGATTGAAAAAGTCTTCAGTAATGGAGCAGTGAGGATCAGAACAATAGATGAAAGTCAAACTCCTCTTCTTGTGAATGGTCATAGATTGAAAATATATCTAAAATCAATCTCAAAGGAGGAGTTCATCAAGATCTTCCAGAAAAATTCTGAAATGAAGTTGCTGAAGAAGAATCCTTCTTCTCCACCAACTTAGTCTTTGTTTTTCCTATCTAAAAAATAAAAAATGAAAAAAAAAATGGAAAAAAATGAAAAAAATAAAAAACAAAAATAAATAAATAAATTGTATAAGGTTGAAAACCAATCACTGATTGGCATGCTTATACAGAAAATACAGGGTGAAAATTAGAAGCCTCTGACACCCTATATTTTCCATTTCTTTTCTAAAAAATGGTGACTCATTATGCATTCTGCAAAATTCATTGTCTCATCTCATTTCACTCTGTTTTACTTTTACAATTTCACCTCATTCCATTGCCATATTTCACCAATAAATTTTTCTTTTCTAGCATTTCTTTCATCTCCATTTTCATTTATCATCTTGTCATATTTTCACTCATACAACCATTTCCATTTCATTCATTCATAAGCCATATTTTACTCTTTGTTTTACATTCTGCAGCTGGTCCTATTCCGTAGCTAATCCTATTCTGCAGCCAATCTGATTCTGTAGCAACAGTTTGATTATCAGTCCAAGTACAAAATGGCCAGTTCATAATAAAATATTATATGCAGGTAATTGAAGAGAAGACAACTTTGAAGACCAATCATGCCTAAAGCACCTATGGAAGCAAACATCAAAATATTAGCAAGCGGAAGGTAAGGTTCCAAAGGTAAAATACAAAAATTTATTTCAAAAAGCAATACAAAAACATAAGTTTGTATAACTTGTATGATCACATGTCTCCTTGATTAATCATTATGTGATTTGACTGCCACGATGTCTCCACCACACCTTCCGTCTTCAATGCCAAACGGTCCAATGATTCCTTCATAACTGATCTCCGTTTTAAACTCTATGAACTTGTACTTAACCGGACTTCTACAGCCACACCTATTAACGGTTAGATTAACGACATGACCTATCTGTATATGACTCTTCAAAAACTTGATTGTTCATTTATTACACTAAGTTTTTCTCTCATACTTCTGTAGCCTTTTTGTGCATACAATCATTCCATTTTCCACACAGTTTACGTATATAGCTACTCTGTTTCCATATATACAGTCATTTTATTTTATATTCATAGTCATCCTGCTTCCATATATTATGTCATTCCATTTCCATATCCATAGTCATTTTTTTTCTATATACCAGTTGCTCCATTTTCGTATACACAGTCCTCTTTACGCAGTCACTCCATTTCTCAGATAGTGAGGGGAATTTTGAAGAATAGCCGAGAACAGAGGTGATGGGGCTTATTGTTAGAACTGAACCCATAGGGGTTAAATACATGGAGGGTTATCTGCAGCTGAAGGGAATGTTACAGAAAGCTGGTTGGTTGTGTTTTATTGAAAAGTTCAATGGTTACCATAAGGAAATCACTAAATCCTTTGCCAGGTCATTTGATGGAATGGAAGTGGAAATAGGTGACATCAAATTTGCAGTTACTGAGTCCTTTATAGCTGAAGCAATAGAACTCCAAAGGCTAGGAGAAAGGTGGTTTAAGAACAAAGAGTTTCCTGATGAATATTGGAAGGTCATTCTTAAAAACCCAGGTATGGACACTTCAGTTTTTAGAAAAGGGATTCCAAACTCTGCACTTAAAAACAAATGGAGTAGCATGTTGTTAATTCTGCAAAAGTTTATTACATGCGAAGGGAGGTTTGGTTCTATGTATGTGTATCATATACGATTGTTAATGAAATTTCTAGAGAATGGAACCCTCAATCTCCCATTTTTTCTGTTGAATAGTTTGAGAATAATGGAAACTAATGTTCAAAAGAAAGTTGTGTCAATAGAAACCACTCTATATCACCATGGACTAGTAAAGATTTTAGTTGAGTTTCATTTAAGAAGTGTAGGGGATACATGGGAGGACTTTTTGGTAAGGAATATCTTCTAAGATGCTCCAGATTTTCCTGAGGGAAGTCCTGTTAAAAGGAGTAGGAGAAGGAAGACTAGTCTCACCATTCAAAGCACCCCTGAAACTTCAGCACAGAAAAATGATGAAGAAGAACCAATCTCTGAGAAATTAACAGAGATTAGAAAGCAGACTAAGCAGAGGAGAAAAATGAAAGAAAAGGTTGACGAAATCCATAAGGATATTCCTGAACCTTCATCACCTAAAGAGGATGAACAACTGCTTTCTAAGAGATTAATCAAAATCAGGGAACAGATCAAGAAAGATAAGGATAAAGGAAAGAGGAAAAAGGATACAAAAGTAGAGATCATAGGCTCCCAAAACTTGAGGAGGAGTTCTAGACTCAGGGGCAAAGTGAAGAAAATGAAATCAAAAGAGATCCAGTTTACAGATTTAGAGGGAGAAACTCCAACTCAGTCCCCTGACAATATTCCATATGAACAAATCCCACATAACTCTCCTCTACAAAACTTTGAGGGCAGCCCAAGAAGAGTTTCTCCGGGCATTGATCCAATACAACAACAAATTTATGACTACATAGAGTCATTGGAGAAAAAGAATACATCAGTAGACCCAAGGACTTCAGCTAATCCAGAGCAGCCTGCCACCTCACAAGAAACTTTAACTAGCTCCCTTAAGCAGGAGATCTATGAGCTAGAAGTTCTGAACAGGCACATCCAAAGAGAAAATGAAGCCTTAAAAGAACAGAATAAGTTGGATAAGATTATCCATGACAACATTATGCTTCACTTGGGTTTATGGCACAAGAAGAACAGAAAACTAAAAAGGAAGAATAAGAAGCTAAATAGGGCACTTATTAACCTCAAGTACAAATTTCTCATGAGGAAGCCAAGGATGGCAGTTTGTGCAAAGAAAAGCAAGAAGAGGAAGTTGGATGTTTTGGCTAAAGTATCAGAACAAATGCAGTAGGAGGAGGAAGTTCACAATTTTGATTGCATGGGGACATGCAATAGTCTTGCAGTGGGGGTATGTTGAGTCTCAAAACTGCCCTTTCCTTAGCAACTTTTCTCATCCCTCCTTCTTTGTTTTTCCATGAAGAAATGCATTCCTATCATCAATAACCATTATACATTGCCTTAAGGAGAACATTTTAGTGATTTACATGTTATACTTTTATGTTTGCTATTTGAATAAGTTTTTGTCCTTTAGCTACGGAACACAACCTATTATGTAGCTAATCGGTTGTTCCATAGCTACTTCCATGCTTTTATAGGTTCCAGGTGTCAGGAGGAGAAAATAGCTACATGGGCAGCTTGGAAAACATAATGGCATGGATCGTGTCCTATTCACCTAGCCTAGGTTGAAAAGGAAGACTCTGGTCAAAGGGAAGTCAAACGAAGAGACCTAAGGCAAACAGGACTCTGTTTTGTACATGTTTCTCAGTGATGGGATCCAAAGTAGTTTCCTAACCCAATGGACTTCATCAGCCACCTGTGCAAACTGAATCCAACAACCATTACCTTAGATTTATGCCTCCAGCAACTAAGGAAGAGAATTCTGTATGCTTGTCTGCCTATGTGTTTTTGCTGTAGCTCATATTTCTCCTTAAAATAGTTGTATAATTTCTCTATAAATACCTGCGTGAAGAACGTAGAACCAGTTCGATTTTGTTCATGTGTTAAGTTCAAGTTACCGCTTTGTAATTTTGAGAACTCATTCTCTATTTTTAATATGAAGACTGTGTATTTCATGGATACCTGGAAGCGTTTATTGGAGTGTTGATTAAGTACATTTAACTTGAGCAGTTTCAGAGGGCCCCTGCACTGGCTAAGGTTACATTTCATTTTTGTTTTGTCTTTCATAGTTGAACTGTAAATTCACTGTGTTTCTTCCATGATGTTTTTAACCATTTTCTATTTTTGTTCATAATGCAGTTTTTGTCATCTTCTTACTAACGCAGAATAGATTTATTTCAGTACAATATAGTTCTTTTGTTTAATTTCTTTCTAGTTTCTTATCAGTAGCTTGAAGTTGATTTTAGTAGTGTAGAGTAATTTATTTCGTTTTCTGTTCATTAGTCTTTAGGTTTTTAATTAAAACTGATCAGTGCCATTACTGTTTTGCCATTTTATTACTAGTTTAGTGACTCATATTGTATGTGAATGTTTCTAAAAAGCCCTTCTGGTTGATGGTTCATCTTAAACCAAGTGGTTGAATACTTCACTTATGTAATAAGTATTTTCTGCATTTTTGTATTTTTTTAGAATGATGAAGTATGAAATTCCTCAAAATGTTATCACAAGGAGGTTGTTCTCCAAAAATTGTGAAGCAGAGTAACTAAGCACTTCATTTAGTTTCCATAGTAGATTTGCTGCAATTTCATTTTCAGTTTTTCATTAAGTTTTGATTCTGCAATAGACTAAACAGTAGTTGTAATCTCATTTTTAGTTTCAGTATTTCATTTTAGTTTTATTTCCATCATAGATAGTTGTAATCTCATTTTCAGTTTTAATATTTCATTTAGCTTTGGTTGTGTAATTGATTAGATAGTAGTTGCAATTTCACTCTTAAGTACTTTTAGTTCATGATTTGGAATCAATAATAAGTAGCAGAAATAGAAACTCTATTTTCCTTTTCTTGATTAAGCTTTACTTCCAAATCTGGCCTAAAGCACTCTTAGTCCTCATTTCATTTCTTTAGCACAAGTAGATTTAAGATTTTTGTTAAGTGTATTGTAAATCATTAGGAATTAAAGGATCAAAACCCCAAAACAACATAAAACTAAAAGAACACTGAAGTAAGAATGGTCATCTAGCACATATAGTGCACTACACTTCATCAGTTTACGATACCTGGATTGATAATTTATGTAGAGAAATTTAGGACACTAAATTGACCAAACAGAGCGCGCAAAAGAGACATTTATGGAAGCGAAGAAAATCTTCACTGAGGCATATACCTCTGGAAGTCAGGAGAAACCAGTTGAAGAAATGGACTCGTCCATGCTTACCACATTCTTGGGGACCTACATGAAGCTGTGCCATGACAATAAGGCTGTGAAGGGCCTGTAGGAATTGATCAATCGGTGTGCTGGTAAGGATAGCGCTATTAGTGAACCGCGCGTGGTCAGGAAGCTTGGAAAGCACAAGGCAAGGATTGGGCGGGAGATGAGACTCTCCATGCAGATAAGGGAATACGAGATGGACCAAGTTATCCTAGATCTCGGGTGTGATGCAAATGTTTTTCCAAAATAGACTTGGCAGAGAATGGGAAGACCTGCACTCTAGTGGTCTCCGATTTAGTTAAGGATGGTGAATTAGCAGAAAATTATCCCAATGGGGAGGTTGCAAGGGGTCATAGTTGAGATTGAGGGTGCAAGCATGCTAGTGGATTTTGAGGTAATAGAGATTGTGGATGATAGCAATCCCTACCCTACACTCCTTGGAATCGATTGGGCCACTGACATGAATGGGGTAATCAACCTGAAGAAGCGGAAGATGATATTTGAAAACAAGTCGCTCCGCGTAGTGGTGCCACTGGATCCCGCAGAGGGATCACACTATACAGAACCAGTCTGAGATTATGAAAGTAATGACGATCTGGACCAGATTTACAAGATAATAGCACGAGACCAGGATTGGGTGAATCCAATAGTGGACGGACGCATTGCATGGGATCGCGAAAGCTCCTGCACGTCATATTCGGATGAAGAATTGGAGCATTGGAAAAACCGGCTGCATGAAGTCTCGATGTTGCATTGTAATATGATGACCAAATCGTTGTGTTGTGTGTTATCCAAATTCAGGAATCTGCCTCATTATGATGGGCTAACTGATGTTGATTTCTTTTTGGATGAATTTGAAAGAGAAGTACCAGAGAGACATCGCTTCCAGGCCTTGGACTGGGTACTACGCACTATGCATGCAAGATGGTGGGGTACACGAAAGGATAGTTTTAGTGATTGACATGAATATAGGAGGATGATGAGAATACATTTTAGGTAGCCAAAAGTGTGGATGGCAGATAAATATGACGGACGAGATGACATGCGCTATCACCTGGCTAAATGGAATAAGGCTTATGGTGCGTAGCCCTAGCCTGAATGGGTGCATCTATTTTGTCATACCCTGGGCATCATACTAATGAATTGGTACTTGGAAACCAAGCTCTGCCATGGCAAGGAAGAATGGGACATCCTATGCTAGGGGTTTTTAATGACATTCAACTTTGAGGATGGGTTTGATTGTATTGATGCAGCACTACAGGAGGTTAAAGCATTGATCTTTAGGATACAACAAGATCCTTTGGACCTGATCTAACCTGATTGGACTACACAGTTGAATGCTGTAACATGGCCGTTGAAGAAGAAGACGAGGATCCCCGAAAATTTAATATTTCGGAAACTGAAGGTCACCGTGAGGTTGAAGGTCCATGGATAGAGGATCATGACATAACCGCGCTGTTGAAAACCAGGCAGGTCAACATTGGCATAGAGGTAGAACCAAAATTTGAAAAGATTGGGGACTATTGGGATGATGCGACAGTAGACAAGGTCACTGAGCTCCTTCACAAATATCAAGATTTGTTCCCCACAAAGTTTTCTGATCTAAAAGGGATAATAGGAGACCTGGGTGTCATGAAGATCACCCTGAAACCAGATGTGAAGCCTGTAAAACAAAGACCTTACCACCTTAATCCTAAGTATAAGGAAAGGGTTCGCACTGAGTTGGATAAGATGCTCGTGGCAGGAATTATTGAACCAGTAGAAGAGTCTGATTGGGTAAGCCCGATAGTGGTTCAGGAAAAGAAACAGAAAGAAGAAATAAGGATATGCGTGGATCTCCAGAAGCTGAATGATGCTTGCGTGCATGACCCCTTCCCAACCCCGTTCACTGATGAAGTCCTGGATAATGTAGGCGGCCAAGAAGCATACTCTTTCACTGATGGGTTCTTTGGGTATCATCAGATCAAAATCACACTTGAAGATAGAAGCAAGACGACCTTTGTGACAGAATGGGGATGTTTTCAGTATACTGTAATGCCTTTTGGGCTGAAGAATGCGCCAACAATATTTTCGTGCGTAGTCATTGCGACATTCAAAGACTTCATTCATAAGTTCCTGGAAGTGTACTTTGACAATTGGACAATGTTTGGATTGGTCAAGTGTCATGTGGCAAGTCTGCGCTTAATGTTAGATATGTGTCGAAGGTACCAGATCGCACTCAATCTAAAGAAGTGTCTGTTTTGTGTCCCTTTTGGGATCCTAATAGGTCATGTGGTGTGCAGGCATGAATTGATGGTAGACCCCTTAAAGATCACGATGATAATTAACTTGGAGGCACCAACAAATGTGAAACAGCTGCGCGCGACCTTGGGGCATACTGGATACTATAGGAAGTTCATCAAGAGTTATGCCCAGATCACCATGCCCATGGAGAATTTGTTGAAAAAGGATGCTACGTTCTATTGGAGTGATGAATGCCAGAAGAGCTTGGATGTGCTAAAAGAGAAAATGGTCATCGTGCCAATCCTAGTCTTTTGGGATTGGAAGAAGGAATTTCATGTGCATGTGGATGCATCATGTATCACGCTGAGGGTCGTGTTGACACAAGCGGGCGAGGGGGAATTGGACTGTCCTATAGCATTCACGAGCAGGAAGTTGTCCAAGTCTGAGAAGAACTATTCCACTACAGAGCACAAAGGACTAGCCATGGTATATGTGCTCCAAAAGTTTAGACACTATTTGCTAGGTGGACATTTTAAGATGTATACGGATCATTTTGTGTTAAAATACCTGGTTAATCAGCCTGTGTTGGGGAGGAATATTTCCAGGTGGTTCTTATTATTCCAGGAGTATGATTTTGAAGTTATTATGAAGCCTGGATGATTGAACAGGGGACTAGATCATCTGTCACGCATTGAAACGGGAGAGGAGCCCACTAATTTGGAGGAAGGACTGCGTGATGCACAACACTTTGTGGTATGTGTCGCCGACAGTCACTTTGAATATATCATACAATTCCTGACAATGGGGACTGCTCCAGAATGGTATACAAGCCAGCAGAAGAAGGAGTTAGTAGTGCACGCAACAGACTTCTCCGTCATTGCAGGACATTTGTATAAAATGGGGTCTAAAGAAATATTGTGACGCTATGTACCTAAATTTGAGTGAAGTAGCATCCTCACGGAGGCTCATGGAGGAGCTGTAGGGGGACATTATGCAGGAAAAGCGACAACGTAGAAGGTTTTGCGTGCTGGATTGTGGTGGCCAACTCTGCATAAGGGCGTGAAATCATATTGTAGGGCCTGTTAAGCATGTAAAAGGACTGGAAGGCCATCACGAAGGGATGAACTATTGTTGACATCACAGGTGACATTAAAATCGTTTGAGAAATGGGCGATTGACTTTGTGGGACTAATTCAGCCTCCGGGAAAGAAAACAGGTGTGCGGTACATTATAACCGTGCCAGAGTACTTGACGAGATGGGCAGATGTGAAACCTGTGAAGGACTATACCGGCGCGATAGAAACAAAGTTTCTTTTTGAATACGTATTGATGAGATTTGGTTGTCCAAAGATCTTGATGAGCAATCACGGTACACACTTCCTTAATGAAACAATTAGCGTGTTGACGAAAGAATTTCAGGTGTATCATCAGAAGAGCACGCCTTATCACATGCAGGCCAATGGGATGGTGGAAGCATTCAATAAAATATTGGAGAATGCACAGAAAAAGGTCTGCAATGCTCAGAGAAATGACTGGGATATGTGCGTACTAGCAGTGCTATGGGCCTACAGAATGACTTACAAGAAGTTGACTGGGAAAACGCCTTTCAGACTTGTGTATGGCATAGAAGCTGTGATGCCAATGGAATACATTGTACCTATTCTGCGCATAGCGGCACTCACAGGAATGGCGAACTGCAGAGCATTGGGAGAGAGGCTCGTGCAACTAGCGGAGCTTGAAGAGGATCGATTTCTAGCTGGACTCCATCAACAAGTTCAAAAGGAGCGCGAAAAATCATGGCATGATCGACACATTAAAATGCACACCTTCCTGGTAAATGATCTGGTTTTGCTGTATGACAACAAGTTTGATAAATTTCCAGGAAAATTTAGGATGCACTAGCTGGGGCCCTATGTCATCAAAGAGATTACTCACGGTGGAGCAGTTCAGTTGGTTAAGTTAAATGGGGAGCCCTTCTCAGGAGAGGTGAATGGTAGCCAATTGAAGCCATACACTAGTGATCAGGCTAGGTGACTATATGAAGGAAGCATAGTCTTAGCACTACAGGCAACTGAAAGGAGGCGTGGGACTATAAAATACATTGCCTGGGTTGGGTTACTGCACGGAATGAGGAGATGTCACAGGGACCACATGAGCACGCAGAAGGTTGTGCTACCTACGATAAAATGGTGCAGGTCAGCTGGAAAGTGACTATTAAAGTCACTGTTCATGATTTGACGATGAAAAAACGGCCAAATGGAGCAGGTGGCGTTATTTAAGACGAAATCTATGGGTGAGATCCTAGAAAATCTGCCGCCAATCTAGCATTAATGAACCGATTTTTGGGGGGAACAGTCCAATTTGAATTCAAAATGGTCTATAAATTACATGTGGTTGCCTAACAAAGAACACTTGGCATTTTGAGCATTGAGTTGTTGAGCTCTCAGACGCGTATGAACCGTGAATTCATTGAAGCACTGATAGCGAGTTCGGTGTTTGAGTAATTATGAAAGGAGACACAAGAACTGTTGGATAACGTCATGTCGACACAGGCAGAAACCATAGATATTTTGGAAGTAGTGACAATTGAAGGGGCTACAGTAGAGGTTTCTATGGAAGCAAAGGGAACTGCTCCAGAGGTTGCAGAGATACCCAAGTTGCCATGGTCACCTAGACCAAGGCCTACCTAGACCCAGGAAGGCGCAAAAGGCAAGAAAGGAAAGTAGGCCGCGACACCACCAGTGCGCGCATCACCTAGGAGAAACCCGCCGAAGGACAAGCCCACCACTTAGGAAAAGGGAAAAACCATTAACCTGGAACTAGAGGAGGAAGAAATTGGGGATATCCCAATGGATGATGAGGATCTTGGGATCGACACGGAGGACGTTGAAGTTGAGGGGTTTGACCCCATTACTAAATTTCCTGAGTACGTCCCTTTGCGTAGGGGCAAGGCCAAGGTGCCTAAGGACATTGACAAGAGCAAGGTCACCTTGTACACACCTCTGCTGCCAGACAAGATTGTTTTTGAAGGACCATGCTTGGTGCAGATTCCAATGTTGAAATTGGAGGACTGGGTCTTAGTTGACACCGTGTGATTCCCTCACCTAGTGATAGACTAGCTGATACACACATCCTTCATAAGACCACCGGGGTGACCGCGTTGGAACCACAGAAGTGGCTCAAAGGAGTGGATAAGGCAGGCATGCTCAACCTGTTATGGGTGCCACACTACAATCACACACCCATTACCTTGCTGGTAATCAAGCAGCTACTGTGCTTGGTACATGATGGGTGTCTGTGGCTGGAGGAGCCAATACCCATCACTGATAGACTAATCCATAGAATCACAAGGCTGCCATATTCAGGGGAGAATCTGGCTATGATGTTTGGTGGAAAGGCGGGCGAACTGGCCCTCGCGGAGGCCATGAAGAAGAAGTTTGGATTAGTAAAGAAGCCACGCGGCTATGCGATTACAAGTATTTCCGACCCTGCGGTCAAAGTGGCCACACAAATATTGGCAGGGAAGGTCATGCGGAAGTGTCACTCTGATGAAGTACCGACGCTCGTCGTAGCTCTAGCGGCCCAATGCGCGGAGGGGGTTCAGTTTAATTGGGCGCGCTACCTCTGTGGTGAGTTCCTCGCAAACTACCACGAGGCGCAGGATCTCAGCAAGACCTTCCACTATGCATGGCTCTTACTGTCCATTGTGTTGGTAGCCTGGGAGCTACACGAAGACAACCAATTTTCCTCGGTTGCATTGGACTTGCCTGAGGCTGTGAAGTATGCTTCGTTATGGGCGACTAAGGATCCTATTTTGGATCTTAATGGAGATGAACATGCACATGGCCATCAACCGCAAGCCGTGGTTGTCGCCTACTGTCTTTGATAAATTGCAGTTGTACACAGAGTTTAAGGCTGATTTCCACCATGTATCCATAAGGGTGTGAAAGGACCCCAAGAAGAAGTTGCATGAATTTCCCTACTTAGCTACAAATGATGCGATTGAAGTGGTTATTGATAGCTAGCTGATAGGATGGCACATTGCCTCCGATTTAATGGCGGGATTGTTTCCGGGAAAACTAGTGTCCATTCAGAGCTGCTAGTCCCGCTAAGACAGGTAGCTATCTTAGAAACAAACAATTCAAAGTAACTTGTGTTTTCCTTTATGAGAGATAGATGAGAGAGAAGCAGAGAGTACCAACCTCAGTCTTTCGCTTGGCTCCTTGCTTGTTTCCTCTCTCCTTTGATAGAGCTTTTGCCACTCCTTTCTCACTTTTCCCGCTTCAAATAACACCTGTAGAGTCAAAGCAGCAAAATACCATCAAAGCATAGAGATCTATACCCATAAACAATGTAGAATCAGATGTACATTAACCATATAAATGCATACACAAATACAAGATTCAAAAATATATAAGCATATGGAGGAAAACTCAAATAGCTTTATTGATAAAAGTAGTAGAAGAGAGGATTACAACCCAGCTATCTGATCCAGCGCCATCCTCCCAGCATGAAAGCCCTCTTCACCTCATGAAAAGCTAGATCACCCAACAATACAATGTCTCAAAGAGAAACCAACAACACTTCCTTACAAATTACAAATTTCCAGCCTCTGGATTTCTAGGATCAGGGATCCATTTATAGATATTTGTAGGTGGGTGAGTCAGCTTCTGGGATTTTGATTAGTGTCATTTCACTGATAGTTCTTGGTTCCACTTGGAGATTTCATGATCTCTTACTCATCCCTGGGCGAATTCAGAGAGGCAAGTGTCATATGAGCAGTTTCTAGAAGATTCTCTGGGTTTCCACCTAGAAAATTGCCTTTGCCATTTGTCTGCTCTCGCTCATCGCACCCTACAGAAGGGATTTTCAGTATGCATCACACCCTTTGTGTGTTACATGTGAGATGCATCACACCCTCAGCATCGAGCAGTCTGTATGGTCCAGTTTTGACCAGTTCTGAGTAGTTTTTTAGGGAGAACTTCTGGGAAATGATGTAATCAGTTGACCTTTATCCTTTAGGGTTTGAAACAGCACTTTTAGGGGTTTATAACCCCTTGGTTTATGGACATATGTGATTGGGGTTGGAGTGCCCAAATATGTCTATAATAGTTGCCCCCTAAAGCATGAGGTCGTAAATCTTCTGATGTTAGGTGAAATGCTTTATCATGAGGATCCGAGGTTTTTCGAACTGGAAGGCGACCTGTAATAAGATACAATACAATACATTATCTTCATAATATTTTCATGATCTAGCTGAGGCGGGCATTCCCATGCTCAGCTTTATAAATTCATTTTCATGTACATAGGACAGACAACCGTCTGTGTGGCAGACTGATGATTCTGGTAGAGCTATCATCCCTTAGCTTGGATGATTATCTGTGTAGCTATGGAGTACATTTGATGTCTTTATTTTCCTGAATATATCGCAACCTAGATGGATGAAACTAGATCCGGGGTCTTCAAACTCGTTCAATCTTCGCCCGATGTACAAGTCGATCCATGTGAAAAGATGTCCTGATGTCGAACATGGAAAGATGTCGCCTGATTACCAGCCAATGATGTAAGCTATTAACAGGTGCGAGAGGAATCACCGATAAGGATAATGACCCTCAAGATACTGCAGTACAAGTCACGTGGTGTGAATACATGAGTTGATGTTGAACACCGCGCAAAGTCTTTCGGTCGAAGGCCATTGATGTAAACCTGCCGCCGGAAGTGAGAAACTTGCCATTGAGGCATGCATGCTTCAAAGTACTGGAAGGGTTGTTCCTAAGTCAACTTCTTGGATAATGAGCTGTTGTCGACAAGAAGTGACCCATCGTAGGAGGGCCTTAATGAATCCCACGTCTATGACATGGAACGGAGCAAATGATTTTGTGGAGGTGAAAACGATTTGATGATACAAGGTTCAGGATGGCGGTCATGAAAGAATGGAGCATGAAGGTATTGCAGTGGATGAGGCATTAGCTGGGTTGGTGAATTCTCTGAGCGACTTCTCTTGAACATATCGGTGACACTGAAATGGATTTGTAGCGTTAACCATAAAAATGGATGGTACGGAGGACCAATGGTGATATGATCGGTGAATGGAATAACCCAACCTGACTCAATCATGGTGACGGAGTGAAAGTGTCATGTTTAAGAGCGAGCTGCTAACAATGAAGTTCTTCAAGTTTTCTTCCCTTTTTCCCCAGTCATTACTGACCAGTACCTCTTTATTTTTTTCAAGCTTGAGGAGGATAACATATGCTTGTTCTATAATTTTCCCTTCGGGCAAACTTGTCGCTATGTTTTAGCGAGCCTAGTGACAGTGAAACTCGCTCTTGCTCATACGGACAAGTTTGTTGCTATTGTTTTAACGAGTTTAATGACAAAGATAACTCGGTCCTTTTCAGTTTTAGAGAGTCTGAAAAGAGATGGAAAGGAAACTCCAGTAGTCCTTTTTCGTAGTATAATCCCTTAGGTCCGAAAAAGTATAAAATAATATGAAAGGGATGACTTTTCCGATCACTTTAGCGAGCCGAAAAAGACAAGCGCTTGATCTTTTTGTTTAATGATCCCTCAAGTCCAAAAAGATTAAAATATAGAGGAGCGATGGCACTTCCAATCACTTTAATGCGCTGGAGAGGCCAATTGCTCAGCAATCTTTTTATATTTTACGAGTCTAAAAAGAGCTTAAAAAAGACTCGTTTTTGAGGAACAAGTGATATTTTCGGGTAGCAGCTGGTTCCAGGTAAGTTTGGAATTTTTCAACCATGGTAGTGTAAAGAAGGTGGCTAACAGAATCACTCATCGCAGCTATTCCTCAAAAGGGTAAACAATCAAGTGGAAGCGTATGATCAGCCAAACGGATGGAGGTGATGGAAAGAACATAGCCAAGGTTCAAAAGGCTGATATAATGGAAATCACAAAGGTTATTTACCTAAGGTGGGTTCATTTTTTAATGAGCTTGAACTCTGGGGGAACATATGCTCATTGGCGGGTTTATTTTTTAACGAGCTTGAACCTCGCGGAAACATTGCTCGTGCTAGTCGTATAATAAGGATGTCTCTCATTAGTAGGTTCATTTTTTAGGGAGCTTGCCCCATGAGAAACTTTGCTCCGGAGCCTTTTGTATGCAAGCTAGGAATGACCAACTACTGTCCTAAGGGTTAATGAACTACTAAGGTTAGGTAGGATAGTTTCTCGGTGGGAAACATCTCCTTCACTTTCCCCGTGTTGTCAGCCCTTGCAAAGGTGAATGGTTGACCAAACCAATCACCTAACTCAAGTAGTTAAAGTTAGTAAAAAATTACGGGGTTAGAGTTACGCTGGTCGCTTTTCACTTGCATAAAAAAGGTTTACATGCCCCCAAGCAAAAGAAATGAAGTTTCCAGGTTACCATATAGAAGTTCTTGCATTAAAGCAAGATTGTTCCATCCACGCAGTAGACAAAACACTCCCTTGGCTTTGTCTATTGAAATAGACAAAGGTGAATGGTGTGAGCTTCCAATCACATAACCTTCGACGAGGAAATCCTTTTCCAGGCTAATCCCATTTTCCTAAATGGAGGGGTGTGTCAGACTGGTCTTATATCCTACGAGGGAGCCTTCATATATTTGGGGTTTTCCTGCCGAAGTAGGCCAGGGCGCGTGCCCCCTGGCTTTAATCACATTCACCAAATGACTCACAATCATCAGGTGGACGGAATGGAGGTTGATGAGACATTCCTTGTGCAAAGAGACTAGTTAGGGATGGCATTTGACTAGTAGCCGTGTTTGAACCGAGAAATGAAAGCCAGTCAATGAGTTGAACCATTCTGACTTCATATGGAAAACACATCACTCAAAAGAGTGAGGAAACAATAGCTCCCATGCTGTAGATGTAGTCACGCCCAAGGAGTAGATTGTAATATAGAGGTCCTTGGACTACCATCACATTTAGATGAACGGTTTTCCTTCTCAAAGTTATAGGAAAATTTGGAAGGATCCCTAACGGTCGACTGGTTCCTTTATTGAAGCCTGACAGATTTCGAATCTTAGGCAGAAGCGATGGTGAACCAAGCGCTTTCCAAGCAGTTGAGGAAAGGATACTCATGGAAGCCCCTTCATCTATGATAGTACCAGCCATGATCATTCTGTAAGCTTGTACTATGATTCGGAATGGTACATTAGATGGTAGGCGGGGTCTCGCTAGTAGATTCCAATCGAAGGAAACGACTAGATTGCTTGGAGGAGGGACCGAATAAACGGCCGGATGAATCTCTGATGAACTTCCTTCCTGTGGTAAAGGAACGGGTAGATTTCCCCCATGTTCATCAGACTCTGTGTTAACAAAAATAATTTGAATGGTGTCGTTCTCATTCTCTTTGGAGATTGTATCATCTGAAGGTGAACCTTCTGAAGACAAGACTTGCTCGACTGCCGTCTCGACCTATTGAATTTGGTCCAGTGTGGACTTAGAAGGTTTATCTTCAATGATAGGTGTTTCGATCGACAATGGAGGTGTGTCAGTCTGATTTTCAACTAGCAATGGACTTGGCAAGAGTTTCTTGCATCCAAGTGGAAGTCGATGCGGTGAAGTAGGACGGTTATCCAAGACTCTTTTAGCCTCATCCAGGAAAGGACAATGATGGAGGGCATGATCACCTTCACACAGCCTACAAGGAAATTTAGATCTTCCTTTTTTCCCATTGACTTCATTTTCACTAGTTGATGGTGTACTCTCAACATGATCAACAGAGGTTGAAGACACCGGATTGTGCAAGCAGGGAGACTAGTCCCTCAAGATTCGTGGGATGCAGGGACAATCTCGATGATAGTGGTCTCCTTTACAAATGACACGTGGAGTTTTAGGTTTGGATGGTGCAGTGTGTGGATTTTTTCCAGATGATGCATGGTTGCCCCCTTTCGATGTTGGCTTCTTCTTCTTCTTCTCCTTCCCTTTCTTCTTCTTCTTAGTTACTTTGTTTATAGTGTTACTAGCTTCACCAAGCGAAGAGGAAGAAGGAGAGGGAGAAACAAACGAAGTAGAAAGTGGGGGAGCAACTTCAGTATCATTTGGTTGCTGAGGAATTGCAATGTTTTGAATGATAGAGGTCGAGAATGGCCATACTGGCAGGCCAATTGTAAGTCCTGGAAGGGACAATGTAGCCATATGTGGAGCACCAACATCTCCCCAAGAGGGGAAAGAACTAGGATTCCCCCCAAGGGGAAATCCTTGATTGGTGGATTCCATTTTCTCAACCTAAGACCAACGAGGGAACAGTGATGTTATTTCGATTAAAATAAATTTTATGACGCTTTGACACAACTTGCTTTTTCAATTTTTAAGAGTCGAGAAAAAGCTAAAGATGACTCTAGTCGCCTTTGATTTTTAATGAGCCTGAAGTGACAAGTGCTCAGATGGACCTTTTCTTTTAAGGAGTTTGAAAAGGAACGAAAGTGACTGCTCTGGAAATCTAGATAGAGGGATTACCAAACCAATCACAAAACTGCAATATACACCTTGGTGGTAAATTATAGAGAAATTACCGAGGACTTTACGTACGGCAGTCAATCTTCCCGAATGTTGTGTTCAGTGCATTGCGATTGATAGGGCGGCAGACACAGCTTCCTAAGGATAAAGGATATCAGCCTATTGTGGTCTCCCAATATATACTCGACGGTACGTGGGAGCACAAGTCCGTACTAGCACTTGTCATATCAAAGAGGAGGAACCACCCAACCTACGATGAAAATGATAGTTACCGGGCTTTACGACACTGGAATATGTCTCTAGCCTAGACTTCTAGATGTTGTGCATTAGGTTCCAAAGCGTTTTTATGTTCATTGAGGTTTATTTTATAGTTGATCTTTCTTAAGAAGTTTGCCTTTCAAGGTTCACCGCGTGATGTAGATATACAATTCTTAAATATGAAATCTAAGATGATAAACAATCGTTTATTTTCTTTTAGCAATGAAAATCCTAGCTACTAAGGAAAGAGGAGTAAAATTCTTTCAACATAGAACAGAGAGCACACACTAAAATGCACTTTTCCTAGATCAATTTCCACATGCAATCTAAATGCAAATGCACATGCATGTATTTATTTTTCAGTTCCCTTAATGTGAGAATGACAAAAATAAAACTAAGTACAGATCTGAACTACTTTTCTTTAAAGCGACACTTTAGCGCTTTCTTTAAAAAAAAATGAAAGGAAGACTAAGACGACACTTTCAATTTTGAATGGAAAACTGTTTTCGACACTTCAAAGAATTGATAATTCAAATCAAATACAATGGAAAAAGTGTAATCGACTATCTAAAAGAGGAAGACTTTACAACACTCTTTTTCTTGACTGAAAACGACAGTTGCGACATTTTCGAATCAAAAGGCGACAGTTCGATTAAGCTACTTTTTGCAAAGGAGGACTATAAATGATGAAAAATACATAAAAATACATTCACAATTCCTTATCAATGGAGGCTGAATAATGTAAAGGAAGAAGGTTTCAACAGTGATATATTGATCATAGACAACAAAACTACTGAATAGAGCTAAAAATAATGAAGAAAAAACCAAAATCTGGAGGCAGAAACAGTCTCATTCAATCATCACACCTGTAACACAGGGAAACAGGGATGCATCTCACTTGCAAAACACGGGAGGTGTGATGCATCCAGGTTGCATAGTTACAGACAGTGCGATGGACCAGGGACGAGACTGAGCTTGGTTTTCACCCACAGTTTGCAGCTAAGTTCAGGGATTTAGGCTGAGCTAATGATAGGTAGTAAACACAAAGTATAGGGGTTGATCTAATGAGGTTATTGAGCTACCACCAGGGCTCTTAAGATGTTTGCAAGTCAGATGTTCAGTTCATAAACCAACCCGGAGATTGACTGAAGCAGCGTTGATCTACTTTGCAGTTTCATAGCAAAAGCAGTTCGAAGGATAGCTGGCTTAACTTCAGGCTCCGTCTGTAGTTTATAAAGCAAACAATAGTAACAAACAAACAAACTATTCGTTCCCCAGTGGAGTTGCCATTTTGTTTCTGGGAAAACTAGTGTCCATTCAGAGCTGCTAGTCCCACTAAGATGGGTAGCTATCTTAGAAACAAACAATTCAAAGTAACTTGTGTTTTCCTTTATGAGATATAGCTGAGAGAGAAGCAGAGAGTACCAACCTCAGTCTTTCGCTTGGCTCCTTGCTTGTTTCCTCTCTCCTTTGATAGAGCTTTCGCAACTCCTTTCTCACTTGACCTGCTTCAAAGAACACCTGTAGAGTCAAAGCAGAAAAATACCATCAAAGCATAGAGATCTAGAACCACAAACAATGTAGAATCAGATGTACATTAACCATACAAATGCATACACAAATACAAGATTCAGAAATATACAAGTATATGGAGGAAAACTCAAATACCTTTATTGATAGAAGTAGTAGAAGAGAGGATTACAACCCAGCTATCTGATCCAGCGCAATCCTCCCAGCATGAAAGCCCTCTTCACCTCATGAAAATATAGATCACCCAACAATACAATGTCTCAAAGAGAAACCAATAGCACTTCCTTACAAATTACAAAATTCCAGCCTCTGGATCTCTAGGATGAGGGATCCATATATAGATATTTGCAGGTGGGTGAGTCAGCTTCTGGGATTTTGATTAGTGTCATTTCATTGATAGTTCTTGGTTCCACTTGGAGACTTCATGATCTCTTACTCATCCCTGGGCGAATTCAGAGAGGTAAGTGTCATATGAGTAGTTTCTAGAAGATTCTATGGGTTTCCACCTAGCAAACGGCCTCTGCCATTTGTCTGCTCTCGCTCATCGCATCGTACAGAAGGGATTTTCAGTATGCAATGCACCCTCAGCATGGAGCAGTTTGTATGGTCCAGTTTTGACCAGTTATGAGTAGTTTTTCAGGGAGAAATTATGGGAAATGATGTAATCAGTTGACCTTGACCCTTTAGGGTTTGAAACAACACTTTTAGGGGTTTAGAACCCCTTGGTTTATGGATATATGTGATTGGGGTTGCAGTGCCCAAATATGTCTATAACAGGGATCCAGTAAGACAGCCGCACAGTTGAAGAAGGATGAAGCCAAGCTCAAGATGGAGCAGCTGGCTGAGAAAAGAAGGAAGGAGGCTGAGGATAAGGCTAGGGCAAACCGCGCTGCCACACATGAGACATGTGGATAAATAAGAGGAGAGGAGTACGACTCCGACAAAGAGAAGTCGCCCTCCCCAGAAGAAGAGGGCGATCCGACAAGACAGGGAGGAGCGGACCCGCATACACCTTCGTTCCATATTAAGCGTCTAAGGGGATAAGAAAATGTAGGGCCGTGGAAGAAATCCAAGGCCAGCAAGATGTCCATGGACCCAATCACCCTAACAAAGGGGGATCTGAACAATATTGGGGTTACAGTGTGGGATGCCACCGCGGAACTGCTACAGCAGTTTGAGCAACAACAACACCATGTGTTGGGGGCTATTTAGGCGAATATGCAAGAGTTGTAGATTTGGGCAACATAGATAGGTGCGACATCCACTAGTTTGGCCATTGGTACTTCAGAAGCCATTGGGATGCTGCGTGCGAAGGACTCCTGAGCCATAGTGCTTCCAGATGGAGCACTGATGACAGAGACCGAAGCTGACAGACCCGCTGTCAGCGCACTCAAGGGAATAAAGCTGAACTTGGCAGCGCTTCCTAGCAAGGCACTCCACATGCTGCAGGATGGGGTGATCATAGAGCTGAGGGCCTATGAACAACACGCTTTGCAAGTGATCAACGAGCATAAGATCAACAATACTCAGATGGGTGTGCAGAGAGACTCCGCCTTCATATCCATGATGGAACTCACTAACGTGAATCAACGCATGATCAAGGCCATGGAGGAAGCATACTGAATGGTCCCGAAGTTAGCCATTCCTGTGGATGAGCCGGTATATGTACACATTCGAAAAATCGCTATAGGGGTGCGCGATGCCCGCATAGAGTTGGCAAAGGTTCAGTTGGAGTTGAACCTCCAGATTGTAGAATTACAGTTGAGGGCCTAGCCAACAACTCCACCGAAAGTCAAGGAGCAGACGCGATTGCTATAACATAGGCAATAGGGGCATTAGAAAGTGAAATGGTGGACTGCACATTGCTTTTTGAAAAGTCATTGGAATTACTAGCCAGCCTACAAGAAGACCCTACTGTGCAGAGGCTAGAAACAAAGGCACGAGAGCTATAGCAATGTTAAGATGAGGTAAAAGGGACAATGCGTATTGTTGCCCTTACATAGAAACTCACGAAGCTGTAGGAGGCCAAGGCACTGAAGGAGCTGGTAGCTACAACTCAACACAAAGAGGTAGTGCTGAAGGCGCGCTTGAAGCCTTGGTTGGACGAGGCCTACTTGATCACGACCTCCATTGAAGAAAAGCTGGCTAGTCTACAGGAGACTCAGCAGAAGCTATAGGCTAAGAATGCAGGGCCAGCAATAGAGCAGTTGGTCGAGGAAATCAGGCAGGCGGCCGCGCAAGGCACCGCCGAGGTAGCAGTTGCATAGGGCGAGCTGGGGGGTCTTCAAGCCAATATCTCCGCGCCGGCAGAGTGACTCGAGGGCAAGTCACCATGTTTGTGTTGGGGGTTTGTTGGGAACGAGTTCCCCCAAGAGCCAGTTTTGGGGCTAAAAGCCCATGTTGTGGGCAGAAGGCCCAAATTTTGTAATAAAAATGTAAAGCCTCCAAATTTTGTGGTTACGGAGCACGAAGAGGTCAAAGGGTTGTTCGCCCTTGTTTTGTGAAGTCTCATGTCGGCTGTAAAGATCTACCCATGGTCCATGAACCATGGGATTGTATAAAAAGGGAGTCTCAGAAGAGTCTAAGAGAGGAGTAGTAAGTAATGGAAG
This sequence comes from Pinus tabuliformis, assembly GCA_031772625.1. NCBI lineage: Eukaryota > Viridiplantae > Streptophyta > Pinopsida > Pinales > Pinaceae > Pinus > Pinus tabuliformis. The sequence continues at coordinate 1,170,802,569 of CM062807.1, forward strand.
AAGGGTTTTGGGGTAAGAAGTTCTAAGTGTTCTCGAGTCTTAGCGTAGGTAGAGGCTCTACAACTGAGTGCGCAGAGGCCTAGGGTGGAAGTTCGCAGCTGAGTGTGCGGACCCCTACAGCTGTGTGTGCAGGGTGGATAGAGTCTGTACTGAACTTGAGATATCAATAAAGAGAATTACTCTACAATCACTGTGTATTTTGTCTCTATTTAATGCATCTGATTATATTATGTTACGATCTGGGTTTACATTATAATTCTTATTTGATGCGCGAATGTATTTGATTATATCTTTTAATTGAACGCAAGAAAGAGTAAAGGATTACGCGAAGGTAATTGTAAATGCATGGTAGATTAGGTAACACTTAAGATAACTTGGGAACTTATACAATAACATAGTCGCAGAGGTGCGTAAGTGCCTGGATCTCGGCTTAGGGTTGTGCGAAGATCAGTCAAGTACCTTCGTAGAGGTACTGAAGGACGGAAGAGAAGGAAGATCGATAAGCCCTAAAGTTTTATCGATTTGCACGAAGGCAGGATCAGGAAGTATAGATCAACATCACGACCATCTCAAGGTGCAGAAACTTGGGTCCTGCATCCCCCAATACTACTTCGGGTGAGACTTCAGTCTGCACTCCACGGGTTGATGCCGAAAGGGCCAGTAGTGTAGGGATATTCTTGGTTGAATAACGCTGAACCTAGGTCAGGGCCCATCAAGCCAACAAGAACCAATTGGGATGTCCTCAGCTCTTTTATTCTCTTAATTCTTTGAGAGAGCATCATATTGATGTTCAACTATTTTTGAGGCATCCCCTTTAATAAATTATTCTCCACTCCTTGATGTCATCTAGCTTGATGGATACCAATATCAAGCCTCAAATCGATGGTGACCGGGTGTCTTAACTCTTAAGTGGTGTCAATTTAACCTCAATGAAAACTACTAGATATGATTGGGTGTATTGAATCTTAAGGAGAGCAAATTCAACTTCAAATAAAACTACTAGATATCTAACATCTTGACAATCCCAATTTCAAACTCTCAACTCTTAAGCTTCTCATCACTCTTGTTCCTTGGTATTTTTAGAATCTCAACCCTAAGAACTCTTATTTGTCCTTGTTTCAACAGTTTGTCAACACTTAATACAACTCACTCAACACTGAACACTAGTGAGATTGGGATTTTAAAGAGCATTATAAAGAAACGGAACCATAATACTTGAAACTTCATATTAATTCACTTTTCAACCATGCCAGAATTAATATTAACTTACTCAACCTTTCTACAATTAAAGAAAACATAAATTATATTTGATTTAACCTTCAATTTTATTCATTCATTTCACTATGACTTCATTAACCCTTATCACTTTTTCTCTTCGCGTGTGAAACGACTTAAAAGACATTTTGGATCTAATTTTGAGTTACAAATCTCATTTGAATGGACATCAATGCATTTGGGATCGAATTTCTAGTCACATCTCTTTTGTTTGTATCATCTTAGATAGTAATTTTTACCTTTATTAAAGTTAGAAATGAAGTGGTGTGCTTTTATTTAGAGGAGAGACATTCAAAATATATATTAAAAAAAATAAAATTATAAATAACATAGTTAATATTGAAAAAATTAATATTAACAAAAATCTTTAAAAATATTTATTTTAATTTATTATTATTATTATTATCTGTGAATTGAATAATTTGTATTATTCAACAAAACATGTTTACATATTTATTCTAGAAAGCTCCCTCACGTGTTTGATTTTCCTTCTCCAATTTTTACAGTGGAGGGATGTTATAGACATATTTGGGCACTGCAACCCCAATCATATATGTCCATAAACCAAGGGCTTCTGAGTCCCTAAAAGTGTTGTTTCATGCCCTAAAGGGACAAGGTCAGATGATTACATCATCTCCCAAAAGTTCTCCATGGAAAACTGCTCAGAACAGGTCAAAACTGGACCATACAGGCTGCTCAGTGCTAAGGGTGCGATGCATCTCACCTGCTCAATGCAAAAGGTGCGATGCATACTGGAAAGCCCTTCTGTAGGGTGCAATGGGCGAGAGTAGACAAATGGCAGAGACAGTTTGCAAGGTGGATGATCATGGAATCTTCCAGAAACTTCTCCTGTGACACTTGCCTCTCTGAATTTGCCCAGGGATGAGTAAGAGATCATGAATCTCCAAGTGGAAACAAGAACTATGAAAGAGAGGACACTAATCAAAAACCCAAAAGTTGACTCACCCCCCTACAAACATCTATATATGGATCCCTCATCCTAGAGATCCAGGAGGCTGGAATCTTGTATTTTGTAAGGAAGTGCTGTTGGTTTCTTGTGGGAAGATCATAGTGTTGGGTGATCTAAGCTTTTCATGAGGTGAAGAAGGGCTTTCATGCTGGGAGGATGACACTGGGTTAGATCAATGGGTTGTAATCCTCTCTTCTACTCTTTCTATCAATAAAACTATTCAATTTTTCCTCCACATTCTTGTATGTTTGATGATATATGCATTTGTGTGGTCAATATATATCTGGTCCTATATTGTTTATGATTGTAGATCTCTATTCTTCGATAGCGTTATGTTGCTTTGACTTGACAGGTGCTCTTTGAAGCGGGGTAAGTAAGGTAGGAGCGGCAAAGATCTGTCAGAAGGGAGAGGAAACAAGCAAAGGACCAAGCGCAAGACTGAGGTTGGTATTCTTTGCTCCCCTCTCATCTTCTTCTCATAAAGGAAAAATGAAAGTAGTTTTAGTTTGTTTGTTTCTAAGATAGCTACCCGCCTTAGTGGGACTAGCAGCTCTGAGTGGACACTAGATTTCTCGATAACAAAATGACGACTCCACTGGGGATCGAATAGCTTGTTTGCTTGTCTATATTTGTTTTCTTTATAAACTACAGATGGAGCCTGAAGTTAAGCCAGCTAGCCTTCGAACTGCATTTGCTATGCAAGTGCAAAGTAGATCAATGTTGCTTCAATCTATCTTTGGGTTTTGTTTATAAATTGAACAATTGATTTGCAAACATCCTAATTGCCCTCGTGGTGGCTCAAGTAACCTCATTAGATCAGCCCCTGTGATTTATGTTTACTGACTATCATTAGCTCGGCCTAAATCCCTGAACTGAGCTGCAAACTGTGACCAAGAACCAAGTTAAAGTCTCGTCACTATACCATCGCACCCTTTCTTCTAGGAAATCTGGATGCATCGCACCTCCCGTGTGCAGTAGGTGAGATGCATCCCTGTTTCCCTATGTAACAGGTGCGATGATCAGAAAAGGCTAATTTTGCCTCCAGACTTTGGTTTTTCTTCACTCTCTTCAGCTTTATTAAGGAGTTTTGCTGTCTGTGATCAGTATACCACTGTGGAAACCCCTTTCCTTTGCATGATTCGGCCTCTATTGTACAAAGAATTGTGAATGTTTTTATGTATTGTGTGCCATTTACAGTTCTCTTTTACAAAGAAGTAGCTTAATCGAACTGTCGCCTTTTGATTTGGAAGTGTTGCAAGTGTCATTTTCAGTCAAAGAAAAGAATCCTATTGTTCTTGATAGTCGATTATACTGTTACTCTTGTATTTGATTTGAATTAGTAGTTTTTCAAGTGTCGAAAACAGTTTTCGATTCAAAATCGCAAAGTGTCGTCATTATATTCTTTTCATTTTTGAAGAGAAAATCGTTAGTACTGTCGCTTTGAAAAGATAATTTAGATTTGTACTTAGCATTCTTTTTGTCATTCACACATTAAGAAGGCTGAAAACAAATACATGCATGTGCATTTGCATTTAGACTGCTTGTTGATTTTGATTTAGGGCAGTGCATCTAGTGTGTGCTCTCTTCTCTATATTGAAAGAGTCTCATTTCTCTTTCTTTAGTAGCTAGGATTTTCATTGCAAAAAGAAGATTAAACGATTGTTTGTGATCTTAGATTGCATTTTAGGAATTGTATATCTACATCACGCGGTGAATCTGAAAGGAAAACTTCTTAAGAAAGATCAACTATAAAATAAATTCAATGAACATAAAAACGCTTTGGAACCTAACGCACAACATTTAGAAGTCTAGGCTAGAGACGTATTCCGACATTGTAAAGCCTGGTAACTATCGCTTTCATTGTAGGTTGGGTGATTCCTCCTCTTTGAGACGACAAGTGCTAGTACAGACTTGTGCTCCCACGTACCGTCGAGTATATATTGGGAGAACACAATAGGCTATATCCTTTATCCTTAGGAAGCCGTGTCTGTCGCCCTATCGATCGAAATGCACTGAATACAGCATTCGGGAAGATTGACTGCCGTACCGTAAAAAGTATTCTGCAGTTTTGCGATTGGTTTGCTAATCCCTCTGTCTAGATTTCCAGAGTAGTCTCTTTCATTTCTTTTTAGACTCCTTAAAGGAAAAGGTCCATTTGAGCACTTGTCACTTCAGGCTCATTAAAAATCGAAGGTGACTAGAGTCATCTTTAGCTTTTTCTCGGCTCTTAAAAATTGAAAAAGCAAGTTGTGTCAAAGCGTCTAAAATTCATTTAATTCGGAATCACCTTTTCCCCTTTATTTTGAGTTGATCGAGTAATCTGCAATCATGGAATAAAGTCAATTGAAACCCCATCGTTCGCAGAGATTAACGAGTCAACCATCTTTGACACTAGAAACGAAACCACTCCGGACAAAGCGAACTCATTTAACCGGGTCAAAGTCCCCAAGTTTGATTGGAACTTTTGTTCCAACATCCTCAGGGACTCCGGTTACTCCAAACATTTCTGGTATCCCTACCTCTACAGAAGAAGTTCCGCAGCCACAAGAGGACATTAAAACTGATCCTAGTGTAGTGGTAAACACTTCTATTCCTGAACCAGCTCCATCTACAGCTGATTCGGAAGGTGTTATCCCCCCAACATCTGTCACTGCAGAATCTATACCTTCTTCAGCACCAGAAATATATTACGGACCTGACGGTCTACCTCTTCCACCTGGATTGATTGTTATAGAAGAGATTGTGGAGGATCCTCCATCTAGTACTCCATTGCATTTTGGAGCTGGGATCACCCTATATCCTTCTTCAACAGAAGTTGGTCTCCCTTCATCGCAAGTCCCTGTAGAATCGCAAGTTCCTGTAGAATCGCTAGGAAGTCTTTTGTATAGACTAGATATGTCTGAACAACCGTCGACATCTAGGACTGTGTCATCTGACGCAATGGCAGCGGAACCTCCTGCTGCTACTCCAACGATGTTTGCTGGTGTACCATCTGTCCCAACTAGCTCTCAACCACTAGATGGAGTCCATCCAGGGACTGTTTCGACAGTATGGTCTGTTCCCGTTTGTTTGTCCGGAATAATATCTGGAATCTCTTATGTTGAGTCTCAACAAATTGATCCTTCGCAATAGTATCAATTTGGGCAACCCGGTCCCCAAAGGCAAATCCTTCCTTTGAGCACTGGAATGCTGCCGTATGGGGGGCAGTATGCCCTTTCATTGTTCCCTTCGGGAGAACAACCATACGAGAGTTCGCAATAGAATTCGGGTTATGCTGGGATTACATCCAGCGGTTGGGTGCCAATACTGCCTCAACAACCAAGAGTTGTATACTCAATGCAACAAAGTCTACCTGTGTCAAACATCCCCACTACACCGACTATTGTGACGGTGTCGCAAGTACAAGCGTTTCCTGTTGTATGCCAACCTCAAGTTTCTCAGGTCGTAATACAACAGCCTCTTGTCTTTACAATGCCACCGCAATCACCGATTAGTGGCTCCCTATCTGGAGTGACCCAGGCTCAAACGGGTATTATTACCCCTCATCTTGGTCAAACAACCAGTATTGGACAACAACAAATGGCTTCACAACCATGGCTGGTACAATATCAACAACCGCAATTCCAACAAGCTTACCGAGGATCTGAGCAACAAATCTTTGCAAGTAATGGGCAGCCGTATATTCAAAACAGTCAACATCAATCATATCATAATGGTTATGCCCATCAACCTTACCAAAGTTATCAACATCAAATGCATTATGCTGGTATGCAAAGACCAACTGCTCAGGCAATCCCATCTTATCCTGGGTATGCTTCGCCAAACCTGAATCAACAGTTGCCCTTCGTGGCGACTTTAGAGTTACCGGATCTAAATTGTAAGAAGAAACAGGAGGAGTCGTCTCCTAAAAAACCTTCTGCAAACCCTTCTGGAGACAGGAAACCAAGTCATCCATGCTTTATATGCGATGAGGATCATTGGACGAAAGATTGTCCACATAGAGCTGAGCTTAGGAAATTCTTAAAGAGTTCAAAAACCTCAGTAGTATTAATTGATCCGTTTCCAAACCCAGGAACCAATCTGGTTGCTAGTGATAATGCTTCCCCGTCCCAAGTGCTTATGCTGTCTATTTCAAAGCAGCAAAATGATGCTTTGATGTCGACAAGGAGCAAAGATTATGGGAATCCACAGCTGTCGAATAACAAGGCTAATGATCAACCTAGTAGTTCGACAACAACTTCGACTGAAGTTGTGCCACCCATCATTCCTAAGCTAACGATAAAGCCGCCAAAGGGAGTAGTACACAAATCTACATTTAATCCTCATGCCAGAGCAGCACAACATTATACTATAGTAGAGGACTTGGCCCAATCACTGTCCGCTATGTCGACACTTGAGGTACTGCAAAATTGCCCCTCCCAAAAGCAGGCTCTATTATCAGCAATAGGTGGGATTGACCCAACAGATTCCAATCTTGTGGCCTTTAATCATAAAGGATATGACCCTTAGTTACCAGCTAAACTCGCTCTCCTTATTCAAGTGAAGGCCCTCAACAAAACTGTTCATCAAACAATTATTGATCAGGGGGCATCTACATGTATTATGTCAATGAGTTGCTGGAAAACTTTAGGCTCTCCACCCTTGTCACGATCGTCAACAACGTTAAAAGCATTTGATGGACGAACGTATACCCCATACGGGATACTAAATAACTTGCAAGTCGAACAAGGGGACAAGACAGTAGAAATTGATGTTGAAGTTATCAACGGAAACCTCGACTACAACATCCTACTGGGAAGCCCCTGGATATATGCTATGGCAGCTGTTGTGTCGACATACTTCAGAAATATTGCATTTCCTTTTCAAGGAGGAATTACAATCGTCGACCAACAAACATTTCTCCCCAACAGTTCACAAGTTATGGGAAGCATTCCGATGATCCACGGAAGCCCTCATTCGCTTCAAAATATCGGAGTAGGCCTACTAAAAGACCCTACAATGATGGGGACTTTTGCCCTACCACCTCCAAACAATCTGGCGGAAGTGGCCACAGTAGGAACCTGCAATATGGTATCTTCTATTCAGAAGATGTCAGAAAACGATGTTGGCATCGATCATCGACAGGTTTTGCCTCCAAGCCCAATAGAAATATTGTAGCAATCAATGTTTTCATCATGGGAGGCAAACCCAAATGAACGCTCATCAAGCGTTTGGATAGATAGGCCTAAGGAATATGGTACCCCTTCAGATCCTTGGTCGCAAGTACATTTTACAGACAAAGGAATTGTTTAGTCAATGATGATTGATGGGGCACCATGGAAAGATTACCACCATCGTTCCCATCTTCCGGATTATAAAGAAGATTGTTCCAATGATCTTGATCATCCTTCAGTATTTGATTTCCTATCGAATACTGTAAATACGGTGGATTTCGAGCGAAACCTGTCCAATATTGAAGAAACTATCGCCATAAATATCTCGACTAAACTAGATGTTGTAGAGAATATTCATGTCGGAAAATCTTGTTCTTCTTCAGAACTGGAAATATATTACACTCTCTTTCGCGAATTCAGAGATGTCTTTGCTTGGTCATATGAAGAAATGCCAGGCCTTGACTCGAGTATCGTTGAACACGAAATTAAGATGTATCCAGATGTCAAACCAGTACGACAGCGGCTTCCGTAGGTGCACCCCAAGAAAGTCGCCGCCATCAAGGCAAAAGTTGAAAAACTTCTCCATGCTGGTTTCATTTACCCGGTTCCTCTAACCGATTGGGTATCGAATATTGTTCCTGTGATGAAAAAGCAAGGAACGATTAGAGTGTGCGTCGATTATAGGGATGTAAATCAAGCTTGTCCAAAAGACAACTACCCTACACCCTTCATTGACCAGATAATTGATGAATGCGCCGGATGTGAAATCTTTTCATTTATGGATGGATTTTCCGGGTATAATCAAATAAATATCCGCCCATAGGACCAGTCAAAGACTGCATTTATTTGTCCGTGGGGCACATTCGCATACCGCAAGTTACCTTTTGGTTTAAAGAACGTAGGGGCAACCTTTCAGAGGGCAATGAATTATGCCTTCCATGACATCAAGAACATTGTTCAACCATATCTCGATGATCTTCCGGCTCATTCACGAAAGTGGACCGATCATCCGCAACATTTGAGAGCAATATTTCTGCGTTGTCGACACTACAAGATAAGACTCAATCCACACAAATGTGTGTTTTGTGTCAGTTCTGGACGTTTACTTGGCTTTATAGTTTCGAAGGACGGGATTCATCTCGACCCCTGTAAGGTTCAGGTAATTGTCGAATTGCCTCCACCTTCAAATTTGCTTCAGATTCAGAAACTCCAAGGGAAAGCAAACTTTCTGAGGAGGTTCATTCCAAATTATGCCAAACTTGCTAAAAGTTATACTCGTCTATTGAAAAAAGAAGTACCCTTCATCTGGGATCAGGTCACGCAAGCTTCCTTTGATGCTTTAAAGGAATCCCTAATAAAAGCATCATTAATGTATGCTATTGATTATCAAAAAGATTTTAACCTGTATCTGGCTGCAGCAGATATGACCATAGCAATGGTTTTAGTTCAAGAACACAATGTAATTGAACATCCTATCTATTATTTAAGCCGAAACTTAAATGATACAAAAAGTAAGTACTCTTTTGTTGAAAATCTAGCTCCCGCAGCTGTTCAAGCGATACAGAGATTTCGACATTATGTCCTCTTTCGAAAAACTACCATTTTGTCAGATTGCAACCCCATGACTTATATCTTGTCGCGACAGTTGCTGGGGGGAAAATATTCCAAATGGATAGCAATATTGCAAGAGTTTGATCTGGAATTTGTAAAATGCAAATCAAAGAAAGCCCTGGCTTTCGCAGAGTTACTATGCGATCTCCCATCGTTGTCCAACGATTCAACATCCAAAGAAGCAATCATGGATGAATCTTTGTTTCTGATATCTTCAAGAAATTCGTGGTATGGAGATATAATCATCTATCTCCAGACACAAAGATATAGGTCTAATACCTCTCACTCAGAACAACGACGTACACAATACCAAGAAAAAGACTACATGATCATCGGTGATACGCTTTATCGTCGTGGTATCGATACAGTTCTGCGGAGGTGCCTCACCAACGAAGAGGATGAAAAAGTCCTGAATGATTGTCATTCAGGCGCGTGTGGGGGACATCAATCTGGTTACGCTACGGCTCAAAAGATTTTACAAGTAGGATACTTCTGGCCAACAATGTTCAAAGATTGCATAACTGTAGTCAGAAGTTGCCATGCTTGTCAAATCTTCGATCGCAAAACCAGAATACCACCCGCACCCCTGCAACCAGTAGTTGCTATTGAGCCATTCGCCAAATGGGGCATAGATTTCATGACATGTAACCCCACCTCGGTTGGGGGGCATGGGTATATCATAGTCGCAGTTGACTATTTTACGAAATGGGCCGAGGCGATGCCTACATTAAACAACAGTGGCGAAACGGCTGCTCTTTTCTTTTTCAATCATGTAGTCTCCAGATTCGGTGTTCCACAAGCTATAGTGATATATCATGGATCGCATTTCCGTAATCACATGATGGTTGAATTGGCTGCCAAATTAGGACTGTCCCACAACAGCTCTACTCCGTATTAACTACAAGCTAACGGACAAGTTGAGGCAATTAACAAAGTCCTGAAGCGCATGCTGCAAAGGATGATTGGAGTCCATAAACGGAGTTGGCACCTGATCATGTACTCGGCCCTGTGGGCATAAAGGACATCGGTGAGGAATGCGACCATGTTTACACCTTTTCAACTGGTGTATGGCCTGGCAGTAATCTTACCAGTTTAGTCTGAAATCTCGTCCCTCAAGCTCGTAGTCGACCTCATCCGCAAGCTAACAGACAAGTTGAGGCAATTAACAAAGTCCTGAAGTGCATGCTGCAAAGGATGATTGGAGTCCATAAACAGAGCTGGCACCTGATCCTGTACTTGGCCCTGTGGGCATACCAGACATTGGTGAGGACTTCGATTGGGTTTACACCTTTTCAACTGGTGTATGACCTGGAAGCAATCTTACCAGTTCAGTGCGAAATCTCGTCCCTCAAGCTCGCAGTCAACCTTCTCCTCGGAACTGCAGAAGAGGAGGCTCGTTTCTTGGAATTAATCCAACTGGATGAAACTCGTCGTGATGCCACCTTGGCTAACGAAGCCCATAAGAAACAAGTCAAAGCGCAGTTTGACAAGAATGTAAAACCCCGTGTCTTCTCAGAAGGTGACCTAGTCTTACTTTACGACCAGGAGTTCGATAAGTTGGGAGAAATCAAGTTCAAATCCTTATGGATGGGTCCCTATATTGTTAAGCATGTATTAGCAAAAGGAGCCTATGAGTTAGTGGATTATGATGGGATTCCACTGGCGCAACCCCGTAATGGGTTGTACCTTAAACGTTACTATGCTTGACTCAGTATAGTAACCCCTATGCTTTTGTTACATTTTTGTTTTCACTAAGAGTAATTGTTTTGGTTAGGTAATCCTCTTTTGCATTTGTTGCAGATGTCAAACCTATTTGAATCATTTGTTGGATATTCTGACGGAGCGAGTCATAGTTCGCGGAACCTATCTTCTGCAGCCTGGGCCATCTTTGATCCAAGTGGCGAGTTAGTGAGTTTCAGAGGGGTGTGTATTGGTCGATCAACGAACAACATCGCTGAATATATCGCGCTGATAGAGCTCGTCTCTGATGCCATCGCGCATGGCATACGTCGACTTGTCGTTAGGCTAGACTCACAACTCATCATTCTACAGCGTACCGGTGTCTATTCCGTGCGGAATCCAGCTATCTATCTCATGTTCCTAAGGGTCAAGATTTTAGAAAGACAGTTTGATTCTATTCAATATCAACATATTTCCAAAAACTTAAACACATTAATAGATTCATTAGCAAATTATGTGTTAGATAGACATTTGCGACATTCATAAAAGAGAAGCATTTCATCTATATTTGCATCAGGATCATATAACTTAACCAAAATAAAGCTCCGAAAATCAAAATATATATAACTGTTTATGGTTTATACATAGTGTTCTGTGACTAAGACAAAATCGGTCACCCTAGTCTAATGGTGCTGGTGATAACAAGTCACCAACTGTGCAATCATGCGTAAAAGCCTAGTCCATCGATGCGGCACACCAGTAGTATGTCACTGTAACCTCAGAGGCATCTTGTTGGTCCTCACGTCCGGGATACCAAGAGTAAGTCCCTCGATCTGATCCTGTAACACTGCAAGAGTCTTGGCCACATCCAGGTCGTGAAGGACAACCCTCCCTAAGACCTCTCCTACTGGAACATCAGCTGGTGCTCTCAGGCGCACTGTTGGTTGCACTGGTCCGATATCTGCATGAGCGCATGAGTTTTGGATTAGTCTTGATAAAAGAAAACACAAGAACATTATGAAAGCAACAAACAGAGATATGGTAAGAGTTTTTACCTATAACACCCCACTGTTCACCAGCTGGCAGCACCAAATCTGGGTCACCCCAGAAATCCATACCAGCATATGGACACTCGGCATAAACCATCTCCTGACAGTTGAACCACTCAAAGAAGGCATCAGAGAAAGAAACCTGAGACTGACCAGCATGTCGGGCCATAAGGTCAACCCATCTCTGCATCTGTGGCTCAGTCAGTGGTGGCAAACCAAGTGAAATGTACTGTGGCTGCATCAGTGGGATCTTCTCCAAGGCGAAAGCGGTCAAAATAGAACCATAGCCAAAGTTCTTGGATCTTCCGTTTTTCACCTTGGTCAGTTGTTCTTTTATCACAGGGAGTACTGCATCACACCAGTTGAACACCTTTGGTTCGAGGCATTCCAAGGCGTACTGCATATAGGACCTGCTGGCCAAGTGAAGCATCGCACTACCAGCTAGTCTAGCAAAGGTGAACAGTCCTCAAAGACCGGTCAGTGACATCTTGGATATTGATCTTTCCATCTCTACTCAGCTGAGATCCTTCTCTACAGTATCGGTGAATGTAATCCCTCATGGATTCGCCCCAACGATCGGAACCTGATAGTGAGAGAGGGGCACCACACCTTGATAAACCGGTCAAAAAGTAGATCTCCACGACAGTCAAGGGGATGGATTTGCCTCTGATCTGGAACACTTGGTTGGTAGGATCCCATGCATTGAGAAAATATTGCAACAAGTTGATTTGTTGCCTCATGCTAGAGATGCGGAAGAACTTGAGCAAACCACAGTTCCGCAATGCAGTTACCGTACCCAGATCATGTAAGGCAACCATGTCCTCTTCTTCATGCTCACATTCTCACCATGTAACAACCATTTTGCTCTGATGAATCTCTGAAAAACAAACAAGAGAAGAGTCAGGATCTTGATTTGGCAAAAAACAGGCAAAAATTCCATGAGAAAATAGTGCAAAATTTTTTTCTCGCGCCCATCGCACCTGTGGAGCACTTGAAAGGTATGTTTTTGACAAACAATTTAGTGACTTTTCAGTAACATTTGTAACCTTTTCTGCATCATGAACTCAAAGAAATAAAGAATTCTAATAAAACATGTGAGAATTAGTATGGAAAGCTTAATCGCTGATAATTGTCATTTTTCTATGCAGGGAAAGGTGGAAACGAAGAGCTGCTGTTCAGAAGGGAAAGACAAAGAAGGAATAACTGTTGTCCCTCTAGAAGGGAACCGGATGCAAATGAGATCGAACAGATCGAAGCAGAACGACCCAGGAAAGGAAGAAGAGATACCAATTCGGCGGAAAAGGGAAAGAAAAGTAAATGATTAACAGCTTGGCGAATCCCTCAGGATCTTTGATCCTGAGGCATCGCTGTTTTACTGATTTTGTTACCTAGATATCTCCACCGTTACTTTTATAAAAAGGAACAACATCGTTAAGCAAAGGGACTTTTATGTAACTTTCAGTTTCAGACTAAACTTTGATCATCGAGTCTCACTGAGACTTGGTTTATTGTACGTTTGTTGATGCGTTAATATAAAAGACTTGGTGTTTATTTCATCTTTGCGTCTGGAGTAATCTAAGGCGGTGTACCATTGGAAGCTAAGGGCCCGGCTCCGAAGGACACTTGCTTTTGTATCATTATAACTTGATTTCTACGTGGTTTGCTTATCTTTATTGCTCGGTAATCTGATATGCTTTTCATGTGCTATTCCATGCTCTACTACGATTAATTCATTAATGGTTCTTTCATGAAATCCATGTAGTGACTCTGCATTGCATGATTGAATCTTTTCAGAGTTGATTGCTAAACCAGCTATTTCTGTTACAGAGCGTTTGTACTGAATATTACTGTTATTGGATTCATTTGAAATCCTGATTATTGGAATCCGAAAGTAATGTTATTCTATTTGGAAACATAGTCGTATTCTCCTTAATCGTCAGATTACTATATTAGCGTGTTGTGTGTATATATGATTGATTCCTGCTGTTCCATAATTCATCAATGAGTGCTGTTCCATAAAGTACATTCCATCCAATTTGCCTTAAGAGAGAAGATTGTTATTTTATTGCAGAGTGTGAGTTTGGTTCAATAGAGCAAGTTTGGTTCTGACTCGCGAGACTTAGTTCATTTGATTGTTGTTCCATTTACTGCTGTTCCATTTTAGACTTGTTGTTCCATTTCCTATTTGCTGTTCTATTTTACTTTCTGCCGTTCCATTTACTTGCATTTGCTGCTTTGGTGTGAGAGAAGGTCTAAGGCTGTAGTGAGCCTCAGCAGTTGCTGCCTAGCTCCCAGACCTATGGTCCATGCTCTAATTTCCTTTCCATCAGTTTCTAGAGGCATGGGTTATCGTTTCCGCACCCTTGACTGATAAGCTGTCTTGTGTGATTTTATCCTTTTGAAGTAATTTAGTCATAGTTTAGCATCCGTTTACTCTTGTATTTTCTAAACGCTGTACTACTAAGCATTACTCTGACGAATAGCCTCGGATTGAGATACTCTTTGCAATAACAAAACGTTCCCGGATTGACTTGTTAATGTGGGATAATTAGAGGTGAAAGAGACCCTTGTTACAGCTCTACATTTTGGCACCGTTGTCGGGGAAAGAGTATAGCCATTTGTCTTGTACAGAGTAGTGTACGAATCTGTTAGGGGAGAGTTGGATTTTAAAAACAAAAGCTAAGAACCTGCGTACGGAGCATGTAAAAGCCCTGCTCCACCGTCCGCTTTCCTAGCAGAATTGTTGGTTGAATAGGATTTAGTAGTTTATTAGAGTGCATGACTAAGAAGAAAAAGCCAGAAAAGAATATCAAACCTCCATTCAAACCTGAAAAAGCCAAAGGGCCGGTGACCCTTGGCCGAACAACCTTCATAGACGAAATCTATAAGAAACCTGAATCTCAGGCATCAGTAGGCCCCAAAAAAACCAATTCTAAACAGCCTTCTAGCTCCCTTCAGGCCACAGGATCACCATCTGTAGCCTTCGCTGAGGTGCATAGTCAGACTGATGAACAGGACTTTCAAGAAATTGAAAATTCTATTCCAGAACGACTGCAGGAAGGGAATCTAAGCAATCTTTGTGAAGGAGAAGGGGAAACAGGGGAAGTTGGGGAGCCAAGATCTCCTCCTAGGATAATTCAGCCATTAAATAGCCCAGATAAAGGGAGCGCTGCAAAAATCATTATTGGGGGAATTCAATCTCCTCAAACAACAGGGACTTTCATTATTCCAGACAAAGGAAGTGCTATTAAAACAATCCCTGTCAAGGCCGTTCCTTCTCAGCCTAGGAATACCCTCCTAGAAATCCTGGAAGGTTATTGGCATATATTCGATCCCATGGCGCAAAATCAGCCAAATACCCAAGCTTCTACATTACAATATCCCATAGTGGATTCCGCAGCAAATGCTCCTATGAAAGCAATCCCCCTTCAACACATTCCTACATTTCACGGACTTACATCAGAGGACCCCGATGCATTCTTATTTGAATTTGATGTGCTATGCAGGGGATATGATTACACCACTGACCCCCAGAAATTAAAATTGTTCCCCTCCACTTTGAAAGGGGCGGATTTAAGATGGTTTATGGGTTTAGGTGGTGGAGTTATAAATAACTGGGAACAAATGAAAGAATCTTTCCTAAAGAAATATCAAGATTACTGTAGGTCTAGAGAACTGAAAGATGAAATATTTCAGATGATAGCTAGAACAAATGAAACATTAGAAGAATACGTAGAACGTTTTCAGTATAATTTACAAAGATCTCCCTATGCATCACTACCTCTGCCTGATAATGTGTTAAAAACTGCATTGATCAGAGGCATGAAGGAACAGTGGATTGAAACATTAAATATCATGGGAAAAGGGGATATTTATCAAGAGAATTTTGCTAACATCATTGATTTATGTATCAGGAGTTCGAGAGGCAGCACAAGGATAAAACCAGTAGAATATGATCGGTTTTTCAGAGATAACAAAATATCAACAGAAGGAGTAACACGTGTAGAACTTGGAAATTTATTAGAAAATTTTAAAACTGATATTCTGGGGACATTAACTACACAACTTGATATTGTGCAGGCTAAACAGAAGCAGATGGAGGTGGAACAGAATTTGGCGATCTTCTGCCCCCGATGTAGAAGAAAACATAGCCACTAGGAATGTCCACTAGATGCAGTTCAAACATGTGCTATCTGTACAAAAGATCACCTTACTGAAAGCTGCCCCTCACTTCCTGGATTGAAGGCAGTATATAAGGAAGCGGAAGAAGAGCCAGAATCAACATACTTCATTAACCAGCGTCGCCAATGGCAACCAAGGCAATCTGGTATTTTTACAGACCCAAATTCTTCTTTCCAGCCTCCACAGTATAATGCTCAACAATATAGTATGTGGCAAAACCAATCTCAACCCCCATTTTCGAACTGGTCACCACAGTCGTTTCCTTCTCCAAATCCGTGGATGAATCAGACAAGCCAATTTGGTTGGCCGAATTTTCCTTACGCCCCACCATATTGGCAGAATAACCCATATCCTCCACAATGGACTCCCCCTACTTCACAAGGTTCACCCTGGCAGACAAACTGGCCAAAATCGACATATCAGCCAGCAGGAACTATTCCGCTCCCTCAACCGACTCTGCCAGCTTTACAACAAAACCCCCAGTCTAATCTGAGACCGCAACTCCCAGCCCAACCCAATCCCAATCCAAATAATAGACCGGTCCAATCCCTCCAAATCATGGAATCATCAGAAATCGGACCTGACCTGAGGGAGTGCAATGATCTTCAGTTAAGATCTGGACGTATAATAGAAACAGAGGGAGATAAAACAGTTCACATTGAAAATCAGTTACCAATAGAACAGCCATTACAACAAGAGGGTGTAAATGAGTAGACCCATCATCAAGCAAGCACATCCTCTCCTCCCTTCCCAAAACGATTAGTTATACCACGACCTATGCAATATCCAGACTTTGACATTCTGGGAGAGTTACAAAATCTGTACATAAGAATTCCATTCCTCCAAGCCATTCAAGACATCCCTATATACGCAAAAACTATAAAAGAATTGTGCATAAAGAAATCAAGGAGGAATTCAACCACTAACCCAAGAGTCCAAGTAGTCGGTACTTTATCTGACCTGTTATCAGGAAAAGAGACACCTATTAAATATGAAGATCCGGGAAATCCAATCATAACTGTTCAAATCTATGGTCAGACCCTGACTAATGCTTTAGTTGATCTAGGAGCTGCAATTAATATTTTGACAACCTCTACTTGCCAAAATCTCGGCATTACATCGGTAGAACCTACTTCTACTTTGTTAGAATTGACCGACCGATCTGTAGTTCGACCAGAAGGTACTCTATACGATGTCATGGTCTCTGTAGATTCCTAGGAATACCCAACCGATTTCCTGATAATTAATCCAAAAACCCGACTGGATGGACACTCGCTAATTTTAGGTAGACCTTGGCTTGCTACCGCCGATGCTTACATTGGTTGCTGGCAGGGAAATATGACTATAACCAGAGGACCAGATATTAAAAATCTAGTTCTATACCCTCCAACACAGCCAAGTCTTACAATGATAAAAACTAACCAGTGCCTTGTGTCATACCTTACTGACAATATCAGATCCCCATTGACTGTACATGAGGCTCTAGACTTTAAAGACCAAATAGAAGACGATGCCATCAATAATTTCATTAGTCAAATTGAATCTAGATCTCACACACAGTGTTTCATGATAGAAGCAGCATTCGATAGGGAACTAGAAGAAGATCCTTTGAAAGATGCGCATGACCAAAAAATACCTGTGACTTCTGTTGCCAATAGTAAAGTAGTGGAAATTGAACCGGGAAAGACTCTAAATATCAATGCCAACCTTACACCGGACCAAGAAATAAAGCTCATCCATCTGTTACGAAAGTATCAAGAAGCATTTGCGTGGGATTACCCTGATATGAAAGGGATTGACCCCCAATTGTGCACCCACCATATTTATATAGAAAAAGATGCAAGACCTGTTCGTCAACTGCAAAGAAGACTCAACCCTCATCTAAAAGATGTTGTAAAAGCTGAACTTCAGAAACTTTTAGATGTTAATTTTATCTATCCTATTTCTAATAGTAAATGGGTCTCTCCGCTTGTGGTGGTACCCAAGAAGAATGGGAAATGGAGGATTTGTGTGGCTTGATCACTTCCCTCTCCCATTCATAGACCAAGTATTGGACACTTTAGCAGGAAAGAAATTCTTTTCTTTCTTGGATGGCTTCAGTGGATACAATCAGATTTAGATTGCCCCTGAAGACCAGGATAAAACTACTTTTACTTGTCCTTGGGGAACGTTTGCCTATCGAGTTCTACCCTTTGGCCTATGTAATGCTCCTGCCACATTCCAAAGGGCTGTCCTTAGCATCTTTGCAGATTTAATAAATGATGGACTTGAAGTGTACATGGATGACTTTACACCATATGGAGATGATTTTGATCCAGCTTTAGACACTCTAGAAAAAGTCCTACAACGTTGCATTGCTACCAGGCTTTGCTTAAGCCACGAAAAATGTTATATGATGATGACTGAAGGGCTCATTCTAGGAAACTATGTTTCAGCAGTTGGCATTCAGGTAGACCCGGCCAAAATTCAAATACTTTTGCTTATCCCCACCCCCACTACTCAAACAGAGGTACGCAGCTTTCTTGGATTTTCTGGGTATTATAGACGATTTATAGAACATTATTCACACATTGCTGCACCTCTATATGCCCTAACTGGTAATGTTGATTTCTTGTGGACAGAAAAATGCGACCGTGCTTTCAAGGAATTAAAGAAGCTTGTATCAACAGCTCCAGTCCTTCGAGGACCAAACTGGAATTTACCATTCCAAATCTCATCTGATGCCTCAGATACAGCAATCGGTGTAGTCCTTGGGCAGGAAGAGGATAAAAAACCATATGATATCTATTATATTAGAAAAAATTTATCCCCTGCTGAATTAAATTACACTGTCACTGAAAAAGAATTCTTGGCTGTAATACATGCTGTCAATAAGTTTAGACATTATATCACAGGCTATCCCGTTATTTTATACACAGATCATTCTGATATCAAATATTTAGCAAATAAGCCTGTCACAAATGCTAGAATAACTAGATGGTTGATTTTATTGCAGGAGTTCGATATCACAATCAAGGATCGACCTGGCAAGGAAAACCCTGTAGCTGATTTTCTCTCACGAATACCAAAATCAATTGAAGCAGTAGCAGTGGAAGATCAATTTCCGGATGAGCACCTGTTTGCTGTTGCTGTTCAAACACCCTGGTATGTTGATGTTGCCAATTACCTTGCAGTAGGTAAGCTACCAAAACACTTAACCCCTAATGAACGTAAGCAGATTGTTCAGAAGAGTACTCGATTTTCGTGGATTGGGGGCTATTTGTTCCACACAAGGGCAGACATGCAAATTAGGAGATGTATTCGAGAAGATGAAATTTTCGACATCTTAAAAGCCTGTCATGACGGACCATGTGGGGGACACTTTTCTGAACGAAGAACAGCACATAAAGTATTGCAGACAGGATACTACTGGCCTACAATTTTCAAAGATGCGAAGAAATTTGTCCAAGCCTGTGACAGCTGCCAGCGAGCAGGACGACCTGGTCAAGCCGACGAAATGCCTCTGAGGCCACAATTAGTCATTGAACCATTTGAATGATGGGCTCTTGATTTCGTTGGACCCATCAACCCATCATCAAATTAGAGAACATATATCTTGGTGGCGACAAAATATGTCACCAAATGGGTTGAGGCCGAAGCGTTGCCTAGAGCTATATAAGATTCTGTAATACAGTTCTTGTTCCATTTGTTTGTACGTGATGGCCTTCCAAGAGAAATAATTACAGATGGAGGACCACAATTTGCCGGAAACAAATTATCTGCAACACTTAACAATTATCACGTCCAGCATAAAATTACTACCCCATATCACCCGCAGGCGAATGGGCAAGTAGAAAATAGCAATAAGGTAATAGAATCAATTTTAAAAAAAACCATTGCGTCACATAGGTGTGATTGGGCCGCCCGATTACCCGAAGCACTATGGGCTTATAGAACCACATGGAGAAGTACCACCGGTTATTCACCCTATCAATTAGTGTTTGGAAAACAACCTATTTTCCCCATAGAATTCGAAATCCAAATGTTACGAACTGCACAGGAAGTTGGCCTAGATTTAAGTGAGGCACAAATTAATCGATTACAGCAGATTAATGAATTGGACGAAATCAGGCTCTCTGCATTACAGAATACAACACTTATTCAACAGCAGCGAGCTAAATGGCATGATGCACTTATCAAGAACAAAGTCTTTCATGAAGGAGACTGGGCTCTGTTATATGACTCTCGGTTTCAGGACTTCCCGGGGAAACTTCAGACTCGTTGGTCAGGATCATACGAAATCCAGAAAGTACATGATAATGGGACCCTCACTCTGATCACAATCGACGGTTCTGGATATGCATTCAAGGTAAATGGCCACCGAGTTCGTCTGTATCGCAAGCCACTCACTCGGGAATCCTTCCGTCAGCAGCTACGTCGAGACACTGATATGGAAATTTTAGGAGAGGAAGCAAAATCTTCCTCACCTATAATTCAGTAAGGAATTCATTTTTTTCTATAACTTGTACATAAGTTTTTTGTATATACGTTTTCTTAACATTTTCATTGATCTTTCTCTTTTTTTTTTTAATTTTGATTTTTGCATTCTGCGTGTCTTTGCTGTTCCTTTTCCAAAAGGAACAACATTTGCGTGTTTCTGTGTTTCTACTGTTCCTTTTCAAAAGGAACAACATTTGTGATTTTCTGCTGTTCCTTTTCAAAAGGAACATCATTTGTGATTTTCTGCTGTTCCTTTTCAAAAGGAACAACATTTGTGAGTTTCTGCTGTTCCTTTTCAAAAGGAACAGCATTTGTGATTTTCTGCTGTTCCTTTTCAAAAGGAACAACATTTGTGAGTTTTTGCTGTTCCTTTTCAAAAGGAACAACATTTGTGATTTTCTGCTGTTCCTTTTCAAAAGGAATAGCATTTGTGAGTTTCTACTGTTCCTTTTCAAAAGGAACAACATTTGTGATTTTCTGCTGTTCCTTTTCAAAAGGAACAACATTTGTGATTTTCTGCTGTTCCTTTTCAAAAGGAACAACATTTGTGATTTTCTGCTGTCCCTTTTCAAAAGGAACAACATTTGTGATTTTCTGTTGTTCCTTTTCAAAAGGGACATCATTCGTGATTTTTTGCTGTTCCTTTTCAAAAGGGATAACATTCGTGATTTTCTGTTGTTCCCTTTCAAAAGGAACAACATTTTTTCTCTTCTGTTGTTCCTTTTAAAGAAACGACATCTCAAGTATATGGATTCTTCTCTGCTATTCCTTTTTCAAAAGGAACACCATCGGCATGTTTTTGCTCTCTTTGATGATTTATATTGAGGATGCTTTTCGCCCATGTTCTCTCCAGTCTTTAAGATACAGCTATGCACTTATGCAATGAACATAAATCATGACATACCGGAGTCAGCAAATCATAGATCGCTATCTTTATAAGGCCTAGTATTGATAAGAGGACAAGAGGAGGGACACACTTACTTCTCATCTTCGTTGTCATTGTCTTATTACCGTTGCTCTGGTTGGTTATCTTTATCATGACGATTTCCCTAAAAAAAAATTCTTTGATTATTACTTAGGGATAAGAGCAGAGGATTTATATCTTCCTGTTGGGATGATAAGACTTCTTCCACCATTCCCACTCTTAAGGAGTGCTGAACCACCCTTATGTGTAAATAAATAAGAAAAAGTGCTTTGCAAAAAGAAAAAAAAAGTAAATATGGATTATCAATTGTCAAATGCAGGATAGGGGGTCTCATCAAGAGCCAGCCTACCATGATCATAAGGATGGAAGCGAAGTGGCATTCCCATTATGGCCACCACACTAGGGATATGGTCCAAAAGGTACACCAAATAAACAGACCTTGGAATAGGGGATCTCATCACGAGCGGCCTGCCCACGTTTCGCACCTTCCTTGTGAATGGCATTATGGCTACCTGGTTACCAAGCCAGCATAATGGCCTACATTTTGACAAAATACTCTTCAAAATACACACAAAGGATCATGGTTCCGGGGGTGAAATAAACAACTCTGCCAAGGTTATGAACACCTGTCGGCAGCAGAGCTCTGTTAATGGTATCGAAGTCGTAATGGTTACACCAATAGGTATGATATCAATACTTCTTTGTCTCTTATATCCTATGAATAAATCATATTTTATGTCCCGATGTATACATCGCATGAACACTCATTACCACCAATCATGGCAAAGGAACTGACAATGACCTCTGGAGATTTTGTACGATTTACAGACGTCCCATCCCCCGGCCTCGCATCATATCACGCAGGCTCTTATGTAAAACACGATCCACCTTTTTGCCTTGATTTCGGTACTTCGTTGTCCATCTAAAACATGGCATAATTTCATATGTTGTTCCTTTATGACTTGGTTACAGAATGGCTGTTGCTCGTCTATTTGACGGCTAGGACAGCCTATCATATCGCGGGGGGGAAGGTAACCTCATTACTCCATGAATTACGTGTCAGCACACCATTCGGGGAAGATAGTGTACGAAGGTATGGCATGGTTTAACGGTATGATAATTCTATTTTTACGAAAGTTGCCATCCACAATCCATTTTTGTTGCATACTCTGTTTTTTTTCCAAAACCTTGCGACGATCACCCTCTCTGCGTCTCAAACAGCACAGGCAGTTGCTGTTCCATTGGGAATTCTTAGTGGAACCATGGGGGGAAAGGCAATCCGAAGCGAACCTCAGGAGTTGACAGTCTCCGCTGCTGCCCGGGAGATCCTGGAAAAGGTAGGGTGGCTGAATTATTTCAGTTGCCTACAAGAATCAAATGAAACAGTGGCGTTGGAGTTTCTGCAAAACCTGCAGGAGAACTACTCCATAGTAAGAGAGAGGCGGATAGCGGTCACTGATGATATAATTGCAGAAGTCTCGGGACTACCAGCCGCCGGACCTGTATGGACGCTGAAGAAAGAAAGATTACAAAAGATTATGGAGATTTTCCAGGATGAAGGCCAAAGCTTGACAGTTAAGGGGAAGGGAGTTCTGCCAGCAACGTTAGGAGAACCCTGGACCGAATTAGCAAAGATAGTGCAGAGCTACATCACTTGTGAAGGAAGGAAAGACGTGGTAAGACCACGTCATCTTAAACTCTTAGCCATTTTGAAAGAAAAATGTTCTGTGAATCTACTTGCACTTTTAAATTCATTATTGCATGATGCGGCCCGAAGCCTGAAAAAGGCACAGCACGTAGAAACAGTTGTTAGCCACCATGGATTGATTCGATTGATAGTGAGCCATAGTCTCACTCAACAACAGAGCAGCTGGGAGGAGCTCATTGCAATGATCGAGGGGGGATTGGCTGCACAAACCCCAAAACCTAAACATTCCTCTAGCACACCAGAACGATCAGAAAAACGTAGAGAATTGGCAGCAGAAAAACATGTTGCTCCAAAATGAAAACATTCTTCAAGTACACCGGAACGACCAGAAAAACGATGAGAATTGGTAGCAAAAAAACATGTTGCTAGTACACCCGAACAACCTGAGAGACCAAGGAAATCAGCTCGGCTAGCCCGGATACGAGGGAGGCTGGAAAAGATCCAGGAGAGCACCAGCCAGCCAATCGAGATTACGGACGAACCTCCAGAACCAGAAGGAGGACCTTCCGAAGAAAATGCTAAACAATCTGGGGGCGAGGCTAAGTAGCCCAGAGAAGGAGTCGAGGAGGGAGACGAGCACTCCGAAACAGAAACAGAAGCTGAACACTCCAAGGCAGTCACTGAGCAGTCCAATCAAGAGGAGGAAGTAGTACAGCCGGAGGGCAGCCCGCCGCGGGACCCTGTGGGTGAAGACGAATTGGCCGCAATCCTGGCCAATATGGGGGAGTATGGCCAACCCTCCAGCCCAGCAGGCCTCCCTGACGGACCTTCGGAGGAAGACACACCTGAGAAATCACATGCAGAAAAGGCAGGAGAAGAAAACCTGCCCGTTCATGATGAGGAAATAAGAGACACCAATCGGGAACAATCTGTTCCCAAGACACCAGAAGAAATTCTAGATGGAGTAGGAGCAGATTTAAGGGCCAGTCATGAGCCCTCTGCTGAGGCAATAGAAATCAAGAAATTAAGGAGGAAACAGTAGAGGTTTCTGAACACTATAGCCTAGCTCCGACAGCAAATTCGGATTCTGAAAGCCAACCTGAGGATACGAAGGACCACAAGGAAAAGAAAAAGGGCCACTGCAGCGAAATCCCGTAGGACAAGAAGACGAAGGACTTATAGTCGCCCTGTTGGTCAAAACCCCGCTGGAAGACCTACTGTCGTTCCAAATGACATTGAAGAATAAACTGTTGTTCCAAATGACATTGAAGAACAGACTGTTGTTCCAAATGACGTTGAAGAACAAACTGCTGTACCAAATGACACTGAAGAACGGACTGCCATTCCAATTGAGGCAGACGAACAAGATGATGTTCCATTAACAGGGGGACCACAACAACCTTTCATTCGTGTTAAGAACGAAAAGGAGAGTAAGGAGATCCAAACAGAGGCACCACCCTCAGGGGTAATTCGGGTTCTGAACTCCAAGCAGCATAATAAAAAGGTTCAGGTAAAACTCCCGGCCTCTACGGCTCTATGGAAAAAGGATCCAAAAACAAGAACCTTGCACAAGATGATGAAGCAAGCTCAGCAAGAAGCTGAACAGCTGAGAGAACAAATAGTCCCCCAGGAGAAATATGAAGAGTTACAACAGCAACTTCGGGATATTAGTCAGTCCGAGAGCCAGGCCTTCGAAGGATGGCAAAAGGAGCAGGAAAAGGTTGCCAAGGTAACTCATCGATTAGATATTGTTATTAGGCAGATGGACACTGTGTGTTCTTTGTATAATGACGTTCTGACCTGTAGGGCCCCTGCTAAAAACTATGCTTTATTTTTTCTTGAACGATATTTACGATTAAAGATAAAAGCTGTTAGGGCGGGTGCCCCTATACAAATCAACACTGTTAATGATTTCATAGATTGTTGCAAGCATTATGGAATTAAGGTTCAAAGATTATTGTGTGAATTTTACTTGCACAACCTCGTGCTAGACTAGGAAACTGACTTAAATCCTGGCCCTTTTGTTGGGGACATACAATTGCAAGCCTTCGTTTCATTCGGGGTTAATCAGCTGAAATGGCTCAGAGCTTATAACACTTTTTAGAGACAGGAGAATAGCCTAGACTTGTGGGTGAGAGCCGAGCCTAGAGACCCAGTGCTGTTATGGAGAGCACATAGGAACCTTATGAGAACCCCGCGTGTCATGGAGACATTAGGACCCATGCACGAGGACCTAATCCGACACAGTATGGAATATTTTCTGACTATTAAAGACCTCGCCATCGATGCTGCAAAATTCCGATACCGGATTTCTAACCCAAACATCTAGCTCAGGGAACCATTCAAATATGAAAATTTTGAGCTGGCTGCCAGCCGATCGAACCTTTATGGCGAGTGTATTTTGCAAGCAGGGCCATCCTGGTTAGGGTATCGATTTCGTAGTCCAATCATTTGGCACCCTACACCCGGATATCAGGCCTTGTATGAAATGCCTGAAGGTCAAACAAATAAGTTCTTTGATGATCTAGTTGCTCATCACGGTTGTAGACCTCCACACGAGGTTCCCTCTCCGGCCTATTCTCTTACCACCTTGCATGTCAACTATAATGTTTTCATGAGGGCATGAAACAGGGTAAGCAGGGGGGGTGTGTGGAGCACTTGAAAGGTATGTTTTTGACAAACAATTTAGTGACTTTTCAGTAACATTTGTAACCTTTTCTGCATCATGAACTCAAAGAAATAAAGAATTCTAATAAAACGTGTGAGAATTAGTATGGAAAGCTTAATCACTGATAATTGTCATTTTTCTATGCAGGGAAAGGTGGAAACGAAGAGCTGTCGTTCAAAAGGGAAAGAAAAAGGAGGAATAACTGCTGTCCCTCTAGAAGGGAACCGGATGCAAACGAGATCGAACAGATCGAAGCATAACGACCTAGGAAAGGAAGAAGGGATACCAATTCGGCAGAAAAGGGAAAGAAAAGTAAAGGATTAACAGCTTGGCGAATCCCTCAGGATCTTTGATCTTGAGGGATCGCTGTTTTACTGATTTTGTTACCTAGATATCTCCACCGTTACTTTTATAAAAAGGAACAACATCGTTAAGCAAAGGGACTTTTATGTAACTTTCAGTTTCAGACTAAACTTTGATCATCAAGTCTCACTGAGACCTGGTTTACTGTACGTTTGTTGATGCGTTAATATAAAAGACTTGGTGTTTATTTCATCTTTGCGTCTGGAGTAATCTAAGGCGGTGTACCATTGGAAGCTAAGGGCCCGGCTCCGAAGGACACTTGCTTTTGTATCATTATAACTTGATTTCTGCGTGGTTTGCTTATCTTTATTGCTCGGTAATCTGATATGCTTTTCATGTGCTATTCCATGCTCTGCTACGATTAATTCATTAATGGTTCTTTCAGGAAATCCATGTAGTGACTCTGCATTGCATGATTGAATCTTTTCAGAGTTGATTGCTAAACCAGCTATTTCTGTTACAGAGCGTTTGTACTGAATATTACTGTTATTGGATTCATTTGAAATCCCGATTATTGGAATCCAAAAGTAATGTTATTCTATTTGGAAACATAGTCGTATTCTCCTTAATCGTCAAATTACTATATTAGCGTGCTGTGTGTGTATATATGATTGATTCCTGCTGTTCCATAATTCATCAATGAGTGTTGTTCCATAAAGTACATTCCATCCAATTTTCCTTAAGAGAGAATATTGTTATTTTATTGCAGAGTGTGAGTTTGGTTCAATAGAGCAAGTTTGGTTCTGACTCGTGAGACTTAGTTCGTTTGATTGCGGTTCCATTTACTGCTGTTCCATTTTAGACTTGCTGTTCCATTTCCTATTTGCTGTTCTATTTTACTTTCTGCCGTTCCATTTACTTCCATTTGCTGCTTTGGTGTGAGAGAAGGTCTAAGGCTGTAGTGAGCCTCAGCAGTCGCTGCCTAGCTCCCAGACCTATGGTCCATGCTCTAATTTCCTTTCCATCAGTTTCTAGAGGGATGGGTTATCGTTTCCGCACCCTTGACTGATAAGCTGTCTTGTGTGATTTTATCCTTTTGAAGTAATTTAGTCATAGTTTAGCATCCGTTTACTCTTGTATTTTCTGAACGCTGTACTACTAAGCATTACTCTGACGAATAGCCTCGGATTGAGATACTCTTTGCAATAACAAAACGTTCCCGGATTGACTTGTTAATGTGGGATAATTAGAGGTGAAAGAGACCCTTGTTACAGCTCTACAGCACCCTAGCAGTGTACTGGGTGAGATGCATACTGACTGGCCAATGGCCAGTCCAGTATGCATCGCACCTTTCGATAGAGAAAGGGTGAGATGGCACCAGAGCGAATTTTTCAAACCCCAGGGGCTCAAAAAAGCAGGGAAACAAGCTCAGAATTCAAAAAGGGAGGAATGCAACTGAAGAGCTCAGTTTAGCTCCTACCTGGTCCAGACAGCACTGAGAATCGTCCGAAGAATCTCCCGCAATCAGCTAGTGAAAATCGAGGGGGAAAACACCTCCAGAGCTCCAACAGTCCCAAATTCAAATGAAATGGTAAAATGAGAGGTAAAAACTACTTTTAAATTACTTTTTACGTAATTCGAGTAAGGTATTAGTGTTTTAACTCATTTTTCAAGCATATATTCTCATTTCTAATTAATTTGATGGAGCAATTGAACAAGCAGTACGACCGTTAAAAGAACATAGTGTTAACGGTGAATCGAATA
Organism: Pinus tabuliformis; assembly: GCA_031772625.1. Lineage (NCBI taxonomy): Eukaryota > Viridiplantae > Streptophyta > Pinopsida > Pinales > Pinaceae > Pinus > Pinus tabuliformis. The sequence goes on from CM062807.1 coordinate 1,170,830,276, forward strand.
TCAATGACCATTATCACGAGTAGTTTTTATGTGAAGTTAAAGCTCGTTAAAAATTAAACCTAAGAAATAAGCAAATATTCCCCGAGAGTTCAAGCTCATTAAAAAATGAACCAATCTCCGGTAAATAACCATTGTGAATACATTATCATCAGCTTTTGAGCCTTGGTCGTGTTCTCATCATCACCTCCACTCTGTTTTAGCCAATCATATGCCTCCATTTGATTGTTTACCTTTTTGAGGAACAACTGCGACGAGTGATTCTATTAGCCATCCTTGTGACACTCCCATGATTGGAAAATTCCAAACCTTACCTGGAATTAGTTGCTACCTGGAAATATCACTCGTTCCTCAAAAAATGAGTCTCATTTAAGCTCTTTTCATCTGACTCGTAAAATACGAAAATATTGCCGAGCAATTGGCCTCTCCAGCTTGTTAAAGCTATTGGAAGTGCTATCCCTCCTATATATTTTAATCTTTTTGGACCTGAGGGATTATTACACAAAAAGATCGAGCGCTTGTCTTGTTCGGCTCGTTAAAATTATCGAAAATTCATCCCTTTCGTATTATTTTATACTTTTTCAGACTTAAGGGATTATGTAACGAAAAAGATTATTGGAGTTTCCTTTATGTCCCTTTTCAGACTCTCTAAAATTGAAAAGGACCGAGTTATATTTGTCTTTAAACTCGTAAAAAACCAATAGTGACAAACTTGTCCATATAGACAAGAACGAGTTTCACTGTCGCTAGGCTCGTTAAAACATAGCGACGGGTTTGCCCAAAGGGCAAATTATAGAACAAGCATATGTTATCCTCCTCAAGCTTGATAAAAATAAAGAGGTACTGGTCAGCAATGACTGGGGAAAATTGGGAAGAAAACTTGAAGAAACTTTATTGGTAGCAAAGTCGCTCTTGAACATGACACTTTCACTCCATGTCTGACTTGGGTTGGGTTATTCCGTTCACTGGTCATATTACCATTGGTCCATCGTACCATCCATCTTTGGGGTTAACGCTACCAATCCATTTCAGCGTCGCCGATATGTTCAAGATAAGTCGCTCAGAGAATTCACCAACCCATTTTGTGTCTCATTCGCTACAATACATTCACGCTCCATTCTTTCATGATCGCCACCTTGAACCCTGTATCATCAGATCGTTTTCACCTCCACAAAGTCATTTTCTCTGTTCCGTGTCGTAGATGTGGGATTCATTAAGGCCCTCGTACGACGGGTCACTTCTTGTCGACATCAGCTCATTATCCAAGAAGTCGACCTAGGAACAACCCTTTCAGTACTTTGAAGCTTGCATGCCTCAACGGCAAGTTTCTCACTTCCGACAACAGGTTTACATCAATGGCCTTTGACCGAAAGATTTTGCGTGGTGTTCGACGCCAAGGCCCATTTTCACACCACGTGAATTGTACTGTCATATCTTGAGGGTCATCATCATTATCAGTGATTCCTCTCGCGCCTGTTAACAACTTACATTATTGGCTGGTAATCAGGCAATGTCTTTCCATGTTCGACTCCAGAAAATATTTCACATGGATCAACTTGTACTTCGGGTGAAGATTGAATGAGTTTGAAGACCCCGGATCTAGTTTCATCCATCCAGGCTGCGATATATTCAGGAAAATAAAGACATCAAATGTACATCATTGCTGCACAGATGATCATAAGAATCAAAGGATGATGGCTCTATTAGAATCATCAGTCTACCACACAGACGGTTGTCTATCCTATGTACATGAAACGAATTTATAAAGCTGAGCATGGGAATGCCCGCCTCAGCTAGATCATGAAAATATTATGAAGATAATGTATTGTATTGTATCTTATTACAGGTCGCCTTCCAGTTCAAAAAAACCTTAGATCCTCATGATAAAGCATTTCACCCGACATCAAAAGATTTTCAACCTCATGCTTTAGGGGGCAACTGTTATAGACATATTTGGGCACTGCAACCCCAATTATATATGTCCATAAACCAAGGGCTTCTGAGTCCCTATAAGTGTTGTTTCATGCCGTAAAGGAACAAGGACAGTTGATTACATCATCTCCCAGAAGTTCTCCATGGAAACCTGCTCAGAACTGGTCAAAACTGGACCATACAGGCTGTTCAGTGCTAAGGGTGCGATGCATCTCACCTGCTTAGTGCAAAAGGTGCGATGCATATTGGAAAGCCCTTCTATAGGGGGCGATGGGCGAGAGTAGACAAATGGCAGAGACAGTTTGCAAGGTGGATGATCATGGAATCTTCCAGAAACTTCTCTTGTGACACTTGCCTCTCTGAATTCGCCCAGGGATGAGTAAGAGATCACGAATCTCCAAGTGGAACCAAGAGAGGACACTAATCAAAGTCCCAGAAGCTGACTCACCCCCCTACAAACATCTATATATGGATCCCTCATCCCAGAGATCCAGGAGGCTAGAATCTTTTATTTTGTAAGGAAGTGCTGCTGGTTTCTTGTGGGAAGATCATAGTGTTGGGTGATCTAAGCTTTTCATGAGGTGAAGAAGGGTTATCATGTTGGGAGGATGACGCTGGGTCAGATCAATGGGTTGTAATCCTCTCTTCTACTCTTTCTATTAATAAAACTATTCAATTTTTCCTCCACATTCTTGTATGTTTGATGATATATGCATTTGTGTGGTCAATATATATCTGGTCCTATATTGTTTATGATTGTAGATCTCTGTTCTTCGATAGTGTTATGATGCTTTGACTTGACAGGTGCTCTTTGAAGCGGGGTAAGCAAGGTAGGAGCGGCAAAGATCCGTCAGAAGGGAGAGGAAACAAGCAAAGGACCAAGCGCAAGATTGAGGTTGGTATTCTTTGCTCCCCTCTCATCTAATTCTCATAAAGGAAAAATGAAAGTAGTTTTAGTTTGTTTGTTTCTAAGACAGCTACTCGTCTTAGTGGGACTAGCAGCTCCGAGTGGACACTAGATTTCCCGATAACAAGGGACCATCTTCTAAAACAAACATGGGAAAAAACTAGATGAAAAGAACTCAACTAGAGTATGTGCCCAGGCTTAAACCAATATATTCATCCAATTCCATTATATTCTTATCATAACGAGACATGAAAATATCATACATGACATCAAAGTTGAAATATTACTAAATTACAAGATATAGACACCACAATGCCACTACAAATACATGAAATACAAACACCATAGTGGCAATAAAGGCCCTTGTCTTTCGATCCAAATGATGCATTTTCACATACCAAAAATAGGTCAGGGAAGGTCCATAGTAAAACACAAATTAACCATCATGATAAAACAAAAGTAATACCCATAGTAATTAGACCACATACTTTTTCCAAGACCATTCAAAACAAGGCCACAATATTCATAGCCGAATGCGATGAACAAGCACTCAGGAGCCTGAGGAAAAACACCATATTTTTTACCGCCACACCGAGAGACATTGACAAAAAACTTAACCGTTGAAACCAAATTTCATGGTCACTAGTCAGTTTTAGAGGAAGAGATATTTGTATGGACCCTTGAACTGCAGCCTAGGGGACATATCCAGTCTCCATTGTATGAGTCATAAGCAATATGGTTTTCTACGTGTTCTAGTCAAGAATCAAACCCATCCAAACAAAACCTTTGATTCTTGAGCACCTTTTAGATGTCTTCCTGGGAGGATAATAAATTATATCTTTCAACACCATACCTGAGAGGATCTTCATTTGCCAATGAAAAGCCACCAAATTTTAAGTATTTCTTTTGCTACCCTTGGTATGACCAAGGTTAGGAGCCCATGTTTACATATCTTCCATAATCTCTGAATTTCAAAAATATTGACACTCGATCCCTGTCTAAGTCTCTGTCTTGTGGATTTCTTTCCTAGTCTCTAGTGAAATCATGTTGAAATAGGTTGCATTCAAGTGATGGAAAAAGAGTCTAGCTCCTATCTAACCTTGAGGAGCATTACCACCATACCCTCATCTACATCTCATCCTCTACCTCAGTGGCATGGCTGTTTCCTTAGGAGCACATTCTGGTAAGCTACTATGAACTCCAATTCCCCTAAAGAAACAAGAGAACGAACCAAAGTCTCAAACAATAGAACCAGGATGCCACCCAATAGGTTCATCCAAATAGATTAAGACACAGACGCCCACCAAAACCTAAACCCCCTCAAAAGAAGATGTAGGCACAACTGCCTCAAGAAGTAAAATAGACCCCACTATGATTAAAATTTATATAGAGACCCACATAAACCCACACAACCCAGGAGCCAACATGATGAAAACAACCTCTTGACACAACACCTTGAACTGTTAAATTTATAGAATTGGCATAACAACCTCCACACTCCTCTAGACTAATGATAAATCTTTGACCTGAATTAAGAGAACAACATAAGCTTTAAGTCCCGATACACATACATCAAATTAAATCCCCCTTATCTTGCAACACAACCCACAACCAACCTGACTAACCTAAATCTAGTGACCCAAGGACCACAAGACCAAAAACTTACCAAAAACTCAAGACCCATGCCAAAATTAATGAAATAAGAGACCTTGGCCTTGCAGCTCATCTTGTCACTGTAACTTTAGGCTTAGAAAAAGCTTTTTAATACCTCAAACTCAAATTATACCCAAACGAAGAGCAGATAAACCAAAATAAACACCCAGTGAAAGAGCATGACCTAATACATCATGATGGAGGACTTCACAACACCCACCTTACTCATTTCCCTCCATAGAACATTGATCCATTCTTCCAGAAAAATAAGCCAAGTCTTCCACCACCTTCACACACCTTGGCACACCTTCACATGAATTCTTCAAGTCAGGAAAGAGGCAGACCTTACAATGAGGGTTCGAAGCTTTACACTCACCTCCATGTAGACCCCAAACACTACGAACCAAGACTGTCATGCTACCACATTTCATAAACCATACCTTTCATGCTCATGCATGCACTAACGCGTCATTTCGTTAGAGATATAAATTCCTATCACCTCAAATGAGGTGGAAGGATCTCTCACCAAGGCTTCCATGTACACAACTGTAACACCCTAATTAGGGAGTATTTATTTTAATTTAGATAAAATAAATAAGATAAAAAAGTTTCTCAATAAGTTGTATTCAATGTAGGATTAAAGTTTTGAAAATCTAAGTTTTTCGTGAGACACTTTTGATTTTTGTAATTAGTGTGGGGTTATGGTTTTGATGCTAGCTAGAAAATGAAAATTAGTAATGTAACATAAAGAATCACATAGTGGAGATCCAAAGATGTTTTGATGTCACATGACACTTACATTAATGATGTAACATAAAGAAGCTATTAGCACCATTATAATAATGCCACATGTTATAATGTAACATTAATAAACTTCAAAGAAAATTATAATTTTACTTGCATTTGATGTGCGGTAAATTTTTTACATTACATCAACATTTTTATTTCATAGAGGTATCAAAATGTCACAAGAACACATTAAACTCACTCACAAGAGAAAATTATGTAAGGAAAACTTCCTTTATGTAAAAATATATCTTGCAACATGATTCTTCTAATATTTAACCAATCTTAGAAGTATTGTCAGTCTACCTTGGCTCTTCTTATTTTTTATTTATTTTTTTTTCATATGTTTACTTAGGTCATCATGGAGCTCTTTTTCTTGGGTCTATTCATGTTGGTTTTATAGAAGCTCTTATTTTATGCTTAGACTCTTGTTTTGCTTTTTCTTTGCCTTTCCTGTAGGGTTTTAACTTTAGCTTTAGTTATGTTCTTTAAAGTTAAGACTTATTTTTTTAAGCTTAATTATCAATAATATATTGTGGCTTGTGCCTTGAGTCTATGAACTTACATGTGTACCAAAAAAAAAACAAGTATTTTTTATCCTTTTTCTCTCAGTTTTGTTAAAACATTTGTTATAATAGGTTGTTATATTTGTTTGGGCATCTAAGGAAATCATTCCAACTCTTTGTAAGCTTCATTACCAATAATATATTGTGCCTTGAGTCTATGAGCATGCTTGTTGGAAGCATTGTATGTTTCCTCGAATTTGATGTGCCATAGGAGCTATGTTTAATTTAGGTCATCATAAATGCAAGACTAGCAAAGTTACATTTTGTTTCATTTAGGTCGCCAAAATGTAATACATGAGAAGTTAGGAAAATTTAGGTGATGTTTATAAACATAGATACGAGGCCAACTATGGTTGTATGTTCAAATTTCATTTTGAATAGATTGAATATAATTTTTTAAATAAAAAAATGTTTTTATTTATAATTGGCGGCAGTTTCAAATTAGATTCAATTTAGTTTTAAAAACATATATATATATATATATATATATATATATATATATATATATATATATATATATATATTATAATAATTTTTACGTGGGTAATCTTATGATGAGTTGAATCTTTACACATTGATTTTAAAATATAGATCGCCTCCATTATATTACATAATTTATTTACATATTTGTTTAAACTCAAGTAAATTTTAAGGTTTTTTAATTTAATATTAAGGTTATCTTAACTTAACTCAATTTAGTTAAAATTTTTAATTAAATAATTATTATAATAACTTTTACATAAACAATAGTACGATAATCAATAATATAAAATCTTTATATATTGGATTTAAAATATAGGCACCTTTGGTTAACATAATAATTTATATTTTAGTTAAAACTTGATATTAAATACTATTTAAATTATAATTTTATTTCGATATTCTTTATGTCACATCGTCTACGTGGAGTTTCTTTTGTTAATCAAACCATAAATTTGACTACACTAAAAAATTCTTTATATTATATCATCCATGAGAAATTGTTATATTTATTAAACTAAAATTTCAGCTACACCCAATGCTTCTTTATGTTACATCATTGATGGGATTCTTTACATTACATCACTAATTTTCTTTCATAAAGGGTATCAAAATCTTAACCCCACATTAAATATTAAAGCCAAAAGTGTTAAATAAAATCCCGGAAACTTCAACCCTACATTGAATACAATGTATTAACTCGCTCATGTCAAGAAAAAGTTATCCAAAGACATCTTCCTTTATGTAAAATTATATCTTACAACATGACTACTCAATATTCAACCAAGCTAAAAAGGTTATGCAAGGACATCTTCCTTTTTATGTAAAAATATATCTTGCAACATGACTACACTAATATTCAACCAGGTACAACAAATAATCTCAAGTTAACACTCTACCTAGGCTCTTTTTATTTTTTCTATTTTATTTTATTTTTCTATTGTTTTTTATACGTTTCCTTAGGCCCTCATGAAGCTATCTTTCTTTGGGTCTACTCAAGCTGGTTTTAGAAGCTCTTAATTTGTGGTTATACTCTTGATTTTCTTTTCCTCAGGGGTTCTAAATTTAATTTTTATTTATGTTCTCTATATATAGGACTTATCCTTGTGAGTTTCATTACCAATAATATATTGTGGCTTGAGTTTAGCCTCGAGTTTATGAGCTTCAATGCATATAAAAAGAATAAGAAACAATAATTATTTTATCTTTTTCTCTGGACTCTATTAATTTTTTTATATTACAAGATGTTATAATTGTTTTGGCATCCAAGGAAATTATTCCAACTCTTCCAAAGAGTACCAAAATATTCTTCCCCCTGTCATAACATGCATAGTTATCGAATTTTGGTGATCTTGGATTTGCATTGTTGGGTTTCCTATTCATCATCTTTAGCCTCTTTGGCATGTATGATGTGTCCATGTACCATTGGTGTGGAACTTGATGTGGCACCAACCATATTTACATTGACCAAGGTGCCATGTAACATAAGAAGAATGATTATACTATGTTAAAGAACCAATTGGGATGTCTTGAACTCTTTTATTCTCCTAAATATTTGAGAGCACATTATCTTGATCTTCAACTAGTTTTTAGGTAGTCACTTTAATAAATTATTCTCCACTCCTTGGTGTCATCTATCTTGATGGATACCAATATCAAGCCTCAACTCTAGAGTGACTGGGTGTCTTAACTCTTAAGGATTTCTAATTTCACCTCAACAAAAACTGCTAGATATGATTGGGTGTATTGACTCTTAAGAGTGCCAATTTGACTTCAAATAAAATTAATAGATATTTGACATCTCGATATTCCCAATTTCATACTCTCAACTCTTAAACTTCTCACCACTCTAGGTTCTTGGGATTTTTAGAGTCTAAACTCTTACAACTCTTCTTTTCCCTTGTTTCAACACTTTAGCGACATTTAATATGACACTAGTGATCATAGGTTTTTAAAGAGAATTACAAAGAAACTAAGCCATAATACTTGAAACTTCATATTAACTCACTTTTCAATCGTGCAAGACTTAATATTAATTTACCTAACCTTTCTAGAATTAAAAAAAGAAAAGAAAAACAAATAAATGTGATTTAACCTTTTATTTTGTTCCTTTCATTATGAACTCATCAACACTTATCACTTTTTCTCTTCCCATGTGAAAGGACTTAAAGACATTTAGGATCTAATTTTGAGTTACAACTCTTATGTGAAAGGACTTCAAGGACTTTGAGATCTAATTTCTAATCACATCTCTCTTGTTTGTGTCATTTTAGATAATAATTTTTACTTTTATTAAAGTTAAATGAAGTGGTATATATTGTTGTGGGGAAAAGTGTCTATTCAGAACGACCCTATCCACCTAAGGTGTGACAGTGCCTTAGCAACAAACAAAGAAAACTACTTTCGTATTCTTCTTTATGAACTATAAACGAAGAGAAGTAGGATGAACCAACCTGTGTCTTGCGCTGGTCCTTTGATCCACTCTCTCTCCTCTTTGACAGCTTCCAGCTACTTGCTCTCTTACTTGCCCAGCTTCACCAAGTTCCTGCAAGATCACAAAAGAGGAAAACTACATAAAGACATGGATTTATATTCATAAATAGCTTAGGATCAGATTTAAGCTAAACATACTAATGCAACAAAACATCACTGATACACAAGCATGTAGGAGAAACTCAAATAGTTTTATTGATATAACAAGAAGATCCAGGAGGAGATACAACCAAGTGAGTCCCAATCCAGCATCAACCTCCCAGCAAAGGAATCCCTTCTTCACCTCCAACAAAGCATAAATCACCCAATACTCTGATATCAATCTCAAAACCAACAGCAATTCTCTGCAATGTACAAAATTCCAGCCTCCGGATCTCTGGGATGAGGGATCCATATATAGATGTATGCAAAGAAGATGAGTCAGCCTGTCATTTGACTAGTGTCTTCTCTCTGTCAGTTCTTGCTTCCACTTGGAGGCTGAGAGCCTCTTACTCATCCTTGGTCGAACTCAGTGAGGCAAGTGTCATGGAGGAAGATTCTGGAAGCTTCCATTGTCTTTCCACCTCGCGGAATGGCATTGCCATTTGTCATTTCCCACTCAGCGCACCCTGGTAGTGCATTTAGGTGCGTTTCAACGAACCTAGCTAGTGTACTGGGGTGCTATGCAACGCAGGTAGCTAGTGGAGCAGCTGAAATGATCCTGATTTGACTGGTTCTGAGCAGTTTCTGATGGAGAACTTCGGGGAGAAGCTGTAATTTGTTGACCTTGTTCCTTTAGGGGCAGGAACAACACTTTTAGGGACTTTGGATCCCTTGGTTTATGGACATTTCATGCTTAGAGCTGTAAGGCACAAAAATGTCTATAACAGTTGCCCCCTAAAGTATGAGGCCGTTTATTGGGTGAAATGCTTTATTAGGAGGATCCGAAGTTCTTTCAATGCTGGGAGGAGACCTGTAATAAGATACAATACAATACATTATCTTCATACTATTTTTCATGATCTAGCTGAGGCGGGCATTCCCATGCTCAGCTTTATAAATTCATTTACACGTACATAGAACAGACAATCGTCTGATGGTAGACTGATGATTCTGATAGAGCCATCATCCTTTTGGTAGGATGATTATCTGTGTTGCAAAGCTATACATTTCAATGTATTTATTTTCCTGAATATATATCGCAGCCCGGATGGATGAAACTAGATCCGGGGTCTTCAATCTCGTCCGATCTTCACTCGAAGTACAAGTCGATCCATGTGAGAAACGTTTTGAAGTCGAACATGGAAAGACATCGCTTGATTACCAGTCAATGATGTAAACTGTTAACAAGCGCGAGAGGAATCACCGATAATGATGATGACCCTCAAGGTACTGCAGTACAATTCACGTGGTGTGAATAAAGGACTTGGCATCAAACACCACGCAAAATCTTTCGGTCGAAGGTCATTGATGTATACCTGTCGCCGGAAGTGAGAAACTTGCCATTGAGGCATGCAAGCTTCAAAGTACTGAAGGGGGTGTTCCTAGATCGACTTCTTGGATAATGAGCTGATGTCGACAAGAAGCGATCCGTCAAAGGAGGGCCTTAATGAATCCCACATCAATGACACGGAACGGAGTAAATGATTTTGATGGAGGTGAAAACGATCTAATGATACATGGTTCAGGATAGTGGTCATGAAAGGATGAAGTATAATGTATGGTAGTGGATGGGACACAGGTGACTTCTCTGAATGACTTCTCTTCAACATGTCGGCGACACTTATGTGATGGATTGGTAGCATTTACCCCAAATGTGGATGGTATGGCATGACCATGGTGATGTGACCGATGAATGAAACAACCCAACCCGACTCAGGCACGGAGTGGAAGTGTCATGTTCAAGAGCGACTTGCTACCAATAAAAGTTCTTTGAGTTTTTCCCAATTTTTCCCCAGTCATTGCTGACCAGTACCTCTTTATTTTTGTCAAGCTTGAGGAGGATAACATATGCTTGTTCTATAATTTTCCCTTCGGGAAAACCCATCGCTATGTTTTAACGAGCCTAGCGATAGTGAAACTCGTTCTTGTCTAAAGACAAGTTTGTCGCTATTAATCTTTTTAACGAGTCTAATGACAAAGATAACTCGGTCCTTTTCATTTTTAGAGAGTCTGAAAAGGTACGTAAAGTTAACTCCGGAATTCCTTTTTCGTCATCTAATCCCTTAAGTCCGAAAAAGTATAAAACAATACAGAAGGGATGAATTTTCGATAGTTTTAACGAGCCGAACAACACAAGCGCTCGATCTTTTTGTGCAATAATCCCTCAGGTCCAAAAAGATTAAAATCTAGAGGAGGGATAGCACTTCCTGTTGCTTTAACGAGCTAGAAGGCCAAAACTCGGCAATCTTTTCATATTTTACGAGTCAGATGAAAAGAGCTTAAAGAAGACTCGTCTTTTGAGGAACGAGTGATAAAATGGGTAGCAGCTGATTCCAGGTAGGGTTTGGAATTTTCAAATCACGGCAGTGTCACAAGGATGGCTAGTGAAATCACTCTTCGCAGCTGTTCCTCAAAATGGGTAAACAATCAAATGGAGGTGAATGATCGGCCAATGGAAAAGTGGAGGTGATGGTGCAAACACGACCAAGGCTTTAATGGCTGAAATATTCATTCATGGTAGTTATTTACCGGGGAATAGTTCATTTTTTAACGAGCTTAAACGCGGGTTGAAACACTTGCTCGGTCTTGCGTTTATTTTTTAACGAGCTTGAACTATGTGCTAAAACTGCTTGATTAATCCAGTCATATTATAAGAATGTCTCATATAAGATGCCATTTTTTATCGATCTTGCGCCTTACAAAGCTTTGCCCCGCATCCTTTCTTTATGCAAGTTATGGGACGACTAATCCTACGAGTTTAAAGGGTTAGCCTACAGGTTTAAAGGGAGGACCTAAAAATTTAAAAAATAAATAGTCGCCCTTTGCTTGCACTCCAAAAGGTTTGCATGCCCCCAGGTATAAAATATGGTTTCAAGGTTACCCCTCAATTTGCAGACAAAACATTTGTTCTATCAGGAAAGGCCTACCTCTTACAGGTTACCAAAGATTGCTCTATTCGCGGTGCAAATAAAACACTTCCTCGGCGATGTCTACCGAGATAAACAAAGGTAAGCGGCGCCGACACGCCAACTCACATAACTTTGACAAGAGAATCTTATTCTAGAATAACCCTCTTCCAATCACGGACAGGATACAGACTAGTCATATTCTCCCGCGAAAACCTACCCTATACCCGAAGTTTTCCTGCCGAAGTAGACCAGGACGCATGCCCCCTGGGTTTCAGTCATATCCCTCCGAATTACTCGCGCTCATCGGGAGGACGGACTGGGGATTGAGACATTTCTTGTGTGAAGAGACCATTTAGGGACGGTATATGACTATTTGCGATGTGTGATCCGGGAAATGAAAGCTGGTCCACGAGCTTGACCACTCTTCCTTCGTGCGGAAAACACATTACTCTAAAGAGTGAGGAGACGATGGCTCCCATGCAATAAATATAGTCTCGTCCAAGGAGTAGATTGTAATCTAAGGGTCCTTGAACTACCATTACGTTCATTTGAACTGTCTTCCTTCTCAACGTTATGGGCACATTGGGAAGGATCCCTAAAGGTCGACTGGTTCCTTTATCAAAGCCTGTCAGATTTCTCATCTCAGGCGAAAGCGGTGGCGAACCAAGCGCTTTCCAAGCAGTAGAGGAAAGGATACTCACAGAAGCCCCCTCATCTATGATGGTACCAGCCATGACCATTCTATATATTTGAACGATAATTCGGAATGGTATGCTTGCTGGTAAATGGGGTCTGCCTAGCTGGTTCCAGTCGAAGGAGACAACTAGATTGCTTGGAGGTGGGACCGAGTAGACGGCCGAGTATGGCTCTGACAAACTTCCCTCCTGCGGTAAGGGAATGGGTAAATTGCCCCCATGTTCGTCGGAGTATGTGTTGATGAATAGAATTTGGACGGTGTCATCCTTGTTCTCTTCAGTGACTGTATCATTCGAAGATAAAACCTTTGAAGGCAAGACCAGGTCAACTGCCGCCTCGACCTTTTGACTTTCGTCTGGTATGGATTCAGTTGGTTTATCTTCAATGATAGATGCTTCGGCTGACCACCTGAGCGGGCCAGCCGGGTTTTCAACTGGTGACGGACTTGGCAGGAGTTTTTGATATCCAGGAGGAAGTCGCAACGGTGAAACCGGGCGATCTTCCAAAACTCTTTTAGCCTCGTCTAAGAAGGGACAACGGTGGACGGCATGATCGCCTTCGCACAGTTTACAGGGAAATCTAGCTTTCCCTTTTTGTCCTGTGGCTTCACTTTCACTAGTTGACGGTGTGCTGTCAACATGGCCATCAGAGGTTGACGACACCAGATTGTGCAAACGGGGAGACCAGTCCCTTAGTATCCGAGGGATGCAAGGACAATCTCTGTGAAAGTGGTCTCCCTTGCAAATGACACATGGCGATTTAGGCCTGGTCGGTGCAGTGTGTGGATTTTCGTTAGACGACACTCGTTTGCCCCCATTCGCTTTTGGCTCCTTCTTCTTCTTCTCTTTCTTCTTCTTTTCCTTCTTCTCCTTAGGAACTTGACTTTTGGCTTTTCCAGCCCCATCAAGCGAAGAGGAAGGAGGAGAGGAAGAATTAGAGGAAGTAGAAGGTTGGTGGGTAACTCTGGACTGGTCTAACTTTTGATTCAATTGTTCAGGAATAGTGGTGTTCTGAACGACATTGGTTGAGAAGAGCCAGACCGGCAAACCAATTGTCAGTCCTGGAAGCGACAATGTGGCCATATGGGGCGCACCAACATCTCCCCAAGAGGAGAAGGGACTAGGATTTCCACCAAGGGGAATTCCTTGGTTGGTAGGCTCAATTTTCTCAACTTAAGATCAAAGTAGGAAAAGGGGTATGAATATTCCGTTTAAAATAAATTTTACGACGCTTGGACACAACTTGTTTTTTCAATTTTAAAGAGTCGAGGAAAAACAAAAGATGACTCTAGTCTCCTTCGATTTTTAATGAGCCTGAAGTGACAAGTGCTCAGATGGACCTTTTCCATTAAGGAGTCTGAAAAGGAACGAAAGGGACTGCTCTGGAGATCTAGGTAGAGGGAGTACCAAACCAATCACAAAACTGCAGAATACGTTTTATGGTACGGCAGTCAATCTTTCCGAATGTTGTGTTCGGTGCATTGCGATCAGTAGGGCGACCGACACGACTTCCTATGGATAAAAGGTTTTAAGCCTATAGGGGTCTCCCAATATATACTCGACGATACGTGGGAGCACAAGTCCGTACTGGCACTTATCGTCTCACAGTGGAGGAATCACCCAACCATCAGTGAGGACAACAGTTACCAGGCTTTACGACGCCGGAATACGTCTCTAGCCTAGACCTCTATGTTGTGCGTTAAGTTCCAATGCGTTGTTAGATTCATTCAATTTATTTTAAGTTGATCTTTCTTAGAAGTTTGCCTTTTGGGATCACCACGAGATGTAGATGTAATTCCTAAATGCAATCTAAAGATGATAAGCAAATTTTTTATCTCTTTTCAACAATGAAAATCCTAGCTACAAGGGGAAAAGAAAGACACAATCTTTTCTCAAAGAGCAAAGAGCACACTGTAAATGCACTTTTCCTAAATCAAGCCAAACAGACTATCAATATGCAAATGCACATATGCATGTATTTGTTTTCACTTTCTTAATATTGATGCCTAAAAAGAAAGTTGTTGTACAAATTTGAATTCGATTTCAAGTGAAAAACACAAACAAGCTTCTTTTCGAAATCAAAAGGTAGAGACGATTACGACACTTTATGATTTTGAAGTAAACACTTGTTTCGACACTAGAAATTCACAAATTCAAGCCAAAGGAAAAAGTAAAAGCATAATCAACTGTCAACAGCAAATAAACTTTCTCCTAAGATCAAAATCGACACTTACGACAGATCTAAATCAAAGGACGACAGTGTGACTATTTTACCTTTGCAATGGGAAACTGTAAATGATGTAACAAACACACAAAAACAAATACAGTTTCTTTTATACAACTGAGGCGGAATTAAGGCAAAGAAAAGGAGTTTTCAGACAGGTACACACACTGATCACAGGCTGCAAAAATCAGAGGCAAAACTGGAAAAAATGAGCAAAGAACCTCAGCTGCACAAGGGTAAGCTGATCAGCGCACCTGTTACACAGAGAAACTGAATTGCAGCGCAGGTAGCCCTCTCGGGAACTGCGTTGAAATGCAGAGTCTCTTCACAGTGCCTGCGCTGGGGCAGAAACGAGACTTCTATCCGGGTTCTGGGTCACGGTTTGCAGTTTAATCTATGGTTTTTGGCCGAGTAAAAGCAATCAGTAAGGTACAATCAGAGGGATGATTTAAAGGAGGACTAAGAGCTATCACAAAGGGCAATCAGATCATTTGTGAATCCACTGTTCAAATCATAAACAAATCCAGTGAAAGGATTGAAGTAGCAGCTGTCTACTTTGCATTTGATAATGGCAAATGCAGTTCGATTGCTACTTCTGTGTTTATGAAACAAACAATAAGAGAAACACAAATAAACTAATTAGACAATCGTCCCCAGCGGAGTCGCCATTTTGTTGTGGGGAAAAGTGTCTATTCAGAACGACCCTATCCACCTAAGGTGTGACAGTGCCTTAGCAACAAACAGAGAAAACTACTTTCGTATTCTTCTTTATGAACTATAAACGAAGAGAAGTAGGATGAACCAACCTGTGTCTTGCGCTAGTCCTTTGATCCACTCTCTCTCCTCTTTGACAGCTTCCAGCTACTTGCTCTCTTACTTGCCCAGCTTCACCAAGTTCCTGCAAGATCACAAAAGAGGAAAACTACACAAAGACATGGATTTATATTCATAAATAGCTTAGGATCAAATTTAAGCTAAACATACTAATGCAACAAAACATCACTGATACACAAGCATGTAGGAGAAACTCAAATAGTTTTATTGATATAACAAGAAGATCCAGGAGGAGATACAACCAAGTGAGTCCCAATCCAGCATCAACCTCCCAGCAAAGGAATCCCTTCTTCACCTCCAACAAAGCATAAATCACCCAATACTCTGATATCAATCTCAAAACCAACATCAATTCTCTGCAATGTACAAAATTCCAGCCTCCGGATCTCTGGGATGAGGGATCCATATATAGATGTATGCAAAGAAGATGAGTCAGCCTGTCATTTGACTAGTGTCTTCTCTCTGTCAGTTCTTGCTTCCACTTGGAGGCTGAGAGCCTCTTACTCATCCTTGGTTGAACTCAGTGAGGCAAGTGTCATGGAGGAAGATTCTAGAAGCTTCCATTGTCTTTCCACCTCGCGGAATGGCACTGCCATTTGTCATTTCCCGCTCAGTGCACCCTGGTAGTGCATTTAGGTGCGTTGCAACGCACCTAGCTAGTGTACTGGGGTGCTATGCAACGCAGTTAGCTAGTGGAGCAGCTGAAATGATCCTGATTTGACTGGTTCTGAGCAGTTTCTGATGGAGAACTTCTGGGAGAAGCTGTAATTTGTTGACCTTGTTCCTTTAGGGGCAGGAACAACACTTTTAGGGACTTTGGATCCCTTGGTTTATGGACATTTCATGCTTAGAGCTGTAAGGCACAAAAATGTCTATAACATATATATATATATATATATATATATATATATATATATATATATATATATATATATATATATATATATATATATATATATATATATATATATATATATATATATATATATATATAATTGAAAGAAATTATATTAACACAAAAATTTAAAAAATATTCATTTTAATTTCTTATTATTATTATTTGTGAATTGAAGCATTTGTATTACTCAATAGAACATGTTTACACAGATATTCAAGAAATATCCCTCATGGGTTTGCTTTTCCTTTTCCAACTTTTATAGTGGAGTGTTACACAATAATTTGTCACCATCCCTGTTACTCCTCTTGTCGTACTTTGGAGGACTCATCTCGGGAGTTATAAGAAGTGACAAAGTCTAAAAACACTTGCATTATGTTCCCCTGAGTATGTACTTCATGTTCCCTGAAGACACCTTCTGCAAATTACCCCTGAAAAGTGCTCTTTTTCCAGTGGCGCGGGTTCACAGTGTCTCACCCGCGCCAATCATAGAAATCCTCAAAAGAGGGCGCGACTATTGGCGCTCTGTCTTAGAGCAACGGTCGCGCCAACCAAATTTGGTCATGATTTTTGCCTTAATGCACGCCCGACTGCTGTTTCCTTCATTACATGGAGCTTTTTGAGGATAAAAAATCAGTCTTATGTCGAGTTCTATCCCATCTCCATCTTTTATGGCTTTCGGGGATAATGTTAATCCACAATGGGTGTCCCGGTTCATTGTATCCTCCTCCCTTCTTCATCTATATAAGCTTGTCCTCATGCATTTGACAAGCTAGTTTTTTCTGGTGGGAGTTTTTGGGAGTTCTGAGTTCTGGGAGTGAGTTCCGAAGTGTTGGAGTTCTTGAGTTAGAGTTTTGTTTAGAGTGCTAGAAATAGTGAAGCATAGAGAGGTGATGCTGCCGATTGCAAGACACACATAGCTGCCCGCCCAGACAGAGGAGAGGTTCAGCGTCAGAACCTTGGTTGTACTCTTCTCTATTTATCATTAATAATAGAAGACTACTATTATGGTTCCACTTTCATTGTTTACATGGTGTTTGATGTAAAGTTATGTCCTTTCTGACTGACATATAATTGCCTATATCAGATTTCACACTTGTGTTTGCATCGTTCTCTATGTGTGCAGGTGTCCGTTTGCGAGGATAGCGAAGGATTGTGACCGGCCAGGACCAAGGAACGAAAGTAGCTCCGCTTCTTCAACACTAGCATTGGATTCCAAGTAGGTCCTTCTTTACCTATTTTTGTTATTTGCAGTTAGGAACCTGCATAGTAGCTTTGACTGATTGTTGCTAGACCCCTTTTGGGCTAGTGGGATCGCTTCTGTCCGCAGAAGGGATTTACCTATCCAACAATTTGGCGACTCCACTGGGGAGTAGCTATTTTGGAGTTTGTCTTGCATGTTAATTTTCTCTTGCTTGCTTAAGTCTATGAGC